>NW_004624766.1:3063779-3108151 GCF_000247695.1 Heterocephalus glaber
TTTTTTTTTTTTTTTTAATCTGTGTCCTCTCTAGATTTATTAATCATGTCTTGTACTATGGGCACAATCTCTGCTGTTATCACAGAAATTATTTCTGATTTCATTTTTTTCCAGATCCTCTTTTGTTGCTAGTTCAGAGAGTCCAGGTGGTTGAGTATCAGAGTGTTCCATTTCATTTCCCTTTGGGGTTGCTGTAGGTGATCTGGAAGTCTTGATTCCATGACTTCTCATTTCAATGGCGGGGTGGGGTGGGGTGGGGTTGCTGTTGGTGGACACGAGGCTCACCTCCTCTAGGCTGGGAGCAGTGGAACAGCGGCCTGGATGCCCTTTCCTCAGGGCTGGGAGTGCTTTGTTTTATCTTTTAATCTTATCTTTCTTTTCATTAAGCTCTCATAGGGAGCTTCCTTGAATGCCATCAGATCCACAATCTCTTCAAAGCCCTTCCAAACTGTGCTGTCAAAATCACTGCTCCAATTTTTTAGTATTCTTTTGTTGTTGTTACAGCACTTCCCTCTCTTTCAGGTACCAAAATCTATGTTAGTTATCTGTTATTGCTTATGAATCACCCCAAAACTGACTTAAAGTGATAATCATTTATTACTGCTACTGGTTTTTGTGAGTCACAAATTCAGGAGTAACTTTACTGACTGGTTCTGGTTCAGCATCTCTTCTGAGGTTGCCCTCGATGGTGTCTCAGTTGTTTTAAAGGGTCCTTGACTTGTGTGGCTGGTACCTGGACTAATAAAACAAGGACAGTTGCAGTGGGACAGCTAAGGCTTCTTCGGCATCTTTCTCAATGGAGTTTTCTTCATAACTTCTCCAGCATAACATAGTAGCCAGACTCCAAAGGCATTGAGAAGGACTCCAAAGGCATGCATCCCAACAGAGAGCCAGGAAGAAGCCATAGGCTTTTTCTCATCTAACCTCGGAAGTAACATGGTGTCACGTCCTGCACACTGTATTGGTGAACCCAGTCCCGATTCAAGGGGATGGCAAGTAAACTCCATTTCTTGGTGGGAAAAATGAAATTGATATTGTAGCAAAAGGATATGGGAGTGATAAACACACACACACACACACACACACACACAGACATATAAAATCTGACACCCTGATGAATGCTTCCTGCTCTTTTGTCTGTTGTATTGACCTTGTGGATCAATAATAGTAATAACAATACAACAATGAAAATGGAAATATAATAATAATAGCTCTAACAATCATTTATTACACACTTACCCTATTGTGAAGAACTTCTTTTTAAATTTCCATATTTTTTTTTGGTACTGGGGATCAAACTCGGAACCTTGCGCTTGTGAGGTGGGTGGCAGAACCACTGAGCTAAATCCCCAGCCCTAAATTTCCTTTTTGATGGAGGTGTAACTCAAATGTGATAAAGTTCACAAGGCTTAAGTGTACAGTTCAATGAATTTTTAGGCATGTTTGTGGACAGATATCCAAACCTAGAACCAGACAGAACATTTCCTTCATGCCCCTATATCTTTAGGCTTCCTTATGCCCTTTCACTACCAATCCCCCTTCTCTCAGGGGGTGCATTATGTGGATCTCTGTCATTATTATCTGGTTGGCTATACGGATTACGTGTTTACTATATGTGGTCAACATTGAGTCATACGTTTGACACTTGCTGAGTATATGTTGGCCACGTGGGTTTGGTTTAGCCTGCACAATGTTTTAAAACATTATGAATTTGACTACTTTTAACATTAGAAGTTCAATGTAATCCCTGCTACTCCTTGTTATTTTCTACCCAGGCAATGTCATTGATTTTACTTGCCTGGCCCCTGTAGCCGTTGGGTTTGAATTCTCTGAAGGGAACATTATTATTGTCTCTAGCCACCGAGAAAACAGACTTTCTAGGGGTTAGCTAATGGGGATAAAAGAATCTCACATAAGGCATGGCAGCTGTGGAATATGAGAACAGGCATATCTCCTCCAGCATTTCTAAATTACGATGAGAAAAGACAAGTTTGTGCCCAACTCTCTTGTTTCTACCTCAGAAACGCCCTCATTTGCATGTCCTTCTCTGCAACCCCACTGCCTCAGCTTTGGCCCATGGGCAGTATGGGGACTGTTGTGAAACAGCCTCACCCTGACCCCAGTCAGCCGTGATGCTCGCAGAAATGATCTCCAAACTCCCTTCTGATCCTGCCATTCCCAAATACATTCCATGTCCCTTATTTCCCCATCCATGCTCACACTGGCTCTCCCTGCCTGGAACGCCCAGCCTTACATAGTCATCCTTCAAGGTGCAGCTAAAAATACTACTTTCTGGCTGGGGATTCGGTTTCACTGCCTGCTTGCAGGCACAAGGACTAGAGTTTGATCCCCCAGTAACAAAACCAACCAACCAAACAAACAAAAATACTACTTTCTCCTGGTGTTCCTCCTTCCCCAGGCAACCAGGTACTTCTTTGTCTTCTCGGGACTCCATATCTTGGTTTTAAAAATTTATAATGTTGTTACCAAATGATTGTCAGATTACTCTAGAGTGGCTTTTAGGAATGTGACCAAAGTAATAGTCCCATAAAAGGTTAAAAAAGGAACCCAATTTCATTGATTTGATCTCAGCTAAATGCATCACTAACTTTTTATTGATTCTTTAGAAAGAGAGATGAGGAGAATCTGTGCCACCCACACTGGGTGCCAAATGAACAAGCAGTTGCAAGTTTATTACTCCCAGACACCCCACTTGCTTTCCAGATGCCCCATTGGGTTTTGATTCCATCACAGCCATGCTTGCTCAGCAGCCGTAGGCTTGACCGCACAGCCTGGGTGTCCAGAAAGAAAAAGAAGCTGCAGTTCTGGGCTGGGGTAAGGTGAGGGTCGGGCTGGGGTAAGGTGAGGGTCAGGCTGGGAGTCCAAATGGAGACAACAGCAGGGTGGAACAGCAGTTGGTCTGGGGGACACCCGAGATCAGTATTAAGAGTTCGGCACTCTTGATTCCAGCCCTAGCTCTACTCTTGGTAGGATTTTGGGCAAGCTATTAAATTCTCTGGGTGCCAGGAAAATGTATACTTGAAGTGGCTTTTTAAGAGTTTTTGGACCTGGGATAGATGCAGTTACCCTCAGTTGGATTTTATGTTTCATGCATGCTTTGGAAATTAGCTCAGAAGTTTGAGAGGCAAAATGACATTTTCTTATAGCAGTATCCAGATAACAAGACTAATAGACACTGTCTTCTATTGGATGTTTACTATGGGTCAACCCCATACAAGGTAGGGCTATCACATGCATTAGCTCACGTATTTTCAATACAACCACAGTCACCTGTCTCCACAGATAGATGAAGAAAGTGAAAGCTCGGAGAGGCGAAGTGCTTGATGTCACATGGTTAGGGAGCTACTGAAATTCAGCTAAGCAAATAATTGATTAAAAGGTGGGTGGCTCGTCTCTTTTCTTTTTTTGGTACCGGGGATCGAACACCGGTCCTTGTGCTTTTGCAGCAGGTGGCGAAACCACTGAGCTAAATCCCCGGCCCTCTTTTCTTTTTCTACTCTGAGTTTCCACCCATTCCAGTAAGTCTAGGCTGCTCGGCTTATGGCAGATCTATTGTGGTCTGCCATGCCTCTGGCTCAGGCTGGGTCCAGGTGGGTACATGTGGGGTGGACTGGGTGAGTCAGAGTTCCTCCTCAAGGTAGGTTTCCTTCTACCTCTTCAACTGTTTCTTCTCAGCCTTCTGTTCCTTTGGGCCTAATTGACATGGCGTCATGTCCTGGGATTCTGTTTTCAGATCTCTTTCTTATAACTTGACTCCTTCTCTCTTCTCTCTGATTGAACTTTCTAGTGACTTCAGCAGCCACATTTTGCCAACACTCTCAACTCTGTATCTCCAACCTCAACCCCACTGCCTTCTTGAGCTCTACATTTGGCTGATTGCTGCTGGGCATTTCTAGCTGAAATTGGATAGTGTTATGTGTTGTGTCCCCTTTAAATGATATGTTGAAGTCTAAACCTTCAGAATATGACTTTATCAAAAAAGTAGGGACTTCATAGAGACAGTCATGTTAGTAATGAGGTCATTATAGTAGCCCTAATCCAACATATCTGCTGATCCTTTTTTTTTTTTTGGTACAGAAGATCGAACTCGGGTCCTTGCACTTGTGCAACCACTGAGCTAAATCCCAGGCCCTTGCTGATCTTATAAAGGAGAGAAATGTGGACACAGGAGATCCAGAAGATGTGGCAGGATCCAAGGAATGCCAAAGATTGCCAGCAAAACAGCAGAAGTTAGGAAAAGGCCATGGGACAGATTCTCTTGCACATCCTCAAAAGGAACCAACCCCACTAACACCTTGATCTTGGACTTCTGGCCTCCTGACATGTGAGATGGCAAACTACTTAGTTTGTGGTACTCTGTTACAGTAGTCCAGCAAACTAATACAGATAATGTAAGCAAATACAGTCTGTGAATCTGATGACACTACCGAAAATGTATGATTACTGCTTTATTGTTTGTGAAGATGTTGTTGAACCGGTTAGTGGAAAATAATCACAAATGTTGACATGTCTGTAATGTACAAAATGGTATCATCCAGGAGAACTGCTTGAGGTATTCCACACAGAAAGGAGTTACTAGAAGGAACTTGATGTTTGTAGAATATTTGAAAGGAGTAGAAGAGAAAAGTCAGGAAAAACTGTGGATGGTTTCAGGAAATTAAGGAGTTATGAAAATTATAAATAAATCCTCATCACCAATGATCTCAGCTACCAGAAACATGAAATAGATGCAAAACTCACAGGAAGACAGAGGGAAGCCTTTGTAAAACCTCCTGCCTGCCTCCTGCCCGCCAACACGAGAGGACCAATAATAACTTGTTGCTCTTCCACCTTCCAGATCTCACAAGAACATCTCTAACTGGTGGACTCAAAACCAGGTAACAAGGGAATCTGAGAAACGTAGACTTGTTTCCAGCTCCCTATATTGCAAGAACTCAAAAGGGCTGGAATAGTTCTTCAGGCTAACAGAGAGTATCCAGCACAAAGTATATTTGAAAATCACAAAAACAAACTCAAAATCTCTTTGAGGTTTTTTTTTGGTACTAGGGGTAGAACTCAGGTCCTTGTGCTTGAGCAGCCAGCAGCGAAACCACTGAGCTAAATCCATGGCTCTCTTTGAGGTTCCAAGGAGACAATATTTGTGAATTTTCTTTGAAAAATAAGATGTGCTATGTAAACTCAATATATTTTATAGCTAGAGAGGGTTCATTATCATAGATAGGACATTTCAATGAAACAATTTAAAAGAAAAAAATCTAGATAACTGATAATTATTTCAAAACTCTTATTTTAAATGGGGGAATATATTTGCATGCACATGTCAGTGAGTACATATTTGCTGTGATGAGATTGTATGCACAGTTTTGTATTTTCTATTTGCATGTAAGCCTCTGTGTGAGGAGGCCTCTGTGTGTGCGTGTGTGTGTGTGCGTGCATGTGTGTGTGTGTGTGTGTGTGTGTGTAAATCTGGTGTTAGGCTGGAGAGCCTAATACAGTCTATTCTGCCAGAAGGTCTGGTCTAGCCATTTCTGACGCATCTTCAGGACCTAGACTGGATCACCTTATCTGTCACCTGATTCCTCTTGCTTTCCTATTCTAACAGCCACTCTATATCCCAAACATCTTTCTTTTTATCCCACTGCATCTGCCTTGGCGAAGGCATCTTCATATCTCACCTGTGGTTGGTGGTTTAGTATCACCTTTACTTCCATATTCAAACCTGCTCTTTGAGAAAATTCACTTATTCTACATATAAATGGAACCTCTTTTTCTTAACCTTTCTTGTTCACTAAGTGGAGAGTTGGCTCAGTGGTCAAATGGTTTCCACAAAGACCCCCGTTATCACATTACTGGTGTGTTCAGAAACTTATAATTTATGTCTTATAATTAGATAAGCTGCTAATCGAGGAGAGGCATAACAACCTGATTTGAGTCTTGACAAAGTGACTAGATCCTTAATGACGAGGTGGTGATGAAGCATCGGGACTCCTTATCTGCTCTGGTTCCTGTACCTTGTTCTGGAATGGGAGAGCTCTCAGTTAGAGAGTCTGTCTTTTACTTGATAAAGCTTTGTGAATAAACCTGGAGATGAACTCGCAGGAAAGGAATTCATCCTCCCTGAGCTGGAGGAAGTCATTATGATTTTGAGGCAGCATCTAAATTTTTTCAAATCGTCAGAAAAGCAATTTCAGTCCACACTGCTGCAGGAGTCTTGCTTCTTCCTTTTCTCCTTTCCTCCCTTTCTATTATATACTTAATCATAAACAAGCTGAATGAGGTTGATGCATTGGACATGATCCTCGTAATGTTTGATGCTCAGAGCTTGGTATAGAGTTGACAGTAGATTTTGTCATGATGTGAACATGCCAAGGACTATGCTGACACTGAAACAAAGGTGAGTCAGACCTGAACAGATGCTGCCCTGGAGGAGAACAGAGGTAAGGAAACGAACACTTAAGTGCAGCAAGGTAAGAGCAGTGTGAGAAGTAAATGTACATGATAAGGGAGCCAAGAGAAGTGGAATCTGACTCTCCTGCGAACAGCAAATATTTCTTGGAAGGAGAGAATATACTAAGATGAATGTAAAGGATACAGGCATTTCCCTGGTGGAAATTAGAAGAAGGAATTCTTGGCAGAGAGGACAGCATGGGTAGAGACGTGAAGGAGGCATAAAAGACCAGGATGTATTTAGGGAATTTCAAACTGCTGTGGCTTTAACACAGAGGACGAAGAGGCTAATGATGGAATGTAAATTTGGAGAGGGTGCTGGAGACAGGGCTGCTGGGGATGACTTGTGATTTACTTTGTGTGGGAGCAGCACTGAGGAAGGGAGTAAGGCTAAAATATAGCTTTGTTCTACTCTACCAGTGCACAAACTTGTGGCTACAACCTCCTTAGAAGAGGCTCTGTTTGTAACACACAAGGGCTCTTATAGGATAGCATTGTCTCTGTGGGGAGCCTTGCAGATCTTGCTAAGGTTGTGACTCTATCTAGGCTGTTTCTCAAATTTGGTTCAACATCACTTGGAGAGCTGATTAAAACAAATTGCCGGCCATAGCTTTGGGGTTTCTGGCTGTGAGTCTGGGGCAAGGCTTGGGAATTTTTATTTCTTTTATGTTCTCAAGTGATGCTGATGCTACTGGTTTGGGGACCCACTCTGAGAATCACTCATCTGGGTAGTAGGAAGCCACTGGAAAGGGTTAGGTAGGAGAAGAAGAGCCAAGGGTCCGTTTTCTGCATTCGAGTTTCTGATATCCTTATGAACTAGTTAGGACAACTAGATGTATTATGAAGAGTGGATATACAATATGTCCACCTTCCCCTTCCAACTGAAGGTCATTAGCTGTGTTTACTTGAGTAGGGGTTCTGTTTAGGTCTTCTGTTTAGGAAGGATTTGCTGTAGATGATTTAAGGACTGACCCCGTAGAGCTTTTACATAGTGAGCTCCCAAATGGTTTAAAAGTTTGTTTACTTTATTAATGACTCTCCAGAGAAAGCTGAAGCTACCAACTAAAAGATGAGTCATACATGGTGATAAAGCTTCTTTGAAAACTTTTGTTTAATGAATTCTTGACTTCAGAATTAGAATGCATGTCCATACATGCATGTGAGCATATTTGATGAGAAGAAAGGAGAAGGAAAGACAAGGAGCCACGGGGTGTCAGAATCTCACCCATATTAGTAAATGTTTGCTGGATGAAGATGTGAGCATTGAGCATTAAACATGCTAATGGGGGAACCACCATACCCTGTCAGGAAGTTGTTGGGTTGTGTCTGGCTCTGGGCTAGGATTTGGAACTTTGGCCGGGAAGCCAAACCTTCCTCTAGTCCAGTCCTCATTTGTGGTCCCAGAGAATACTAATCAGATGTTTTCGTGCACACACAGAGAGATTGGCTGTACCACTCTGTCCCTTGGGGTCTCAGGCCCACCTTGCCTTGAGGTTGGGGGCTGGAGCTCAGAGGTGTAGGAGCGCAGGGAGTCCATCTTTATTCTCTAGTCAGGATATAGTTTCCAGGATGAACCAGTTTTGAGATAGGGGTAGGGAGAGTGCACACTGGAAGAGCATCCAACTTGATTATCTTTTGTCTCTTTCCAAGCTTGGCCCAGGCTTTCCTGAAAGCTCAAGGCAGGACAGGTGCGGGCGATCTCTGTTACTCAGTGATTTAGGGTGCCCATTAGGGAGCCTCATGCTGGCTGAAGGGCTGCCAGCCTCAACTAGCTCAGCTATTACCAAACTGAGCCTGTCAGCAGTGTTAATGGGAGAAGGAAAGTCTTGTCAGAGGCGGCTGGGTTCTAACTCTAGGTGTCAAGGAGAAAAGGAGAGAGGAGGGGAGGGAGTCCGTTCAGAAGCTACAATCAAGATTGGGTTGTTCTTAATTAAGACAGCTCCAGGTAGCACATTTTCATAATTTCCCATTAAAGAGGTCCTGATGTATGAATCACTGTGGGAGCTGTAATCCCCAGAGTTAGCATTGTTCTGTGTCTGAGACTCCTCAAATAAAAAAACCCATCCATTTCAATCACCAATGCTTTATGAGCACCTGAGATGTTCCCTGTTCTATGGCAGATGCTATGCTCAGCCTTGGAAGGGGCACAGCAATGGATAAGGCTGAGGTCCCTGCTGGCCAGGGCCAAAGCCTTGCTAGACCCTGACCTTGGGGGAGGAGCATGGACCAGGTGCATTTCTGTTCCATGTGGGCTCTGGTGCTGATGACTGGGAGGCAGAGTAGGGAAGATGAAAGCATGCCAGATTTGGAAGCAGGAGGCCTGAGTTTCATTCCCTTAGCACATCTCTGTTAGGCCCTCTTGGTTTAGGGGTTTGGGATTCAAAAATGAATACAAGACAGCTGGTGCCTTCAAGAGGCTGTAAGGGCCAGGAGAAACCCTAAATCAAAAATTGAGTTCACTATGATAAATGTTAGAACAGTCGAGTATGGAGCCCTCTGGGAATGCTGAGGGCAGAGAGACTAATTCTGCCTGGCAGAGGTGAGGTGGTAAAGAAGGTCCAATTCTTGGCTTCCTTGATTATTGTGGTATCGTCTTAGGGGTTATATGACATTTAATGGGCCTCAGTATCATCATATGCAAAGTGGATAATATAATCCACTTTCAGGACTCACCTGAAGATTTATGAGAGGATGCATATGAAGGCTTTGGTGGAATCTGCCTTTTCTTCTTGTGTCTCCCCAAGCGTCTCTCCTGACTTTTCGTTAGTGTGAACATTTCACATGTCGGTGTGAACTGTGAGGCTGTCCCCAGATGTTGTCCAGCAGTCTTGGGCTTCATAGACCACACTGGTCCTAGGAGATGTTCTCTTCCTTCTCAGCCTGGTCACTGAGACCGGGAGGCATGATCCGGAGCTGGCAAGACAGTGTAAAGTAATTGTCATTCTTTGGAACAAGACATGGAATTATGTTACATGATTTTGAAATATTTTCATGCTAAATATATCTCAGTGCATGTATTTAGGTTTGGCATCCCCAGTAACCTTAAGATGTCAAACTTTGCATTTTATAGGTGAAATGGTTGAGTCTTGGATATTCTAAGTTACCTGAGGTCACATAGGAATTACACTTTGCAGAGCTAAAATTAAAAGTAGTATCTGTGGAGCTTGGAAGGGGTAAGATATTTCCGTGAAATCATGCTGCGTTTCACATGTAATTCCATGATGTAAGTAGTGATATTTCCCCACCACTGATTTGCTCATTACTGACCTCATTTTGACTTCATAACTAGTTTAAAAAAATGTTGCACATTGCATGTTCAGTTTGATTCTTGGTTCCAGCAAGAAGGCAGGTTAAGGGCCAGGGATTTAGCTCAGTGACATCAAGCCTGCCTGGCAAGTGCAAGATCCTGAGTTTGATCCCCGATATCAGAAAAAAAAAAAGAAGAAGGCAGGTTAAGAACGCACAAAACTTCCTGCATAAAAAAACACCTAGAAATGCTGGATAAGATATAACAATAACAACTCAAAACAAGTTGCTGAATTTTCAAGAAAAAGAGAAATCCCTAGAGACCTAAAGTAAAGAGGGAATTGGAGAAAAGCTGTAACTACAGAGCTGAGGGTGTAGTTGGGATGTTTGTGTATGTGACTGGTCCTGTTAATTTAAGAGCTTAGATTGTAACATCACAGTGGGGTGAGAGAGGAAATTCTTGAGCTTGTTTAAGGGAGAATATTAGACATGAGTCTTTGAGTCCTTGATATGAAACAATATGAAAACTCACAATAAAAATTAAAAAATAAATGAAGTCAGGAGTTGTAGTAAAAAAGTTAAATAGATATCTAAGCATTTAGGATGCTAAATATGACTATGAAAGAGAATAAGTAAGAATTTAAAAAATCATCAGAATATAAGAAAAGTTCAAATAAATTAAAAGTATAATTTCCAGAATTAAATTTTAGTTATTGGAAATTAAAAAGTTACTGGATTCTAAGCAGTAAATTAAATATAGCTGAGGAATAAATAAGTGAAGTAGATGTACGATTTAAGAAAATTTCTGAAAAGCAGAGAGACAAAGATAAGAAAAAAATGTGTGTGTTCCATAAACATAAGCATTTCATGTAAATATATTTATGTGTGTGTATGTAGATAGATATATAGTTACATGGTTCTAGATACATAGAATAAAAAGATTTGGACATAGGCAAGTTTTTAAAAGATATAGAGAAATTAGCTGACAATTTTTCAGAATGGATAAAAGGTAAGGAATAGCAGGTTCAGAAATAGAATGAATTCTTAGAATTATTTAAATAAAGCCTCCTATTAGAGGGTTTACAGAGCTCCAAGAACAAAGAAGATAATCATAACAACAACAAAAGAGAAAAGAATAATAATATAAAAGAATAATAATTAGATTAGACTGACAGCAGTCTTCTTAACTGCAACAATAGATTTTAGAAGATAATGAAACACTATTGCCGAGCACTGAGGCAAAATAACTGTCAATTGAGCATTCCTTCCCATTATTATTTGAGAGCAAGGATTAGGTCAGGGCATTTTTAGGTGAAGACTGCATAAATTATAACCAATTGGTCCTTCCTTAAAGAACTAGTCAAGAATACTTCAAAAAAGAATGAGACCTGAAGAAGAAAACTTAAAAGAGACTGGATGTAGAAAAATGACAATGAAAAAATATCATTTCATCTTTGTGTGTATACAAAAGACATATCCTTGTTTGCTGAAATCAGAATAATAATGGGTAGTCCTAGGGTACACAAACAGTACTGGACAATGAAATATGAATGAGGAGAGAAAGAGAAATTAAGATGTATTGTCATTAGGAAGGATAGAAAAATACATATCGGGTTTAGATACTGTTAAAATAATATGCATGTTCATAAAAAGTAAGAGTAAACACTAGGAGAACAGACATTGATCTCATTTTTCTTTGTTGCTGGGACAAAACTTAAGAGAGGAGAGGTTTATTTTGGCTCACATTTCGGTCCATAGTAGGCTGTCTCCAAGGCAGGACAGCACGGCAGGGGGCGTGGTGAAGGAGAGCTGCTCATGGCATGGGAGACAGGAAGAAGAGAGAATCAAGAGAGGAGCCAGGAAGGGAGATGAACTTCCAGGTCATACGCACAGTGACCCCCATCTTCTGACCAGACCCCACCTCCCAACACTAAGTTAGCTGTAGCACCCTATAACCAGCTACCTTCCACAAGCCCCCCTTATGAGATCATGAGGCTCTTGGGGGTCATCTAGATATAAACCATAACAGATAGTATGCCTTACAAAGCAGCAAGGGTAGGAAGAGGGGAACAAGCAAAATTCACTGTGGTGGAAGGCAGGAGGGAAAATAACATGAAGAAAAATTAGGGTAAGCAGAAAGCATAAAATAATGCAGAAGAAACAAATTTAAATATATCAGTAAATTAAATCATTAATAGACCAAACCCACCACTTACGAGATGATGGCTATCAGACAGGCTACAAAGCAAAACCCTGTTTAGGAGAGTTGTTTCTAAAACATAGGAACTGAGAATGGTAACAAGTAAAGGAAATGAAAATAGAACTTAAAAATGAAAAGGAAAAAATATATAATAAAAACACCAACCCTAATAAAACTTGTAAAATATATTAATATTATTATCATTTTTATTAGTCATTACATAATTATAAAATAGAGCAGAAAGATACAGTAATTATACCTTTCTATTCTGAAGCCAAAACAATGATAGGGTAAGAGAAAATTGACAAACTCATAATCATATTTAATACACATAGAAGATTTGAAAACAAAATTAATGAGCTTTATTCAATGAAAATGCAGAACTTGGAAATATACAGTCACTAGAGAACC
Organism: Heterocephalus glaber; assembly: GCF_000247695.1. The sequence continues at coordinate 3,076,105 of NW_004624766.1, forward strand.
TGAATTCTTTTCAAGAATACTTAGACAAAGGGAGTGGAAGGGGGAAGTAAAAAGAAGATGCAGTATTTAAATGGACCAACGCTCCAAGATGAATATATTCATTATGTATTACAAATACGTTCTAATTAATAAATCAAAAAAGAATCTTTGCCAGTTCTAAAATGTGTTCACATACTAAACCACAGGGTGAAGTCTCAGTATCAAACAGTTATATTCTCCATCCCCAGTTTAATAAAACCAGACATCCTTAATGAAGAGTTAGGCAACCAATCCTCCATCCATTTGTAAATTGACAATTCTAAGTGATTCATGACTCAAAGAAAAAAATTATTGAAATGAGAAGTTTTAAAAGAACTGAGTAACAAAATTCCTACAAACCCAAACTTGTTGAACTGAAGCAAAACAGCGCTTAGGGGAAATTTAGAGTCTTTAAAGCAAGCATTAGAAGAAGAAAGACTGAAGAGTAATCAGTTGTGTCCACTGCAAGGTGCTTGAAAAAGAATCAAATAAATCTAAAGAAAATAGAAGGAAATAATAAAGATGAGAGCTCAAAATAACAAATTAGAAAATAACATCAAAAAGGAAGTTCTTTATAACTAAAGATGCTTGTTTGAAAAAGCTAATCAGATAGGTGCCTCTAACAAGATTGAATAATAAAATAAGAGCCAAGTCAAATATGTGTTCAAATAAAAATGGGATTTTAAATTTGAAAAGCCTAAAGAATACTTTTAGCAGCTGCATGCTAATTTGTCAAGCAACCTCTAAGCAGCTTTGACTAATGCGGTAGTTGAAGTAGTTGAAGGGCTTATTACTCTGTCACAGCCCTGTTTGGTAAAGACAAGATAAACCTACCTGGAGACATTCAGTTTACTATTTATATAGACAGTAAAAGCCAGATCAATATGGTGTCAGCTATCTATGTATCTTGTCCGACAAAATGTCACCAAAACAAAAGGGGCCAAATGGCAGATGACATGAGACATAGGTCGCTGTGTTATTGGGGAGCCAGTTTTAGGCTGTAGCTAGCAGCTGTATACCCCATAGCTGTACCGTTGGGTGTGTGGTTTGTTGGGGGTGGGTGGGGATGTCGGGTGGCTGAAGTTGAAAGCTCATGTTTCACCAGACCTAGGCAGTCAGGTGAGACTCTGTCTCATGGGTGTTCTCCAACATAGAGGCGAGTGGTAATTAGACTTGGGGAAAGTCCTCATGAGAGAGCTTGTTGCACTGTGCTCTGGGTGTGTGTGATCTATATGGTTATGTGCAAGGCCATAATGGTGCCATAGCAGAGCTGCTCACGATGCATTTGAATAATGGTGAAATAAGCATTTACTTAGAAAAATGTTTCATACTAAAAATGACCCAGTATGAATCAGGACACTTAACTACACCTGTAACTGTTAAATCAACCACAATAATAATACTCTAATACTCTATCTAATTAAAAACTACCAGGTATAAGTGTTTTTATAGGAGAATTCCAGTAAATCTTTAAAAATCTCTAAGTAATTCCTCTTAATCCAATTCTGATAATACAACAAGAGAAAGCTACTACTTGAAAGCTATTAAACCAAGATATGGACAAAGATAACACAAGAAATAGATTACAGAGCAATCTCTCTTATTAACAAGGATGCAAATGTCCTATGTATACCAACACCAGCTGGTTATTAGGTAAAATACTACAACCAAGTAGGGTTTATTTCTGAAATTTAAAGATACAGTTGTTTGAGATCAGAGAATCAAAAAGTCATATGATTTTTTTTTGTGAAGAAAAACAAAATAAATTTATTTATATATTATTTATTATTTTGTTGTACATAATACACTATGCATATTTAATATTGACTTATATCACATTATGACTCTTAGAAAATTGGAAATAGAAGAAAAGTGTCATGATCTGATATAGAGTATCAAAAGCCCAAATGGTACATGGGAGAATATACCTATATAATTTTGGACAAGGAGCATTTTGTATCTAAAGGACTTATTTAAATTAATTTTAAAAAATCCAGAAAATCAAAAATTCAAGAAAGAATAAGAACAGGCAAGAACCAAGGAAACCTAGAGGGCCAATAAACATATAGAAAGATGCTCCTGTTCAGTTTCATTGGTGAGAGATATAAAGTAAATCTTACCAACTTTGGAGAGAATGTAAAAAATTGGAACTCATGAACTAATCTGGGGGAGTGGAGGTGAATACAGCCCCCTTGAGGGAGCAGTTTGAAAGTCTGTGAAGCAGGGTTCTGACAGGAAACAGGTGGCACGCTCAAATTTGATCATGTGCGCAGAGTTTAATAATGAGACTATTTAGACAAGTTTGAACAAGGTACCAGAAAAGTACAAGGGATAGAGCAGCACCCAGGCATTCCTGTTGGTGGGACCTAACCACCCACAGGCCAGAAAGGGAAAGCCGGAGACAGAGAGGTCTGTGAGGGCCATGTGTATCTGGGCCGGTGGCTGCCCCTGCAGGGACCTGCACAGCTCGCTGCGAAACCCTGACCTTACTTCCTTTCCTCTCCCTCCCTCTTCCAGTTTACCTTTGGTCCTCTTCATTGGGCAAACACAACAGGAAGCAGAAAGCAAGGGGGCCTGATTAGTCCAGAAAATTCAGCCTGTCAAGGCCCAGGACAGGATAGCAGAGGGTGGAGGGTGGCCTTGGGAAGGGTGAATGGAAGAAGATTAATCACACCAGCTACTTTACTCCAGGGAGCATGCCTTAGAGAAATCATGTACTTGTGCACAAGGAGATATGTAGGACAAAGATGTTTATTTTATAGCACTGTGAATAACAAAAAATGTGCAAACAGCCAATGGCCATTCCATCTATTGTTTTGTAACTGTGTTGTGTAAGCTGTGGTTTGTTCATAAAATGGAGCATCATGATGCAATTAAACTAATGAACTAGACATACCTGTATCAATATCGATTAATCTCAAAAATGTAATGCTAGGGCCAGGGATTTAGCTCAGTGTTTTCACCGCCTGCTGCGCAAGCGCAAGGACCCGAGTTCGATCCCTGGTACCAAAAAATAAATAAATAAAAAATAAACAAGTAGAAATGGGAGAAATCATTTTAAAAAAATGTAATGCTGATGGCAGCAATGTTACCAAAAATACATACAATATAGTACTACTTACATAAAAGTGTACAAGCCTGTAGCAATTGTATTATTTTGTAGTAACAGTAAAAAAAAATGTGACTAGGAAGGAAATAAGAAAATGATAACCTCCGATGGAGGGAAGGGGAAGAGTTCAGGGTACTGGAGTGTGCTTGTTATTTTGTTTTGAAGTCAAGTGGAAATGAATATGGCAAAAAAAAACCCCATTTAATCTCAGTAGTAGGTATATGAGAGTTATTTACTATTTACTCCTAATTTCTATATGTTTGAAATATCTCATGGTTAAAAATTTAAAAGACAGTTTCATAATTAAAAATTTAAAAGACTGTAATGAAGGGAAGGGTGCATTATGTGAAAAATATTTAGAATGTAAATAGAGCACTAAATTTCATTTATCTAGAGCAAGATTAGCACAGTTTTTCTGCAAAGGGTATGATAGTATGTAGTTTTAATTTAGGGGGCTATCCAATCCCTCACAACTACTTAATTTCTGTGTAGCTTGAAACTAGGCATGGGGAGTACACAGATGCATGGATGTGGCTGTGTTCTAATAAAGTTTTAATTTAGAAAGCCAATTGACCAGCCAGATTTAGCCCCAAGGCTATACTTTGCAACCTCTGATCTAGAGAACCTACCTATCAGGCATACTTCTCTTTCCAGGAATGTGTGTTAAATAAAGCTCAATGGTATAGCTGTCCACCAGCCTACAATATTGCAAATTGTCAGCAGGTATGTTGTTTAGACTTCTTAGCACTGGTCAAGAAATACGGCTGAAAAAAAAAAAAGAAATATGGCTGAATCGTGATCCTCTGTCTATCTTCATCTTTGGCTGTGGATCTTCAGATTCTTTCCAGGCTTCAAGTCAGCCCATTTGTGTGCACATTTTGGAGGAGCTGAATGTGCTGCAAGCCTATAGTCACTTCTAACTTGAGCTAAGCAGAACGACCCAAACAATGAGACATCAGGAGGCGTTTTGAAACATGCAGGTATATCATGGTCAGTTGGTGTAATGTGGAAATGTGGCACATGATCAAGATAATCCACTTGGTTTTATTGTGCGGGCTTACCCAGAGAGGCAGCCTAGTGCAGTGGTTAGGGATACGGACTCTGGGGCTAAGGACAGGACATCTCAGAGGGAGCCAAAACTTGTTTCAGTTGTTTGTTAAGGCATAGCAAACCACTTTAGAGCAGTGGCTTAGAGCATCTACTTAGCTCCCGAATTCAAGAGCCGACTGGATTCAGCTAGATGGTTCTTTGTCCGCTCTCTCTTTCTCTCTGGCAGTGGTGGGGCTGGTGTTGTCTTGAAGGTTTCCTCTGAGTCTGGGGCAGTACTGGAGAACACTCAAGCAGGTGGAGGCTGGAGTGGAGCAGAAGTTCAGTCCCCCCATCCCATGTGTCCTTCCATAGGCTGATCTTAGAGCAGTTGAACTCTTAGCTGGCTAAAAGCTGCCAAAGCCCCTGGCACCTTGCCTCTGGCGTCAGTGAGTGTCACTCCTGCCACTCAATTCCCTGTGGCCTCCACAAAGGCGGGGAAGAAGAACAGGGTTCATCTCTGTAAGGCTCTTAAGCCAGGGGCTGGCTGTACTATGTTTAAGTGTGTGTTCCTTAGGGGAGAAAGAGAAAGAGAGGGAGAGGGAGAGGAAGTTTCTAGGTGGAGACTTTAGAACTTGCAAATAATCACAGGACTTGAACTCACTATATACCACAGGCTGGCCTTGAACTTGCAGTGGTCCTTCTGCCTCAGCCTGCCGAGTGCTGGGATTACAGGCATGCGCCACCATGCCAGGCTTGACCTGTCTTCTGTCTATTCACTGCCCTTCCCTTCTGCCCTTCCATGTAGCCCTGCCTGTCTCCATCTCTCTGGAGCTCTCTCTGGAGCTCCCATCAATGACTTGGCCTCAAGTCTTCCCTTGACCTCATTGTTCTCTTCCTCAGTGATCATCGGCAGAGGTCCACCTTTAACGCAGGATGCCATTAAGGGCGCTGGAGATACAGGGTGAAGACGTGGTCTGTGTCGCCTGCTGGCCACTGTGGCAGCTGCCTGGTGAGCTTTCAGGGAAGAAACATCAGGTCCTTCACAGGTCTTGATACACAGTGAGATATTTACCCATGTGGATCCTTCTGGAGACCCACAAAGTGGACGTGTCTGTGTGTATGTGTTTGTGTGTGTGTGTGTGTGTGTGTGTGTGTGTGTGGTGGGTGAGACTTAGAGGAAGGACAATGGATGTGGTGTGAGAATGTGTATGTTTGGTGAGGAGGATCCGAGAGGACGTAATAGGAGAGGTGACATTTGACCTGGGTCTTTAAGAAGTATAGCTCTCCAGGCAGACTGTAGGTAAAGGCCTTTCTGGCAGAGGAATAGAATGTGCTAAGCCCCAGAGGAATGTTTGGGGATTTTGTTCAGTTTGATAAGAACAGAAAGAGTAGAGAGGCAACTCCAGGAATCCTTCCCAGAATTTCCAAGTTATTCCCGTTCAGATGGGCTTTGGCAGCATCATATGGTACCACAGAAAGGACCAGAGCATTGAAGTCAGATGATACTGAATTTGAGTGTCAGCCCTGGCACTTGGGTTTTCTGTGACATAACACAAGCCATTTAATCTCTGAGCTATAATTTTCTCATCTTTAAAATGGGCATAATAACATCTTCCTCATGGAAGTGGGTAGGGATGAAATGAAAGAATGCACAAGAAAGTACTGGGCACGGTGCCTAGCATGTGTGGCTACTTAAATATAGTCATCATTGCTCTTCTTGCAGAGTTACTGTCAAGAGTGCATGTGTGTGTGTGTGTGTGTGTGTGTGTGTACAGGTGTGCATGTACACATGCGCATGTACACAAATACAGGCATCAAACAGGCAGTTAAACACGGACATTCCCTTTCCCTCTCAGTGCCTAATGCCGTCTCTGACAGTGAAATGGCTTATGTCACAGCAAATTAAAGAAACTGGGTCCAAACCACAGCTCTGTCACTGACCACCCACATGGTTCCGGCAAATCTGGACCTCCACTGTGTTCTCTGGGAAATGAGAGACAGTAAGGCCTCACTGACGGGTGCTATGAGGGTTAAATGGGGGCAATCAATCTAAAGTGCCTGGCATCATGCTTAGTACTCATGAACTATTTTTGTGATGTAGAATTGCTTTGTTTGGCACAAAGCCCTGTACAAATGTAAGAGGCTATTATTTTATTAAGGCAAAATTCATGCTTCCATAGCTATTTCAAGTTCAGGTTTCACTTTTCTGCTGATTGTTGTTGGGGATGACGTGGTAGAGGAGCAAAGCCTTCATTTTATGCACTGTCCAGGGGTGGATATTGCTCCCTGACTCTGCAACAGCTGGTCATGCCACAAAGCAGCCCCAGTGCAGACATCCATGTCTTGATGTTCTACGGGAAAGAACATGTTTGTAATTATGTGAAATGCAATGGAACATGAGATATGGACAGTGTGATAAATAAGCCACATTAACTGAGACATTCATAATGATTCTAAGACAGTTTAAAATTTGAAATGTGAGTTTTCTACAGAAACCACAAATTAAGAAACTTATGAGTGCCATCTTGTGGAGAGATCTCCCTTAAAGTATCACATTGGAGAATGTGTCTTCCTTTACATGGAACCTCTAAAAAAGCAGAGCACTTCCATCCACCCAACCATCCATTCATCATCTATCCATCCATCCATCCTCCATCCATACATTTATTCATCCATCCACTATCCATCCATCATTCATTTATCCATCCATCCATTTATCTGCCCATCTATCCATCAATTCTCCATCCATTCATACATGTTTCAACCATACATCACCTATTATCCATCCATTATCTATCCATCATTTACTCACCATCCATCCATCCATCCATCCATCCATCTATTATCAATTATCCATCTGCCCATCCATCATCTATATCAGTCTATTTATCTGTCTCTCTATCCTCTCATCCACCATCCATTCATCCATACACATGATAATCCATTCAGTCATTTGTCCATTTGTTCTGCGTTTATTGTGTGTTTTCTGTGCTTTGATCTGAGAGATGCCAGGACCCCATTTGAAAGGAGCCTGGAGAGGGCAGTAGTAAATATGGAAAAGTTAAGGGTGTTGGGGACTTTGCTAGAGGACACTTAGCCCAGTTTTTGTCTTTGTTGTTGCTGTTTTTGAGATGGATAAGGCAGGCAGAGAAGGCCTGTCTTCTCTGGGTGGAAGTGGCACCTCAGCTAAGGTGTACATGCATTGTTGGCTCTCCAGTCTCCACCCTATTAGTAGTGATGACCAAACAAAGCATGTCCAGCCGACAGTGGTCAGAGTGTGAAAGGACACTGAAACAAACTGGGAAGAGCTGTGAAATGAAGTGCTCGCTATGCAGACAGATTCCATTATATAAGATTAATGTGGCCTATTAATATTAAGAAGTATTAATAGCTGCCATTATGTTGGGTTTTTCATTTCATAGGATTTGTTATACCCACATCAGCAGAGCTATGTTAGTATGGGCCCTTGGCCAAGATGTGGGAATGGCCTCATTATATGTGGCCAGATGCATATTCTGGTTGGGGGATCTGCCTCTATTACCCGTTATAGATTGTTACTTGATAAATGCATTATAGGGGAAAAATACCCAGCAGCAAACTAGTTGAATTGGCCAGTGCGTAGCCCAAGTCTGCAGGATGGATGACCCCTTACCAATCTTTTCATCCTCTGTTCCCTTTGCAATCTCTCGGAATTAATGCAGAGCAGACCTGATGTTTGCCTAGAAAAGCACACTGTGGCTTCAGCAGGCCTGAGTAAAACAAGCGCTTGTTCCCTTCTCCACTTTCATCTAGGAGCCCCCTGCCCTTTGCATCGCCCTTGCACTGTTTTCTCATTATGACAGAACAGAATCTTTCTATACCCATGCCTTCATTAACCCTGGCAACAAATGAGGGACAGACCAAAGGGGCTGTGTGTTTCAAGAAAAATGATAGAAAGCCTATCTCCTCAGGGGATTAAAAATATTCTCCTGTGGGCTGGGGATTTAGCTCAGTGGTTTCACTGCCTGCTGTGCAAGCGCAAGGACCCGAGTTTGATCTCTGGTACCAGAAAAATTCTCCTGCATTCCATCTATAAAGCAGTGCATCTGTGTCTTAATGCTTGTCTACCTCCCTTGTTCCCATTATTTTCTAGGCCTTTCTGGGTATTTGCTTCAGGAAAAGCAGGAGAAGCCTTGGACAACCCCCAGCTCCTAGTACTGCCCATAAGCACTGTCCATAAGTGAAAGGCCATGGATGGGCTTAAAGAAAAAGCCTTACCATGTCAATGATTTCTTCTTCTGGGGTTCTTGCTTCCCTTGTTTCATGTAACTCTAGTCAGAAGTAACCTGATGTTTTATTGAGATGGCTTTGCTGTTTTATTTTTGATAGTCAATTGTGCCTGAAACAATTTGTTTTCTCTGCAGCCAGCAAATTTGCTAGTCTGGCTCCTGCCTCTCGGCTTTCATGGCTTCCCAGCTGGGACCAATGGATTTTCAGCTGCAGGCTACGTCCACAGACTGTGGAGCCAGTCCCGATATTAGCGGTAGGAGTGGGTGAGGAGGAAGCAACCCTGGGGATGAGCTTTAGTACCATCCTCCTGGCTGCAGGAGTATAATTCACCTGGACCTGGTGCTGGGCTTTTGCTTCGTCTGTCTAATTAAACTCTAGTCTTTGAGGACTTGACTTGAGAACTTTCCAAAACTTTCTGTTCTATTCCTGTTTAGAAGAGTTAATGTGGTCAGATGGATTGTTTTCCCACTTAGGCTATTGGTCCTCCTGGTATTCTTTAAGGGAAAGGATGATGAACAAGGGGTCATGAAGAAGTAAAGAAGTTAGTCTGACTAGTAAAATATATTAACCAGATATAATAGGGAGCAAATGCCATTGTATTAATGAAATCGATGATGTAATCTTCCGAAAATACTAGTATTACAGACAAAATGCTGACCAACTATTTTATTTTCATAAATATGTGTGGATTATCCAGTGACAATTGCCTTAAAACCAAAACAAACATATAAGTTGAAGTATAAACAACGTTGTGCAAACATTAACACTCAGATAAACTTTTATAAATTTATAGAATACATAAAATCCACAAAGTCAATAAAATTCAGGTGAACCTTTATTTTATATGATGGATGATATTGGTTTGCTAAAATAAGGTGGCGAAGGAGATGGTACTGGTGGCAGGGGCTCCCTGGGTTGGCTGTGACTCTACCTAACCTGTGCCATGTCACAGGATGACTCAGCATGTCCACCACTTCCCTCTGTTCAAAATATGACACCCCGGGCCGGGGATTTAGCTCAGTGGTTCTGCTGTCTGCCTCATAAGCACAAGGTCTCGAGTTCAATCCCCGGCACTAAAAAAAAAAAAAAATGACACCTTGTTTCTGCAGGATATTGAGAGGTCATCTGATTTTTCCTCTTCATGATGACCACACCATTTGTGCTTAAGTCCATCCCACTTATTTTCCATCAGCATTTAGCTGAGACAATCAAAGTAGCTCTATTTGGGCTCTGTGCTGTCAGAAACAGAAGCCTGCATGTGGAAATAGAAACTCTGTGGTTTAAGCCAGTCGTCCAATTGACCTAAAAGACATTTATATTGCTTATTTTTAGATTTTCATCAAAATGAAAACACAAGATTAAAAACAATGTCAAAGTCAGTCACAGTGGCACATACTTGTAATCCTAGCTCCTCAGGAAGCTGAGGCAGGAGGATTGCAAGTTTGAAGCCAGCCTGGTAACTTAGTAAGACTCTGTCCCTAAACAAAACAAACAAAAAATAAATAAAGAAGGGCTGGCGGTGGGGGGGGGCGCATAGCTCGGTGGAGCACTGCTGGGTTCAATACTCAGCACCACAAAAACAAAGCAAAACAAATAGCAACAACAATAAAACAAGAACAAGAACAACAACAAGAAAAACAATGTCAAAAACTCACAAACCCAGAGTAAATATCCAAATGCACTAGGCTGAGAGATCCTGTCAGAAGAAGGCTGGTAGCAAAACTGTGTCTCTGGGATGGGGCAGGAGACAGAGGGAAGGCCCAGGCCTGAACAGTGATAGGATGACGAAGTTCATTTTCCTCTGCTCTCATCTACATTTCCTCAAAGTCAGCCTGTTCTCAGATTTACTGGGAAAAATGAGACAGCTCAACTACTCATTTGAATTCTGGTTCTGACCTCTTTATTTGGGCCTGGGTTTATGCTCTCATATCTCTCTGATGATGGCTGCTTGCTACCCTGTGTAGTGCTTGGCATAGAACTTGGGGTTTGCATAGTGGAATTGGCATACTAATTTTCCAGGAAGATGACTGGAAACACTCATCTGAAAATGTTTCATGCTATTTCTGTGTTCACCTGTGTACATTTATCATCAGGAGAATTTTAGACACCAGTCTTTGGGAGAACTCAAAACCGCATAGATGTCTGGTTGTAAAGAATCTTTTAGAGCAAGGGAAGAATTCTGACCAAGGGAATGTGGAAAGGCAACTACCAGAAACCTATGAGCTTGTCTTCCTTTAACAGAGAAGCAGATAAAAAGAGTTTGGACTGCTCCGGGCCTGGCAGTGATAACCCCCAAACCCAGTAAAGTATTCTGAGTAGTTGCTGGAATGTACTTTATAACCTCCCAATCCTGATCCACTGAGGTGTCCTCCATGTATATAGAGAGTTACACAGCCCCTATTTTTTTTGCTGAGGGTTTTCTGCAGCAACGTAGCACTGATCCTGAGCCTGGCCCCAAAGTCTTTGTGGGCTTGCTTCACCGGCAGCTCACCCTCCATGGTCTCTGCCCATCTGTCAGCAGTCATCATAGCCAAAGTGGACTTTCTCTCGCTTCCTGGAGTCAGCTGCCCACAGCCCTGCCTACTTCAAGAGCCCAAGTACCAACTCTCAAGAAAGGCTTCAGGTTGTTCTCCAAATGCTGCACCCAACTTTATGGAGACAGATCCTGCACTTAACAATTGACCTTTCCACCCTCATCTTCCCTGAAAACACTCTCAAATGAGTTGTACTATAGTTCTGTAATGCAATCCAAAATGTATTTTAGAAAGAAATAAGGTATGTGGAGTAGTTAGTGATTGGTTCTGGATCAGACAGGCCAGAGTTTTAATTTTATCTTGCCCCTTAGGAGCTTTATGACCTTAGGCAAATTATTAACTCTCTCTATGATTTAGTTTTCTTATCTATAAAATAGAGATTAGAATAATATCTACTTCATAATGTTGAGAGGACTAAATGAGACTGGCACATAATCAGCATTCAATAAATGGCAATGTAGTCATTATTTGAGCATTTATATATGCAGACCTTCGTGTGAGCCATAAGCATACCAAATCTCCACATGCAAGTAGCCCTCAATCTGACCGAGGTCTTCTCCAGAGCCCTCAGCCTGGGACCACCACTTAGGCTGACCTGATGCCAGAGCAACTGAATTTGGAGCCAGAGCAAAAATAATTTGTTCTCATCACTCAATGCTGAGTAGGATGAGGTGAATTCTAAAGCCTGCATCCTAGCATTAGACTGGGTATTGAGGCTGAGAATGTCTAGGTGGGGAGAAGGGAGGACTGTGAGTTCATTTTCCACAGTTTCACAGCCCAGACTTCACTGAATTTGGAAAAGTCAGGTGGCAGCCGAGGAGGCCCTTCCACCCTCATTGAGAGACAGCACTGAAGGTGCAGGAAGGAGCTGGGTCCCGAGAATGGCTGCTGTTCAGTGAGGTTAGAAGGAAGCCCAGGCCATCTTTCCCTCCTAATGGCCAGAAACATATGTCTTAAGCAGGATTCGCAAAGATATCATTTTTATTCCTCACCTCCTTGTTTCTGAGTCAATACACAAATAGCTTGGTTTCCGGAGCTTCTGGGACCCCCAGATGGACACATTAGCCAGGAAGTAATATGCCTTCTTTCTGGGATGTTCATAATGCATTCAAATCCAGAAAGAAAATATGTCAGAATTTGTGTAAAATCTATCAATCGGGCCATTTTCTCAATGAAAAACAGATGGCTCCTTGGAGTTATTCAGAGGGAGAACATTTTTTTCCTTTTGTTCATCACAGTTTTTATGGTTTAAAAGAATTAGTGTTTAATCCCAATTCTAAAATTGTTAATCAGTTTGTATTTGCTTCAGTAAATCTGTTAAACAGATTTTTTATCATTCCAGTTATATCTCCCTGACAGCATCTGGTGTCAAGTTTGCAGAAATAATGTTAGTTTTATAGCCAAAAATCAGAGGTTAAACCTCTAGGATTACACATGTGACAGCATTAATGGGGAATTCATCACCCCCAAAGCTCTTATCCCACATATTTTAGAATCAGCCTAAACATGAACCAATTCCTCCCCGCCCCCTTTACATTCCGGGAGCACGGTGGCTCAGCTCCTTATCGATTTACATGTGTGGTTGTTGTTGATGGAAGCTGCTGGGGTACCTCAGCTCTCCCCAGACACAGCCTTGGAAAATGGTGAGGAATTTTGTTGCTCAACCCTTTCCAGTTGCTTTCAGGGGTTTCTATTCGGGGCCGGAGCTACACACAGCAGCAACTGGGCACAGCGATTCAGCGGATAAAAGGGTTCTGCAGGTTAAGGGCGGGGCCGACACAAGCTCTGTAACCTCACCTACCAGCAGGGGGCATAATAGAGCACAGCAGCCGAAGGAAGGCAGCGTCTGTGGCAAACAAGAAATTTTGCACTTAAATCAAGACGTTTGGGGGAATAATGCAGCAAGGCAGCAAATTATCATGGCCGGAGTATTTGAGTGATAAAGAAAAGCTGTTGGGTAGCAATCATTTGAGGTCTCTGTGGTCGGCTGAAGAATGCCCTGAAAGAGAGAAACCTTCTAATCTCTAGAAGCTGTGAATGTTGCCTACCGTGTTGGAAGACTTTGCAAATATGATAGAGTTAAGCAGCACGGAATGCAGATTCTTCTGGATTGTCTAGGTGAGCCCAAAATGTAATCACAAGTGTCTTTATATGGTGATGGACATGGAAAGTGGAGTGATGTGCTTTGAAGATAGAGGAAGAGGCCACAAGCCAGAGAGCACAGATGAAAAAAACAAGGAAATGGTTTCTCCTCCCAAAGAATGCCCCTGGAATCAATAACCCTGCCACCCCATGGACCTTAGTCCACTGAAACTGGTTTTGTGCTAGTGACCACCAGAACTGTGGGGGAATAAATTTGTGTCAAGTCACCTTGACAGTGATAATTTGTTACAGTAGCCCCAGGAAAGGATACAGTATAATTTTCTGTTTAATGGAGAGCCCCACTCAAGTAAGCAGAGGTATTTTGCAGGGCAAGGGAAGATGGGAGAAGAGCTCCTGCTGCTGAAGTCTGTCCTTAATATAGTGTGAGCAGTGGGAGCTCAAAGCAGAAATGGGACTAGGAGCCTTGAAGCCCTGTGTGTTGGGGAAGAACACCCCTGAGTGTCATGAGCTGCAGGCAACAGCAGAGTCTGACAATTCTCTGCGTAAATAGTTGCAAAATTGCACATTTGCATAAATATTAAGAAGAGGCCAGATTAGTGTAGAGAGCATGAGTTAAAGGAAGGTGTAGGGCAGAGAGGATCAAGGAAAAGGGTCTGAATAGGGACAAAGCCAGAGGTGCCACCTTAGGCACATCTGGAACTCTGGTGGAGAGGGACTGGCAGCCAGGCTTCTGTGTGTGGCCTTGTTCTTCAGGTATTGCTAAGGAGGGTGGGAGCAGCGACCACCCCCATTTCATTCAGGGTAACTCTGAGCTTATGTATTGGATACACGGGGGTTCCAGGTGGGATTTCATTTCAGCAAAATTCTGGTTGAAAAAGACTTTTTGGGGTAACAATTCTGATGTAATTTTGAATGTACAGAAAATTGGAATACTACAAAGAACCCCCATGTACCTTTTGCTCAGATTTCCTGAGGCTTAACGGTTTGCTCTATTTGCATTATTATTTGTTCTCTTTTTCTAAGTAAAAATTTTTTTCTGAGTCATTTGAGAATGAGTAGGCATCATAACCCTTTACCTCTGTCAATGTCTATTTGTAAGAAAAAGGAAGTTTTGTTACATAGCCACAGTACAATGATCAAAACTGGGAAATTTAACATTCACAAGGTGCTCCAGGTTCAAATTTTGCCCATTGTCTTTATAGCTCCATTTTTTTTCTTTTCTTTTTTTTTTTTTCCTTTTTACTGGTCTAGGATCTGGTCCAGGTTTACACGTTAAATTTGGTTGCCATTTTACTCCAATCTGTTTTAATTTAGAAATTTCCTTAGCTTTTAACCTTGACATTTTTGAAGAGTACAGGTCAGTATTTAAAAATTACCCCTCATTTTGGGTTTGTCTAATGTTTCCCTCTGAGGACTTTCAAAACATCCATCTTTTTAGCTTGAATACTGCAGGTGTGATGTAGTGTCCTATTTCTACCCTTAAGGGACTCAGAAAGTCACTTTTGTCTTATCTTTGATGGCCAGGACACAGAAGACCCTCCTAGGGACCGCTGTCAATAGGATGCCTTCATTAACTCATTCACCAGGCATTTACCAGTGTGCACACACCCTGCCAGGAATGACTCAGAAGTAGCTCAAGCCCAAGTACCACATGAGGCTGAGGCTGGTAGGGGACACAAGTGTACACATACATTCTCTGATACCAGATGGGCAAAACTGAGAGCTGTGGTAAAATCCCAGAGGAAGGTGTGATTCATTTTCAGTTGGGTGACCGGTGATGGTGTTAGGAAAGAGAGGCACTGAAGTTGTCCCCAAAGGATAGACAGAGTTATGAGGGGTCAGATAGGGAAAGGCATTCCAAGAAGAGAAGGTAGCATAGACCATGATCCATGACATGGGGCCCCGGAAGCCTTGGCCTGCTGGGCACAGAGGTGTGAAAGGGGGCAGATCAATGTGGCCCGGACAGGAGTATGGATGCATGATGGAAATGACTTGGAAAGGCTGGGAGGACGGCCTCCTTTCGAACTTGACTAAGGGGTGTTAAGGGAATAAGTGCTTGGGACCAGAATCCTTAGCGAATTTTCATAGTCAATGAAGTTTATTTTACATCAATTTTGGTGTTTGTTATCTTCCTATTCCATCTCTTACATATTGATACCTCAGTTGAAAATAATGTAAGAAGAATCTTATTCTTCTACTATTACCTCTACTTTTACACCTACTTTTCTAAAAGGCTTGGGCATCACATAGGAGAGAGAGACAGAGAAAGACAGATACAAAGGAGAGTGGGAGGAAGAGGGAGAGGGTGAGACATGATGAGAGAAAGGGAGAGAAGCAGACAGGCAGATACTCAGGGAAAATTCTCAGGATGGACTTGGGAAAAGACTGGCCTTCAGCTGGTCTTAGAGACCACCAGGGGTCAGGCTTGGGTCCTAGAAAAGGAAGCCAGTGGCATTTGCTAAGCACTGGTTCTCACCTGAGGACTATTCTGAGAAATTTATTCCACTTTAATGTACTGTGGAGTTAGCAGCTTTGGAATTCTTCACTGCCAAGGGGGCCTTAAAACCAATGAAGCAGGAGTCTCAGGAATGACCCATATGTCAGACCTGTTTGTTTATAACCCTCTGGACCTCCATAAATGGCAGAGTTTCATTGCCTGGTGATTTGAGGCTTGAGGGGTCCAGGAGTCTGCCTGAGCTTGGGAGGAAGGAAATTTGGTGTGGGGCTGGGTGGAAGCCTCCGGCCTGGGCTAGTTTGAGGTTTGGGTTGGGCTGGGGATGGGCAGCTTTGAGTGCTCTGTGGTTCCCAGGTCACTGGCTTTCCTGTTATAGTAATCAGCTCTATAGACTGGCAGGAAAATTGGTGCTACCAGTATAGCTGTTTCTGCACAAAGTCTCCATGCCCCCTTCCTTCCCTAAAGCCTGCAGAGATTGGTTTTAAGCTATCCCTACTCTGGGACCCTGGGGCTCCTCAGGCTTTAGAACTTTAGGGATGGGTGTTTTGGGTCCCCATCTTGGTCAGCCTCATTGCTCCTAGGTGACTGGCCCCTGAGACTCTCTGGGTTTCTTTGTTTGAGTTCTATATTCTGGTCTGGAAGAGTCTTGAGACCTGCAGGCCAGGAGCAGCTCTGTGTGCACAGGCTCCCGTGGATGGCTTTATCTTTGCTTGCTCTGGAGCCCAGCTCCTGGGATATGTGAGTCTTTGTGAGGCCCAGGGCATTGGATTGCCCTCCATCAAGGAGGAGGGCAGGTAAGAGCGAATAGCTGCCACGGCACCTCTGGGAGCCAGGCTGCTCAAGCCAGGGGGCAGAGCAGGGCATTCTTTTTAATAGACTTTATTTTTTATAAAATTTTAAATAAATTTTTTATAAAATTCAGCAGATGATACAGAGATTTCCCATATGCCCCACATCCCTACACAAAGGCATTTCTTTTTGTTTCATTTCATTTGATTTCATTCCATAAATAGGCCTTTGCTAAATATTGGCAGCCCAGATCACCATGACCACCACCACCATTGTCATCATCAACATCATCGTCATTGTCATCATCAACATCATCGTCATCAACTGTAGCACTGGGTTTGTTCCAAAGACTCACTCTGCATAATCTCTACTGCACCCTCTGGGGAGGAACTATTTGTGCACTGTTTACAGAAAAGGACATTGAGGCAAATGGACAGATTAAGTCACTTGCACCAAGTCACATAGCTAGCATGTGACAGAGTTAGACTGCCTCCCCCCGAGACACTACAAAGACTATTTTGGCTCTTGAATTTCTCACACCTCAGTAGAGTGCAAGCCTTCATGGATGTTTACAGAGTCACAAAAGAGGGTCCAGGGGCTGTGTGTGCAAGGCTGGCTAGGATTTGGCAGGGGGGTGTCATCAGAGGGAACACTTCTTCTGCGCTTTTGATGTTTCCCTCCATGTGGAGGACAAGTTAGCACAGCCCTCTCCTGGCTTCTGCGCTGCCTGCTGTGTTTAAGACAAGGATATGAACACATGAAGCTCCACCCTGTTTTTCTGGGGCCGGGTGGCTGTCTGTAGGAAGTGTGATTCCAGCTCTGTGACAGGAGGCAGGGAGATGCCCCTCAGTGTGGGGACCTGGGGTTGGTCAGTGTCACTGATGACTAGGCAGGGACTCCAAGTAGCTCTGGGTTTTAGTATCAACAAGCCCTTTTTTCACTGCTTACCTAGGCCATACACTCCTGTACCAGGCCTGTCATTAGTGAAGTTCCAACTTTTATCTTACCTCTCAATAGGTTGAGACCTAGGCCAGGGAAAACAGCACTGCCATTTGCAGGTCTCTTTCAAGGCTATTTCAAGCACAAAATAAATTAGCAAGAGTAAAGAACTGTGTCCTCAGCCCTCCAAGCCTGGTCCTGGAAGTCCCCCAGTGGGCAGTGCAGAGCCTCAGGAAGGTAACTGTTCACTTGAGTTTCTTCCCTCAGCATTCACAGTCCAGAAGCACTGTAGTTCTCTGCTCTTTTCTTTTTGACAGTAAGAAAGGCCTTTCACCTGACTACAGAGAGCCTGGCGTAGCAGGAAGCAAGAAAGGGTTGTACCCCAGGGGCACCGCCACAGAATGGGGACCTGGGAGGGGCTCCCGTGAAACACCTCAGAGAGCCTCCTGGCCTCTATCCTAAGCCCCACTGGATCACTAAGAGGAGCGTGGGGTGTGGGCTGTACGGGCAGTGACATGGCTTCCTAAGTTCTGCCTGGGAGAAGCTTCAAGTGACTGTGTAAATTGTTGGGGTCCAAACGTCTCACACCAAACTGAGGTCTTCTGTCCCTTCTGAGGCTTCCTGGGGCCATTGGTGCATCCTCCATTTGGCCCGATGACCTTCAAACTTCAGAGAACTGTCAGAAGAACATTTGGTGGCACAAAGCCTCCATTTAATTGGCTGCCTCAAAAGGAGTTCATTTTATTATTAATAGTTAGGACTAGGCTCAAGTTGTTAATTAGTAACAAAATAACAAGAATAAGGTTATCACTATTAACTATCAAACATGTACTGTGTACCAGGCATCAGGCTTCTTCACTCCTTGAAAGAATCCTGTGAGGCAAGTACTAGTATCATCTTCATTTTACAGGAGAGGAAACTGAGGCTTAAGAACATAAGTAACTGGCCTAAAGTCCCAAAGCTGGTAAATGGCAAAGCTGGTATACACACCCTGGCATGCAGGCACCATAACCTTCCCCTAATTCACAATACTGTATAATGTCACAGTTTGAGGAGCCCTGGGAGAGTCATTAGTAAAGAAGCACTGTACCTCTCTGCTCTTTCTCTTATCTTTTCTTTTTTTTTGTATATCCTTTTATCGGTACATTTTAGGTGTACAATATAAGGCATTCACCATTGGAGATATGCACCTTTACATACTCTCTTGGTTCTTATTTTTTCCCCCTTCCCCTGCCCTCCCTTCAACCCCTCCATCCCTCCGTATTCACAAAGACTTTGTTTCCATTTTTTCATTTTCTCATATTAATTCCATCCCCCTCTTTCCTTTCCCTTAGCCCTCCCACTTCCCCCTCCCCTTTGCCCCTTTTCTTCCTATTTCACATTATCTATTATACCTTTTAGTCCTTATTTACACTTTCAGTTTCTGCTCTTTTCTATGGAGGATAAGAAATGCCTTCTGTCTGACTACAGGTGAAAGTGTGGAAGCAGGCTAAATGGGGAAGATCCACCCTCAGTGTGGATAAGTTAACCCTCTAATTGCAGCAGGTAAGGGAACAGAGGTCCAGACAATGTGAATGACTTGCCAAGGTCACAGAGGGAGTCAGTGGTTGAGTTTGACCCTTGACTCAGGCCTTCTGGCTTCCGGTATAGAGCTCTTGTTACAACCTGTGGCCACCTTTTACACCAAAGCGAGTCTAAAGACATTTTAGCTGAAACTCAAGCTTTGAGTTGACTAACTGGAGAGAGCCAGAATTATGCTATGTTTTTCTGGCCTTGCGGAGTTAAATACTGTATTTCATAGCTCAATCTAGGCTCTCTCAGCTTGCCAGAGGGTACAGGTGACATAAGTACCCTAAACTGTGGATGACCTCTGCCAGGCAGGGCCTAGCCTGGGCCAGCTAATGGTCCCCGTGCTGCCACCCCCATTCCCAGGCCAGCGAGCATGTCCTGGACAAGTGAGGAAAAGCAGCAGTAAATAGATGAGCTTTCTTCCTTTGGGCAAACTGGCTCCTGTCAGATCAAAAATTGTGACAGGTTTTCCAGGGGAGGCCCAGGCTCTGAGAGGAACAGAGAGCTGCAGTGTAAACAACCCTCAGAGAAGGACTCTATCATTCCTTGAAATGTTCTTGGCAGCTGCTCCCTCACTAACAAAACACTGCTTGGCATCGCTGTGGTCACCCAGAAACTGCTCCAGAGCCCTGCTGATTTTCAAGGTGTGGCTCTGCTCTTGAAGAAGGCCTGGGCATCTGTTGGAAGAAGGGGGCAGTGTGTACCAGGCCTCCCTGGGAGACGTGCCGGTGCCCAGAAGAGCTCTGAGCAGAGCGAGGGCTGGAAAATCACAGCACTGAGTGCAACACTCCCCAGCAACCGGCCCTTGTGCCTAGCTCTGTGGGCGCTCATGGACTGGAATTGAAATACATAATGGAAAAATCCTAAATTGAGGTTCAAAACAGCAAATTGTTCAAGTTTAGGAAGAGGGAAGCTGGCTTAGTGGAGGCCAGGGCAGCTTTAGCTGAGGGAACACTCATTATTATGAGCCAGCTCTGCGCTGGTGCTGTCAGCAAAGCTAATGAATCCATCCTCAGCTCTGGTTCCAGATCAGAGGGGGAGCTAATCCCTGGGGGCTTTGCTTTGGTCAGCCCATCAGTTTGGATCTGGAAATCCGTGTCCACTTCTGCTCTTACATTTTTAAGGGGATTTGGGGAAATTGGAACATATTCAGAGAAGAAAGATGCAAGGATATGAAGCTGTGTCATGCTGACTGATGAGGGGACTGGGGCTGTTCCGGCTGCAGGACAGGACTCTGTGAGCAGGGACGAGGTGAGGAGCTGGCTTTTGAACACATGTAGGACTCTCAACGGAAGAGAGAATTAAATGTCTGGGCTAGTGTCAGTGAAGATTTGGATAAAGAGCATAAGCTTTTCCAGTCTGGTGGACTTGGGTTTGCAGGCTGGTTCCTCTGCTAGTTCATTGTGCTGGTGACAGTGGTGAAGTCACCTGACCTCAAGTGGTAGTTCGATCAGTAACATGGAGACAGAAACTCTTCTTTTTCAGCATTGTCACTATTACATACTGTGCCTCTCACAATGCCATCCACACGGTGGCCACCTGAGGGAATGCTCCCTTTCTACTCAGAAAACAGAAGCTTTGCAAGGGAATATAATTGCAAAGGAAGAGTGTGGGCCCAAGGCAAGAGCAAACCATCTAACAATCACAGCTGGTTTTGCAAGCCGACTTTGCTTTGTTTATCTTTTTCTCCTAGAAGAGTGCTTTCTCTTTTAGCGCCTTTCATTTTGGCTTGTGATATCATATTTCCTAATATAAATTATTCACCTACTTGGGAAACAGTACACAAGTATGAGGCAGCACATATTGTCTATTTTCAATTAGGAGCTAGTTGTCTCTCTGAGGTCCTTTTAAGTCTTAAAACGAAACTACCCTTCTACGGATGGATGACTTATCTGACCTTAATGCCCCTACCTGGGCCTGCCATCCTATCCCATTCCATCCCCAAAGCCTCTGTCCTGAGTCCTGCAGAGTTAGAGGTCAGTATCTCTGCCCTGCTCCGCACCAAGACAGCCGTGATTGGAAGATAACACAGCGGGTTAGAACTCTGTCTTGCTCTCTGCAAATCTGTGACGGGAAAACTACTGTTCCTGCCATTCCTAACTTCTGATGCACTGGCCTCTCCATTGGTCCGCCCTGGTGGGCAGTGTGGAGCTTTGCTGTTTAGACTCTGTGGTGATTAATTGTAGGTGTCCACTTGACTGGATTAAGGGTTACCTACAGAACTGGCAAAGTGTAATTGCTGGGTGCGTTGGTGAGGAGTTTCCAGAGGAGGCTGGCATGTGAATCAGCAGGCTGAGTGGGGAAGATCCACCCTCAGTGTGGACAGCTGCCATCCAATTGGCTAGGGTTTGGGCAGAACAGAAAGGTGATCTGCACTCTCCTGGGGCTGAGATGTGCTCTTTGTCGGAACTGCTGGCCCTGCAGCCTTTCACAATGGACTCCAGCAGCCTCCTGCATTCTCAGGACTTCAGGTTTGGACTGAGATTTATTCCACTGGCTTTCTTGGTTCCAGAATCTCAGGGTCTTCTTGCATGTGGCCCGTTGTGGGTCATCTCAGCCTCCATAATTGCGTGAGAGAGTTCCCCTATAAATTCACTCTTATCAGTCTGATTATATATCCTGTTAGTTCGGTCCCTCTGGAGAACCCTGACTGATACTGATTCCTTGGAAGGAGGCTCCCTTGGCGGCTTAGGACGAATCCATCAGCATAAGCAGGACCCCTGAGAGATGGCCCATGTAGCGTGGAAGAGTGCTGTCAGGAGAGCATGCAGACTGCCTGGGTAGAGCTGATGGGCTGGTAAGGTGCATAGTGATCCACCAAGCTTGTCAATTAGGGGGCCACTGACATGTCATTTACTCCAAGTCGTGTGACGCAGCACTGTTGGAGTAGAGGACCTGTAGGGGTGGGGCGCTGGGACTTAGCAGGAGGGCAGTGCTGAGTGGCATCTCTGGAGGTATGGATGAAGTAGATGCAGGAGAATAAATGATGAGGGTTGGGGCAGAGGAGTAAAGAATGGGGTGGGCTGAAGCCAGTGGGGCAGGACTGTGGTTCAAGGCTGATGCCATTGGCAGAGGGAGAAGGCTGAAGTGAGTGGTGGGAGAGGGATGGTGGATTGCTGGTGCCAGGAAATGGGAATACTGTAACATGGCCTAAGGGTTTTCCCTAGGTGCCTCATTGAGTTCCCCAGGATAGGAAGGTCTCCTGTGTTGTGCTACAGGCATACCCATACCAAGCCTAGTTTGGATATTGATAAAGCCCATGCATAGATCACAGTTGTTCGATATAGCTCTCAAGTCACTTTTTATCTAATGAGTCTCAAGTCTTTTTTAAGTTTACTTGTTGAAGACATGGAGTCTTCTGTCCTGCAGTTTCACACACTCTGAATTTTGCTGTTTGTCCCCTGTGGTAACAATAAAGCATTCTTCTGTCTCCTTTACTTACAATATCTCAGTAGGTAAATATAGAGATTTGGTCAGAATTGAGTTTGATTTTTGACCATCAGGAAATCCACAACATCTGTATCTATTTATCTCTTACTTTGTAATGTTACAACTATTGATAATCTTTGAATGAATCCATCAACTCATTAGTGGGTGCAAAATGGTGATGTTCTACTTTTGCCATTTCTTGTTTTTTAAATTAGAAAACTCTTAAGAACAGAATTTTCTCCCAATGAGCTGTTAAATAATTCTGAGATGCAGTCATATAGAAAAGACAGAAAAATATTCCATTCTTTTCTGTATTTTTGTAAACATGTTGGATGCAATTCAGCCCTTCACAGTGCTTGTCCTTCTGGTTGGTGTCCATGTCATTCTTCACTTACTGACTAGGACTTATTCAAGTGGCCTTTGCCAGAAGCCTAGGAGCCTTTGATAGCTTCTTTGTCTTCTGTTATGAAAAAATGTTCCCGGACCATCTTGTGCATTTCCTGACCCCATCTGAAATCAACTATTTCTCCAGAAATCCTTGTTATTTTTTAAAATAGGAAAATGATGCTAAATGAGTACAATTTGGATGGTGGTAGGGTTTTAATTAATACTGTTTCTAATAATTTTAATCATTGTTTCTTGGCTGTATGAAGAGATACAGCTAGAAAATTTGTATTTATTTGTAAAAATTAGATATACTATGAGATTTTCTTTTTAAAAAACAGATACTTCTAACTCGAATGCAAAATTATAGTTTGAAAAAAATCATCAATCTTATATTGTTGTGCATTTCTTAACAATGTCTCAGTTAACAGTGAATCACATATATGATGGTGGTCCCACGAGGTTATATACTCTAGTGGCATTTTAGCCATTTTAGTTTGTGTAAGCACACTCGGTGACGTTTGCAGAGTGGCGAAATAGCCCAATGACGAATTTCTCAGAAAGTGTCCCCATTGTTAAGCCACGCATGACTGTATCTGTATCTCTTTTCACCATGTAGAAAGTACAGGATCCCAATGACATCAGGATAATTATAGCTTTATACCATACTACCCACACGACAATCTCAGAATAGCAATAGCAGTCTTACCCCTAACAATATGACAATTTTATTTTTTATTTTTAAAATGTGTTTTAAAATAATTTGGAACAATTCTTCCTTATGTGATTGCACCTCTGACATTATGCACATTATACACAGGGTGTTTGTTTCATTAGACTTTCAATTTTAGTGATTACACCTTGAAATTTAATTTTGTTTTATAATGATGTAAAGTATTTAAATGTATCAAAAGCCAAGTAGGGAAAACATGAAATTCATAAGGTATAGTTTCTATTCCTGTTCTCCCCACAGTATAGTCTTCTCCTGTAGGTAATCATTTAAAAGATTTAAAATAGTTTATCCTTTGCCTTAGTTTGAACTTTGCCACGAAACAGAAGCCAAGACAGTGACTGTGCGTGCAATTCATTTTAAGCGGTGACCTCAAGGTGCAGTACAGGGAACTGAAGAAGTGGGAAACAAGGAAGAAAAGATAATCCAACACTGTGTCATCAAGTCAATGACTGCAATAGGCAGCAGGGGCTCAAGCTTGCAGAAGATACCAGGGGACCGAGGAGACTGTGCCTCAGAATGGGCTGTGCCCGACGTCGACAGTGAGAATTCTGATCCTTGGGCCTTGTGCCCTTGTCTCCTATTGGTCAAAGGTTACTCCAGGTGTTAACTCCATCAACTTCCAGGTGTGCCGAGGTGGCAGCAGTAGCCAAGGCATCTTGGAGGAAATGGAAGACTTAAACAGTATAGCTCAGGCTGGGGGCTGTGTTGGACTACAGGTGTGCACAGCTGGTTGCTGCAGCAATGGCTGCATGGGGCTAAAGGATGGACTGAAGCCGTAGGATGGGGCAGAAGGAGTCCAACATATCCTTCCATTGTGTATTTTAACTAGAGAAATGTAGGCAAATAGGTAGGCACATATTATGGTTAATGTCTGCCTGTCTCCCTGAAGCCTCCTGAGCTCATATGCAGGGCTTTAGGAAGGTGATCAGGTTATTGGGGCTCTGTAGCTGACTTGTCTTAGGAGGTGGTGTCTGATTAAAAAAGGCCAGTCACTGGGCACATGGCCTAGAAGGGTTAATCTCTTTTCCCGGCTCTTCCTTTCTATCTCTGGTTCTTGTCCACCATGCTGTGAGCAGCTCTCCTCTGCATGCCCCTCCTGCCTTGGAGCCAGATGGCTAGTGACTGAAACCTCTATAAGCCAGGAGCCAGTATAAATCTTTCC
Source organism: Heterocephalus glaber (assembly GCF_000247695.1). The sequence continues at coordinate 3,100,627 of NW_004624766.1, forward strand.
TCCTTACAGTTATGGGTCTAGGGTATTACATCCCTGTGATAAGGAAAGTAACTAAAACACTACACCCCCTGTTTCTTAGATAAATGGTAAAGTACTACCATACACATTTTATTCCCACATGCTTTCTTCACTTAACCTGGTATCTTAGAGAACACCCACCATAGTAGCCAGATATCTTCTTCATTCTTTTGCTCAGGGGCCTAGGACTCCTTCATCAGATGTCCTACCATTTATGAAGCCATTCCTCTCTTGAGGAGGATGGTAGGGTACGCTCTAATCTTTTGCTTTTATAAGAACTTCTGCAGTGAATAGCTTAGTTCCCTCACCAGCCCCTTCCTAATTTCACAGATTATTTTAGAACTGACTCCTAGCTACAGGATTCTAGTTTTAAAGATGAATAAATATGTGATTTTCTAGATATTGCTACATTTCCCCCAATAGTATTTGTAACTTTTTGCATCCTCCTCAGTGAGGTACAACAACATTCATTTCTCCACAGTCTCACCAACAGAATATGTCGTGAAACTTTTGGATTTTTACCAGCTGGGGGATGAGAAATGGTAATTTTTCTTGGTAATTTAAAACTTCATATGTTTCTAACAAGTGAAGCTGCACCTTTGAGAAAATGCTTTATTTCTGGGAGTGAAATGAGCTCCCTTCCCCCGTGTTTCACTTTCGCTTCAAGCCTCAGTCATTTCTGGGCTTCTATCTTTTGGGGTTAACTGTGATTTCTTTGGGTTGATGAGGAGCATTTGGGGACATCTCTCATGCTTGTGACCTTAGCTTTGCCTCTCCGAGGCTTAGAATCTGGAGATTGCTACCATCTGGGAACCAGGGAAGGGCAGTAATTAGAATCAGGTTTACACCTGTGTGTTATTTTGTCTTCTTAAAAGTCCCATGAGAAAGATATTTTGCAAAAGAGGAAGCTGAGTCTCAGGCAGACAGAGACCTCCATCTAAGTTTGCACAGCCGGAGTGTGGTAGACATGGGCCCTCCCTTTTTTGGGGGTCTGTTTGACTTTTCCCCCTGCACTGGAGAGATATTAAGTTTGACAGATGCTTTGCCGCTCCAGCTGCCAAGGGGAAACTCTGCAAGACGGATAATGAGGAAGTCATTTTTTAGGGGATCAATGTAGATGAAAGATTAATTGATGTAACACTGCCAAATGGAGGATGCTGCAGTCTGGAATATGTTCCAGGAAGCTCAGAGCACCAGGAGGAGGGAGAATGTTCTAGAGAAGAAGGATGTCAGGAGAGGAATGAAGGCGACTGTTCTCCATTGGGCACTTAGACCCTCACCATCTGCTTTCAGTCACTGAAACTGGGGGCAGCGCTCACAGGATACCCCTGCTTAGAAGCTGCCCCCTCTGCCCAAGTTGTTCTAGGGACTCGCAGTTTATGCCTCCCGCCTCCCATGCCACACCGCGGCAGTGGTCTCTGCAAAGGGTCTTGCCTGGTATCACACTGCTCAGATCAATTTGCTGACCTCGTTCCTGCTGGCCTGCCTTCTGCAGCTGGCTCCACTCCTGTTCTTTTGGACATGTTTCCTAGGCAAGATGTCACAGCTTGGAAAAGGATGCAGACCTCAGAGGAAGGCAGAGCAGTGCTGAATCCAGACCCCACACTCTGGACCTCCATTCCTTCACCTATAAAAGGAGGACAATATACTTACCAAGAAGAATTATGGTCAAAATGAAGGGTGGGTCTGGAAACCAGCATCCATGACCTTCAGCGACTGATATCTTTGGCCCTCAGGTTGAAATCCACATTGGGCTCATTTCTGATGAAATACACCAGGAGGATGCATGACCAGGGAAAGTGTTAAATGCCTCAAGAATCTTGGACTGAGAGTGATGGAGAATTTCAGGGGATTGGAAAAGAGAATTAGACCACATCTCTGTTTGACCAGATAACCTCAGCATTCAGATCTTGGAGGAGGAACTTTGCTAGGCATCTGGCCTCAGCTAGACAGCAAGGAAATGGATAGCCCAGAGGCGTTCTGCCACTCTGCATATTTTCAGAAAACTGACCCAAAGGAACCAAAGCCTCATTTTGCTTTTGACTATTGGACAAAGCCAGAGGACCAGGAAATACAACATCTTATGCCACCAAGGACTCAGTGACCTTCTGGTGGACACTGGAAAATGATCGGGGTGGGGAATCTGCAGCTTCAAGCTGTCAGGGCAGAGTTGCTTGCTTCCTTCCTTGATTTTTAAGACTCAATCTTTTGCGATAGGCCTGGGACCAGCAGGCTGCCCTGGACCTCACTTATTAGTATAGTAGAAATACTATGAGGGTGGGCTTGGACCAACAGCCTGCCTTTGAGCTTGGCATGAAAAGCTGAGCAATCACTACATCAACGAGGTATTGGAAATAGGGAGATAAATTTTTTTTAACTTGAACTTTCATTGTGAGATAATTGTAAATTCATGGGCAAAGAAATAATACACAGAGGTGCCCTGTACTCTTTACCCCTTTCCTGGCAATGATAACATTTTGCAAAACTAGAGAATAATATCAAAACCAGGATGTTGATCCCGACTCAGTCAAAGCTCAAGAGAATTTCCATCACCACATGTCACCCTTTGCAATGACATGACTTCCCCCATCCCCAGCCCTCATCTGATCTCCATTTCTGATTTTGTCACTTCAAGAATGTTACATGAATGGAATCATGGAGTATGCAACCTTTTGGGATTGACTCTCCCCTCCTATTCAGCATTATTGTATGGAGATTCACCTAGGTTGAATGTATCAATAGCTTATTATTTTTTATTGCTGTGTAGTATTCTATGATACAGCTATACCACAGATTGTTTAATCATTAATACATTGAAGTACATTTGAGTTGTTTTCAGTTTTGTTTTTTTTTTTTTTTGTATCAGGGATCTAACTTAGGACCTTGTTCTTGCAGGGCAGGCACGGTACCACTGAGCTACATCCCCGGCCCATTGTTTTCAGTTTTTGATTGTTGTGAATAAAGCTTCTATAAAAATTCATCTGCTAGTTTTTGAGTGAATGAAATTCTCCATTTCTCTGGGATACGTGCACAGAAGTATTGCTGGATCATATAGTAGTTGCATGTTGACTTTTGAAAGATGCTCCCAAGCTATTTTTCAGAGTAGCTGTGCCATTTTACAATCCCATCAGCAATGTATGAGTGATGCAGTTTCTCAGCACCTTCACCAGCATTTTCTTTTGTTACTCTTACTTATTTTTGCAACTCTGATAGATGTGCAGTGCAATCATATTGTAGTTTCAATCTGCATTTCCCTAATGAGTAATGATTTCAATGGAATACGTTCTCATGGACATATTTGCATCTGTACATTCTCTTTGGTGACATCATTTTATGTTCTTTGCCCATTTTCTAATTGAGTGGTTTTTATACTGTTAAATTTTAAGGGTTCTTTATATAATCTGTTGTTGAACAGATGTTGGTAAATACTTTCTCTTAGTCTGCAGTTTGTTTTTATCTTCATATATTTGTGTGTGTGTGAGAGGGTCTTGCTATGTAGTTTAGGCTGGCCTTGAACTCAACTTTGTAGTCCAGATTGGCTTGGAACTTGTGGCAGCCCTCCTGCCTCAGCCTCCCCATGCTGGGATTACAATCATATGGTGGCTACATTTGTTATCTTCATCTTCTTAGTAGGGATTTCAGAGAGCAAAAACAATTAATTTTGGTGAAATCCAAATTGTCAAGTTTTCCTCATGTGAGTTGTACTTCTGGTGTTAAGTTTAAGAATTCATTGCTGAGGGGCAGAGCCCCAATATTTTTGACTATGTTTTTTTCTAAAAGTTTTATAGCTTTATGTTTGAAATTCATGTCTGTGATTCATTTGTGTGAGTCTTCAGTCAAGATCCTTTAATTAATTAATTAATTAATTAATTTTTGGTCTGTGGATGTCCAGTTATTCCAGCAACACTGTTGAGACAGCACTATTTCCTCCATTGAATTGCTTTTTCAATTTTGTCAAAAATCAAGTGGGCATTTTATGTTGGGGTTATTTCTGGGTTTTCTATTCTATTCCTTTAATCATCGTGTGTTTCTCTCTTGATAAAGAGAACAAGGCAATAAGTCTTGAAATTGGGAAGACGGATTCCTTTCACTTTATTCTTCTTTTTCAAAATGGTCTTAGCTATTCTGGTTCTTTTATTTCCAGATAGATTTCAAAATAGTCTTGTATATATCTACCAAAAATCTTGCTGGGATTTTGGTAAGGATTTTGTATCAGTTGTATATCAGTTTGAGGAGAATTGACATCTTTCTTATGTTCTAATCCACAAATATGAAATGTATCTCCATTGATTTAATTTTTCTTTGGCTTCTTCCATCAGTAGTTTTCAGCTTATAAGACTGAACTTGTTTTGTTGATTTATACCTAAATATTGAATTTTTGATTGACTATAAATATTATACTTCTAGTTTCTGAGTCCATGTGTTCATTGCTAGTGTACAGAAATATGGTGCGTTTTGTATTCACCTAGTATACTGTAACTTTGCTGAACTCACTTACTAGTTCTAAGAGTTATTTGTTGATCCTTTGGGATTTTATATATAGACAATAATCTCATCTGCAAATTTGGAGAATTTTTCCCATTGCCCCTCTCCCCTGGTTTTGGTATAAAGGTAATACTAGCTTCACAAAATGAATATTCGTCCATCTTCTGTTTCCTGGAAGAGGTTGTGTAGAATTGGAGTTCATTCTTCATTAAATGTAACCATTTGGGTCTGGGGATTTCTTTCTTTTTTTTTGTACTGGGGATTAAACTTGGGTCCTTGTGCTTGCGGATCAGGCAGCAGAACCACTGAGCTAAATCCCTGGCCCAAGATTTTTTCTTTTGGGTTTTAAAATTATGAATGAATTGGATGCTATTCAAATTGTCTAGTTATATTAAGGGAATTGCAGTAGTTTGTAGTTTTAAAAGAATTTATCCATTTTGTCTCAATAATCAAATTTACGTATGTAGAGTTGTTTTTAGTATTCCTTTATTATCCATCATACCTTCAGGATTCATAATGATTTCCTCTGTTTAATTCTCAACCTAGGTAATTTCTGTCTTATCTGTTATTTTTCTTTGTCAGTCTTGCTAGAGGTTTGCCAACTGTATTAGTCAGCTTCCTGTCACTGTGACAAAATACCTGAAAAAATCAGCTTAAAGGAGGAAAGGTTTATTTTGACTCATGGTTTTAGTCCATGGCTGGCTGGCTATATTACTTTGGCCTGGGTCAAGATAGAATATCATGAACATTACTACAGTGAGGATCAAGCCTTTAATATACGACACTATCAGGAACTCTTCATATTTAAACCATAACATCTATTTCATTTATCTTTTAAAGAACTCTTTGTTTCATTGATTTTTAAAATTATTTTTCTATTTTTAATATCATTGATTTATGATCTTTATTATTTCCTTCCTTTTTGGTTTGAGTTTATTTTTTGCCTTTTATTTTCTAGTTTTTTTTTTCTTTTGAGACAAGGTCTTGCTTTGTAGTTCAGGTTGGCCTTGAATTCACTATGTAGCTCAGGCTGGACTCAAACTTTTGGTGATCCTCCTGCCTCAGCCTCCCAAGTGCTGGGATTAAAGGTAAGCTCCACTATGCCCAGCAATTTGCTACGTTTTTGAGATGGGAGGTTAGATGATTGATTGAGAACTTTCTTCTTTGTCAGTATAGAATTTAATGGTATAAATTTTATCTCTCAGCACTTCTTTAATTGTGTCCTATAAACTTCAATGTTTTATTTTCAGTTTCATTTAGTCCAATGTATTTTAAATTTTCTTTGATTTATTGGATTATTTAGAAAGATGTTGTTTATTTTCCATATGTTTAAACATCTTCCTGGTATCTTTCTGTTATTGGTCTCAAGTTTTATTCCAGTGTGGCCAGAGAACATATTCCATATGATTTAAATTAGTTCATTTGGGTCAATTTTGGTGTATGTTTTGTGGACACTTGAAAAGAATTTATATGCTGCTATTGTTGAATGAGTGCTCAATAAATGTTAATTATATCCTTTTGGGTGATGATGTTCTTGTGTTCTTATTCATTTGTTTCTGATTTTTCTGTCTACTTGCTCTATCAGTCATTGAGGATGGGCTATTGAAACCTCCAACTATAATTTTAGATTTGTCTGTTTCTCTTAATTTCTGTCAGGTTTTGCTTTACGTACTTTGCAGCTCTGATGTTTGTTACATATCCATTTAGGATTGTTATATCTCCTTACTGAATCAATACTCTTATCATTATATAATGCCTCAGATTTTTTGCTCAGGTAATTTAAAAAATATATATAAAGCCTACTTTATCCATATTAATAGTTATTTTAGATTTCCTTTGCTTAGTGGTTATATATTTTTTTATCCATTTACTTTCCTCCTGCCCATACTATTACACATTAAGTTAATTTTTTTTAATAGGGAGCATATGGTTGGGCTATATTTTTTCTAACCCACTTTGACAATCTCTCTTCTTAATTGATTCATTTTGACTATTGGCGTTTAATATAATTATTGATATGTTAGAATTTAAATCTGCTATTTTACTTTGTCTAGTTGTTTTCTCTATCATTTCCCTGTTTTATTTTTGTTGTTTTACTGTGGGCTATTTGAACATATTTAGAATTCTATTTTGATTTACCTAAGGTGTATCTCTTTGTGCTGCATTAAGTTATTGACTCAGTATTATATTATATATGCATAGCTAACATACTCTACTGATGACATTCTTTTACCAGTTAGAATAATGTGCAGAAACATCACCTTCCTTTATGTCCCTTTATTCTTCCCCATTTACAGTATAATTGCCCTAAATATTCCCTCTCCATACATTAGGAACCACATTAGAAAGTGTTACAATTTTTACTTCGACTCTCAGATATGATTAAAAAAAACTCAAGAGGAGAAAGAAACTTTGCACTCACCCATATTTTTGCTTATCCTTTTTCCATCTTGATGTTCTAAAACTCTTCTTTTTTATCATTTTCTTTTTTGTTAGGGAGAGAAAAGGGAAAAAAGAGACCATCTTTTAGTTATTATTTTAGGAGAGGACTGCTGGTGACAAATTCTCTTATTTTCCCTTCATCTGAAAGTGTCTTGATTTTCTTTTCATTTCTGAAGAATATTTTCACTGTGTGAAGGACTCTGGGATGTCAGTTCTTTGTTCTAAAAATTGTAAAATGTTATAACGTTTGGCCTCCATAATTTTGGATAAGAAAGCTACTGTTGGCTCCCAGGGCAGAGGAGGTGAGCCAATCCCAGCACCCAGGAGGAGGCTCCCTGGCTGTCATTCAACGGCTCCCAGGGCAGAGAAGGTGAGCAGCATGGGTGCTTGCAGCAGCCCTCCTCCCTGTGGAAATGAGAAGACACATAAACAAGCCTCAAAAACAGACCTCTGGATCACCTACAGTAACCTCAAAGGGAAACGAGATGGAAGAATCTAATACTCAACCACCTGGACTCCCTGAACTGGCAACAAAAGAGGATCTGGAAAAAATGAAATCAGAAATAATTTCTCAGATAAC
>NW_004624766.1:3110531-3121329 GCF_000247695.1 Heterocephalus glaber
TGTTGTCATATAGGTAGGTTTTCAAGCTAGGAATATACTTTCTTTAATAGGTGCTATTCAAATTTTATATTTCCTCCATAGTTAGTTTCATTAATTTGTCTTTCAAGGTACTTTTTTGAAGTTGTCAAATTTATTTCAAAACAGATTTTTGAAATGTGCTTTCTATATCCTTTTAAATCCTGTAAAATCTGTGGTAATGTCTCCTAGATCTTGATATTGTAATTTAATAAGTGTATAATTGATATTGTATAATAGGAAGTAAACTTCTAAAGGAGCAGGGAAAGTGGGAGAGGTAGGGGAAAAGAAAGAAGGGAAAAGAAAAAATATGAGAAAAGGAAAAAAATGGAAACAAAGTCTTTGCAAATAGCGAAGGTTGGAGGAGGTGAAAGGAGGGCAGGAGAAGGGGAGAAAAATAAGAACCAAGAGACTCATGTAATGGTACAAGATCCCAATGATGAATGCAACTGTATTGTATTCCTAAAATGTACCAATAAACTTAATGGGGAGAAAAACCCTCAAAAGCAAAACCCTCGTAAATGAAAAAAAAAAAAAAAAGAAATCTCCTGTTATTTAAATGGCTTCTTCATATACATAAGGTATTACTTCTAACAAAAAAAAATGTATATTTTAGTTTTTAGAATTTTAACTATAATATGTTCAGGTGTACATTTTCTTGGATTTACTTGGTTTGGGGTTCATTCAACTTGTCAAATCTGTAAGCTTATGTCTTTAGCTAAATCTGGGAATTTTTCTACCACTATTTCTTTGAATATTTCTTATATTTCCTCTCTCTCTCTCTCTCTCTCTCTCTCTCTCTCTCTCTCTCTCTCTCTCTCTTTTTCCCTGGAACTTCAGTAACATGAGTGTTAGGTGTTTCATCATAGTCTCACAGTTCCCTGAACTTTCTTTCTCTTTCCTTCTTTCCTCTCTTATTGATGAGGCTGGATAATTTCTTCTCCCCTATTTGCTACTTCACTGATTATTTCCTCCCTCTTCACTTCATTCTACTCTTGAGTCTACCCATTGAGGTTTTCAGTTATTGTATTTTTCAGTTCCAAAATTTCCATTTCCATATCTTCTTTATCTTTCCTGAGTCATTCTATTTCTTTTTTGAGAGCTTTCCAATTTTTCATCAACCATGCTCATTGAAGCATTTTTTTAAAAATTGGCTTTTTAAAATTTACTTTTATTAATAAATTTTATTTTATTTTATCCCTTCCCCCCTCAACCTCCCTTCCCTCCCTATGTACAAAAGCTTTGTTTCCATTTTTTCCTTCCATTTTTACTTTTTGTCTTGTCCCTTCCTTCCTTTCTCCCGTTCTCCTCATTTCTCTTCCCATTAAAATAGATTTTTAATTAAAATCCATTAAAATGGTTTTAATTTTTAATCACATATTTATAACATTTATTTCATCTTGGGACTGGATTTTTTTTCCACACTGGAAATTGAACTCAGCGCCTTCACACTGAGCGGTCTCCATTCTTTTTAAAGTTTTCTTAAAATTTTGAGACAAGGTCTTGCTAAGTTGCTAAGTTGTCTAGACTGGGCTCAGACTTGTGATCCTCCTGTTGCAGCCTCCCAGAGTTCAGATTGGTACCTTTGATTGTATTTTTGTCATTCAGACTCAGATTTCCTGGTTCTTGGTTTAACAAGTGATTTTTCAGTTGAAACTTGGACTTTTTTGTTTTATGTTGTGAGGCTCTGGACCTAACGCAGATCTTCTGTTTAAATGTCTTTTTCTATCACAGTTCTGCCAGGAGGAAGGGGTTGAGGCTTCATTATTGCTAGGGAAGGTTCTCCTATCAGTCTCTGTTTATACCCTGGGCAGCAGCCTCGTTAATGCTGGGAAATGGTGGAAGACTTGGCTCTCTACTCTCTACTCTCTGATACCACTCCAGTGAATAGTAGAAGGATGCCTCATTACTGCCACGTGGGATGAAAGTCCAGAATCCCCCTGTGGTCTCCTCTAAACTGCAGAAGGAGGATATAGTTGGCCACATTCCTCTATCAATAGCATGTGAGCACCAACTCTGTACTGTTCTTTGACACCATCCTAGCTGGGCTGTTAGGTTGCTGTGATATTTAATTTTATGCATCAACTCAACTGAGCTAAGAGATGCTCAAATAGATTGTAAAAAATTACTTTTGGGTGTGTCTGTGAGAGTGTCTCTAGGAGAGATTGGCACTGAATCAGTAGACTGAGCAAAAATGATCCAGCCACCATGTGGATAAGCACTACCCAATTTATTGAGAACCTGGATGAAACAAAAAGGCCGAGGAAGGGCAAATCTCTCTCTTTATTCTTAAACTAGGGTATCTATGTTCTTCTGCTGTTGGATATCAGAGCTTCTAGCTCTCAGGCCTTTGAACTTGGATTGAATTATATCACCAGCTTTCCTGGTTCTCCAGGCAGATTGCGGAACTCTCAGCTTCAATAGTCATGTGAACCACCCTATATATCTATGTCTTTATTCTGTCTGTTCTGTTTCTCTGGAGAATCTTGATTAGTGAAGTGGCTTTGTTACAGCCTCACATCATGAGTGAAGTTTAGGCTTCTCACTCAACATTTGCTAGCAAAAGTGGGGCTGTAACTATAGATTTTTTTTTAATGTGGTGTTTGGCTGGAATAGAGCAGGTATTGTCTAAAAGCTTTCTGTTTTGGTAGGTTGATCTTTTGGATATAGAGAACAATATTTTGTTGTCTGCACCTTTTGGAATTTTCAGGTTGCTGGCTTTTTTTTTTTTTAGCTGCTGGACTAGCATATATGAGGCAAAAAGAAAACATCAGGGAATGCATCACCATGTCATTCCTTGATTCCAAGTTCTCTACTGATTTGGCTACTTCTCTCCATCTGTCAAACTCTTCTTTGGTTTGTTTTTAAGTATAATGTCAAGGATTTTTAGTTATACATAGCAGGAAGAAAAGGGGAAAGCATATTTAGTCCATATTTCCAGAAGTGTAAGTGCCCTTTTCTGGTTAGAGGCGTTCAATTCCAGTGAATAGTGGTCACCTCTGTCATGAAGCGCTCACTGAATACCCTCCTATGACAGTTGTCATGGGAGACTCCAGTCACTTCATATCTGTAGTTCACATACTTACCCTTCTGCTTGCTTAAGGGACTGGGATTTTGTGTACCTTTACGCACAGAGGTAATTTCTACAAGAGCAGAATTTTCTAATATTCAGTTACTTTCCAGTGAGAAAAACACCCTTGGAGAATATGACTCTTTTCCTTGGAAATATCCAAGCAAAGGCCAGAAATCCTAGGGTGAGAAAGAGGAAGCACTCAACAACTTCTGGTTCTTTTTAGATCTAAGATGGTAGAACTGTGAGTTCACTCGTTTTTTTGGGAGTGAGGTGGGAAAGAGCTACCAGAGAACAGAGGCTAATTTCCCATTTTTTGGGCCTGTGTCCTCATGCTGGTCCATGTGTCCTGGGCTTTGCACACAGAATATTCTGTTTGTGTCACTAATAGCGTGATGACTAAGTAGTTGGCCGTCTGAGGTAGTATAGGTCTCACTGGTTTCCATTTAAATCAGCTGGACTCTGTGGATAGGTACAGACAGAGTTGGCTGTAGATTTGGAGGACAGACTTAATACACCTCTGCTCCCTCCCCCAACCCTATTCATTACATAATAGTTAATCAATGACAGGCTCACTTACAACTAACAGCATAGCAAGTACCCTCACAGAATGTGTAAGCATTTACCTTGCCTTGCCACTTCATTCTTGGCCTAGGACAGTTGGTGTCTTCTGGATCTCCTTATAGCACAAGACTCAGATTTAAAGATTTAGTAGTCCATTAGGAAGAAAGAGAATCAGGTGATGGGAAGAGCTGGCTCAGCACTTTTCCTCCTAGCTACATGCAGACATCAGCTAATTAAATGAACCCATTAGGAAAAGAACATTGAAGAATCTTTCCAGAAGCATGGAGGTTCTCTGGAGGAAAGAAAGTTTTATAACTAGGAGAGTGAAACAAGGCTCTCTGGGGGAAAGCATGTCTTCAAAATGCCTTCTTCTGAGGAAATAGAGAACGTACTATGTTCCAAATACTTTCATATAGGTTAGCTCAGTAAGTCTCATGGCAGGTGAGTGAGTTAGTCATTGTTACCTCAGTTTTCAGGTAAGAAAACAGGCTTAGACGAAGACACAGACGGCAACCAGCAGAGCTGTGATTGGTTTGTCTGACTCCAAAGTTTACACTTTCATCATCTCACCATTCTGGCTTTGCTAGGAGGAGAGGCACAAAAGGACAATGTCTTGGAGATTTTCTTTTGCGGTACCAGGCTTAGGAAAATTAAAAGAGGAAATGACCATGTATTTTTTAGATTTACTTACACTTTTTAAAACTGCTTTCTGTAGCCATCATACTTTCTTGCATGTCAGATCTCCTGTTTGTGATCATTTTTCTTTGGCATGAAGGAGCTCCTGGAGTGAATGGTGAGTCAGGGTCCAATCTGGAGAGAGAAACCACATATTGATTTGAACAGGGAAAGTTTAATAGAATGGTGAAGTGTAATACAGAATGAAGTAATAAGAGATTGGCTAGCAAGGAGGAAAAAGAACATTAAAGACTATAGAAAGAGCAGAAGGTGGAACAGCCACCATGCCAAGGGCTGAAATGGAGTCTTTGAAGAAGACAACTCCCAGGACCGTGATCCAGGCCTTGAGGGAGAGACAATGGCTATGGCTCACTGAATAGCAGAGACATTTCTGAGGTGCTGGACTGATGAAACCTACTGGAAATCTGTCCTCTCGCGTGCTAGAAAAACTATTGATCAAGACATTTTTTTTTTTTGTATTTTGTTTATCCTTTTATTGGTTCATTTTAGGAAGACACATCTTGAGAGAATTGTAGAAAGAAGCTGTTGGCTGCTGGGTGGTGATTGCACTGGATGAGCCTGTGCTTAGGGAGGCTGGGTGTCCTCTTAGAACTTTCTGAGAGGTCAAGAACTGGAAATAGGAAGGGAAATTCCTCTGTCTTCTCTTGCAGATGACACAACTCCAGCTGGTAAAGGGAAAATATTTAAAGACCCCATCTCCACTTTTATAGAGCAGAGGGGAAATTTGGAGCTGAGAGGTAACAAATTGATAATTGGCGATGAGGGTCTTCTGATGACACCTGTCCTGATTTGTCTGAAAATGTCACCCCTATTCTTCGTGGACGTTTCTTGGGCACGTAACTTGTTGTTTTTCTTAGCACATGAAGATATCATCCTAGTGTCTTTTGATTGTTCTTTTGTCTTTTCCCCAAGATAGTCTAAAGATTCTTTCTTTATTTTTGATATTTTGTAGATTAACCATGATATGTCTGAGAGCAGATTTTGTTAAGTATTCTGGTTAGAATTTGCTAACTGTGAGGATTAATTTTGTTATTTTGGTCTTGGGAAAAGTCTTAGTCATTTGTACTTCAAATAATGCTTCTTCCCTATATCCTCCTCTTTTTTTGAAAAATTCATTAGATGTAAGTTAGACCTTCACACTTTAACCTCCGTTTCTCTTAGCCGCTCTTTCATATTTGCATTTTTTCACTTCTACCCTACATTTTGAGTATTTTTTCAGATTTATCTCAGAGTTGACAAAGTCTAAATATATCTAATAATGTTATATCCATGTGTTGACTTCTGATTTCAATTAAGTTTTTTGTTTGTAGATGGTGTGTTTGGTTCTTTTTTCAAATCCCTTTGGTTGTGTTTATAGTTCTTCCTATTCTTATTGTCGGTCTTTTTTATTTCTAAAAAGGTCAAGCATATTTTATGTTTTGTTTCAGATAGTTTTAATATCTAAATCTTTATGGGGCCATGAAGCTGGTGCTGTTTCTGGTGGATTTTTCTTGTGGTGTTATGTTTCCTCTGTGTGTTATGTTTTTTGAATATATGCATTATTTGGAACTCACAGGAAAAATTTGAGTTCTAGGTTGAAGATGTGTTTCTGTATAAAGTATTTGTGTTTGTTGCTAGCAGGCTCTTAGGTAGACTATTAAACAAGGATGTCTTTAAGCTTGATGATTTGTGGCAGGTAGTAATAATTTGACCTTCAAGTCCCTATCATGATCTGGGTTTTTTATATCAATTCTCAAAATATTTATCCTCTCCATCTAGCAGCCAGCCAAGTTCTGAGGAAAATTATCTTCCTTGTCCCACCTTCACTCAGCCTGAGGACATAGTCCAGCAGTAATTTTTCTATGAGACTCCCACTTGGATGGGCCAAAGTCTTTGTCTTTTGTTTTCTACAAACTGCTAGGACTGAAGCTCAAGGTCACCTGGATTTGACAAATGCCTTCAAGGAAAATTGGTTACAGTGTTCTCTGTAGGCTTCTACTTTTACTTAGTGTTTGGTTTCTGACGAATTTTTACTTTTTCACTCATTTATCTCTATGCTTTATTTAGCACAATGGGAGAGTTTGTCAGAATATCTCATCTGCTAGAGTATAAGAAACAATTGTTTGGGGGGAGGGTCGCACAGAATGCCACACTTAGTTCTTGCAGTAATCTTGGGATTATTAACTCAATCTTTGGCCCGGGAAATTGAGGCTCAAAGAGGTTACATAGCAAATGACAGAGAAGGAATGGGCTTAAATCTATACCTTTTGGGTTCACATCAATTTCTGTTCTCAACAGCTACTCTAGTTCTCTGTTTTTTTTTTTTGTTCATGTAATGAAAATTCCAGGAATCTTTAGGATTTGGGCTATTCCTAAAGCTCAGATGTGCACTGGAATTTCAGGAGGAGGCTTATTTAATTCTCCTCTCACTTGACCAAATACAGTCCATCTTCTTCTGAGGATATCCACTTCCATGGGGTGGAAGATCCAGCTAGGACTGACCAAACTGATATATAATCTCATCTTCAGGATACTTTGCTACTCCGTATGGCTTACAGAATGTACTCAGTGTTCTAGAGTCTATTTTGGTGTAGCATGCTCTGTGAGACCAGTCCCTTTGACAAGGGCTTTTCCTCCTTTCTTTTCTCTTTGTCTTTCTTTTCTACCCAATACCCTCATCTCTTACCAGAGAATTCAGAATAAACTCCGGGGACTAGTGTCAAACAGACTTTGACATTGAAAATGTCAGAAGTATACATTTTGTACTTCTCCTAGACTAAGAAAGAACTGGGACCAATTAAAAGTGAACTTTTAAGAGAAATGAACATCTTGTATGTCAGGTTTCAGCTGAATATCCTGCAATTGCCTAAATTATAGCTATCAGAAAAAAATGCATTTTAAATATGGAAATGCCATTAGGAGGAGTTCCTTCTGCCTGGAACCAGCTTAAAAAATAACTACCACCCACCTCTTATCTCTATCTCCTCTTTTTTTTCCCTTAAATTCTTTTATTGGTACATTTTAGGTATACTATATGTTTACATTTATCATTGGGTGCTTGTAGCTGTACATGATGTATCTTGGTTCTTATTTTTTCCCCCATTACCTGTGTGCCCTTCACCCCCTTCTCTTTCAATAGAAAGTCTATATTTCGGAGGGGAGGGGGAAAGACAATGTATTATGGTGAGCAGAGAATTGATAACCAGTCTGGGTGTGGCCTTAACTTCATCATTTATTGGGTATATGACCTTGAGCCAAGAAATTTAGCTGTCTCTAATCTTCAGTTTCCATATCTATAAATGAGGATAATACCTACTCCATGAACTTGTTATAAAGATTCAACAAAAAGAGAGGCATATATGAAAGTATGTCTCACTTGACCTGGCACATAGGGGATTACTGAATTGAATGGGGTAGGAGTGGAGGAGCACGGATAATATCATGTGGTATGAGACCACACACTCATTTCAGGCAGGGGTGGCACATTCCATGCAGAAGAGGGTGGAGATGGACCTGTATCTTCCTATAGATTCTCAGGCTTTCCCCTTTCAACTATGGGAAGATTTCCATTCCCTGATTTTGCCAATATCTGCCTTCATCCTATGAGGATATTGACTTTTCTCTACCATGGCAGAATATTCCATCGCCCCAATGCCTGGATCAATCTCTTCCAACAGGGGGAAGAGTGAATTTATTGCAAAGAGTTCCATGGGTCCATACACTCACCAAATATTGTCTATACACTAGGCAGGAATATCTTCAAATTATATATTTACTTATATTTCAAATGTGTATATAGACGCTTTTGTGAAAAAGAAAATGCTTAAAGGCAATAGTAGACTCAGAAAGAGTCTTTCAGAATTGTGTCTTCTCAGTCATTAAATAGTAAAAGTATCATCGCTGTGTATGGTTGTGGGCCTGAGAAATTTTTGTATTTCATTTGAAAGGGTTAGAAATGAAGGACTGATGAAGGACTCACATCTTGCTGGGCTGATCTCCCTCTCTTCACTTTCCATTTCCTCCATCTATTGGGCAGATGTTGAAGTAGGTGATGTTACCAAGGAGGTGTCTCCCTGCAGCACAGCTATGGCCCAGCTATGCCATCAGCTACTTTTCTCTGCACCCTTGGAAGGCTCAGTAGCTGAGTCTTGGGTGTATGGACCTAAACACCTCAAATCCCAGTTTCCCAGGTTGCCTTTGTGTTTGTCCTATGCTATGAGGCTGATCATTATGGAAGTGGAAGCTCAACAAGGATGATATCAATAAGGGGTAAGTGGGCAGGGAAAAGAAAGAGAGAAGAGGGAGAGAGTATGCAGAAGCAAGGGGAGGGATTAAAGGGTGAGGCAGAAGCAAAGCTGCACCATACGGGCTGACCAAGTGATGTTACCACACAGGAGCTCCTGTCAGGGGAACTCAAAGAGATTAAATTATAGGGATGATCCAGACTTCATACAAAACCTAGAATACTGTAAAATGTGTGTTTGGTCTTCCTTCCTGTTTTCTGGCCTACAATTTTCTAAAATCTTTGGAACCTCTGAAACGATAGTATCTTTTTGTGTGTGCTAATGATTTCATTGACTAGATAGCTTCTGGTTGGGGGCTGGTTACTGGAAAGAGGAAAACAGGATTAGAGGGTTTCATCCTTGTATCTCAATCTCAAGGAGAGGTGAAGAACTGGAAGTTAAGCTGATCACCAATGGCCCATCAGTAATACCTGTGTAATGAAGACTACATAAAACCCCAAAAAGACAGGGTTCAGAGACCTTCTGGACAGCTGAACATGTGGAGGTTTGTGGAGGCTGGTACACCCAGAAAGGGCAGGAGGCTCCGTGTTGCTTCCCACATGCCTTGCCCTGCGCATCTCTTCCATAGCCTTTGTAATATCCTTTATAATAAACCAATAAATGTGTTTCCCTGAGATCTGTAAGAATCTCAAGCAAATTAATCAAATCCAGGAAAGAGATTGTTGGGATGTGATTTATCTGTCAGAAGCACAGCTAAAACAACCTGGGGCTTGTAACTGACATCTAAGGAAGGCGGGGGGCAGTCTCAGGGACTGAGCCCTCAGCCCGCAGGATTTGAAACTATCTTTAGGTAGATAGTGCCAGAATTGAGTTAAATTAGAGCTGGTGTCTGCTGCAGAACTGGTTACTTGCTTGATGTGTGGGGAGAAATTGCCACCCATCTGATGTCAGAGTGGTCAGCGTTATATGGTAGGAGAAACTAAGTCTTTCTGATAGAGTACCTTCTTTGCCTCCTTGAGTCCTGTCACCTGCAGAAAGGATCAGTAGCCCAGGAACCTAGTACTACCCTGATGCTAAGGGCCTTTGCATTTGGCAGGATCTGAGAGGGAAGTCTCAGAGCCCCTCTCTCCCGCTCTCTCTCTCTCTCTCTCTCTCTCTGTCACACACACACACAAACACACAGAAACATCTGTCTAGGAGTCAGGAAAAGAGCCCTTACCAGAAACTGACCCTACTGATCTTATTTCCAGCCTCCAGAACTATGGAAGATAAATTTCTGTTGTTTAAGCCACCGAGTCTATGGTATTTTGTTATGGCAACCTCAGCAGACTAATGTATTATTCTTCATTTCCCCCCTCCCCATAATAATAAATATCTGTCAATCCTAAACAGTACTCTTGTTTAAGGTTTCACTTTCTGTCAAAATTATATGTGGCCATATTTTAAAGAATCAGGTAATTCTGCAAGTCCATTATGAGAGCACTGTAATCCCACCAGGCTGCTGCACCCTTGACAAGTTCTTGTTCCTTAGTGGATTTGTTTTAGTATTTACCACCAGCTCTAAATTATAAGTGCATGGTGCTATTTCCTTTTTAAAATTAATTTTATTGGTACATTTTAGGTATACAGTATAATGACATTCATCATTGGAAATTTGTACCTTTACATAATCTCTCTTGGTTCTTATTTTTCCCCCTTCCCCTGCCCTCCCTTCAACCCCTCCATCCCTCCCTATTTACAAAGACTTTGTTTCCAGTTTTCATTTTCTCATATTAATTCCATTCCCTTCTTTCCTTTCCCCTACCCCTCCCATTTCCCCTTCCCCTTGCCCCTTTTCTTCCTATTTCACATTATCTATTATACCTTTTAGTCCTTATTTACTTGTTCAGTTTCTCACACTAGAGAAACTATTCAGTATTTACATGTGTCTCCTATTTATTTCACTTAAGAGTATCACCTTAATGTGCATTCATTTACCTATAAGTGTGTCTAATGTCTCATTTTTTATGACTAAGTAGTACTCAATTTTATAAAAAACCCCACATTTTCTTTATTCAGCCTCCAGTTGATGGGGAATTGGGCTGCTTCCAAGTTTTAGCTGTTACGAATTGTGCTGCTATGAACATGGGTGCACATATATCACTGTGATATGATTCTTTTAATACTTTGGGGAAGATCCCCAGCAGGGAAATAGCTGGGTCAAATGGGACTTCCAGTCCTAGTTCTTTGA
>NW_004624766.1:3147742-3160125 GCF_000247695.1 Heterocephalus glaber
GTCCAGGTGGTTGAGTATCAGATTGTTCCATCTCATTTCCCTTTGGAGTTGCTGTAGGTGATCTGGAAGTCTATTTTTGAGGCTTGTTTATGTGTTTTCTCATTTCCGGGGCGGGGCATGCTTCTGGTGCCCATGCAGCTCACCTTCCCTGCCCTAGGAGCTTGGGATGGCATTGGGGGAGCTTCCTTCTGGGTTCTGGGACCGGCTCAGCTTCTCTGCCCTAGGAGCCTGGGATGGCAGCAGGGGAGATTCCTTCCAGGTGCTGGGACCGGCTCAGCTTCTCTGCCATAGGAGCTTGGGATGGCGGTGGGGCAGCTTCCTTCCAGATGCTGGAACTGGCTGATCTTCTCTGCCCTAGGAGCCTGGGATGGAGGGGGACAATTGCCACTTTTCTTATAACATCCTGGGAAATAGCATGGGCAAAAATATCAAATAGATCCTGCTTCATAAACTAGGTGTGCCATTTGCCAGTTGTGTGTTTGGAGCAAGCCTCTTAACACTCAGCATCTGTGGGGCATACCAATGCTGACTTCCCCTGGTTGATAAGAGGGTGAAATAAGGTGGGTACATGCAGGTGTCTAGTACAGAGTGACAGCCAGGCATGCAGAAAGGCCAGGGTAAGTGGTACCTTGTATTTTTTGCTAAACTCTGGACAGAATCATTTGCACAGAGTGTAGAAGAAGCAAATGCAGTAGAATTCACTTTTTATTCTCTCAAAAGGAGTTCAGCCTGGTAATCATGAGAGGTTGCCCAGAGAAGGGCATGGATTTGATTATAAGATGCTGTCATTTGTAGGGTGTGCACACATTTGCATTTCTCTCTCTCTCTCTCTCTCTCTCTCTCTCTCTCTCTCTCTCTCTCTCCTGGAGGAAGAGAGGCAATAGGTTAAATGTGAGTATCTATTATAATGTTTAGAAACAAAATAAATGAAAATTGTGTCTTCTGGAATAAGAAAATGCAATACTATAACTTACTGTGATTGAATACTTGCTATATGTCAAATATGTTCTGAACTATATGCTACATTCTTTACATAAGTAATCTCATTGAATCCTTACTAATTCCTATGAGACTAACACTATTAGGATCCTTACTTGATCAATGAGAAAAATGAGTACCAAAAAGGTCAAAAAGCTAGTAAGTGCCAGAGCCAGAACCTAAACCCAGGTACTGATGATAACATATCTTCTTTCAACTTTTATATGTCATTTCCTCTTCAATTTAGGATACCAAGTTTAGTGCAGAAATGGAAACCCCAGTCATTATTCACTTCAAGCCCATTTCTTCTTTTAGGAGCACATATGGATCTAGTAACATATCCATTACTTTTTCTAAATTCTCAGATTTTAATACAATATATTTTCTGGAAAGAGCCCATCAACTATTCATACTTTGGTGTGGATTTAAGTCACAGAATCATATAATATGACAGTGTCAGAGAATCTCAAGTTGCACCTGGTTTTACTTTTGACCAAATGCAGAGATTTTCTGCAAAGTGGCTCCAGTGTCGCCACCCTGACTGTCCTTTAACACCTTTCACAGCAGGGGACTCACCATGAACCATTCCTATAAGCCCAGAGAGCCCTGATTGCTAAATTACATTGAACTGAACTCTGCTTCTCTACAGCTTTCCACCAGCAGTCTCCATTCTGCTCTCTGGAGCAATTACAAAATAAATTGCCTCCTTTTCCCCGTGATGACCTTTCAGATGTGTACGAGCTCTCCTGTCCCTTCTCTTCTCCAGATGGAACTCCTAATTTTCCTCATATATTCTCTATAGGACTAGCTTCGGATTCCTCACCATCCTCCCAGCTCAGCAGCCGTGCATGCTCCAGTTTAAACATTGAATATATCCCATCAGGTGGGGTCTGACCACCAACATATTCTTTTTCTTTTTGGGTGCCATTTGAAACTTAAACTTGACCTCTTGGTAGCATGGGAAGTCTATGTTCCCAATGTAAGAAATCTTAGACACCAACTTGGAGCTGGGAGAGATCTGATGGAGCAGGTGCCACTCATCCCTAACCACCCCCATGATTTATTTTATAAGACTTTTTATCTGATAGAGACCATCTGCATGCTGCTTGCGATTCCCTCTTAGTCTGTAAGTTTCCAGGCTTGGCGTTGCATCTGATCATTTCTGGATCCCTCCACAGTGTCTGCCACATGGGTGTGCCTCCCTTCGGCTGTCAATAAATGCAGCTGATTGATGGACTTGCTGGGGCCTAAGAAGTCATTTTCTGCTCTGTTGCAGATCAGAATCCAGCTGTGTCCAGCTGGAACCAGCCCTCTGCTTGCTCGCTTTTTCCAGGAGCACAGACGCAGGTCTCATGGCTTGCCTGTCCATGATGACAAAGTGAATTTCACTGTGGAGCTCTGCTCTCTCCTACCCCCATCTACGAGGAACCAGAACCAGGAGCGAAATGGCACATCCCAATTTGCACAGAGCTCCAGACCCCCTTCTTCTGATTATATTTATCTGCCAAACCTCCAGCAATGAAAATCCCCCAGGTGTGGGCACATTCTCTAGCTCCAATTTGCTGAGAAGGGGCCAATGTATCAGACAGCTGTTTCCAATGTATCTCTGTTGAGCCTGTAGCCTCTGCCGCCTCCTGCCTGTTCCTCCTCCTTCCTCTGCCTCCTCCCTGATGTTGCCTATAAATCAAGCGTCTCTTCTTAAAATTGTAATCACCAAAATAAGGCGGTGATTTATAAGGAATTCTAAAATACCAAATAATCAGCCGAACACTTCAATTTAATGGCAGCAATAAGTCAAGTGGCTCCACGCTCATCTCAGGAGGAGGAAGCACGTGGGTCTGGGTTGTTTCAGGATGACAAATGCTCTTTTGTGAGTTGTAACAAATCAATTATCCACATGTTGAAAACTGAGTAACTCCTTCCTCAAGATATACTTTTATAGATACATTAAAAAAAAAAGTTCCAGGGAAGGAGGGCTCTTTAGTTACTTTGGGGGCAAAAGAAAGCTGGGGAAATAATAGCTCTGAGAAGGAAGCTGTCCAAAGTGATATCAGTCAGCAGTGTGGGTGGCCAGTGCCTATGGAAGATGTGCACAGGACACTCAGGGCCTGCTTCTTACCCAGCCCAGGCAGGTAACAAGGAGTCTGCCTCTCCTGCAGCGGCACTTTGCAATGAAACTCCTGGTTCCCTGAAGAGCCCAATGGGGGCAGTCAATCCTCAAGATCTCCTTGGGCTCATTTGTCTTGTGTTTCTCATTTCAAGAAGAATTTCTTCTTTTTTCATGAGAGTCACACCTCGGCAGCTGGCCTTGAGCTTGGAACCTGTGTTATCTCGTTTTGTATGGCCCCATCTGTTGAGGTCACCCAGACAGGCTCAAGTGTCCTTTCCCGGGTCCTATTTTCCTCCCCTCCCACATCACACCCATTTGCCACACAATCAAACACAAGAGCATCTGCTCAAAGCGTCTCCTGTCAAAGCAGGCGGGGCTTAAAGCCACCCCGGCCTTCGCCCAGCTGGTGGGTTTGTCGGATTCAAGGCCTTGAGAAGGTCATGCTGTCATGGTTCCACTCGCTGCCCTTGTCCCAATGCGTGGGGCTTCAGCCACATCTGGTGCCCTGAGTGCCCTAGTGGGCAACACACTGCCAAGGGGAACTTGACAAAATGGAACTGTCGTGGCTATAGAGGGTAGGTGGGTTGCCTACTATTCCACCAAGAATGGTTAAGGGGCAATGGTTGCTTTGAATAGATGCAGAAGAAAAGACCCATTGTGCGAGGGTTGATGCATAACTGGGCTGGGAGTGGACACCCTGGCTGTAATTAAAAGTGTTAGGCAGAGGAGAATTCTGCAGTAGGTAGCAGGTGACCCTTGGGCCTTGCATTTCGGGTCATGCACAACTCTGTCCCTCTGAAGAAGGCAGAAGCCTTTGTGGGCATGCAGCCTGCAATGCAGCTGTTGTTTTGATATTAGGCTTCTCTGTCCACATTGCCCACTGTCCTGCTGGCCTGTCCTCTGCCACTTTTCCCTGGCCAGTCCCACTGCTTGGCCTCCCTTGGCAGATTTCCCTTCCTCCTTTTGTCTTCCTCAAACCCTGGCTTGTATCAGTAACCTTATTGTCTTTGTACCCCCCTCTCCTCTCCCTTTCCTATTTCTCAGTCTTGTTGACTTGGATGCTCTGAGGATGACTGCTCTGGTCCATTCATTAGGTCATCCATGCACTCAGCAGTTGTTCTGAGGACTTTCAGTGTGCAACCTTAGTACACATATAAGCAAGTGTACTTTGTGAAGGTGAATCAGGCATCAGCAGAGACAAAAAATACCAGGGAGGACCTACCTAGGTGGGATAGTGAAGGACACTTCTCTGAAGAAGTGAGGATTAGAATTGAGACCTGAAAAATGAGAAGTCATTCAGGGAAGGGCAAGGACAAGTGACATTCAGGCAAAGGAACACACAGTGTGCAAAGGCCTTTGGGAAGAAAACAGCTTGGAGGGGTCCAGAAACTAAAAGAAGAAATATTGATTTTTTCAAATCATACCATGAATGTGTGGCAGTGTCCTGCCCCCTATTCCTTCTACCTGGGAAACTCTTACTCAGGTAGTCCGATGGACGGTTCCTTTCTGTTGCCTTTTATGACCTCCCTTTCACATTCATTGCCCCTTACCCATGTGTGTGTGTGTGTGTGTGTATACCTATCATTCACTGAAATTGCTATTTATTGGATTACTTTTTTTTGGTACCAGGGATCGAACTCAGGTCCTTGCACTTGTGAGGCAAGCAGTGGAACGACTGAGCTAAATCCCCAGCCCTATTAGATTACTTTTTGAAAAATGATTTCCCCCCATTAGACTAGAAACTCCACAAACAGAAATCTTGTACTAATAAGCTATCATATTCCCAGCACCTGGCAAACAGAAGACACTTAATATATGTTTTATGAATTAATGGATGATGAATGATAGGCTGAAAAAACAACATTGGTGAGGAAATGGAGGTTTGTTATAATCAAGCACCCACAAGTTATGCTAAAAGAGAAGGGGGAGAGGATGTGTTGAGCTCCACACCAGGATATTATTAAAGAGAGAAAAAGTGTGTAATGAGTGTATTTATGATGTGAATGCAAAGGCCAGTACTTAAACTCCTTTTTTTTAAGTAGGCTAACATTTCTCCTATTTCCATTATGAATTTGCCTAGCAACTCTCATCCTGTGATAAATAAATACAGACACATTCTGTAAAAGGTGTTAACAATTAAGCTGCTGCTAGGCCACCAGTTTGTGCAGTGCTTGTCGCTGGTTACAGAAAACCTCCACTGATCTACTCTGACCAGCAGATGTGGACACCTTACTCATGAGCAGGCCCTTCAAAGGAGTGTGTCTGGTTGCTTCATGTTTTCACCAAGGGGAGAGTATGCAATGGCAGGCCGACCTGAACTAGGTTATGCATAGCTCTTCGTTGAGCCTTTAAGTAGCAATCACTCATGGATTCCTTCTGCTTTTTCTACCATGAATTCCCAGTTGCTATTTATAAAACGAGCACTTGCAATTGTCAGATCCCAATGTAAGACAGAAAACAAAACAAAACAAAATAAAACAAAACAAAAAGATCCAAGTACTTGGAGAATAAAACAGGTTGGAAGGTAGCATTGCTCATCGGGTGGGTGATTAGATGCTGGAGACGGGGAAATTGGACGGTACTAGATTTATGGCTTGAGGGACTGGGTGGAGGTTTGTGTCAGCAAGAGTTCAACCAGAGGAGCAGAACCATTAGGAGATCTATCGATTGATCACTCTATCTATCTATCATCTATCTATCTATCTAGTCAGCTTTCTATTACTGTAAGAAATATCTGAAATAATAAAATTTTAAAGCATAAAAGGTTTTTTCTCACTCACAGTTTGCAGCTTTCAGCCCATGATCAAATGGCCCTGTTACTCTGAGCTGGTGGTGGCAAATCATGGTGGGACCATGTGGGAGGGCAAAACGTATGCATCCTACAGCTGGAAAGCAAAAAGACAGAACAGGAAGGGACTAGGGTCTTGTAATATTCTTTTTTTTTGGTGGCTATGGGTTTTTATTCATATTATCTTGTTTCAATAAATCATTTAAAAATGGAAAACATGCCAAGTTGAATTTTTTAAAATCTTGCTGTTTACATCCTGTTCTGGCACCTACATGAAAGATTTTAATGAGCAGCAAGAGTAGAAAAAAGAGTGGTTGAAATGTATTACTTGAAAGTATTCACAGAATAGATCCAGTGCAAAATAAGGAAACCAAAAATATTTCAGCAGTGTAAGCCAGTATGTTGGTGTTCAACCCCATTAAAAGAGTTTGATCACTTAACTGAATGTAAAGTGCCTCTAGTTGATATTAACAACAAAATACACCCTATCAATTCCTAAATTTTCCAAATCCTTGTTTTGCTGAATTACTCTAGACGTAAGTTGGTGATCTCTATTCTTTAGCTGCATTTCCCACTCCTGTTTTCTAAGTTCATTTGGTATTTGATGCAGATTTGGCATGTTTTCAGTCCATGCCCATTAACGGTGTCCAGTGTAAGCTTTGAACCAGGAGGTCACTGAGGCTGCAGCAGAGGAGATCATCCCCCCTGCACTGCTGCTTGAGATAGGTGGGGACACTTGGGTGCTCCGGCTCTGGGAGATTTCCACAGGCTGGGAAGGGATGTCACAAAACCGAGGGCTTGGCAGGTTCTCCCAGTCTGTGCCCAAATCAGTTTCCTCATTGCTTATGTCCTCATCTCCACTCTCATCTGACTCTCCAGCAACTCCAGGATCTACAAATTCCATGGACTCCTCAAGGTCTGCTCGCACTTCAAAGGGTCCTGACCTGCCCAGGTGCTCTGAGCTTGAGGTGACCAGGTACATGAGATTCCTGAGGGTGTGCAGTGGTTGTAACTGATCCAAATTTACATGCTGAGAAAAACAAAGGTAAAGGATATTTGTGTTCAATTTCTTCACTGCTTGAGTAAACTTCTGTTTGCTGAGATTTTCTCCATAAAATTCACTGTTGCACAGCTTTTTAGGAGGACTGACATCGAGTATGTGAGACAAAATGTTGACCAGCTGAGTGGCAGAGCACAGTGCAGCACTGATGGTGTCGGCAGGGTTAGTATGCTCCATGTCAGGCCCCTGCATTGTTTTCTTCTCTTCTACCCAGCTGTAGTAGGCAGAGTAGTTCCCATTGTTCGGCAGGCTTATCCAGGGCCCCGTGATGCTGACTCTGGTGTCCCATTGTGGTCATCACAGACCCACTGCCCCGAGAGGTACGTCATCCTCCGGGCCTTGGCAAGCTTGCTCACAGTGCTGGAAGTCATGGCACTGTCACTCTCTGAAGACCCATCTGCAGGGTCTCTTACACCAGTCTTTACTTCCTCGATTGGAAAGATGACAGAGGTGAGCTCTAGAATGTGGGCTTGCCGAAGGTCTGCAAGATGCTCATAATGTCTTCTTAAATCAACAGTTTTTTTTTTCTACCAGGTCACCAAGTTTTCGATTATGCCTCTGAATCTTCTCCTTTTTCTCTTGATGCCGTTGTGCTCAACCATAAAGTTCTGGTTCTTTTCCTTGGTTTTGAGAAGACTTTCTGAATTTTTCTTCATTTCTTCATTTCCTTTACATATTGTTTGTTTCAGTTGTTCAATCCTCATCTTGCAGGTCATTATTTTCCATCGCAATTGGTATGTTACCCATTTTCCTTCCATAGCTTTTAATACTTCTTTTTGAAATTTTTCTTGCTTGCTCTTAAATCGCTTTAACCTTTCCTTCTTGTCAATAAACCTCTCCCGATCTCGGCCGTCTAGGTAGACTAAATCGCCGCTCTGGATGCATTCGGCGCAAGTCAGCCGCCGGTGGGTGGTATTGGACAACGGACACCGCTCGACCGCCACGTACAGCCCCTCTGCATCGTCCAGGGAATCCACCAGGTCCCGCACCAGTGGGGGGGGTCCCACAGCCGGCAGCGTCAGGCGCCAGCTCTGCATTCCCACTGGGAGACGCCATGATGGTCTGAGACTTGTAATATTCTTCAAGGACACAACTCCAGTGACCTCAGATCTCACTCTAGGCCCCACCTCTTAGTTTCTACCACCTCCTAATAGCTCCAAGCCTCACCCTTCAACACTCTGGCTTTTAGGGAATGCTTAAGATCCAAACTACATCTATCTATCTATCTATCTTTCATTTATCTACTTGCCTATTGATATGGATATATTATAGGGATTTGACTTATACAACACTAGAGCAGGGCCAGTCATATGTACAGCTGTTACCTCTGTGTCTTCAGGGCAGGCAGTCTGGACAGGAAGAAGGCCGTGATATAGGGAAGCTAAAGAGAACCTGTGAGGATGAGTTGGGATCCATGAGGCTGGAGTAGAACTTGCATTAATCTTTTATCACCTTTCAGCTTTCATTGCAGGAGAACCTGCTTTTCTCAATCACGGAGCTAATGTGCACCTGGCCCAGGAGCAAGAGGCACTGATGAGAAACCTATCAGGAGGTGGAGGAGCCACCTGCCTGACCCCCACTTCACTCCCCGAGGTGAACCAATGGATGTGCCACAAGAGCACCTGCTCCCCTGCAGCAGCTGAGAGCAAAACCCAAACCATTGTTGCTTCACTGCTGCCTTCTGAGCCTTGGGTGGCTCATGCTAGCCTAGAACTCAGCAGGGAAGATAGCCCTGGGAAGCCAGTTTTAGCCCGGCCAGGCTGGTAAGTCCTTATATGGTGTAGATGCAGTCACAGTCACAAGAGAGATGCTCAGGGACTGTGTTGAGACAGAAAAGATCAGCGTTCAAAGGATGGGCAGAGGATGGAACCCTACTGTGGAGAAGGGGCAGGAGGAATCAAAGGGATAGGAGAGAATAGAATGAAGGGCAGAGTTTCTGGGCATAAATGTTTGTGAGAAGGTGAGTCCCTAAGTGATAATGATGACAATGATGATGGGCATGATCCTGAATTTAAAGACTGCTCTCTGTGACACTAGCCAGTGAGAATGGATGCTGGCCTGTGAGGAGGTTCTAGGGGTCCCAAGGAAGAAGCCAGCATCCCACCATGTGATGGTGACGAGAGTGGTGATGGTGGACACTGGGTAGACAGGGGCTCTAGGGAACAGCTATTTACCACCCTGTGTGGGAGCTACTCCGCATTTTGACAACTACTGTGTCTGCCTGGGTGCAAAGTAGCTGATTATCAGCCCTATTTGTAACTAACACCACCTGAGTGCCTCCCAAGGGCCAGGTGCTCAGCTAAGCACCTAGAGTCAGTGTGATGGTGGTGCTGCCCTCTGTGTCCTTGGCCCTGTCCTGTCTGCCTCTGGGAGGAGTCAGAGTCTTGGATCCTGGCAGAGCAAGTTGTCAGGGACACCACTGGCCAACATCTGCTGCCATGGCATGTACCACTTTAGTAGGCGGATGTATTTTTGGGAGGCTCTGCAGGCCCTGCTCTGTGCAGGGAAGAACATTTCAGCACAGCAGCTGTTTATCAATGCCGAGGTGCTGATTGGGACAGTGAGAGGAGCAGCTGCCATGCACAGTGACCGTTTAGAATGACAAAGGCAACAATATCTGACTGTTGGAATTCAGGGCACTATCTCTGTAAGGCAAATGGAATCTGAGCTAATGAAATCTACAGATTCTAGATGCCATTTTGGTTCATGTTTTATGGATACACCTTTGGGTACAATGGATTGCACACTCAGAAAGAATCTGTGGGCCACTTTCTTTGGCGTCATCCTCCCAGCTGCGGTACAAAGAGTCTGTTTTCCCCTTGACCTCTACCTCCTGATGACTCAGGATTTGTCCTGCCACCATTCCATTCTCAGAAACACTTTCAAGAGGTGCCAACATATTGTATCCTAAGTGATCCAGGCATTTGTGCCTCATAGTGTGACCAGATTGACCAAGAGGCATACCCAAGATGGCCCCATTCCCAAATTGTCTGTTGCATTTGCTTGGCGTCAGCTGAGGCCAGGGTGAACAGGTTTAGTTCCCATTTTCCATGTGAGCCATGCAGTCTCACTCTGGTCACAAAGGTGGCTGACACCTGTACCACTGGCAGTGTCTCTGGTTGGGGGTGAGGGGTGGGCAGGGAGAGGCATGGAAGGGAGGATGTGGGTGGTTCATTGTCTCTCACCTCAGCCCCTGGGGGGCCACCCAAAGCACGTGCTTTCTTAAGATGGATCAGTGCATGTCACCTGATTTGTGGGGCATGGCATTTGACTACATATGCTTAGCCTTCGTGTTCCTTCCTTGGTGTTGATTGTCACATACAGAAGGAAGTCAGCAAATGGTGGCAAGTTGGATTCAGAGTTGTAACTATCATGAAGTTTATTCACCACTTTGAAGATCTGAATTTGCAATGTGGGTTTCTTGCCAATAACTAGCAGAGTCTGCTTAGTCATGTGTATGAAATACTAGGCTCCGGAGCTGGAACTGAGAAGGGAATCCAGCAGAGACAGTGACACAAAAAAGGGGAAGCTGGAGTAGAGTAGTTTGTGCAGGGATAACAGGGCCAGCCAAGGACAGGGTTAACCTGAGTGAGTGAAGCAGTAGCAGCCAAGCTCATATTTTTATTCTAACAGCTTCAAAGGAAAGGCTGACAGCTAGTGTCTCAAACTCCCCAGATCAACAACTGGGGTTTTATATTGTTGATCAAAATGGGATTTAGGTAAGAAAAAGAAAAAGATTTAATTCACTTTATGTTTAGTTATATCTGAAGTTAGTAATAATTACAAATTGCCAATGATTACAACTTCCTACACTGGTTATGTTTTATGACTTCTCGTGATTATCTAAAACATGCTTCACAGTTCTTGATGTTTGTATACAAACATTAAAGGTTTACATTTCAGATGGGTAAAAACAGGGTTGTCAAAATAATTTGACAGGAAGACAGTCCTTATCTGTTTCTATAGAACGTCAGCTGAGAAATTAGTCTTAAGTGGAGCCAGAATCTAGTTTTTCTGAGGACCTTTCTCAATCTGATTTGTAAGCAAATAGATTCTTTAACTACCTGGGTAGTAAATAATGTTTATCCTCCATCTTCTCTTGTCAGCCAAGAAAAACAATTTACAGTATAATACCTGAATAAGCAAAAGTACTTTTCCGTGCAAGTGATTTTGTTTAGTTTCCCTTTAATTAAAGATGACCTCCTTAAAAGGTGATTCATTTCTCACTGCATAGTTTTCTTTCTTAAAGAGAGGGCTTATCTGATTGTATTTCCTCAAGGTTAGTGTGTTTCCCTAAGATCCAAATGTGGCAATGTGTGGCCCTTTGGGTAAAGCAGATTCCTTGTCATGTCCACAAATCCTGTTCCAGGGTGTCTACTTCTTGCCCTCCCAACTTTGTCCTGTACCTCTTTCACTCCAGCCCTGTGACTCACTATTCTTTCCCAAGCTCTGCTCTGTCAGTTGATGCACAGTGTCATCTGTGTGGAGGTTGTTTTGTATACTTTCTATATATAGCTTTCTCTAGCTCTAACAAAATATCTGAGACAATTAACTTAGACAGGAAAAATGTTTTGGAAGTTCCAGTCTGAGAGTGGTTGGACCCATTGTTCTGGTTTTGTGGCAAGGCAGCACATCAGGGTGTGAGCATGTGGTGGAGCAAAGCCATTCACCTCATGGCTGAGAAGTGAAGACAGGAAATGGAAGAGGCCGGGGTTCCTTTAGGGGAACTCTCCCAATGACCTAAAGCCCTCCCACTAGGCCCCACCTCCCTAAGGTTCTACCACCTCCCAGGAGTGCCACCTGAGGGTCCAGCCTTTAACAGCTTGAGGGACGTTCAAGATTTACACTATAGCATCTCTATCACCAACTAACTCAGAGCCTGTTTTTGTCTCAGATGAACAGCCACTTCCTCAGGGGGATTTTCTCTGAACATCCCCTCCATATATACTTGAGTAGCCTCCCATTGTAGCAGTTTACTCATTTATGATCATCTAATTATTGACTATGTTTACTTATCACTGTATTACTTATTACTGTATTTATTTATCAGCTGTCTTCTCTTCTAGACTCTAAGTTTCTTGGAATCAGGAACCATATCTTTTTGGTCACCTCTGTTTCCCTACGCAGTGCTGTATGTGTGGTGCTCAGTTAATAGGTACTCAACTGGCTGAGTGGCAAAACTATAACTTTTTATTGAAGCAGATACTGTAAATGCATTAAAGTAAAAAAAAACTTTGTACACTTTTTTTTCTTAAATTCTTTTATTGGTACATTTTAGGTATACAATACATTTACATTTATCATTGGGTGCTTGTTACTGTACATGATGTATCTTGGTTCTTATTTTTTCCTCATTACCTGTGCGCCCTTCACCCCTCCACCCTTCCCTATTTACAAAGACTTTGTTTCCATTTTTTCCTTTTCTCATAATTTTTCCTTTCCCTTCT
>NW_004624766.1:3170043-3183869 GCF_000247695.1 Heterocephalus glaber
AGGGATGGTGGCCCGGAAGCCCCTTCCTCTGGACCAGGAGCAGTGGGACGATGGCTCAGAAGCCCCTACCTCTGGGCCGGGAACAGCGGGACTCAGTACCTTGGTCTGGTGGTCTGGTGTCCTCTGCGTCTTTGTAGTGTGGAACCAATTGGCTGCCTGCCTGCAGCGGGGTGATTCGGCATGTTCCGTGCCACTTGGGACCTCAGTAGGGCATGGGCAGACCTCCCAGTCTGCAGTGGAGTGATTTGGTGTCTTCCAAGAGACTTGGGACCTTGGTAGGGCGTGCACAGACCTGCCTGTCTGCAGCGGGCTGATTCGGCGTGTTCCACACGACTGGGGACCTTGGTAGGGCGTGGGCAGACCTGTCTGTCTGCAGCAGGGTGATTCGGCGTCTTCCGCGCGACTCAGGACCTCGGTAGGGCCTGCACAGACCTGCCTGTCTGCAGCAGGCTGATTCGGCATGTTCCGTGGGACTCAGGACCTCGGTAGGGTGTGCCCTTCCATTTGTTTTTAGAAATCTCTTTATGTTTCATTGAATTGTTAATTGTAATGGGCTGAATGCTGGCATATCATCAGAGATTTTTCTGCAGATTTGTTGTGAATCCATACATTTATTCACCCCATAAATATTTTCTGAGTTCCTGATAGGTGCTAGACATTATTCTTACTGAGGATTTGGTGGTGGATAAGACAAACCCTGATCCTCATGGAGCCTTTGTTCTCACATCAGTTAACCTTTGGGACATACCTGACCGCTAGTGGAATATATGAGTACCACGTTCCCACAAACCCTTTATCTGTTTACAAATGTTAGTTTTATAACTTCTGAGCCAAGGACCTGGTGAAATTCTATCCCCGAGTAGAGGATTGAATGTAAGATTGTTCTTGTTCCTACCATTTCTGTGATCAGGAGTAACTTCTAGTGGTATCTGTCTCATTGTGCCTACTCTTTCTTTTTGACCTGCTGAAGATTAGAGCAGTTTAGGGCAGGAGAGGTAGGGGAGTTGCTGAGCTCCAAGAGGGGAGGTGCAGTCAAGAACTGGGATTGAGATAAATAAGTGCTCTGACTTTTGGATCCTGGGCTGAAACAAGATCAGCCAGGGTTTGTCCAATGGAGGAAATCAGGGTAAGGGCAGAATGGAAGCCGTGATCATTGAGGA
Organism: Heterocephalus glaber; assembly: GCF_000247695.1. Next base: position 3,171,204 of record NW_004624766.1, read on the forward strand.
AGACTGAACGATGGGAATATTTAGCTCGGAGAAGGGGAGATGTGGAGGAAGTAAGACCTGCATGCAAATATTTGTGCAGATGCTTCTCTTTTCCTACATCTGACCAATTATAAAAGGGGCAAACAGGGCTAGATGTAAGGAACCTTGAGGACTGCATCACATGCTGGTGGCTGTAAGGGTTTAACAGCAATGTGCTCTAGGATGCTTGGCTCTCCAGGGGACATGGCTGTTGTCGCCTCTGGCATTGATCTCTATTCCATAGCATCTGTACTTCTTTTTGCATGCCATTTCTCCTTTCTCTTCCTGTTCCAAATTGAATTATCTTTGCATTTTTCCACTAAAATTCACTAGGCAATGTGTTATCTTAGTGTTAGCACCAATCCTATTAGAGCTTTTTACACTCAGCTACTTCTTTGGTCACTGTTGAACCTATGGATGGGCTGATCTTGGCTGAGGTGTGCATTCTGGTCCAATTAGTTTCCAATCCTTGCTCAAGGGCCAGCCCTGGGGCCTCTTCACTCAAGGGGATACTCAGGTGAGCAGTCCACCTTCCAAAGGAAGGTTCGTTGTGGCAGTCATGGTGATTATAGTGTAGCTTGTCAAATCTGGGTAATTCTGTTTCCTAAACATTTTTCCTTCCCTTTTCCTCCCAAACTTTACCTCTGTCCCATCATTTTTTAGACTGGATTGTCAACATCTTTCAGCCTTGGTTTTGCTCCACTTCTCATAGATCATGTCACCATGGCCTTTCCAAAATACTCATATGATGTCAGCCCTCTGTCAGAAATCTTTCAAAAGCTCTCCATCACTTTTTAAGGAAAAAGTCAAACTTCCTTTGCTTACCAACGCCATCTCCTTTTCCCATCCCTCCAAATTCGTCTTCCTGCTTTTCATTTGTTCTTTATATTCCATTAAGGTCTAGCGTGTTACTTTATATTTCAAGTCTGTAATTTTTCTCCCTCCTTGAATGCCAGGGCAACTCTTATTTATGTTCAAAACACATAGTGGGCATTGCCTTCTCTGGGAAGCCTGCTTTGGCAGCCACCTCTGCTTCAGTTTCAGAGCTAATCACTTTCTCCTCTGTGCATTGTACATGATTCTATTGTTGTACTTATCATGCTGTATTAGAATTTCTTTTTGAACATTTCTTTCTCTCCTACTAATTTGCATGCATCCTAGGAACAAAGGCTATTTATTATGCATATTTGCATCTCTAGCATTCACCACTGGTTCCTCCATGTTTATTGAGTAAGGGAATGAACAAGAAAATGATTGAGAAGAAGATAAACCAACCTATTATGTACCAGGCACCATGCTAAGTGCTTTACATGGCCATCTCTCTTAATTCTCGGGACCGGAAGATAAGGAAGAGGAGGACCTGGAGGATCAAATACCTTTCCCAGGGTCATGTAGAATGGGGATTCAAGCCCAGGTTTCTCTGGTTCCAGAGCCCTTACTGTTTTTGCTACATTAGTGACAGAAAAGGCTGTACACAGACAGATTCTAGCTAAAGAAATGGAACATTTTTTTCTTTTAAAATGAATTGGAACTGTCGAAAGTAGAAATGGGCCACCTCCAGAGTTCCTGTGTCAACAGAATGGGAAGAGCCAATTCATAGGAGATAACTCCCAGGGAGGTAATAAAATGTAATTTTCAAAAGGTTAGAAAACATCACTCATACTAATATAAAATGAACATTTTACTCTACTCATTAGTTAATGAGGGAACTAATAGTGTTAGAATTGGCTCAAAGAGAGCTTAAGAAATTAGGTTTATATAGGAAATGATAGAAGATTGTATGGCCAATAAGCCCATAAATATAAACATTTCTAAATGATTTGTATGCCTAGTGGATAAAATCATCATGGTATTAGGTAACTAATAACATAATCTGGGACTTCAAGTTAATAGTAAACGAGTTGAGCCAAATACAATCCCCTGGATATTTCTTTTGTCCTTCAGCCCTCTGTGGCATTGAAAGGATGTGCCGTACACCTTTGCCGATTTTCCAAGTTGTGGTTAACTTTTCACAGAGCTGTATTGCCCACCTCGGCCCCAGGGCAGGCTGTGCTAGGGCCTGGCTGGCAGGGCTGTGGGGAAAGGTCATTGTGCAAAGGGAACCAACCCTCCCTTGTCCTTTCTCAGGTGAACAGAGAGAGACTAGGCCTGGGCTAGGGGCTCCAGGTATAGCAGGCTGGGGTGGCAGCAACTAATGCTAGGTTGAGAACCTCCCTGGGTGGAGACCAACATTACAGCTCTATGAACTTTTTTTTAAAAAAAGTTTTTATTATGCAAATTTCCAAACACGACAAAGTAGAGTTTGATCTTGTCCTCCCCCAACTTTTCTCCTAGAACATATTAAAGAAAATCCCAATCATCATATCATCTTTTCCCTAAATAACTTTACACTTCCCCATAAAAATGTGTGTGTGTGTATGACTTTTTATACAATGCCATTAATGTATTTAGAAAAATTAAGTTATTTCTTTTAAAAATGCTTTATTAGTATGTGTTTGTGATAAATAGTAACTACATTCATCTTGGGGACCTGGTATCTTGGGGAACTGGTAAATCTTGATCATTTTTATTCCCCCTTCTCCTGATCCCCCTCGCATCTCCAGAGTCTTAACAGTCCTTTCTTAAGCTATCTAAAGTATAGTCAATTTAACATTTCTCTGGCTACCTAAAAAGGGTGTTTTTATAGCCCTGATCTCTGCTAATTCTTGTATACCTATTGCTATGGTCTGTATCTTGATTTCCCCCGGGAGCCTCATGCACTCACTCAGAGGCAGGGCTTTTGCAAAAGGATCAGATCAGGATGCTATAGCTGAATGTGATGCTAGGGGGCAGGACCTGGTCAGAAGAGGCAGGTCGCTGGGGGCATTACCTGGAAGGGTGTAGTTTCCTCCCTGGCTTCTCTTCTTTTTCTGCTTCTTAGGCCATGACTTGAGCAGCTTTTCCTCTGCTATGCCTTTCTGCGATGCCATCCTACCTTGGAGCTGGCTGACTATGGACTAAAACCATGAGCTAAAATAAACCTCTCCTTCTTTAAATTGGGGATGTCTCCTCCTCTAAGTTGTGTCCCACTGATGATAAAGTGCTTAAGACACCTATTCTGTGCCGGGTTTCCTGCTTCTGGGTCCATGGGGAGGAAAACTTTGGAAACCAGGCCCCAGAGCATATGAAGGCCAGTTCTCCCCTCCCTGAAGGCCAAGATCATCTTGGAGCTGGCCTGGCTCAGTTTTGTTCCTTAGGTCTAGGGAAACCCCTACAGTGGTTGAGTACTTTAAAGTCTACTAAATCATCAGACCCAGCTTGCTGCCTCAGTTTTTCATTTTTGTGGGGAGGGAGGTATTTATCAAAGCTTGGGCCACTGACTGCAGGAGGCAGAGAAAGTGGCTGCAGAGGCCACTGGCTGAAGACAACTCATTCCTTGATAAGAGGAAAGGGACTTGGGGGGTCCTGTGGCAGCCCCCTGTTTGTCAAGAGGCCAGGGGATCAGAAGGTCCACCAGAAGAGGGGGAGAGCTTGAGGACTCACAGTGGGCCACATAAAGTACATAAGGAGCAAAGAGCAGAACAGGACAGAGTGGGTAGGATGGCATGGTGTTCAGTTCACAGTATGCATCCTTACACTTTTCTCTTTTTTGTCTCACCACCTTGGGATCAACAATCCAGCCTGTGAAAGTCGCTCTGCAGCTTTATCCTGTCAGCTTCTCTTTCCATGTCCCGACCTCTGTCTAGGTGATGATTCTGCTTCTGTGTCTTTCTTCAAGCCAGCGACGAAAATGTTGAACAACATTTCATGAGAAATTTCATCAGGATAGAAAATAGAGCCTTGTGTCACCACCTGGAGGAATTTCTACAGTGAACCTTTAATTCTCATATGACAAATTGGCATCTGGGGCAGTATCTGGCACACAGGTGTGTTTGCTGGTCACACACAGTGTTGGTATTTTAATTGGAGTGTGCTTGCAGTGCTTTTACATGCTAAACTCAGATGTCCATCTTCTTTGAGGCTCTGGCTTTCCTCTGGCTACAGTAGTCTGTAGTTGGATGAGAGGCATTATACCCTGTTGGCTGACCATGCCCCTTTCTGCTTGCCAGAGTCCTCACTGCTTTCTCCACTCTGATGTGGACATCTGAGTTCCTCTCCCAGGATCCTCTTTGCTCTATTAGATGATGCTTCTTGGTTATGGTTGATCTACCAGCCATGGACATGCCTCACTCAATCATTCTCCAGCCTTCATCTCACCAGCCACTCTGCTGAGCCCAGTCAGGATGCTCTCAAAGCTCAGATACTATTGTCTACTTGATTTTCCTGGCTCACACATCTAATAGTTCATGAAAAGAGAGAAGGCCCTGAACTGATGTGACCTGTACTCTTGGTACTCCTGTTCTCGCTCCTAGAAGTCACTGCTTCATTGTTAAGTTTTTGGGTTTTTTTGGTACTGGGGATAGACCTCGGGACCTTGCACTTGCAAGGCAGGCAGCAGCACCACTGAGCTAAATCCCCGGCCCTTCATTGTTAAGTTTTAAGAATTGGCCCTAAGTAGGAATACAGAGTGAGCTGCACCATAAGGACTGGAGCTGCAGCGAATTATTCTCTCCACAGAGATATACACTATGGAGGAAAACACAAGGGACTAAGGTTAAAAAAAAAACCCTCAGTGTTTGAGTTTGGTTCACACCCTTAGGAGCATCTTTGAGAAAGTTCTTGCTCTCTAGACTCCAGTCTTATCTACAGATGGGAAGTGACTTACTAAATAAAGCTTCAAACTATGAAAGGAAGCAAGTATTTCTCAGCTGGAAAGAGAGAGAGGTGGAGAGAGGCAGAGATCCTGGAGATGAAGCCAGACTGCCCAGAAGTCTCTCATCTGGGTCTTCTGACTTGGGGGCTTCCTGGATCATATGCTTTAGATGATGACATGTGAACTTCTATAGAATAATAAAACCAGTTACATAACTTGGACCTCATCTCTAAATCTCTCCACCTACTGATGAGGAACTGGGTCCCAGAAAAAGGAAATGAATTCTGAAAGATCTAAGTGCAAACTAGTGGCGGGATGGGGATTTTTTTTTTTTTTTTTGGTACTGGGGACCGAACTCAGGTCCTTATGCTTGCCCAGCAGGCAGCGAAACCACTGAGCTAAATTAATTAACCCAGGACCCCCTGATTGAAAAGTATACTACTGCAGTTGGACATTCTATCCAGTATGCCAGTGCATGTTAAACTTTTCTGACCCTCAGACTAAGAAATACATTGATAATCATTATTTAGAGTTCAGATACACATTTATATGGTGTATTTGGATAAAACATATTCATTGTGCAATATTCACTAAACAATATTTTTCCATGAAATAAATTCTACATATTTTGTTCTAGTTTATCCCATCCCATCACAATCATTTAAAACTAGTTATAGCTGCCACTTGAACTCGTTTTCACTTTTGTCAGTTGGCCAAATCTTATCTATCACTTACTTTTGTAAATAAAGTTTTATTAGCACACAGCTATGCCTGTCATTTATATGTTGGCCAGGGCTGCTCTTGCACAAGATGCAGAGCTGAGTGGCTTCAACAGAGATAATATGTTCCACAAAGCCAAAACATTCCTTTGGTAGCCAGTTGCATAGTTTGAAGACGCCATGCAGTCAGTGTTTCGTGCCATGAGTAAAGTGTGATGATGTGTGGAAAGGAGGGGAGGAAACAAAGGAAAGGCCCCTGGACTCTGAATCTGCTGAGTTTAGCTGCAGAGGAAGGGGTGGAGGCTGGGTACCATCTACTGGCCTGTCATCTGGAAGCTTTGGTAGGGCTCTTGGTGTATACAACTCCAGGTTTGTGTTCATGGGCCTTTGGGAAAGGGATGCAAGACATGGCCTCTGCATGGGAGCTGTGGGGCAGGTGCAAGGTGGAAGAGAAAGGGCCGTGCCTGGTTTCCAAGCCCAGCTCTCGCAGCTGAGCCCATGAAGAAATCTATTCACCAGGCACTGATAGGAAGTCCTCACGTTGGACTCTTGCTGCCACTACAACTCTTAGGGGAAGTGCTATGGTTTTCAGCTCCATTGGCCCACACTTTGACAGGTACTGGGTTGTTACCAAGTCTTTGAACAGCCAGTGCCCCTGGCCTGCTGCCTTGTTAATTCATGACTAGTGGGAGCTGCCTTTCTGCATGCAATGCTGAGACCTGGAGTCTGTCCTGGGCACCATGGAGATGTGATGATGCCTTTCTGAAATGATAAGTGGCACCTCAGGAACTGGGGTTTGGATTCGTTAGTAAGAATAAATGCGACAGACTTTTTGGTTGTAGTTAATTAGGAACAAATGTTCATATGCCCCTTGTCCCACTCATAGAGACAGTGATATGGAAACTGTTTTGTGAGGTGACACGTTTGGTTTTGTGTTTGAGGATCACACGTCTCTGTGGTGGTGCCACATTATGGAATTCAGCTCAGTGCCTACCTTGTGCACATTACAAAAACAGAGCCCAGAATCCACTGTCTGTGTAGTGTGTATCTGTGTGCATGTGCATGTGTGTGTGTATGTGTGTGTAGCGAGGAAAAGTAGTTAGCAATGCATGACGTATGCTATTTAGATGCCATTGTCAAATATTACTCTTCGCTTAGTATGATGATGATAATAATCATACAACCATTTATTGAGTCCCTGTTATGTACCAGGTACTATCCTAGGTACCGTTTTTCATTTAATCCCCCCCCACAGCCCTTTTGAAGTAGATGTCTTCACCTCCATGTGTCTCAGAGTTGCCCTGGGGAGGGCTCCAGCTGGATGCTCCAGAGGTGGGGAAAGGTGTGTCCTTGAGGAGCCTCCTCTGCTCCACACTGTGGGTTCTTCAGTGCATTGGGAGGGCACCCCTGCGGTTTGGTGTTCAGGGGGTATTGAGTTCACCACACACCAACTACCAGTCGTACGACCCCCCTCTGTCTCAGTCGATAACTGAGGTGTGGAGGGAGCTGGAAAGGCCACATGGTGGCTTTCAGACTGCTTCCTGGGGCCTCTAGGGGCTCTCCACGTTCTTGAAAGTTTCCTGAGAGATATGAGGGGTGCCATGCTGAGGTCTACTACCTGGCTTCATTTAGAACTATTTTGCCATTCTCTGCTCCATGTGATGAGATTCTATACAAGATTTCAACAGCAAACAAGCTCTTTTTTTTCTATATGCACACATTCGTATTCACACGTAAGTTTGAAAATACTGCATATGAAATATCTAGCACATATTAGAAATTTCATCACTGTTTAACTCATACTTATGATGCTCTTGTGGCATGTCCAGAATGATATAAGCAGTGGAAGACACAGAGGGAAACAGACACAGTCTCTGTCCTCATGGAGTTTACTTTTCAGTGGGAAGTCCTAGTTATAAAGTCTAATAAAGTTTGGGAAGAAGAAATATAAGCACACACTAGGGTGATATGTTCCAGACCAACACTATTCCACAGAAATACAATGTGAGCCAAAATATGAGCCACATATGTCATTTAAAGTTTCCTGGTAGCCACACTGGTAGAAGTGAAGAAAGAAGTGGAATTAAGTTTTAATACTAGATTTGTCTTAATATATCTAAGACATTATCATTTCAATATGTAGTCAGCATTAAAAATTATCAATGAGATATTCTGCATTCTCATTTTCTTAACATGCTTTCAAAACCATAGTTTGTATTTATGCTCATAGCGCCTCTCAGTTTGGACTAGCCACCTTTGAAGTGTTTGCGAACCACATGTGGTTGGTGGCTGCCACACTGGACAGCTCCAGATTGAGGGGCCAGGGAAGTTTCCCTGAGGAAGGGACAGTTTGGCTGGGCTCTGAAGGATGAACAGGGGCTGAAAAGATAAGGGGGAGTGGGAGGAGGGGGGAGAGAGATGCAGAGATATAACAAAACATATCCGAAGGAACTGAAAGACTGTGGCTGGATTTTAGTGAGTCCTAAGAGAATATTCAAGCTAAGGCTCTAATAGTGCCTTGTAGATTAAGCTAAGAAACAGGGTTTGTGGGTTGTTTTTTAAATCTTAAGAACAATGGGAAATTACTGAGGCCCCAGAGATTTCCTTGCTCAGGAGTCCCTGCCTCCTTTGGTTCTCTGGCCTCTCACTGTGTATCTGAGCCTTGTCCTGTTCCTGTGTTGTTAGAGGGAGGCCCGGGAGTTCGAAAGGCTGGCGGAGGCCTCCCCAGTACTCACTTGCTCCTTTTCTCTTTGAAAAGTCTTTCTCAGAGCTCGGTGGCCTGGAATCTGTGAGAGCAGACCATGGCCAGGGGATTGGGGAGCCTAAGGTCAGCCTTTGGCACAGGCTCCCAAAGGGAAGGCCCAGGCAGAACTATGTCCGGGGTCTGGAGGCTTCAGGAAGAGAGACTGCTTTCACGAATAGTCAGAGCTCTCAAATGTGACTGCTACCAGGCAGTAGGAGACCTCAGATACCCTCTGTGTGCTGGCTCCAGCATTCCAGCCCCTAGGCTAGGAATGATTCATGACGAGTTTTTTCTGATCCCTGGTAAAATAGGAAAAGTGTGCACACATTCCATAGAACTCATTTTTCTAATGCTGAATTCTTTTCCCTGCATTTTTTGATATTAAGATACAATATCTTGCATGAAATAATAGTAGTAAGAGTTTATTGTTATTTTTTATTGTGTCTTACTTGTTGCCAAAATTATAAAGTCATCCCAAGAGTATTTTTATTTTTGGTACTGGGGATCAAACCCAAGAGTATTTTTAAAATTGTTATGGTCTGTGAAATTCAAGCAGCAGGATCTACCAATCTAATACAGTATACTGTCCTATTCTTTTCCCCAAATCTAAACCATCAGAATGACCTCCACACTACTCAGCCAGCAACATGCCCAAAGGAAGCCCCAACACCTCTTGCCACTTATCCGTTAGGCTAGAGCCCCGGACCTCAGCTGTGTGTCCTGCTGACCTGTCGTATGATGGGAACCAAGATCCTACTTGAGAAGAGCTTGGCAACTGAGCTCTCAGCAATGGAGCCCAGTTGGGAGTGGCAGGTAACCAACTCTAAACAGACTTGGGGACTTACAAATGGCTTGGTTGTGAATCTGGTTCCTCTGGAAGGTGGTTTGTAGTCTGTTGTTGAGGCCAACAGGTTTGCCATACTTGTGCATGTACACCAGATGTATATCTAAGGGCAGGTGGAGGTGAGGTAAGGAGTGCCCAAGGGGTAGAGGACCCATGAAGGCACACAGTGGGGCAGCAGCGGTATTCCCAGTGGTCATTCTGGCTGCAGGAAGGAAGAGGCAGGGCATCTGGGAGCAGAAACTTAATCTCTTGGGAAGGGTGGCATGAAAGAGGCTGTGAAGAGTGCGCCAAAAGGGGCTGAGTTAAGGGCAGAAATCCAGTTCTGGGCAGGGAAACTAGACAAGGGTTTCCTAGATGTATGAACTGAGTGAACCCAAACCGAGGGAAGGGTTGGAAGCAGGAGCAGGTGGTGGTCTGTAGGCATCTGGGATTCAGGTGCTGCTTGGCTCTCCCTGGGACCTTCCCAAGGCTCCCTGGTGTGTGAGGCTGAGATCACTAATGCTTCTATGCCCTGGTTATGTTGCCTGTCGAACTGGGCTGGGTGGAATCTGCAGGGGAGGCTTCTGCAACTACAGTGTTAAAGAGAGGGGATGATAAGGGCTCGTGTCGTAGAAAGCTGCTCCCTCCTTATGTTTGATGCGGCACCGTGAGCAAGGACACTTCGTAACAAGTGTGCACATTCTATCTTCCTCTTGGGGAATCACAGCCACATGAACACATCCAAGGTCCCGAGGAGTCCTGTGGGACACAGCTAGCTCAGCTTAATCTAGCATCCCCAAAATGATTACAGCCTAGGATACGGGTTAGCCCCAAGCCTATTAATCTTACTCAACACTGTGTTAGACAGTTGTCCTGGGGGAATCCTGCTCCTCTTGGCTTAGGTTGGACCTCGACCTCCAGGCCAATCAAATCCCTCATGCTTTGATGTCTGTGAGTGTGTGTGTGTGTGTGTGTGTGTGTGTGTGTGAGAGAGAGAGAGAGAGAGAGAGAGAAACTTCCAATTAAGCTTGGAAATTGCACAGTTCTACCACCTGCTGCCTGAACCGGCCATATTAATGGGTTCTGACAAGAACACTGAGACTTTGCTTTGCTTTGTGCCTTAATCTCAATTCTCTGGGAGGATCTGGTTGACTCACTTTGACAGTAGAAATACAACATTTCAAGAGGACTGCTCTCCCATGACACTGCCTTGGCTGCCCCCATTCCCGTCCAGTGTCCAGGTAGTTCTGCTGCAACTTTCTACCATGTCACGACCAGCAGGTACCCTGGGATGTGTCCAGGGCAGCCGTCATGCACCAGCTCAGCTTGGCAACATCCCTATCTGTGTGCAGAGGGTGAGCTCACACACGAGGACTTAACTTGTTACAACAAAACCCTGAACTTGGCCTTGGCTCTCCAGGAAGAGTATGTAACTTATGTGGGATGCTTGACCCCCCAAATCTGGCTTGGTTGCCTTGAGCTTCAGCTTCTTAGAGTAGCCAGCATCATGGTAGCTCAGAGTCCTGGCTGGAGTTTGACTGTAGCTGAGTTTGGGCTCCATCACTTACCAGCTGTTTGACCTTGGGCCAATGATTTAATCACTCTCTGCACTAGTTCTCTGATCTTCATCAGAGATTATTTTGTAGGATTGTAGTCTATAAGTACAGCTCTTTTTTTTTTTTTTTTTTTTTTTTTTGGTACCTGGGATCAAACTTGGGACCTTGTGCTTACAAGGCAGGCAGTGGAACCACTAAGCTAAATTCCTGGCCCTATAAGTACAGCTCTTAAAGCACAGGTAAGGCTGCAATATAAACACTAGCTATGACCCTTATTAGTGGAAGGTTTTCTCACTCCCCAGAAATTTATTAACACCTTTTTACTTTGGCATCCTGAGGTTAGGATGGAGGGAGCTGCTTCCCTTTTAATGTTTATCTCAGGTTTGGATATAAGCTCCATCTTTCCCTTCAAAGAGTGTTTACTGAGGAAGGACAACAGGGAAATAAATACTAAGAATACAGATGCTGCATCACCATACAAAGCACACAATACAACTTTTACCCTCCTCCCAAGATTTAATGTGAGGATTAAATAGGACAGTGTATGCACAGTACTTAGCATTGTGCATCTGCATAAGAAAGGTTCATTAAATTTTATCTATTAATATGTGCCCAGTGTCACCAGCGGTGTAGCGTTGGGGGGAGGTATTTACAGGGTATCACATTTATTTCCTAATTTAATTCCCCTGTAATAAAGCATTTTGATGGACAATTAGGGCTCAGGATACAGCTAACACCCATCTTCTCACCAGGACCCCTTCTTTTCCATTAATGTGTAAGGAGACTTTTGTTTTATGGTTGAGAAAGGTAGAAGTTTGGCTGCGATCACAAGCTACAGAATGGAGGCCAGAACAACAGATGGTGTGACTTTTGCTCACTTCTTGACCTTTTGGAGAGTGTCTGAGTCCCCAAGGTTAAGAAGGTGACAGTTAGAAGCTGAAAGAATGCACAATTTTTATGAGACAACTTGGTGACCTACAGGCACACTAGAACTGCTTTGGAGTCTTGGGAAACAGGCAAATGTACATTTGGAATGCTCCATTCTCTCCAACTGCATGGAGCCCAGCACTGCCCAGGCCCCCAGATCCATTGGGAAATTACACCTTGGTCTTGAGATGGGAGCCTCAGAATGTGGACCTTCAATGTGGGCAGCAGTAATGTTCTCTAAGCAGCTTCTCAGACTGTGGGCTCCAGGGAAAGCAGGGCTGGAAGGGCAGAGCATGGAGGACATTGGGATAACAGTAGGGAATATATCTGTGGGTCCATGTGCATCTGTTTGTGTTCCCCCACAAGGAGGGCACTGAAGGGCGAGATCTTCAGCAGAAGTAGGAGGCAAATCCACAGCACTTTTGTAGCTGTTCTTATTCTCTTATAGTCAGCACCAGGGCACACATCACTAATCTATCACCACCCTCTTCCTGAGGAACCCCCAAGCAGTCTCAGAATTTTTCTGAACTTAGTGTTTCCAGCAGCCTCAACCAGCTAAGCAAAGATGATGGGAGAGACAAGAGGCTACACAGTCTGAGATCTGTCATATCAAACTTGTGCTTTTGAGCGTAGTCTTTAAGTCCTGCTTGGCACTGAAACCTCCTCTGCTAGCCACTCATCTTCCATATACTTGTGACTTTGATCATGCTGTCTTACTTTATCCCTACTTCTCCCTCCAGACAGAAATGCCTGTTGTCATCTTCTCAATCTATATATTGCTAATGCATCCTTCAAGACCCCTGCTCTGGGATGTTTTCCTGGATCATCTCAAGTGTTTCCAAGGCTTTGGAGATGTAAGCTGCTTACTCTCCACTGTTGGTAGAATTTGTGCCACACAGCTACTGAAACAGGGGATCCATGTGATTCATTACTGTGAACTGAGTCATGCCCCTCTCCCGCCAATTTAGATGTTAAAAGCCCCAAACCTTCATGTGACTGGATTGATAATGGGCCCTTTTTTATTGATATTATTGGTACATTTTAGGTATACAATATAATGACATTAACCATTGGAAATTTGCACCTAAACATAATCACTCATGGTTCTTATTTTTTCCCCATTCCCCTGCCCTCCCTTCAACCCCTCC
>NW_004624766.1:3198241-3242928 GCF_000247695.1 Heterocephalus glaber
ATTTCTGATTTCATTTTTCCCAGATCCTCTTTTGTTGCCAGTTCAGAGAGTCTAGGTGGTTGAGTATCAGATTGTTCCATCTCGTTTCCCTTTGGAGTTGCTGTAGGTGATGTGGAAATCTGTTTTTGAGACTTGTTTAAATGTCTTCTCATTTCCACAGTATGTGCTTCTGGCACCTGCGCGACTCACCTTCTCTGCCCTAGGAGCATGGAATGGCGGTGGGGGAGCCTCCTTCTGAGTGCCAGGCCTGGCTTACCTTCTCTGCCCTAGGAGTGTGGAATGGTGGCAGGGGAGCCTCTTTCCAGGTGCTCTTGAAGGATTTTTTGAATGATAAATTATCCTTGCACTCTTGGGGGGAGAAATCCCTCTTTATCATACCAATGTTTATGATTTCTTTATCTATGTATCTTGTATTTTCTTTAATTTGTGTTTGGAGGGTTGGAGGAGTTGAGGCACACTACCAATATCTCATTAATGTTGAAAATGTCACTCTTCAAATGTTTTTTTCCTTGAGATTATTCCAGGGATGAACTCTACTCCATCCATGTCTCTCTCTCTCTCTCACCTTTCCTCCTGCATGCATCCACTGTTTTCACTCTAAAAGCTGGACATAAGTGAACAAATTTATTTATCAGCACAGGACAACAGGATGACTACATTTGACAACATTGGGTCTGACTTCATTTGAAGAAGAATCATCAATATGTACTTCCATTCCATATAAATCATGCAATCATACTTGCATACTTGTTTTCCATGTGGCAAGGTATTGAATGATCTTCAGATAACAGTTAGCAAGAAACTGAGGACCTCAGTCTCACACACCACAAAAAAGATGGACTTGTGGGTGAATACTTCTCCTGTTGAACTTCAGATGAGACTTCAGCCCTGGATGGCACCTTGATTGCAGTCTTGTTAGACCCTTGGGCATGTAAGGTCAAGGAGATAGGCTTGAAGGCTCCCATGGAGAGGACCGGGGAAAGTGCTCTGATCAGGATATACTAATTTCATTGACTTCATGTTCCATCGTTCTTCTAAGAAGTTAGTGTTCACTTTTTTGGTTGTTCTTTTGAAAGTAATATTTTCTCTATTTTAAGATTTTTTTCTCTGTTTTTAATGTTTTTTCCCCCATGGAATATCTACAAGTTTCTTTGTATTTATTTTTCTTGGTGTTAAAAGTACTTTAGTAGTTTAAAAAATTTTTAGTAATCTGCTCCATTCCATCTCCCTTCTACTTTTGAAACACCAGTACACATAGTAGATTACTGCCATATTTTATAGGTTATGCTATTTTCTAGATTTTTCATTTCAATTCCATTTCTTTTTAAAGATTCCACATAAAAAGAGGTCATTCCTCATTTTTTCTTTCTGTACCTGTCTTATTTCATTTAGCACAATGTTCTCCACATTCATCATGTTGTTTAAAATGGCAATATCTTCTTTTTATTTTCATTAAGTTTATTGGTACATTTTAGGTATACAATACAGTTACATTCATCATTGGAAATTTGTACCTTTGCATGACATATCTTGGTTCTTATTTTTTCCCTATTCCCCTGCCCTCCCTTCGACCCCTCCACCAGCAGTATCTTCTTTTTTTTTATTTTGGTACCGGGGATCGAACTGTGGTCCTTGTGCTTTTGAGACAGGTGGTGTAACCAGCAGTATCTTCTTTTAAAAGGCTGAATAATGTTCCATTTCATTTATATTCCACCATTCTTTATGAGCACTTACATTGTTGTCACATCTTGGCAATTGTGAATTATGTTTAAATGTAGCATCACTAGGGAATACCTTTTGTCTGTTTTCCCCATCTTGTATTTTTTTTACATCTTGTCTTCTTGTGTGCTTTGTTATTTTTTAATGCAAGCTAGAATTATGTATGAATTTATTTCTAGAGGGGATTTATTTTGCTCCTAGAATATCACCTTAATTATATTATTATATTACAACTATATCAATTATACTATTATATTATAATTATATTATTACCTTAATTATAATCAGAGATTAGATGATTCTAACTTGACCTTCAAACTTTGTGAGGGTCCACCTATTTCCAGTTGTCACTTTCTCCATAGTTTCAGTTTTTTTGGTGGCAGCTAAAATTTATGGACCTTACTAGGCTCTTTCTTCTTGAAAGATCATGAACTTTATTTTTTGTCACTCTAGCTTTTACTTTTGGAAAGTATGCTCAAAGTTTCAGTCTCTTAGTCATCGCTTTTACTTTTAGAACTGGCACTTGCCTCTCAGAAAGCCTCAATGGCTAGCCTAACCTCTTGCTTCTTTATTTTATTCTTATTATGCCTTAAAATTAAAAAAAAATTGTGGTACCTTTCATATGCCTTTCAAGCAGATTTCTACAATATTTTGTTTATACTGTGTAATTGTTTTTACAGAGATATTTGCAAAGACTGAGAAAACCTAGTCTGCCATTGCCAGAAGTGGGACCCACCACAGATTTTCTTCTGAGCTTGATCTATTGTAGCAAATAAGATCATAGCTATAGCATTTAAAATAAAGCTTTTCTGTTTACTGCAGAAAAAAGGATGAAAGTACTTACAAACCAGAAGCTGTCACCACCAGCACATCCCATTTCTTTAGCCCCTGAAAAATCACAGGCTTTCTTTTATACACAAGTATAGTCTCAGATCACTTCTGAAAACAGCCTTATGGTCAGCAAGAGAGCAGCAGATCCTAAGATCAAAACCATCAAAAGTGGTTCTTGATCCTCAGATAAGGAGATCTCAGAAGTATTCAGGGGAATTGAAGGGAGCATAGTAATAGTACATCAGGGAATCTCAAAAAATATTTGTAAGAGATACTGAATATATGTATTTTAGAGATATCCATTATTTTGTTTAGATTTTAACTTTCTTTGACAATTTAAATGTTGTTTAAATCTCTGCAACAGAAAATAACAATATGCAAATTGTATACCTGTGTTGTTACAGAGATATACAGTATGTAAACTGCAGTGTATAACAGATACTCAGTACATACATCTGTTACAGAGAAAGCTGCAGGGCTTTTTTCTTCATCACTTTGATCTGGCTCATACTGCCTATACTTGGAACATTCATTTTAAGTACAGCAAACGATGTTCTGATTCAAAATGAAGGAGCAAGGAGACTTGAAAAAGAATCTAATATTTGGCAGAAAGAAGTCTTTACCATTTTTCTCTAGTCTGCTTTCACAAAGGACATGAGAGCCTTTGGAAAATTCCAACTTCTGCAAAGCTCCCTATCCAAACAATTACTTTGGCTGAAATTTATGCTTTCTTTGGGGCCTGCAGATAATTCCCTAAATTATGTGCTAATGCATGGAGAACTTCCAAAGTGGCTGTCACCTTGAGTGGCATAATTATAGGCTGTGTATAAAGTCTTGATAAGAAAATGGAGAAGAAAAAAATCATCAAGATAAAAATGTACCTGAAGATAATGAAGGTGATAATGAATAGGGAAGGGAACAGACCACTTTGTTTTCTAGGAATGGGCAAAGGAGGCAGGGAGTTCCATGCTGAAGCCAGGGGCAAATCTTTGTCTTCCTTATTTCCTGATTGTCAGGAAGGCAATGGTTACTGTGACAAGAGACAGAATAGGAAAAGCCTGAGTTTCAGAAGCAGAAGTAAGGAAGACCAGATGCTGATTCTATTACTTAATCAGTTCCTGGTCCAAGAATATTATTCACATCCTGGAGCCTAAACTGTGAAATAGGGTGATAGTTTTTGCTTCTCTGAGTTGTTGTGAGGATGAAATATGGAATACATTGTGAAAGTGTAACACTCAGTATAATCAGAGAAAAGAAAAGCCTGGTTTGGTTAGCTTAGTGTTGTAGTTAAATATGTGGATTTAGAATCAGATAGAACCAAGTTTGAATCCCCTTTGCTACTTTGTCATGTTTTCGAAATTAAAAATTACATTTAATGTGTTTAGCACAGTTTCTGCTATGTGGCAGATGCTCAGTGAAGATTATCTGCTAATATTATTGTTATTATTATGATGATGGTGATATAGGAAAACTGTGTGTTTATTTTTGCCCACTTTGGGATCAGAACATTTTTATAGTCAGATTGGGTCTTATAATCTAAACATATGTCTTTTACTGGATGGCATTTTAATATAAGGTCAAAAGAGATCAACAAAAGTATTCCTGGAGAATTTCAAAGTTCTGCTCTGGAATGAGAATTATATACAATGTATTCTACCTTGACCTCAGCATAAATATATATATATATCTGGTTCCAAATGATTTAAAAAGTGTTTTGAAGAAAATGTGCACTGTTCCTTACTTAGGAATGAATGAGCATCTTTATGTGTTTGCTCAGGCCTGGTGTGGATTCCTCTTCCTAGATTCTAAAGGGTCCCTTCTATACTTTCTAATGTTCTTTTTTTTCAGTATTTTGGCTGATATCTTCATTTCCTTTATGTCAGGAACATTAAAGCCATAGTCAGATCATCATTAAGTAGGGCTGGATGGACTGGCTTGATGAGCAATACATGGCAGGGACCTAATAAGCACTCACCAGAACATCTCAGGAAACCAGATGACTTGCCACTTACCTTCCCTGCCGGGGGGTAGTGGGATAAGTGAGAGAAAACTTGACGCTGAGCTCAAGGGATGCTGAGAAGGATGAAATGCTCTACTTTAAAGCAGGTTAGAGACACAGATGCAGAGAAAGGTTGACAACAGAAAAACCATTCAATTTATTAAATTTTTAGTTTGCCATGACATCTTTCCCCAACTTCTTGATTTGAATTCATTATTTATTTGAGATGATGTGCATGTTGGAAATAAAAGACAAAAGCAAATTTCTTTTCCTCTGAATAATGTTTTGGCTGCACCTTATAGGTTTTAATATGTAGTGGTCCACTTTCATCATTTTCCTGAAATTTATAAACCATTTAGGATTCTTTCTGTAACAAACAACAAAAGACTGACTGAACTGCTTTGAGGAATTATTATTTCTCATACAAGTAGTTTGATGTAGGAGAATTTTGGGGCTGGTTTATTTAGCAGTTCTCAAAGTCACATTCATTATCGTCAACAGATAGAAAAAAGAAAAGCCTAGTTTGGTTAGTTTAGTATTGTGACAATCAGGTTATGCCATCATTATTTATTTAGGGCTTGTCCTTAGGCTAGTTCTCCTTCATCATAGTAGGATGTAGCTTAGATGTCACATGCCCATGACAATTTCTAGGAATAGAAAAGAGATTTTCTTTTTAGCATTGAAGAAAACTTTTGTTAGAAATCACTCATCAGACTCACCTTCAAAGTGCATTTGACAGTATGTCTTCATGTGTCCATCCCTAAACTAATTTTCTGGTGGTAAAGTGAGACCATTATTGTTTGATTTAGATCAAACACGTTTCTAAGAACTGGAAGTGGGAGTAGTGATCACCTCACCTGAAGCAGATGATTATTGAGTGAAAAAGGGAATACATGAATAAAAAGCCAGGTAAATTTTAGACTAGAAAGGAAGAAAGAAAAGAAGGAAGGAAAGTGGCTACTAAAAAATGCAATCGGGATTAATTGCTACTTTCTGCAATTGTGTTTTTAACTTCTTAAGCTTGAGTTGTTTAAAATAATTAGAAAAAGCTTTAACATTTAAAAATGGTCAGAGACTTTGGCATGTTTCTCCTTAATTTTGCCTTGTGGATATACATTAGTCAGCATTCTGTCTCTATAACAAAATACCTGAGGCAAGTCAGTTATAAGAGAAAAGGTTTATTTTGGCTCACTATTCTAGAGGTCCCAGCACAAGTTCAGGTGGCTCTTTTTTTTTTTTTTTTGGACCCCTGACAAGAGCACCTGGCAGAGAAAAGGACTTACACCCAGAGCCAAGAAGTAGAAAGAAGGGACTAGATCAGGGTCCCACAGTTTCCTTTGGTGGCTTACTCCCCATGACCTAAGGACATCCTACAATGTCCAGGTCTCTTGGAGGTCCCCAGCGTCTCCCAGTAACATCACCTTGGGGATGAAGCCTTAACACATGGACCCAGGGGAGCACTACTCAAACCATAGAAAAAAAAATTTTGTTTAATGATTTAAATTTTTTAAAGCTTTTTTTTTTTTTTATGTCTACTACACAGAAAATTTTGTATTTCATGGCCATAGGGGGAGGAAGTGTAGTTTCTCTTCTTAGGTCAGTATTGTTTGTTATATCATTCAGTTTTCATGTATCTCTATCTTTTATTAACTTGATATTTTCTTAAACCTTCTTTTTGAGAATACATTTAGATTTACAGGACAAGTCACAAAAACTGTACAGTATAGTTCCCATATATCCTCCACATAGCTTCTCCTGATGTTAATCACCTCTCTGCAGCATATTTGAAATGACCAAGAAATCATCATCAGTCTAACTCTATTATCTAAGTGCAGACTTTGCCAATTTTCCCACTAATGTTTAACTTGATCCTGAAAGACTAACAAAGATGTTCCATTGTTATTGGATTTTGGCCTCTTTTTGCATTTCCAGCAATTTTTGGGCTTTATATATTTTAATTTTATATAATTTATCACATAGAGCTTTAAGACAATTTTGTGTTAATGTGGATCTTACCCTTCATCAGCATGATGTGATCTTTTAAGTCCCATTTAATGCTTTTGCTTTGAATTCAGCATTTTCTGAAGAGGACAAACTCTGACTTCCTTTTGAATAAATTTGGCTAGTATTCTTCTGCCTTCCTTTTATTTTTAGCTTCCTGTGTAACTTTGGATATATATAATTCAGGGTCCTGGTAGAAAACAGATGCTGTATTTGAATGCGGTAACAATGAGAATTTAGTATAGGGACCCCTTGGTCAGAGTGGGCGGGCTGTGGAGAGACCACTAGTGACAGTGTAGTGTCTTGGGCTCAGTGACTTACTACAGCTTGAACAGAGGGGGCTGCCTGATGGGAGCAGTGGCCTTGGAGGCAGGACCAGCCAGCTGTGATGACACTGCTTCAGAGAACCAAGGAAATGGCTGCCCCTCCCTCCTTCGGCTCTCAGGTGGGGTCTTCCTATGACCAAACCCTGCTGAAAGCCAGAGGCACAGCCACATGCTAATGCACTGGGATTGGTTTTCCTCCTGCTTCACATAGCAGTGGGGAATAACTGAGAATAGATCTGGAAAGTAATTAAAAATATCTGGCAAAAGGTATGTTGTTTGTATACAGAGTTTTAATAGCTAGATTTAATTGTCTTGAAACAATCTGAGAATTCTTTTTATGCGTTAGGCTAACTTTTCATGTAAACATTTATTGTTGTAATAGCTATATTTAGTTTTATCTGTCATCTAATTCTTAGCTTCTGATTAAAAAAATTATTTCTTGCTATATCCTAACTTCCTGTCATTTGGTACTGTTGTCTATTTGTTCTTCTATATTTTCTATTTTGGTATTTTAGAAGCTATACAGTCTGTTTTTGGCTCTATTACTAGATAACTGCACCTACACTTACCACAGTTAAGTCTCATATTATCGACTTCATAGATGAAGCAATATCCCATTGTTCATAAAAGAGAATGTGAACAATTATAAATCTCAACTTCCGTTTTGTAATTTTGATTGCTTTAGTTACTGAGAAAGTCCTACGTGTGCTTGTTGCTCTGGGTAACTGTGTTGATTTGGGGCTGAAAATGCTGTCCTATGATTGTGGTATTGATTGGGGTGAGCTAGCCATGTTTACATAAAATCCTACAGGTTCCTGGCTTTGGGTTTTCTATGGTCTTGTTATTTGTCCTCCTCCCCAGCTGGGCTTTTTGCTGCTAATCTAATCCTCAAGGTCATTTTCTCTTGCTTCCCTCCCAGACTGTCCTCAGAAAGTTACCTGCACTGGGGAGAGGGGGATTCCCTGGGAGACAGGGTGCATTTTCCCTCGGCCCTCTTGTAATCTCCTTTTCCATCACTTCCCCTTGGGTGGGGAGAGGTGAGTATTGGTAAGGTTTTAAAAAAATTTATTCATTTTTTATTAGTACATGTTTACAGTACATAGTAATTATATGTATCGAGGGGAGTTGGTACATAGACATAATACATCTTAATTCATTTTTTTGGCCCCTTATCCCTCCCATCCCTCTCTGCTCCCTCCAACTCTTGGTCTCCTTCTCATGTCCAAAAAGTCTATTTCAATTTTTTCCAATTTGTTTTTTTTCTATCTGCTTTTCCTTTCCTCCCTTCCACCTCCTTCCACCTCTTGTTCCCCTTACCATTTGAAAAAGATCTTCCCATTTTCTATTATCCATTGTTTCAAGATTCCTAAAAAGCTAAAATAGATATTCCATTTGACCCAGCTATTATTTTCCTTCTAGATTATCTTCCTGAAAGAGTTAAAGTCAACATAGGACAGTGATACATGCATTACCCATGTTTAGAGTAGCACAATTTATAACAGCCAAATTTTGGAAATGGCATATATGCCCACCAACAGATCAATGGAGGAAGAAAATGTGGTATTTATACACAAGAGAGTACTGCTCTGCCATAAAGAAGGATAAACTTGCATTCATAGGTAGATGGATGCCAGAGAACCCTGTAGTCAGGTTCTAGTACCCACCTGCCAAGTATACGATGCAGGTCTGAAAAAAAAATACACTAAGAGAGAGAAAGTGGGGTGCCAGGATGACCAATGCCGGTGCCACTGACAAAGGTGCCGGCCAGTTCCAGGCACTTTTATTGGCAATCAATTGGGGTAAAGGTGACATGTGATTTCTATGGAAAATAATGTAAATAAGGCTCATAAAGGACATGTCAAAGCATTCTCAAATTAGGAACATAATAGACAGAATATATGATTGTAATTAGAACATTGTCCTTCTAGTCTGAAGGTTTTAGTTGTGGGAATGGAATTTGGGTGTGAGTCACCCTGACCTCAGCACGAAGGCTTCGGCCAGAGTCACTTCTATAAACAAACCAATTGTGAGATTAACTCTTTATCCCTTGCTTTGGGCATAATCAATATTATGGTCCTCTCCAGATGGATACATCTTGAGATCATATATTAAGTGAAATAAATTAGACACACAAGCTCTAATATCACATGGTTTCTCTTATATGAGAAACCTAAAATATAAGTAAAGAGCAAAATAAAAGATAGATAGTTGGTAAGATTTAAAGTCTTCTTTCCTTTTAGAATCCATATCTTTGATTTTCACTGTCTTTGTCAATTTTGGAGTCAAATGGTTTTTATTTTAGTTTCAGGATAGCATTTCTTGAACTTTGTGCCGTGTGACTGGGATCTTTTTATAGTTTCAATATTGATAGTATAATTTATAATTTACTTCTTTCTGTTCACTTACATAGGTTTTAGATAATAAAGTTTCATAAATCTGAATCATATATTATCATCATCTTCTGAATATCTTCCTTTACAGTTTTCCCTCAGCTTTATTAAGGTGTGTTTGGCCAATAAAAATTGAATATTTGAAGTACATGTACTTTGTGAAATGATGACCATGATCAAGCTAATTAAGATATCAATCATCTTGGTGGATCTTTTATGTTTTTTAAATAAAAGACATTTAAATTTAAATCTTTAATTCATTTGATGATACTGGGCTCTAGGAGATGTGAGGCTCCTTTTTAAACTATTGAAAATTTGTTTGTGGGTCTATCTTCCCCAATCCCATTCACATATAGACAATTCCTCAAGCTCCTGGAGGGGGACAGAATTGCAGATACGTTTTTGCGTAGGTGACTGTCCACAGCTGCACAAGGACTCCCCCTCATTTTTTGATCAGTTTCAACATTTCAGGAATTCTGAATCTACTGGAGGGAAGATACTGACAGGAATATAATTTTTCCTGTTTCATTTAGAAAAGGCAATTTTAGGGAAAATTGAAATTTATGATATAGTTACTTTTTTAGCACTCTATAAATTTGAAGACATCTTGATAGCTGCATAACATAAAAATGCATTATAGATAACTTGGGTTGCTTATAAAATGATCACGCTTGGCATGTTAAATGTCAAAATATAGTTTATGAAGATAACAATTATATATTTAGTAATTGAATTGACATTCAAACTCATGCTCATTTGTGACAGAAAGAATGAAACGCAGCATTGTTTCAGTAACAAAACACTTCAAAGTACTCATAAAAAAAGCACATTTCTTTATGCTCCTTGATGGATTTCATGGTCAGTGAATAAAGTAAAAGGCAGCCAAGAGTTTCAACTTGCAGAACTCAGAACTCTGGGTCTTCTTTCCCCCATGTAGCACAAGGGTCAAGGCCACACCCTGGTACAGACCCTGGCTCTGGAGAGAGACTGCTGGCGTGGTGTGAATCTCAGCTCTACTACTTAATAGCTGAGTGACCTTGGGCAAATTCTTAATCTCCCTGTGCTCCAGTTTCCTCATCTGTAAGACAGAAGATAAGAAATTTTTTTCTAATACTGTCATGTTAAATTACTATATGAAAGTCTTTAGAAGAATCAACATTAGCTTTTGTTATTATCAAGATTTCACAGTAGTTATTTAGGTTCTATCATCTATTATGAGCAAATGGATGAAGCTACCTGAAAATTTGTTTTTCTAGACATTGAGATCAGAGTGAAGGGCAGGGATACATCCATATCTAGCAGATGAACCACAGATTTGTAGCCCTGGGGAAGCAAATTCAATCCACAGATCTATTTTGTTTGACTTGAAAGTATTTAAAGTTTTTGAACTGGAAAGCCTTTTGGTGGGCCATGCATTTGCCACAGTCCTACCCATCCCTTAATAATGATATCCTTGGCTCAATTTATTAATTTCTGCTTACCTGCCCAGCTGTTGTAGACATTTTTTTTAAAGCCAAAAAGAAGGCATCTCTAAGCAAAAGAAGTACAAAGTACTTTTCTTTCCTCCTTGGCAGCAGAAATACAATTTCATAAACCACTAATAATAGAAATAATCCCAGAGGGGATCCAGGTATTGAAGTTACCAGATAAGCCTTTAAAATAACTATGGTTATTATGTTCAACAAGATATTTTAAAAAGCTGAGAATGTTGGTAGTTATAAAAAAAACTATAAAAAGAAATCAAAAGTTTTCTAGGGGTAAAAATGCACTGAATATCTCAGTTGTTGGGTTTAATAAATGAATAGACACAATCTAATAAATGAATCCACAGATGCATTTTGCACAGTCCAGTAAATGAATAGACATAGTTGAAGAGAGAATTAGTAAGTTAAATATATCTTAGAGGAAAATACTAAGAATGAGACAAGAGAGAAAAAAAGAAGTAAAACACATAATAGAGGGTAAGAAACAGTGCAAAAGAGACCATCTAAATCTGTCACTGCAATCCTGGAGGAAGGAGGAGAATGAGGGTGAGAGAGAAGCAAGAAGACACAGTAAGTGAGAACTTTTCAAAACTGATAGAAGACTTCAAGCTGCAAGAATACCTAAAAACTCTGACAAAAGGAAATCCAGGAATAAAGAAATACTATATCACAATAAACAGCCCAAAGTCTTAAAGAAACAGAGAAACTTTAAAAACACTCAAAGGAAACAGTGCAGATTACTTTGAAAGAAATAGGATCTAGACTATTGATTTCTCCAGAGAAACAATAGAAGGTGATGAGATTTATATTTAAAATGCCAAAAGAAAATAGTGGCCAATTTAAAATCTAACACCCAGCAAAAATATCCCTCAAAACCGACAATATCATGAAGACACTTTCAGATAAACTAAACTGAGTCCATTACCAGCAGATTCTTAAAAGGAATTAAGGGGAATGCTAAAGAGAGTTCTTCTGACAAAAGGAAAATAATCCAAATAAAACACTGAAGGAGACGGATGAATAGAAATGAGAAGGACAACTACAGGTACATAGGTAAGTATACTTGGAGATCAGGCATATAAGCAACAAAAATAGTCTCACTATAATGCAGTTGTTCGAAATTATACAGAGTGTGAGATACTTTGTTAATAATTAAAATGTTTTATGCAAAAAAGTATAGTATTATTAGGAAATGAGTTGAACGATAAATTAGCAAATGAAAATATATTCTTTTAAGATCATGATACACAGTGTATTTACCATTGTTATTCTCTAATTATTTTTTTTGAAAACTTATTTTATCATAGAATGGCTTTATATTTCTTTATTAATATCTATTTGTATTACATGAAAATAAAAATAAAAGAGTTTTGCTGTGTTTGAAAGATATATACAAGTAAAAAAAGTTGACAAAATTCAGTTCAAATACTCGAAATTCCTTGTATTTATCAGGACGAGAATAAAGGAAAATGTTAAATAACATTAAACTTTGATGACTGAAGATTGCATGCTATGACAAGAAACTCTGGGTAGGAAAAATAATGGTGACCACAAAGTCCACATCTTGCTAGACATCCTCCAAAGAGGTGTCCTCTATTCTTGGTTAGGACATCTCAGTATCACCAAGATGTCAGTCTTCCTTAATTTAATTTATAAGTTTATTGAAGTTGAAAAAAATACCAAAATCTTATTTTTCTGGAGCCAGAAAAATTGGTGAAACTATCCTTACCAGGCATCAAAGCATTCTACAAATCCTCTATAAGAAAAGTGGTGCAGTGCTGGCACATGAATCGACAGACCACTGAGATAGAATAGAAAATCAAGAAACAGAGCCACCTGCATATGGAAATTGTGGATATAATATAAGAAATGTGAGCATAAATCCTGGGACAAAGAAATATTTTTTAATAAGTGATATGGGAAAATCAGATGGCTGTTTGTAAAAGCACAAACACATCCTTCCCTTATACTATACATAAGCATGACCTTGAAATGGATCAGATATATACTTATATGAAATTAAACTACACAAAACATGGGTGAATTCTTCTATAACTTGGGTGTAGGGAAGTTTTCTAAATTATCATTCAAAATCCAGATGTAATAAAAGAAAAGATTGTTAAGTTTGACTATAAAAATATCTTTAAAATGTTTTTAAAGGTAAAAATATGATACATTCAAAGGCAAATGACAAACTGAGAGAAAATACTTGTAGTATATACCACAGATATGGTTGATAACTCTAATATATAGGTTTAGGTTAGATGAGCAACAATCTAGAGAAATGAAACTTAGAAAAGCCAAATATCATCATATCTTTAAGATATGGAAAGGTTCCTTAGAATACAAAAAATGCAAACTATTAAGGAAAATTTTAATGAAATTTACTACACTGAAATCAGGAATCTCTCTGCTCCTCAAATGACTTGGTGAATATTCAGCCAAAAGTGAGAGAAAAAAATTTTCTACCCATATAATCAACAAAAAGTTCATACTAAGAATATAAACAGAACTTCGAAAAATCAATAAGGAAAGGTCAAACAGCTACTAAGAAAACATATACAGAAGATTTGAACAGACACTTCACAAAGGAAGGTATCCAAATGACCAATAAATACATAAAAATGTGTAGGACCTGATTACTAAGCAGGGAATGTGAACTGAAGCCATTAGCTACAACTACACTCAACAGAATGGATAAAATTTGAAAGCCTGGCAATAACAAATGCTGGAGTGAATGTGCAACAACTGGATTTCTTCTTGAACACAGCTGATAGGAATGCAAGTTCACGTTTCTACAGGGAAGAGTTGCCATTATCTTTTACATACACGTACCCGAAGACCTCAAACTCCCTTTTCTACATTTATACCCAACAGAAATCCATGCACATGTGTACTAAGAGATTTGTATAAGAATATTTACAGCTGCATTTTTCACAATGGTCTCAAAGTGGGAAAAAAATAAATGTGCATCAACAGTAAAGTGTAATGATCTAGAGCAATTTGCCAGTTATGTTTTATGAAAAGCCAGACTCAGAGGAAATACTGTAAGATTTCATTTATATTAAGTGAGAAAGCTAGGCAAAATGTTAGTGTTTAGAGATGTATACTTAGGCAATAAAATAGAAAGAGAAGTATGGAAGTGATTGCCATAAAAATAAATGTAGTATTGTCCTTGTTGAGGAGAAAGCATGAGGTGGCTCTGTGGGTTGATAATCTAATGGGTCAGTAAATTAGAATCTGTACTTTTTATCATTTTATTTTACTCTTTTTTTGAGGTCATGGGGCTCAAACTCAAAACCTAGAGTATGCTAGGCAAGTGCTCTATCACTGAGCTACGTTCCCAGCCCTGGTACCTACTTTTGTAAATAAAGTTTTATTGGAACAAAGCAAGCACATTTGCTTACCATTGTGTATGGCTGGTTTCACAATTCAATGGCAGATGGTATGGTCTGAATGTTTGTGTTCCCTCAAATTCAAATGTCAGAACCCAATCATCAATGTGATGATACTGGGAGATGGGACTTTTGGAAGGTGATTAGATCATGAGGGTGGAGTCTTTCTAAAAGAGGCCCAGAGAGTTAGTCAGACCGTTCCACTTTGTGAACAAGCAGGGTTTAGTTTGGATTGGGATTGTCCCCCAAGACCCATATGTTTAGTTGGTCTCCAGGTTGGCGCTATTGGGAGGTGTTAGAATCTTTGAGAGGTGGGGGTTTGTAGCAGGTCTTAGTTGTTGGGGACATGCCTCCAAAAGAGATGGTGAGATTCTGACTTCTTTCTCTCTCTTTGTTCCCAGGCTCACAATGTAAGTAGTTTTGCTCTGGCACTCGCTCCTGCCACGATGTGATGCCTCATCACAAGAAATGATGGGGTGAGTCAGTCATAGACTGGAACCTCCAAAACTGTGAGCCAAAATAAACCTTTTCTTTTATAAATTATCTCACATATTTCATTGTAGCGACAGAAAGAGGCTAATTACACACCATCAATAAACTTAGAAATGGGCCCTCCCCAGTCACCAGCTCTGCCAGCACCTTGATTATAGACTTGCTTACCTCCAGAACTGTAAGAAATAAATTTCTATTGGGTATAAGCCACTCAGTTTATGATATTTTGTTATGTAACCCTAATGGATGAAGACACATACATGCTCAAGAGACCAAATCAGATGAAAAAAATATTTGCTATCCTGCTTTTTATAGAAAAAGTTTACTGCCCCTTGACCTCAATTCACCTGGATATTGATTTCACAGTTGCTGTCTTATGACTAATCATTGCCCTCTACATTGTTTTCTTGGCTATCCATTTTACTTTGTGTATTTTTCTGTATAGATGTTACATTTCTTTAAAAAATGAAATCTAAACTCTATATTTAGCAGAGAACAACAGAACTGTGTGGAGATGCAGGTGCTAGGTGGTAGATGATTCACCTGTTTAGAACTCCCTTACATACAATTTACACTTACATCTCAGCAAATGTACACTTCATATGTTTTCAGAGTGATTCAGAATAGCCAAAACATGAATGTTTTAACATGGAATGTTCAGTTTTACAAATGAAGAAATCAAGGCTTGGAGAGGAATGTAGGCAAGATCTCAGAGGTTAGGTGAGGAAATGGGAGTCCAATTTTAAAGTGCATGGTCTTCCCATTTTACCCAGGAGTTGCCTCCTTATTATTAAGAAGAAAGGAAGGAAAAACTGAGCTTGATTCTCAAGTATTTTAAAGACCTGCAGCCAGTTCCTAAATTTAGCCAGTCAGCATGGTTTTTTTTCCTCCAGAACACAGAAAAAAATGTTTAGCTGGATTGTGTTTTTAAACTCCTTAATAAATTATGTCACCAAAAAGCTTGGAGTGAGAGAGCTCTGGAAACTTCTAATTCTAATAATTTACCTATGGTTACTAAAGGGACCCAACCTTCAAACCCAAGCTTGATCCTGGAGCTTGTGGAGGCTGGCAGGAGACTGACGGCTTTAATCCTCACCATTCCTCCAAACTTTTCCGTAAGCCATTAAAATGAAATGACAGCCCTAGCCCAACCACTCATTCCCTATGGGAGCTCTGTACTGTGTTTTCTCTGCAAGATGCCCGGAGTCAGAGATGAAACCATTGGCTTTTCTCAGAAACAATTAAAGCTGAGATGCCTTTCAGGAGCTGCTTTGCTTTGGCAAAACCCTTAATGCCTCCCGCTCAACAGTCCACAAGTGTGAATTATGGAGCAGATTAACCTGCCTATTATTACAATTGTTCACTCAACTCAACACCAAGAACCATTACAGAGAAATTAAACCTTGGGGAATGCTATTTATAGCTGCTGGCCAAGTACCCAGTGGATTGTTTCTAAATTCATTTACATATTTTTTGCCATGAAAATTCTCAGTGGATTTAGCTTTTCTTATGCCTGACTCTTGTTGGCCCTTAAATTATCAGGAGTGCTGCAGTCTAATATGCTTGTTTTGGGACCCCAAAAGCTTTTCCTTTTAACAAGGAACAACCTTAGACATGTTATTTAATCTCTTAAGACTTCAAGTTCTTCATATGTAAAGTGTACAGGGGTTAAGATTCATTAAGATATCCTGTGTAAAGTAGGGATGATGGTGTCAGGCCCATAGAAAGTAATGGTAACCATCATTGTAGTTGTTTAATTCCTTGTATGCATTATCATTGTTGGCCTCTATGGACCTTCTGTCCTGGAAGACTTTGCTCCTGAACCCATGCTTCACCAACTTGTACTTTCCTCTACATTCAGCCAAGCTAACATCATCCCTCATATGATTTCCATTTCCTTCCCTTTCCCCTCTGCCTTGGCTACATTCAGCAGTTCCTTCCAGCTTCCCACCTCTGGCCTTATTTCCTGTCTATTGACACCCATAATGTGGAGGAAAATCCTTTTTGACCTGGTCTCTTCATCCTGAATTTGTCTCCTGGACTTTTATGCTAGCTGCTGGCCCCCAGTGCTCACTAACATAATCCCAGAAGTTCATTACACTCTGGCCTTTGTATATCTATGCCGTTCAACCCCCATCTGCACACGTGACCCAGGCTGGGATTCTAGAAAGGTCAGGTACCTTGGTAACATTTCTTGTGAACTTAGTTTTTCCCGTTCAGAAGGAAGATGGCATCCCACACTACTAGGTCTATGGTTGGTCATCACCTGAAGTGGTCATCACCTGCCCCTGGCAGGTGTCCCTCACTTGGTGGGAGTCTAGAGGCTCAGCAGCAAGCATCTTCATTGGTAAATTACCCTAAGCCCACCCTGTCCTTGCTACTTTTGGCCTGTGTAAACTCGCTCAAAGTCTTTCCTTCTGCTTTAACATGTCAGCCTGATTGCTTTGGACTTTGGATTTAGCTCCTGAGTTTACCTGCATCCCTAGGCTTGATCCCATCTCCAGCTCCTTATTTACAATAGGACCACTTTCTCTTTAGATGGGACAGAGTAGGATTGACCATTTGTGCTGGTTAATTTTATGTGCCAGCTTGGCTTGACCATGCTGCCCAGATATTTGGTCAACCATATTTGTGATGTTTCTGTGAAAGTCTTTCGGACAAGATTAACATTTAAATCAGTGGGCTTTGGGTAGAGAACACTGCCCTCCATAGTCTGTATGGACCCCATTCAATCAACTGAAGGCTTTAGAGCAATGACTGACCTCTGCCAGCACAAGAATTCTACCAGTACCAGCCTCTGGACTTGAACTTCAGAATTAACTGTTCCCTGAGTCTTCATCCTAGCTGGCAGATTATTGACTGGTGTGCTCTAGAATTGGTGACCCAACTCCTTTAAATAATCTCCTTTATACAGATACACATCCTATCCATTCTGTCTCTCTGGAGAACACCGAGTAACACAGTGTGTAGTGCAGATAAGAGAACGGATTTTAGAACCCAGTTGTTTTGTGTATCAATTTATGAATTTTAATGGTGAGCTGAAAAGTTACATTTTTAACTTTTTATTGTGGTAAGTTATACACGACATAAATTTGCCATTTTAACTATTTTTTAGGTCTACAGTTCAGTGGCATTAAATACATTTGCATTGTCCTGCAACCCACCATCCATTTCCAGAACTGTTTTCACCTTTGCCAAACTGAAACCTGTACTTACAAACAGTAACTCCCCGTTCCTTTCTCCTCTCATCCTCTGGCCACCACTCTTTTACTTTCTATATCCATGAACTTTACTACTCTAAGTTCTTGAATAAGTGGAGTCATAGCATTTGTTCTTTTCTGACTGGCTTCTTCCCCTTTGTGAAATGTCATGGTTCCTTTATTTTGGTGCATTATGCCAGAGCAGAACCCAGGGGCTCAGCTTGGATCCTTGAGTGGTTTCCTTGACTGCTTGAGTCATCACATCTGTACATGGGGAGCTCTGATACCATCAGCCTTTTGGGGTTCCTGGAATAAGCATATGGGAAGAACTTGAACAGCGGCTGGCTTATGGAGGGGGTTGAGTACATGTCCACCAATATTGGGGTCCTCTATGATCTGGCACCAAAGGTCCCTTTTCAAGTACTTTTGTCCTGCTCAGCAGGCATTCTCAGGCCATTACACATCTAGCACCTGGCATGTTGTCTCTTAATGGATACTTGTGGCATGAATATATGCTTGGAAATGATTCTCTCTCCAGCTCTGTCCCAAGGGGTCAGATGACAGGCAAACTCCCTAGGATGTGACAGGAGGAAAAAAAATAGGAACACAGTTACTTAAACTCTAGCAGTTTTCATTATGGTATCCAAACCACAGGGGGAATAAATTAATTTCATGTCAGGATGAAATAAGAAGCAGCACTGGTCTATGTCTTGGAGTTGGCAGGCTGTGTGCATGGTTTAAGACCTCACTTTACTACTTGTTGGGAGTACAAACTTGAATTCCTGGTTTGCCCTTAGCAAGGCTCAGTTACTTCATCTATCAGTGGGGATCACAACACTGCTTCCCTGAGAACTGGAGGGGGTTGTGGTGGGCCTCATCCCGAGCATACTGTTCTTCTGCAGCCCCTGGAAGTCAGCCCCTTCCTTGAGCCACAGGCCTACTTGGGAGGATCTTGGCACTGTATTGGTAATTTGGATTCCATTTCCTCTGATGCTTCTTTTTGTTACAAACATAATAAAAGAGAAAGAGGCAGATGGCAAGGCTTGATTCACTTTTACCACATGCTTGTATGGTGTGAATGTAAGATGAAAAAGGAGAGGAACAAGACAGTTGCAGAGACCAAGGTGTTGGGGAAGTGGGGAGACCAGAGGGGATGTTTTGCTTTCATGAACAAGAAAATTGCTCTCTAGGCTACCCTTCCATAGCCTGGCCACCTTGGGGACATTGCTGTTGGAGAGATGGAGAATAAGTGGACTTCCTCCTTTCCCAAAGGGGCACAAGAAGTCAGGACACTGGTCAGTTACTGGCTGATGGCTCTGGGTCAGACCACATGACGCCATTTTTCCCAGCCCAGTGAGGACCACATTGTTCAGCCCTAAGGAGGGCAGCACAGAGTCTGCCTGAGCCTAGGCTCCTCTGAAACCTTCCCTTAGGCCAGGGTTTCCCAGCCGTGGCACTATGGACACCTTGAGTTGGATAGTTATTTGTCGTGGGCATGGTCTTATACATTTTGGTCTCCAGCACATTCCTGGCTCTACTCATGAGATTACAATAGCATTTTCCTGGCTTCAACCATGAAAACCAAAACTGTCTAGAAACACTGCCAGATGTAAAACTGTCCCTGTGAGACCCAGTGGGCTGAGCCCATCACCTGGGCCTGCCCGGGTTTGCCTTTCTTGTGGGCGTGGAGAAGCCAGAATGGACTAAACTACATGTTTCCTGGAAACCTTTGACCGGGTATCTTTTGCACACTTTCAGCCCCCCTCCATTCTGAATCTAGGGCTTCCCCATTCTAGGACTTCTGTTTGGCTTTGGCCAATGAGGAACACGAGGAAAGATGTGAGGAAGGGTAGAGAACAAGTTGGAGTATTCGTGTCCACTCTTTCTCTCTCAGCTTCAAGGGGCTGGCTGTCTCCTCACAAAAGGCTGCACTGTTGTCAAATGTCTCTTTCCAGATCCTGACACCTGCTCTCCCCTGGACTCATCAGGCTGGGGATGGAAACAGCTCCAACTTCTCCTTCTACCAGCTATAGGGTGCTGCAGGCCTTGGTCACTTCCTTCCACCCTGCCTCCACCTTTCTCAATTTTGTTGACTCGATCTTAATGTTCCCTCAGTTGGCTGTTGAAACTTGACAGATTTGAATGCATTGTGTGACCTTTAAGAACATTTCCACAAATGAGTACTGGCTTTTCTTGCATTAGTTCACTTTACCATTCATTTATTTCAATAAATTGTTTTCATGTTGGTGTGATTTCAGTCCCCTCAAAAGCTCATGTGTTGCATCCCTAATTCCTCAGTGTTGGGAAGTGAGCCTTGTGGGACATGGTTGGGTCACAGGGGTACAGCCTTCCTGAGTGGATTAATGTCTTTCTTGAGAGGGGAGGCATCAGCTATCTTGGGAGATGAGCTACTCCTACAGGTGCCTACTTGCCCTTCCATGTTCAGCCGTGAGTCCAAGCAGCAGAAGGCTCTTTTTAGAAGCCAAGCAGATGTTGGCACCATGAGCATTGACTTCTCAGGCTCCAGAGCCAAAGTAAACCTGCATTCTTAGAAATCACCCAGCCTCAGGTACTTCATTGTAGCAACAGAAAATGGACTAAGACCCATGCCTACTTATTCTGGGCCAGCATGATGCCAAGTAGTAGGGGCTTGGAAATGGCCCAGACATTGTCCCTGCTCTGAGGCAGCTTAAAGTCTCACTAGGCAACCAGACACATGCCTGGTGATAGTCTGAGGTCCGGTGCTCAGTGCTCTGAGTGATGTCTGACAAAGGCCCAGGGAGAGCACAGGGATGGGGAGCCCTAAAGAATGTCCCCAAGTCCCAGCAGTACACCATGGGAAGGGGTGCCAAGTCTCTGGCTTTTGTCTTCAGGCCTTGGGGACACTTTGGTGCCCCCAAGCCAGGAGTCCCAGAGCACTCTCACCTTAGTGCCCACTGACTCGAAGTCCCTCACTGATGCCTTGAAGAAAGTGAACATTCTAGAGCTGGAAATCCTCCCCTGAAGCTGCTGCCAAACAGGCTTCTCACCGAGGGCCTGCCAGGCAGGCATATTTCAAAGGTCACAGTTTCCTCCCAGTAGTTTTCTGCAGAGCTAAAGTCTCCAAGACCCTGAAATAAATTAAAATATTGATTGATTCTTAATATTCTCTCAAATCTCTCAAAATCTCCAAGTCTTATATAAATCAATGTGCCAGTTACAGGGACTTATTCAATAATCTGCAAAGCATCCCGATAATTACTTTGGGTCCACCCCATGGCAGGGGCGGGCCACCTCTCCATCATTTTTAAGGCCCTGGGTACAATAACGATCAAGAGATTCTCATTTCTTATTTTATTACCGAGGGTCTGCCACACGGTGCCCTGTGCTGCACGAGGCAGCTGCGAGCTGGAGTGGATCTGTTGGGCTGGCCTGAGTCAGGAGCTCACAACCTCTGCACCTCTTTAGGATCAGGTCTGAGTGCCCTGCCTCACCCTCTGCCTTTCACTCGTGTCCTTAGGCTCTTGGCAATGACAGTTCAGAAATTAGCTTAATAGCACCTATTTCTTCAGATTAAATGGAGAGTTTATTTGGTTAAGGAAAAGCTGTCTGAAAGCTTCTAGCACATGGACCCTTCTTGTGCTGCCTGGATTTGGAGAGTGGAGGTGTGCGTGTGTGTGTGTGTGTGTGTGTGTGTGTGTGTGTGTGTGTGTGTGCAGGGGAGGAGCAGGAAGAGGGAGATGGGCCAGTGCCTCCTGTAACTGCACTTGTTCACACTGCAGTAGGTAACAAAGCAACTTCAGCTCCTTAGGGGCTGATGTGGTTCTCCATGTCTTCCTTTGAAGCTGGGGATCCAGATAGGCCTCAGAGACATTTTCAGACATATTTGCAGGTCTGGCTCCCCATCCTCATGTTATAAAATACAGCTGTCATGGTGACTATGGTTCCTGTGTTATATGCCTTTTGCTACCTCTTGGGATTCCAGCCACACTGACTGCCTTAAGTGTTTTTCCCAACTGCCAACCAGGCATGGTCCCTCAGGGCCCTGCATTTGCCATGGGAACCTGGTTCTGGCCACGCCTGAGTTAATTTCATCCTAGGCTTCCTAGGTACTATGCAGTAAGACCCTTTGCTTTGGCTAATTTGAGCTAGACTTCTGTCACAACCTGATGCCCTGACAAACACAGGCCATTCTGTCTCCCTTGCAAACTACAGGCTGAGAACTCAGTTCAGGTGCAACTAGGATTGGTCCAACCTTCTTCTGTACCCCATTCTACACCATCCCCTCCCACTTGCATGTAACATGCAAAACGTGCACGGATGTGCACACACGCACACACTACACCCCTAAGCAATGGTAGGCAAAGCAGTAGAGTGGGGCTGGATCCTTTCAAGTTTGGAATCATCTGCCCTTTTGTGCCAAATGCAGCCAACACTATGGTTATTCTTGTTTGTCCACAGCTCCAAATTCCCAAGAGATGAGCCAGGGAGGGTCATCATAACCTCATCCCTCACCCTAGGTGGAAATTTGGGGTTCAAGTAAAAATATTTAACTTGTTTTTACTTGAAAGAATCTGGGGGCCAGGCTGATATATGAGCCTCACAGGGAACTGTTAGACAGGGATTTTTCTCACCAGGACCCCAAGAGATGTTAAAATAATATGGAGCACAGGGCCAAGAGGAGCGGCTTGGGTGATTAATCTGAAAATGACAGTCTGGGGAGCAGATGCTGAAATCTGAGAACCAGGGAGACAAAGGCAGGTTTCATGGGCACAGAGGATTGAGGGGGCTCTGGGACAGTCACCTGAAATAGAATGGTGTTGACTTCTGTGGGCTGCAGACGCATGACAAGTGATGGGATCCTGGGGTGAAGGGACAGGGCTGGGATGGACAGTCAGTCTGAGTGGTTGGTATCTTAGTTATTTCTCTCTCATTGCTGAGACAAAATACTCAACACCCAAAATTAAAGGAGGAAAGGTATATTTGCCTTACAGTTAATAGAGGTTTCAGTCCATAATTGGCTGGCTCCAAGGGAGGGTAGCAATGGCAGATTGGTGTCACAGAGGAGAAACAGTTCATTGTAGGCAGAAGGCAGCAAAAGCAAGCAAGAGACCTTAGCAGCTTTTTTCTACCCCTTTTATAGTCTATGTAGGTCACCGGGATTAGGGAAGTGCCAAACCAATCAGTGGACTGATTTAGTAATCACCCTTCACCCTAGCACCTTTAATTCTAGCATTGACCCATGAATCAATCACACATTCTAGATTCAGCCACCTCTGAAAAAGCTCCACCTAAGACTGTCTGAGTTGGTGGAAATCTACACATAAGCCATGACAGTTGCCTGCTTGCTTTCTAGTCTTGCCTTAGAGATTTGGTAGGACACTCTTCATTCTTGCTTCTTCTAAGCTAAAGAAGGAAAATAATTACTAGGAATTTTATTTGCTGAAGAGAATTCAGATCTGAACTTATCCATTTTTATTTTTTCCCTTGTTTCTCTTTGTGGAAACTACAGAGCATTGAAAACAGTCAAGTGTTGGAGGAGATGCTCTCAAGGGATTTCCTTTCCCTCATCCCAGGGGTTAGTGGAGCCCTGAACGGGAACTTAGGAAATCAGAGTTCCACCTCCACCCTGTCACTTACTTGCCCTGTGACCTCGAGGATGCTGCTGACTCTCTGGGGAGTTTAGCTAACTCATCTTCCTGCTCTGTTTTTTTCGGGTTCTACAAGTCTGTCTCCTTTACTGATGAATCTCCAAACCATAAGGACCCTCCATCCAGAATGTCACTCCAAATGTTCACTGGAGTGCAGGTGTCTGCCCACAGACCCTGTTCCCCAGATGCTACAGGCAATTTGGAAACTATATTTTTAAAATCACCACAGATGGGAAGACTAAATTGAAATGAGACTTGTTTGAAAATGCTGCTTTTAGCATTTTAGCCCCATCCCTTCACCCCTCACTGCATTCAGCATTCCGATGGCTGCCCCAAACAGTTCCTGCTCCCTGATTGCTCAACAGTCTCCGGGAAAAGTGCTTCCGATCACTGTTGGCTCTGGGGCCCCTCCTCCCTGCCACCCCACGATTCTCGTTCTAGTCCATTTCAGGGCCATTACAATCCCAGATGATCAATGTTATGGCCTCTTTAACAGCTCTGTTATCTGCATAAACATGGGCGGACTTGCTTTTTCATCGTGCCCTAGAGGTCTGTAATAGCTTCTGTTATCTTCTCTACTCATAGCTGGTAGTGTCCTTAATCTAAGTTCTTGGCTCTCTGTGCTCATTTGCATACATCATCTTTTTATCCACATAGTAATGCTCTTCCTGCCTTTATCTTGCTATTTTCCTTTCCTGGAAGCAATCGGTCTTCAGATGATATCCCCAGAACTGGGACCATTTCGCACCCTAATGAGTCTGCCCCTGACCTATTGGATGACATGCTTTCCTGGTGCAATGCTTGTCCTTGGGGCTGGCCTTGTTCCAGGGCAGCATATCAGTGGGCAGAGCCTCAGGTGGGTTTCATGGTGAGCTATAGGACAGGCCAGTAGGTGGGCATAGGCTAGGATGCAGGCAAGAGCTGTGGTCTGGGGAGGGGGGAGTGGGAGGGTGACACTCAGGAACAAAGGTGGGAGAGGCTTGATGGGAACTGAAAGCCAGAAATTGAATGGAGAAAGTCAGAGGTGAAGAGTTTGGTAGCTGGGTTGGATTCTGAAGGTAGGTACCCGGAATGAAGGCCATTTAGGTCCAAAGTTGCACTGGGACCCTAGGCAGTGTGACAGCCCAGGATCCAGGTAGAATTCTTCTGGGAGCTTGCATGAGACTCTGGAGACAGACTGTCTGGAAACATATTATTTAACCTTTTATACCTGTTTCCCTGTCTGTAATTGGATGACTGTAAAAAGCCATCCTCAGAGGGATATTTGAGTGAGTTAAAACAAATTCTTAGAAGTGGATCGTGGCCCACAGTGGCATCAGATTCAGCTATTTTCTTCAGAAAGTACCCATTAGATCATTGTGTACATGGAGGACTCTTCCTCCAAGGGTATGTTGCTGCTGCTGTGTGTGTGTGTGCATGCACACTTGTGTGTGTGTGTGTTATGTTAGGGTTGGTGTGTCTCCCACCAAGGGAAGCTTTGGTCTCATTTAGCACAGTGCTTCAGTCCCAGTCTGCATGTTTGTTAGTGGGATAATTGAATATGTATCTATTTTATTTTCCAAGTTCCAATAAAAAGGTGTAAAACAAGTACAGTGCATTTCTCAATAACCAGAGTGTGGGCCTTGGTGTGTGTTAGTCCCAGGTTCAGATCTCCACTCTTTTATTTAATTGTCATGTGGCATTTAGTAGGTTTCAACCTTTTTGAGACTTGGTTTCCTTATCTACACAATAGAGGTCCCAACATCTACTTCACAGAATGAATTCAAATTTCAAGATGGAGTGTGGGAAATCCACGGCTCAACACTTTTCCTCCCCGCCCCCCAGGCTCCCCTGTTGGCTGGTGCAGCAGCTGCATCTGGCAGCTCCATGGGGGACTCCCTTCCAAGCTCACTGTTGGTGGAGTGCAGCCCTTCATGGCCAACAGGCTGAGGGCTATCAGTGGGCCATGGCACTCAGCTTCTTTGCACTTGGGTCTCTCCATGGCACAGCTCACAATACAACACCTGGCTTTCTTCAACAGTGAGTCTTTTTGTGCCCTAATGTTAGAGATGATATTTCATCACTGTTCATTAGCAGCCCACACTCAAGGGTGGGAGTATTAAAGAGAGGCATGAATACCAGGATGGGAATCACTGGGCTGCCTTGCAGGATCATATCACATCCCAAACCTTTCCCTGTCCCCATGGCCCCATGTTTCTGCCCTCTTCAAAGGCACCATGAGTCACAACCTCCAAGGCATCTTTAACTTTACTCTAACTTTACCCCATGCTCACCCTCAGCCAGATCCTGAGCCAGAATCTTTCAATCTCTGAATCTCTGAGCCAGAGATTCATCTTAGGAGAGGGCCTTAATATACAATCATTTGTATTTTTTACATGATGATTTTTCCCCTTGCTGGCCTCTAAGGGCTCCATTTTTTTAAATAGAAAAAGGGCATATTTCCACTTTACCCACCCCCAAGAAATGTAGTAGCCAAGTTCTTCCAAACTTGGAACTTACCACAGGACTCAGAGGTAGGGTATATTTTCTTTTATGGGGACAGAGTAGCCCTGCCATTCACTCCAAAGCTGAGACACACCTGTTTAGAATTTGCAGATTTCTTCTGCCAGGACCCATATTGGGCCACAGAAGCAGGCAGGCTGAAAAGGAAAGAGGCAGGAGATGCTGAGACCAGAAAGCTGATAGCAAAGAAAGACCAGCCCCGAGGAGAAGCAGGGAACTGTGGACAGAGCCACACATAGAAGGCCAGCAAGCATTTATACAGGCAAGGAATCCAGAGCTATTTGTCATTATTCTAAATCTAAGCCAGGGGTCAGGGTTCAGAAGAGGTCAGAGGGAACAGTACAGGAAGCTGAAATAATCTTGGAGACTTAATTAATTACTGATGGGTGGGTACTTGCATTAATGGGGACTCCAGGGTTCAGAGAGGTTTGCTCAAGGTAACACAGCCTTGAAGTGGCAAAGGTGGGAATTGAAAGCAGGTATATCTAACTTGAATCTCATGGTGTCCGCTCCATACCCCACTGCTGCCCTAGGGTTGAACTCCTCACCCACCACACATGATCTTCCTGATCTATGGGGCTGGTTCTAGGCTGGCCAATGCTAAGGACAAAGGGAGTGGCAAGGATGGATGCAAAATCAGTAGAAGGTAGTGGAAGAGCAGCTTCACAGACCTCAGAAGTCTCCTCTGCCAGGACTAGGGCTTCTCAGAGGTGCTAGAAGGACCTAGAATCTTAGCATAGTGGAGCCTGGATGGATCTGGTCAGGGCCCCAATCAACTTCCTCCTGGTTGACAACCAAGGCCCCAGATGCAGGACCTAGCTGTTGGAGGAGTCTGTGCATTGCCTTCTCACTCTGGTCTTGTCTCCCCACCTTCTTTCCAGGTCCTAGAACAATGATTGGCTGTAGTTACAGCACTGTGTCTGTAGGGGGCACAGTGCCCCCTCTCTCTGTGCATTGCCTTGGCATGAAGACATCTTGTCCAGGGTGCTGTGGATCCAATGTCAAACGAATGCAGAAGAATAATGGTCCAGGTCCTCACACACTTCGGGACTTCTCTGAAGGGTCATCCCAGCTCCCAAGTTTCCTTACAGGATTACAGTTCGAGTCTTCCCTCTGTCCAAGCCTGTACCCCTCACGCCTCCCACAGCATTCCCTGATAAACCCCTGCACACCCATTTTCACTTTAAAGGTGCTTCTAGAAGAAGCTGACTGGCAACAGCTTTTAAGTGCTGTTTCTGGTCACTGACATGGTTTCCATCTGAAGACAAGTCCTGTCCCAAGGTCCAACTCAGCTCCAGCCCCTGTACAACATGAGAGTTTTGGAAATGCTTCAATCTACTTCCCAAGACTGGATCAAGGGCCCCATTCTGGCCAGGGGAACCAGACAAGTCCCAGCCCCTTCATTGTCTAGATAGAGCAGGGAAAGGGCTATGCTTAAAGCCACAGCCCAAAGCCATGGTCCAGAGTTCTCTGCATCCTCTGCTATTCCTATGGGGCATGACTTTTCCCTCTGACAGATTTGATCCAATCCAACAACCTCTTGAGCTGCCCCTGGCTACCCCACTCCCAGTTCCATGGACGGAAAATCTTATGTACCATTTACTCTTCACGGACAGATAATAATAAATTTATGAGTTTTATTCATCAAAACTATACATAACTCAGAGTTTCTGACCCATGAGGGATAATAACACTGGATATAAATGTTGAGTTAACAGAAGTCAAAGTTTGCAGCTTCATTTGGTTTGGTAGTGATGGGGTGGTTCTCATGTAATTTCCACAAGAAACTTCAAAATTTTGAATATAGCACTTATACAGCTATGACTGTTCCAACTGCAGATGTAAAACAACTACCTGAACTCCCAGCCCCCAGCATGAAACCCCTTAAAGCTCTGCTAAAAGGGTCTAATGGCAATAAATCCTCTAATCTGGCAGTAACCCCTGTCCCTGGGCTCTAGTCCGGGGCAGACCAGGTGCCACTCATTTAGGGGGAAGCTGGGCAGGACTCTCTGTGCCATGACCCCACTTTCATTACTGGGCTTTCCACCCTGGCCGTCCATTGCCTGGAACCCTGAAGTAACTTCATTCGGGTGGGCAGGCACCATTGGGCACCTAGGGAAATGAATACCATTAAATTGTGATTTAGAAGTCTACTCCTTAATTACCAGCAAAGCCCTTTGCAGAGTTTCCTGACAGCTCCTTAGAACCTGATAAATGATTTGGGGTCTCAGCAAAGCCTCTCAGAGGTGAGAGGTGGTGAGGGCTTTGAGGAAGCTTGGGAATGGTTCCCAGTATTCTCCAGGTCCTATGTTTCAGAGATGATGTGTCCAGGCCTGGGAGTCATACTCCTGGTACCTCCTCTTGGCACACTGTCCTCAGCCCAGGAGTGTTGGCATCACACATCACAGACCACCCACCCTCAGCTGGATGGCCAGGCTAGGGTGTAAGCTGGTGACACTGGGACTTCTCAAACATGTCCTGTTGGAGAGCTTGCACTTCCAAGTCTTGTAGCAGTCTAAGCTTTACCCTTCTTTCCTCCAAGATACTGTACTGTTGGTAGGGTTGTGCACCAAACAAGGGGCAGGAAATGATCTATATTGAGATGGAGCAGATGGAGGTACCCAGGGAGCCCAGGTCTGTCTCAGCTGCAGTCTGGTGGGCTGAAGGCCTCTTTCTGACCACCCTCATGTAGACTTTCTACTGCTCTCCCCAGAGGCACCTACACCCCTGGAATCTTCACTATGGATCTTGGACATCATGAAGTCAGACTTTGCTGGAGGAAGGCATGGATCAGATCTGTCATTCTCAGTTGAGAAGTGAGATAAAATTGGCCATGATCCTACCTGAAGAGACCTTCTACAGGGGCTCACTTGCCTATTCTAGAAACCAGATGATCAGTTATTTTTTCTGACAAACAAGGTAGGATATGGAAGATTCACTTTGCCTTTTTCGGCTAAACATATATATTATAAAAATGTATGTTTTTAAAGTAGGTGCATTTCAGTTATTAATACTTTTTAAAGAATTTAAGAGATACATGTGATCCTTTCAAATAAAATTTAAAGTCAAATACTGTAAAAGTTTTAATAAGGACTGGAAAGTCTGAATGGGGATTCAAGTTAAGAAAGCTGATGGAATTATTTTAAGAGTCATTGGAATTACACAAAAATGAATCAAAGAAAAAAATACCTCTCTTTCAAGAATGAAACAGAAAAATACCAGTTTATGTTTTCCAGAGTCTTTGTGAGATGGTCAGTTGTTTTTTAAAAGGTAGCATATTATAAGAGGAAAATATAAGTCATCCTGATATAATGATAATAATAAATAAAACAAAACCCTGTGGGAAAATGGCTGATCTACACTGAATCATCAAAGAATCTTCAGACTGAGTTTATCGCATGCATTTTCAGCAATTTTAAATGAGGTCAGGCTCCGATGGGCCCAGAGACCTGGTTTTAGGGATCTATCAACACCTATCAAACTGTGAATCCTGTGCCTTTATACCTCTAATTGTTTGGGTTGCTTCTGGTCCCAACGGCAGTAATTCAAATATCTCTTTGACTTCTTAAGCCATCCTGATTTCCAGAAGCTCAACCACATGTCTTTTCATGCCCACAAACTAAAATT
The DNA here is from genome assembly GCF_000247695.1 of Heterocephalus glaber. The sequence goes on from NW_004624766.1 coordinate 3,227,838, forward strand.
ACCTTTAACATATTCTTTTTCTTTTTTTCAAACTCCTGGCAAGCAGCAAGCCTGAACCCTCCTGCAGGGGAATTGCAGAGGCAAGGGCACCATGAGAGACACTGAGGAATGGTCACCTTTGACCTACAGAGGACAGCTGCCTTGGGCTGAGGGATTAGGAGACAGTGGGCTGTGATCAAAGAACCCCAAAGAAAGGAACCTTAAACCTTTATCTCCAAAGCTTCTGGCAATTCAAGCTCATCTCCACTGGAGCATCAAAGCTGGTGTAGGAGGTCAGTAAGGGACTTTCTTCTCTTAAAATCTTAAGCTTATTTTTTAAATGTCTCCATGTTAAGTCCTACTGGCTATAGGAGGTGACCTCAAGTGACTCTCACAAATTACTCAAACCTCTTAAAATTTTGTATTCCTGGCCTCCTGGATTTTGTTGGCTGGTGGTCCCTTTGCTCCACTGACCTCAGCTGATTGGACTAGGGCCCTTGTGTTGAACAGTAGAGAAATCACATCCCTAGCTAAGGGATATTGGTATGAGACTTACTGGGGTGTTCATTAGCATGACTTTCTAATCAATAAGAATACCTCATCTTGGGCAGCAGTTAACCAACTCGATCAAATCTTCACTTTTGGGAAGAGTAAATGCAAGGTATACAAATGGGACTGGAGTTTTCTTGAATTCAAGTTGCATACTGAGTGGTAATGAGCTACAGTTCTGGTCCTCTGGGAGACCTGGACTCCAGAAAGCATACAGAGTTAAGATGATGTTGTCCATGTTTCAAGTTGTATGGGTTTCCTGTTGCTGCTATAACAAGTCACTACAAGCATAGTAGCTTAACGCAGCACAAATGTATTCTCTTACATTTCTAGAGGTCAGAAGTCTAAACTCAAGGTGTCCAGGAGGATACTTTCCTTCTGGAGGATTTTGAAGAGAATCTGTTCCCCTACACACTTCAGCTCCTAGAGGTCACTTGCATTCCTTAACCTGTGACCTTTTCCTTGCATCACTTTATCCTCTTGCTCCCATCATCAATCACACTCTAGTTTCTGTTGGCACATTTCCTACTACTGTGACTTTGACCTGCCTCCTTCTTAAAAGAATCCTGTAATTACATTGAGTTCATCAATATAACACAGGATATTCTCCCCATTTCAAGATTCTTAATCACATCTGAAAAATCCCATTTTCCATATAAGGTAATGCATCCACATGTTCTGGGGATTAGGAAACGGATATCTTGGTGGATGGGTGTTATTCAGGCTGACCACATCTGATTTGCTATGAATTCTTGCAACAGTCCACACTTTTGATGGCCATCATCTATCCAATTCTATTCTATTTGTGCCTCAATATTGGCCCTGCCCACATCCCCCAGAAGAGATCGTCTGAGTATTTTGTGAATAGGTCATCTATGATAATAGTTGGTGAATAGCTGATCTGATTTCTGGTTAACCACCTATTAAGCAATGATCTATTGTTTTATCATTTCATGGATTTGCCAGTGCTCAACTGGGTTCTAAAAAAATTTGGAAGCACAGAGACTATGTACCTGGTAGGCTGTGTAGACTAGAAGTGATCTAGAGCCAGGACTGGGGCTGCCATGGGAGCTGTGAACGACGTGTGTAAACACAGGAAGTTGACTGATCAAGAGGACTAAGTGGAAATGGAATTATGGAGACCATGTGGCCTTTGAAAAATGGAGATGTTCAGGTCAAGCCTTGTGTTACTGCAACAGTCTCTTCTCTATTCTTGAGCCAGTCGGAGTGAGGTTCTACTCTTTGCAAAAAAAATCCCAGCTCCAAATAGAATATTCATTTTTTCCTTGACCCCTATAAAACAGTGGCTTACCCAACCCTTCAAAGCAAAGATCCCGTGTTCAGCAGAAATCTTAAAAGTGTTAGAGGAGCAAGGAAGAGAGGCCGGATAGCTCCCCGTGTGGTTTCCTGACACTGGAGCGCTTTGGTCCTTGTGCTCCAGTGTCCTCCTTTTATTTCGTGGGATCTACTGAAGCCCTGAAACTGCTGCAAATAGCTGTAACAATGTATTGTTCAGGGAACAATGACAAGAAGCAAAGTCTGTACATGTTCAGTACAGCTTCTTTTATCAGGACAAGGGGTTACTTGACAATTTTCTCAGGGTTAAATCACTGAGAACAAAACCTACTCTCACATTCCTACCCTCGCCATGTTATCTCAGTCCATAGGTCTGGCTTTCTGCCTCAGTTTCCCTGCGAAGAACTCTGGTCTCTCATGCTCAATCCCTTTGCCCTGTCCTGGGAATTAAGCTGCCATTTGCTTCACTGCTTAACGCCATCCCTCAGAGGTCTCCATGTTAAGTCCTGCTGGCTACAGGAGGTGACCTCAGGTGACGCTCACTGAAGAGCCCTCTGCCTTCTGGACCCTGATGCCTTTGTCCAGCCATCAGGTTCTGGCACCTGCTCTGCCTGTGCCTCAGCTTGCCACCTCCCCTGAATGCTAGGACCTGCACTTCCCAACCTCTTGGCACGCTCCCCATGGTCACGTCCCTGTCCTGCCAGTTGGGTTCCCCTTGCAGTAGCACTCTTTCCCACTCCCTGCCTCAGGGAGGGTATCTCAGGAAGCACCTGAGACTCCCGGAGCTATGTCTTAATGAATTGGCTTGGCTCAGCAGCGTGCATTTTGTGCAACAAAGTATTAATGGGGTCTCTTCTGCCTCCAGTGCCTTTGTTGTCAGGGAAAAATTAAAGAGGACCCAAAACTGCTGAGGAGCCAGCTGGTGATTTAATTTTACCTAATTTTTCTACCTCTGGGGAAATTACAAAATTAATGAAAAACCAGACCTCTCAGGTACTCTCTGCTGCAACATGTGAGCACTAACCCAAGGACTGCAGGACACAGCCACTTTGGCCTCTGGTACAGGACCACATGGGGATCCTGGGACAATTGTGCCATCCTGCCTGCTGCTGGCCCACAGGAGCCAGGGCATATGGCAGGAAATCAGCTTTAGCTCCTGGTGAGAGCAGGGCTGCTCTCAGATCTCCCAGTTGGAGTCTGCTCCTCCCTGTTATTTATTTCCTTCCCACTTGTAGCTGTTTTTACTATGGAGCTGATACTGTTTTTCCGTGATTCCTGAGGGTGCCAGACAAAGCCTGGTTGTGTAGTGTAGGCCAGGCCCCAACGGGCACCATGTGGCTTTCCTAAGTGCTGACTGTGATGCCAAGGGGTCTGCAGCCTGGCAAGTTGGTGAGAAGACTGGGAAAACTATTTCTGTCTGGGCTTCTGCTGTCTGTCTAATCCCAGCCTGTGGGCCCTCAGGGTGCTTCCAGCTCTACAATTCTTTTTTTGCTTTTTTCCGGTACTGGGGCTCGAACTCAGGACCTTGTGCTTATGAGACAGGCAGAGTGCCACTGAGCTAAATCCCCGGCCCTCCAGCTCTACAGTTCTATTCACCTTTATTTTATTTGTTTTTCAGAGCATCACATAGCCTTCAGCATCAAGTAGACTTGCAACTTGTATAAATTTTGCCACCAGACTTCCTGGTGATGAAAATACTTTAGAAAGAAGCCACATCCTTTCCCTGTGACTCCAGAGATCCTAACAAGGTGATTCTTAAACATCACCACAAAGAGTCCTCCTCAAGGTCTTCTTCAGTATCCTGCATCTTAAGATTTGGGTAGAGCTTTGTCCTCCTTGATACCTTCCCCACCTCCTCAGTTTTCCAGCACCTGCATGGGTACCAAAATAAAATACTTAAGTGGCATAATATTTCTACATAACTTTTGCACATCTATATATATGTGTGTGTGTGTGTGTGTGTGTATAATTATCTCTAGATTACTTATAATACCTAGCATAATGGGAATGCTGTGTAAGCAGTTGCAATAATGTAGTGTTCAGGGAATAATAAGAAAAATGTCTGTATATGTTCAGCACAGGTGCATTTTTTTTTCTCCTGATGATTTCAGTGCACTGAAGACTAAATTTTTAGGTATGGAGAGTGAGTGCATTACTGCTTTTCCTGCATCTTCTATTAGGCAGCAGGGCCAAACACATCAGAAGGTTGATACTTCACATTTGTCCGTCAGCTTGGCCACATGGGCCACATGTGGCATGTTGGGATGTGACATCTCAATTCCTCAGGAAATCTTCATAAAGTCTGTGGACTCCTGCTCTGGGGAGTAGTATGTCACAGGCCCAGGCAGGCTGCCGACCTCAATAGCTCCTCCCATTGGGAGGATTTCTTCAACCAGAAATGTACTGTCCTGGGGACCTTCAACTCATTCATGCACTATTTTAGTGGTTCCCAAACTAGATCATTAAGAAAAACTATTCTAGTTTGAAGGATATTAATGGATATGCTACACCCTAAAAATGTCTTCTACCAACATTTCCTTTTTTGTTTAAATATGAATCAAAGTTAATCAGTTTTGTTTACTCTAGAATCTCAAAACCTTTAAAATTTTAGTATGGCTTGGGAATCTTTTGCGATGTGCATTTAGTCTGCAGCATTTCCCAAGTTTATTTGGTCTTAGAACATTTTGGTTTTTGAGGCTAGATTAACATCTCCCTCAAATAGTGTTCAGTGGAACACATTTAGGCAAATGTTTTCGTGTTATAAGATTTATCACACTGTATTGCAATGATTTATTCACGTGTCTTCCTTCCTTACCAGGCTGTGATTTCCTGAAGGGCAAGAAATGTATCTTATTCATCTCTTTATCTCCAGCAGTTAACACAGCCCTTCCCAGGGATGGTCCCCTTGATAGCTCTTGCCAAGGTCACCAGCAGTCTCCATCTTTCTCATCTGATGCAAATTCCCAATGGCATTTTATTCAGGTTGGCTCTGATTCCTCCTTCAAACCCCTTGGCTCCTGCTGGCTCCTGTGCCATCACACCTACTCCCGTGCAGTGCTGATGCTGAGCCTTGCTTCCGGTTGCAGTGCCCAGAGTTCTGTCTTGGCACAGTTCCTGTGCTGCAGCTGTATTCTGTCCCTGCTGACCTCAAGCAGATCTGTGGCATGGAACACTTTCTATAAGCCAATGATTAGCACACTTAAGTTTCTGGACGTGGTTTTTCTTTTGAGCCCCAGACTCATATCTAATTACTTAGTTGACAGCTCCTCTTAGATGCTGATATTTCACAAATCCAGAACAAAATTTTAGATTTTTTCCAACAAACTTGTTCATCTCCTGGTCCTTCCCATATTAGTAAATCATACCCATCAGCTGCTCATATCCAAACTTTAAAACTCATTCCATTTCTTTACCTTCCCTTTAATCATCAGCGTATCCTACTCATACTGTCTGTGATCTTTTGGATTACTGCTCAGCAAATATTTCCTGTCCTTCCCCTTCCTCTGCAGAGTGTACTTTCTCCACCCAGTTGATACTGAACTTGCTTTGGCTGCTGGGACATTAGCTGACACCTGAATGTTTGAAAAGTATGGATTAGCCCTTGCATCCTGTATCAGTTATCAATGCTATCTCTCAGTTCCAAACTTAGCTTGTTTTTTTTTTAATCTATGGAAATGACTATGGGCCCTTTGTATCTTTTTTTGGGGGGGGGGCCTGGCTTCTTGGCACACCTGTCCACCAGCCCGCACTGCCCACTTCCCTGAGGGTGGTCCTAGTGCTGCTGTCCGTGCAGCTCTCTGAGAAGGAACCCAGATAATTTCTCTGCCATCCTATTCCTCCTGGACTCTTCAATACAGAGCAGTGCCCTCACTGCTCTGCTCTGCAGTAAATCCTGAACCCAACTGATCATGATGCTTCAGTTAACATAGATGGTGGTGAAGGATATTTCATGTCCTATTTAGGCCCATTTAAGCATTCTAGCTTATCAGTCCATTTGATTTTGGGTCCTTAATACAATACCTTACTTATATATATTTATAAAAACCTCCTATCTATCTTCTTTCCCTGCTGCTCTTTGACACATTTTCCTTGTAGCTATTCTTTCCTGTTCAGTTTTCCACGTGAATTTTAGAATCATTTTGTCATATTCCCTCCCTAAATTCCAATATTATAAATTCATTTTGAAAATTAACATCCTTATTCTATTGAGTTTTTTCATCTGAGAGACTGACACATCTATATTTAGTGACCTTTTTTCACATCCTCAATAAAGTGCTCTCATTTTCATTATATCAGCCCTAATTTTTTGCAGGGAGGAGGAAGACTGGCGATTGAACCCAGGATCTTCACATTGAGATACATCCCAGTCTCTATTTTATATTTTATTTTGAGGCAGGATCTTGTTAAAATACTTAATTGCCCAGGTTGGGTTCAAGCTTACAATCCTCCTGCCTCAGCCTCCCAGAGTATTGGGATTACACATATGCATCGTACCACACCACCTGCTAGATTTTCTTTTAAGATTGTTTACAGTCTTTCTTTTGGTCTTTTGATGTTATTGTGCACGATATGATTTCCTTTTATCATACCTTTAAATGATTACTGATATTTAGGAAAGTTATTGATGTTTTCTAAATTTCATTTATTTATTTTTAATTAGTACATATTTTCAGTACATAATGATTATAATTATCATGGGCAGTGGTACATGTACAGAATACATCTTACCTCTTTTCTCTCTTCTTTGTTTTTCATTCCCTACCCTTCCCCTCCCTTCCTGCTCCTTCTAACTGTTGATCCCTTCCTTTCTGCAAAAGCTCTATTTTCATCAATTTTTCCCATTTGTTTTCCCTCCTCTTCTTCCCCTTTCCTTTCATTCTTTGTTACCCCATTCATTTGAAAGAAAAAACCCTCCCTAATTCCTTTTTCCTTTTTATCTGTCTGCTCCCCACACTCCGGTTTTTAAACCATTGATGTTGAACTTTTTTGGGAGAGATCTAATTTTTTTTTTGTATTAAATTCTTTTATTGGTACATTGTAGGTATACAACACAATTACATTTCTCACTGGGAATTGTACCTTTACATAATGCATCTTGGTTCTTATTTTTTCCCCATTCCTAGCCCGCCCTTCACGCCCTTCACCCTTCCCTATTTACAAAGACTTTATTTACATTTTTTCCATTTCTCATCATTTTTCCTCTCCCTTCTTTCCTTTCCCCTGCCCCTTCCACTACCCCTACCCTTTTGGACCTTTTCTTCCTATTTTACATTATTGATGATTCGTTCTAATCATTGGTACATTTTAGGTATACAATGTAATGACATTCATCATTGGAAATTTGCACCTTTACATAGTCTCTCTTGGTTCTTATTTTTCACCCTTGCCCAGCCCTCCCTTCAAGCCCTCCGTTCCTCCCTATTTACAAAGATTTTGTTCCTATTTTTCCATTTTCTCATATTAATTCCATTCCCTTCTATCCTTTCTCCTAGCCCTCCCACTTCCTTCCCCTTTGCCCCTTTTCTTCCTATTACACATGACCTATTATACATTTAGTCCTTATTTACACTTTCAGTTTCTCACACCAGAGAAACTATTTGGTATTTACCCATCTGTGTCCTATTTATTTCACTTAAGAGTATCGCCTTAATGCGCATCCATTTAGCTATGAATGTCTCTAATTTCTCATTTTTTATGGCTGAGTAGTACTCCATTTGATAAAAAAACCACATTTTCTTTATCCAGTCTCCAGTTGATGGGCATTTGGGCTGTTTCCAAGTTTTAGCTATTACAAACTGCACTGCTATGAACATGGGCGCACATATATCACTGTGGTATGATTCTTTTAATTCTTTGGGGAAGATCCCCAGCAGTGGAATAGTATGGTCAAATGGGACTTCTAGTCCTAGTTCTTTGAGGTAAGATCTATTTTTTTTGAGAGATTCTTTTACAAGAAAAACCATTCAATATTTAAATTTATGCATTTGACTTGTTTCACTTAAACTTGTGGTCTCAAATTGCATCCATTTGCCTATGAATGGCTCAAATTTATCTTGCTTTATGATAGAGTAATACTCCACTGTATACAAACACCACATTTTCTTTATCCATTCATCTGTTGATGGGATATAGGCTACTTCCAAGATTTAACTCATAAACTGGTGCTGCTATGAACATGGGTATGCATGTATCCCTGTTATGTGATGTCTTTCACTCTTTTGGGAAGATATAAAGAAGGGAAATATCTGGGTGAAATAGAATTTTTATTTTCAGCTTTTTGAGGAATCTCCATGCTGATTTCCATAGTTGTTGTACTAGTTTACATTTCCACCAACAGTGTAGAAGAGTTTCTTTTTTCCACATACCTTTGACAATGTATTTATTGTCATTTGTGTACTTCTTCTGAGAAGTATGTATTCATTTCAGTTGCCCATCTTGTTGATTTGGGTCTTTTATTTAGGGGAATCTAATTTTTTTTGAGTTCTTCATATACTCTAGATGTTAGTCCTATGGCCAAGGAATAGCTTGCAAATTTTTTCCCATTCTGTAGGCTGCCTCTTCACTCTTTTGGTTGTTTCCTTTGCTGTGCAGAAGTTTTTGAATTTAATATCATCCCATTTGTTGATTCTCAGTATTATTTCTTATGCCATTGGGGTTCTGTTCAGAAAATCTTTGCCTATACCTATGTCTTCAAGAATTCCACCTATTTTACCTTCCAGAAGATTATTTCTGCTTTAATATTTAGATCTTTGATCCATTTTTATTTAAATTTATTGCACAGGTCTACACTTAATCTTCTGCATGTGGATATCCAATTTTCCCAGTACCATTTACTAAAAAGTCTGTGTATGTTTTTGGCTCCTTTGTCAAAGATCAAATAGCTAAATGTGCCTTGGGTTGTTTCTGCTTCTTCTGTTCTGTTCCAATGATCCACAAGCCTTTTTTTTGTGCCAGTACCTTACTGCTTTAATCACAGTAGTGTTATAGTATAATTTTAGATATGGGATTGTGATGCCTCCCACCTTGCTTTTGTTACCCAGGATTGCTTTTGCTATTCTGAGTCTCTTCTGATTCTATATGAATATTATAATTGTTTTCTCTTGGTCTGTGAGAAATGCTATTGGTATTTTGACTGCATTAAGTCTGTATATCAGTTTTGGAAGTATAGCCATTTTGATCATATTGGTTCTGCCTATCCAGGATTAGGGATATCTTTCCATTTTTCTGATACTATCCTTGATTTCCTATTTCAGAGTGATATAATTTTCATTATAGAAGTCTTTTACTTCCTTAATTTGGTTAATTCCTAAGTATTTAATATTTCTTGATGCTATTGTGAATGGTATTGTTTTCCTAATTTCTTTCTCAGTGAGTTCATTATTAGTGTATAGGAACAGTATTGATTTTTGTCTGTTTATTTTGCATCCTGCTAAATTGCTGAATTTGTTTATAAGTTCTAATGCTCTTTTGGTGAAATTTTTTGGGTCTTGCAAGTAGAAGATCATGTCATCTGCAAATACTTTTTCCTTTCTTATACATATCTCTTTTATTTCTTTTTCATACCTGATTATGCTGGCTAATGTTACAAGGACTATGTTAAACAAGAGTGGTGATAGTGAACAACCTTGTCTTGTTCCTGATTTTAGAGGGAAAGCTTTCAGTCTTTCCCCATTTAATATAATGTTGGCAGATGCATGTTTATTCTGGAACAAATAATTTCATTGAATTCTTGTTAATTCTATGTGTTTTCAATGCATTTTCTTGAGCTTTTGAGGTATGAAATTATATCGAGTGTAAATGATATTCTGTCCTTTAATTTTCAGTAATTATATCTTTTACTTGTGTTTGGTATCTCATTATGCCAACCAGGACAATATAACATAATAAAAGTATTCTGGAAGATTTTTATGTTCCTATGCAAAAAGTGAGCACTGACCCTTTCTAATTCTACTAACCAAAATTAACTCAAAATGAATCACAGACTCAAATGTAAGAACTAAAACTACAAAACTTTTAGAAGAAAGTCTAAGAGAAAAAAATCTTGTGAAATTGAGTTGGGGAACAATTTCTTGGGGGACAAAAAGCATGAGTAATAAAAGAAAAAAGATAAACTGGACTTCATCAAAACAAAAACTTTTGATTTTCTTAAGAAAATGAGCCACAGATTGGAAGGAGATATTTTAAAAACTGAAATCAGAATATATAAAGAATCCTTACAGCTTAATAATAAAATATGCAATCAAATAAATAAATAGATGAACAATTTGAACATTTCACCCCAAAAGATATATTGATGGCATATAGACACATGAAAAGATAATCAATGTCATTAAACCAAAGTATCATTTTGCATCTACTAGACAATTAAATTCAAAAGACTGATAATACCAAGTACTGGTGAGGATACAGGATGACTACAACTCTCACAGTCAGTGAAAATGAAAAATAGTACAGCCACTTTGGGGAAAAATCTAGCAGTTTCTTATGAAGTTAAACATTTATTTAATAAGACTCAACTTTCCTACTCTTAGGTATTTACCCAAGAAAAATAAAAATACAAATTTACACAAAAACCTATACACAAATGTTTATAGTAGCTTTATTTGTAACATTCCCAAACTGAACATAACCCAAATGTTCATTAATGATTAAATGGACACACAAATGTTGGCGCATTCATACACTGGAACACTGTTCATGCAACAACATGGGTCAATCTCAGAAACAGTGTGCTTAGTGAAAGGAGCAGGACCCCAAACTCTACCATATGACTTGATTTATGTGACATTCAAATTATAGGGACAGAAATTAATCAATGATTTCCAGGGCTGGTGTGGGAGAGACAGTTAAATATAAAGGAACTTGAGGGAACTTTTGGGGGTGACAGATGTACTCTATATATTGCTTAAATGACTGCCTATATTTGCTAAAAAATCATTAAATCATAGCATTTAAGGAGATACATTTAATATGTTAAAATTTTACCTCAGTAACCCTGACTTTCAAAAAAGAGATGGATACACAGACAAAAAACTCACAGTACATATTGGTATTAGTGGTAATTCTGATTTTGTTCTTTAATAGGAATGTCATTGTTTATGCATTATTTTGGCCACATATTTTACAAATAAGATGCATTCTTTACCATGTTAAGAAAATAGACTTGTGTAACTTTAATGTTTCGTAGCATCTCACAACAGAAACAATCTGGCTGGTTAAAGCAGAAAAAAAAATTATTGACAGGATTCTGGATAGCTCAGAGAATAATAACCAGACAGTCAGGAATGAAGGGAGCTGGGGCAGCTGACATCACAGCCCAGATCCTGCTGCCGTGATGGTGGTGTGACTGCTGCCACCTTTGATGGAGAGATGCACAGCCCTAACCACCTCTGGAGTGGGCCTGGATGCAGTCCTTGTACTTCTGTCACTGTGACCCTGGAAAATGATGTTGCTGCCATTACTGAAACAACCACCAACAGCTTTCTGCTGCCAGGTTTCTTTGCTCCACCATCTGAGGCTGGGCTGAGTGCCTCACTGTTGCTACAAGGATGGGCCAGCACCCAGAACAGCTAGAAGCTGGCACTTTCTCCATTTTTACAGAGAATATAGCTCTGCTTCCTACCAAAACTCAGAAAATGGGGAATTTCCCAAATATAGGGGGACATTCAGATCTGAAGTGTCCTCCTCTTAAATAGCCCCACAAATGCCTACTTGTGCTAGCTATTCTTAGTATTTTAAGGAATGCCCCCTTTAAGAATCAATGTTGAATCCTTACAAATGGTTTTCCTGCTTCTGTTGAGATAATTGTATGGTGTCTCTTATTTGATGCATTGATGTGTTTTATAAACAGATTTACTAATACCAAAATGTCTTTGCATTCTTTGGTAAACTCTACTTGGCTGTGGTAAGTTATTCTTTTAATATATGGTTGAATTCAATTTGCTGGCATTTTGTCTAGGATTTTCACATTTATATTCATGAGTGAGATTGGTCTAGTTCTATTTTGTACCATCTCTTTGTCGCCTCAATGACATTCTGGGCTCTTACTTGCAGGGATTTCATGCCCCCTGGTTGGGATCTGATCCCTGAAATATTTTTCATAAAGCAGGCCTTACCACAGTCCACATGGCTCATCGAGTATTAGGAAATTATGAGGATAGACACTGATATGATGAGAAATTCTAGGTTCCTCAGGCATCCTTTAAATTACTCTGGGACATTTATTGAGGGCCTACCACGTGCCAGCTGCTAAATTATGTAACCTGAAACTTAAATAAGCTTCTTGTCTGTGGGGAGAATTCAGATGAACCACGAGTATCATCTGGAAGGAGAGGATGTGAGAGGAGATGTAAAAGGTTATCCCAACTACCTGCATTTTATGGGAGGGGAAACCAAAGCCTAGAAAAGGAAAGAGGCCTGCACAGACTATGTACCCAGCTTTCTTTGACTTTCTGCCCCTTGGTCTTTTGAAAGCTTTCCTTCTTCATAAACAGGGCAGTCAAAAAGCAAGTTCAGACCTTCGTAAAAAAACCAGTCTTCAGGACCCTCTGCAAGACAGAAAATATGTCTTTGCACACCTTGCACTGATGTGTTACAGAGTTATGGCCCAGGTCCCCTTCTAGGTCTCTGGGATTCATGAAATTACACAGACCCCTGCCTTCTTACTCATTCTGCCTTAGTCCTGTCTAAAGAGAAGTCAAAAGAGCATCAAATACAGCACAAAGGTTAAACCAAGGGTTCAGAGCTGGGCTTCCTTGATTCCAGCTGCTTGATCCTGATGCTACCAAGTATTAACTGAGTGACTTTTAATTCTCAAGCTTCAGATCCTCATCTGTAAAATGAGATGATGAGAGTGCATTAAGTTGAAGCACTCCCCTGGCTCAGAGAATGTACTCATTTCATCTTCATAGAGCCTGCTCTGTACCATGCCAGTGCTCCATTAGAAGGCTATAGAGATGGTAGAGATCCCAAATGAGGTGTCTTAGGTAGTACAGATACTGCTTCCACATACATGACTTTTAGCCCGTAGGAAAGGCATCTTTAAAAAGCTCTATTTGTTTCTACTGAAGCCTTGTTTGTGAGAAACAAAAAGGTCTGTGGATCATTATTAAGAAATTGCCTACCCATCTTCTCCAGGCTCTCGGATTTTTAGGTTGGTGCTTCTGAAGTTTTCTCCTTTGAGCTCACCTCTGCAGTGCTACTCCTGGCCCAGGGAACATCTGTCATGGTTTGTGGCCAGCCACCTACAGATGCCACCCATTTGAATCCCCATTCTTGCTTGGGGAAGGCATGTGCTTAGCTATGGTGCTCACTCAGGCCATGCTTGGGACCTGCACTGTGCTCTCGGGGCCAATAGCTCTTGTGTTTCACAGCTAGGGTTTCTGTATAGCTTCCCTTGAGGGCTTGGGGTGTACCCACATCACCAGAAGTCTGCAGATGGCTCTGGGTTTGTGATAATTTTGGCTTGGGGGTGGGGTGTGATAAAAGGGGGCACCCATTGAGGGCACTGCTAGAGCCATTCTATGGCATGACAGGGAGTGCTGTGATTAAACTTTGGTTGTCACTAACTCTCAAAGTGACCTTGAATGAGTCTATTTCTTTCTCTGGGCCTCAATTTTCTCATTTGTGTAGCAAAAACCCTTCTTTATAGCCTGAATATTTTTGACCTAGCAATCTCTAAAATGAAATGAGTGCTCTAGTTTGGATCTTGAATGTCCACCAAAGGCCCATGTGTTAAAGGCTTGGTCCTCAGGGTGGTACTGTTGGGAGGATGTGGGGCCTTTAAAAGGTGAGGTCATGTTCCACTGCTCCCAGCACAGACGAAGGGGCTTCTGGGCAGCCATTCCTCCACTTCCAGTGCAGAGGAAGGGGCTTCAGAGTCACTGTACTACCACTTCCAGTGCAGAGGTAGGGGCTTCCAGGCCACTGTTCCACCACTCCCAATGCAGAGAATGGGGCTTCCAGGCCACCATTCCACCACTCCCAGGGCAGAGGAGGGGGCTTCAGAGCCACCATAGCACCACTCCCAGCACAGAGGAGGTGAGCCATGCTGGTGCCAACAGCACGCCCCCCCCCCATCTAAATGAGAAGACATGTAAACAAGCCTCAAAACCAGACTTCCAGGTCACCTACAGCAACCTCAAAGAGAAATGAGATGGAACACTCTGATACTCAACCACCTGGACTCCCTGAACTGGCACAAAAAGAGGATCTGGAAAAAATGAAATCAGAAATAATTTCTCAGATAACAGCAGAGATAGTGCCCACAGTGCAAGACATGATTAATAAATCTAGAGAGGAACTGAGGAACATGATGGAATCCCAACATAGGAAACAAATGGAATCCATAAAACAGAGGCAAACAGATTTCCAGGAGATCAAAAATTCCACTGAAAGTCTACATAGCAGAATGAGCCAATATGAGGACAGAATTTCAAATATAGATGATAAGATTGCAATTAGTGACCAGGAAAAGAAAAATTTCTTCAAAATAGTAATGAAGCACAAGACATCAATCCAGCAGCTGCTAGATGATGCAAAGAAAAAAAACATAAGACAGATTGGAGTCAAGGAAGAAACAGGAGAGAAAGCAGATGACATAAAAAAATTGTTTACAGAAGTGATGGCAGAAAACTTCCCAAGGAGGGGAAAAGAACTTGGCATACAGATAAGTGAGGCATATAGGACTCCAACTAGACTTGATCAGAGCAGAAATCAATTCAATGGAGACTAAGAAAATGATACAAAAACTTAATGAATACAAGAGTTGATTCTTTGAAAGAATAAACAAAATTGACAAACCCTTAGCCAACCTTATAAGAGAAAGGAAAGGCCCAAATCCCTGCAATTAAGAATGAAAAGGGTGAAATTACAATGAACCCTGCAGAAATCCAGAGGATCATCAATACCTACTTCAACAACCTATATACCAATAAGATGGAAAACACAGAAGAAATGGACAAATTTCTAGATACGTATCAATTACCAAAGTTGAATGAAGAAGACCTAAAAATTCTAAACAACCCAATATCAATCAACGAATTGAAAACATAATTAAAAACTTACCAACTAAGAAAAGCCTGGGTGCTGATGGCTTCACTGCTGAATTCTACAAGACATTTAGAGAGGAACTACTGCCACCACTGTTCAAACTCTTCAATGAAATTTAAAGGGAAGCAATACTCCCAAATTCATTCCTGAAAGCAAACATCACCTTGATCCCCAAAGCAGAGAAAGACCCAACTGAAAAAGAGAACTATAGGCCAAT
>NW_004624766.1:3247533-3319630 GCF_000247695.1 Heterocephalus glaber
GTCTGCTGTGATTCTGATGGGCTTTCCTTTGTATGTGATTTGTTTCTTTTCTCTCACTGCTTGTAGAATTTTGTTCTTCTGTTGAGTTTCTGGAATCCTAACTATTATATGCCTATGTGTAGATATTTTTTGATCAAGACTAGCTGGAGTCCTATATGCCTCACTTATCTGTATGTCAAATTCTTTTCTCCTGCTTGGGAAGTTTTCTGCCATCACTTCTGTGAAGAGTGTTTTTATGTCATCTGCACTCTCTCCTGTTTCTTCATTGACTCCAATCAGTCTTCTTTGCATCGTCTAGCAGCTGCTGGATTGATTTCTCATGTGAGGAGTGTTCCAGGGGATGTTCCAGGGGACATTCCTTGGCTGAGTTAGCATCTCTCTCAGGATGTGCTGGACAGGGCACATCATTCTCAGCATTTGCCAGACACTAGGTGGTCTCCTCAGGACATGTCTCAGTTAGCTTCTCTTGTCTTGCAATTTTCCATCTCCATATATGGTAACAGAAAATTAGTGCCACATCCTATATCCACAGCCTCCTAGCTGCACCAGAAAAGGGAATGTTTATTTTGAGAAGCTGGGTTAGGCTTTGGGCATATAGTGGTGAGCAAATGGGCAGTGTTTCTGCCCTGATGAGGTTGATGATGAGCAGAGAGAAGACAAATCCACACTACCATGAGGTATGACCAGAAGGGTCAGGAAGCTATGGAACCTAAGGGAGATCTGGCCTGGCTGGGGAGGTCCCTTGAGAAAGGGGCTTGGGCTGGGTCCTGAGGATGAGCTATGGCCATAACTAACATCTCTGAGTGCTCAGTGTGCATTGTCTCATTTGCTCCCATAGCCACGGGTACAATTATCACCCCTATTTTGCAGATGAGGAGTCTGAGGAGCAGGGAGCTTTTGTGCATCATCTAAGACCACACAGTTGGAGAGAAAGTGCCACTGCTGAGGAGTCAAAGCCTGTCAGACAGACAGTAGAGGCTGCTTGAGTAGCCACTAAACCACAGGACAGCAGTAAAGTGGGCAAGGATGGAAACATCAGCAGGAAGGTATAGGGAAGACAGTGAGAGAGAGGCCAGCCCAGTGGGAAGAGGGCAGATGCACAGCCTGAGGAGGTGGGATCTCAGAAAGGGATAATGGATGGGGAGACCACTTGACCATTTACAAATTTGCTCTTCATTCTGAACACAATGAGTAGGAAGACACCAAAAGGATTTGAGGACAATTTAATACATGATAAGAATTGTACTTTTAAAAGACCGTTCTGTTGTGGAATGGTGAACAGATTACAGATTGGATGGGGGCAGGGGAAGATGCAAGAAGACAAATTTAAAGGTCATGGCAGGAGGTCAAAGGAGGGATGCTGCTGTTGTCTGTGTGTGTGTGTGTGTGTGCACGCGCGCGCACGTTGTGTGTATGTGTCATAG
This sequence comes from Heterocephalus glaber, assembly GCF_000247695.1. The sequence continues at coordinate 3,248,958 of NW_004624766.1, forward strand.
TGAAGGAGAGAAAGGGGAAGTAGAATGGGTGTTGTTTGATGATATGGGGGCTGCAGGCCAGTGAGGTGTCCAGAGATTCTGAGATTCTTGCTTGTGTAGCTGGGCATTCACAGAGGAAGATGATGCTGGAAGGGTGTAATTATGTTCTGCATGTGTCCACACTTTTTTCTGTGATTCTCAAATTTGAAAGATAATTTTACTTTGAGGATGTTTAAGAATAGCTATGGGTAAGGGGGGTGGCATGATGGCTCTGCAAAAATGACAAAATGTCAGCCACTTCCTGGAGTTTCTGCTACTCATAGATCCTGCACTGTCACAAGGTGAAGGAAATCGAGAATGGAGCTGGAGTCCACCCCCAGCAAAGGGATGGAGGTTCTCGGGCAGATTTTCTGGAGGTGAGGGTGCAGCCCTGGCTTTCTAAGCTCACTTTAAGAAATTCAGGAGATTCACAGTACCTCTGAGCATTTCACATCCTCTGAACCCAGTTTCTCTGAGGGAGGCCTGAGTATAAGGGATCTATGGAACACAGGTACCAGGCAACTCCCAGTTAAACAGGAAACTCCCAGTGAAGCTGTGAGAATTCCTGCTCTAGACATTGTCACCAAGATGTGGAAGTAGAGGATGGAGAGCAGCCACTAGTCAGTGGTCCTCAAGCAGTGGGGAGAACTGTCCAACTGCCCCCCACACAATGTCTTGTGGCCCTCCTGTCACTCTTATCTTGGATGAGGTCTTATCTGCTCATCACAGCCCAGGGCACATGGCAGAGCAGGTCATACTGGATGCTGCGGTGCTCACTCAGACCTCCCTTTGGGACCTAGGAACTCATTCTTCTAGCTGCCAAGGGGTGGTGGCTGCTGACAACTCATAGCCACCTCGATGCCTGTCCAAGGCCAGTGCTTTCTCCCATGGCAGCCTTGATTCCATCTTGACTTCAGAGCTCCATACAGTGTCAATTGCTATTGTGATGCCTTTGGGTCGGTCGAGCGTCTTCCTGTCTCCATCCCTCTTCCTTGCTCCCAAGAAAGCATCCCAAAAAGGCTGCTTCACATACAACTCCGTCACAGATCTTCCTGGGAGTTTGACCCAAGACACTGTGGCAGCTTTGTAAACTGCCAACTTGGCTCTCAATCCACAACTCCCTTTCTGGATAGTTCCAGTTATCATGGGTCACAGAGATTCTCTTGAGACTTTGGAGGGCAGAAAAGGAGGCAGTTGCCAGCTTGTTATGTGATTGCTAATCTGCAAACTTTCTGGGAAGCCATAGCTCGGTCCTGTGTGTGAGTTTAGCTCAGGGATAAGGGCTTGGCCAAGATTTCCTTTTCACTAAGGTCAGAGTCAGCGTGGATGAATGGGTTCCAGGCTGTTTTTGTGGGGTTCCAGCCTGTGGCTGTGGGGTCCCAGCCTGCTCATGGCCCTGCCTTCCTGATGCTTGTCATATGGACTTTGAGCTCAGGCATCAGACACGGGGCCAGCCTGCTCAGGACCATTTAACCAGCTCCTGCGATGCATAGGTCAGTGCCAGAAATAGCTGACCCTTTAAAATATCTCTGTCTCTTTCTCACACACTACTTCTGTTTCTCTGGTTCAAGAATGATTGGTGTAGACACACATTTTACTTAGAGAAGAGACTAGTGAACTAACAAGTAGGGTGAGGTTTAGCTAGGATGGTAGAAGCTTAGTGGAAAATACATACTCTTTGAAGGAAGAAATGTGAGTAATTAGTATGTCCACTTTGGTGCCAAGATACAGAAGACCAGGCTATCCCTGCCAAAAGGGAATGTGAAGTAGTTGGGAAGGTCTAGAGCAATAGACAGAAACAGTGTTAGATGGAACCTTCCCCCAACCACTTCTGGATTAAAGCTGCACTCGTGTCTGATATGGAGGTACTGGTAGTTAGAAGTCCAGTGTGCTATGGAACCACACTGAGGGACTGGTCGTTAAATCCTTACATCTCACTTGCCACAGAGTTCCACTGGCCCCATTGCTGGATGTATGTACAGACATCAAATGACAATTCACTCCAGTTTGCCTCAGTTCTGCGCTCTTCCCTTTTGGGCCATCAAAGACCCTGAATTTCAAAGCCTTTGCCAACAGGTGCAGTACCCAGATGCACCCCTTGGGGGAGCCATCCTGTGTAGAAGCGGGTCGGAGTTGAGCTGCTTCCCAGAGGGCTTGGCTTTAACCAGGGCATGTTTTCTAGTCATTTTCCTCCTTCTCTTTCAGGAAATAGTTACTCTACTTTGTACCCTTTGAGTGTGACTGAATTCGGTCCCTCAGGGATTCCCAGGCTGGGAGTGATTTTTCCCAACATGGAAGGATGAGAAGGAAGGTGGGCATGAGGAGGGGAAAGCAGAACCAGATTTTCCAGCTGAGTACTGAGAGGCAGAAAAGGAGTAGTGCAGCAAAAGGAAACAGAAGGAGGAAGGCTCATTAGCCACTGTTTGAAAACCCCACGGTCCCTGAGCAAGATTGTTAACAGAATCAATGGTTTTCACACACATTTCATCTGCAAAGCTGGAAAAGGCACATGAGAAGGGTGGGTGGAGACCCCCTGCAGGACAGCTAACTTTCTATTTTGCCCCTGCTCTGTGGCCCTGTGAGACTTATTCTTGCCTCCTTTAGCCCTCTGACTATCTGCCTAAGCACAATGGAGCTGGTTGTCTTAGGGGGGCTGCACTGCTTGGAGGCTGATCAGGAATGCTTCAGACAGGTCCAAGGAAATCTTCCTTTTTCTGCTTAACTTCCCAGCTATTAGCATATTTGGAGACTTTCGCAGGCTGAAGAGTGGTGCCCTCAAACACATCCACATTCTGATTCTTGGAATCTGTAGGTGTTACCTTAGATGGTAAAAAAAAAGTCTTTGCAGATGTGATTGAGGCTCTTGAGATGAAGAGGTTATTCTGGATTATCCAGCTGGGCCCTAGGTGGAAACATGTATCCTTGGAAGGCAGAGTGAGGCAGAGGGAGATTGGATACATACAGAGAAGGCAATGGGAAGATGGAGCAGAGAGACTCAGAGGTGCCAACTTTGATGTGGCCACAAGGCAAGGAGTGCCAGTGGTTACCAGAAGTTGGACAGAACAAGGGAAAGACTTTGCTCTAGGCCTCCAGGGGACAGCCAGATCCTGCCTACACTTTCATTTTAGTACAGTGCTATCTTGGACTTCAGGATTCCTAAACTGAGAGAATGCATTTCTGTTTTGTGGTGGTTAGGGTGGAGTGTCAACTTGATTGGCTTTCCCATCCACCCAGCCTAATTCTAGGTATGTCTAGGTGGGACACAGAGGCATGGCCTTGGGGCCTATGTCTGGTCTCTGTCTTCTTACTCTCTAGCACTGTTTCCCGGCTGTCATGGTCTAAACAGCTCTTCTCCATTACAGTCTTCCGCCATGATGTTTCTGAATTGGAGCCAGCCAACCATGGGCTGAATCCCCTTAAAAGGGGATCGAAGTTAAACTTCTCCTTTAAGTTGTGGGTGTCGAGTATTGTGTTCAGCAATGGAAAACGAGCACATCTTGTTTTCAGATACATAGTTTGTGTCTTATTTGTTACATAGCCACAAGAACCTACCATATAGACTCTTTATGGTGGTGAACTATCTCCTGTCAACACTTAGTGGGAGGTACTAGAGAAAAGGTATTGAGAGGACAGTGAAGCTTAGGTGTAGAACATGTGAGGGTCTCATGCAGGTGGACTGGTAGGAGGGAAATGGGATCAGATGTAGAAGTCCACTGAGTTTAATGAGGTAGAGTAGTCCAGTGGCTGTGGATCCAAACACACTTGTATTTATGTCCTGGTTTGACTTCTGATGTTATTTGATTTTATTAAATTTCTGTATGAAACAGAGAAAATAATACATACCTTATTAGCCACTGGAAGAATTTAATGAGCCAGGGCAAGTAAAAATAGTGCACAGTATTCTAGCACATTTAAATTTGAAGTAGGTGATAGCCACAAGAAAAGAAAAGGTGTGAAAACTCAAGCCTGGCTCTAGCAGCTCTGGATTCCAGGGGAACAAATTCCTGTGGTCTGACACCTAAATTGTACCTCAGCTCACAAGTTTGCCAGGGCTGCAGTCAGGGTTGTATCTGTGTGTGTCAGAAGTGATGCTCGGGAAACAGGGAATAGGATCCAGCTTGGAGAAGGTGGCCAGAGCCAGGTAGCTTCTGAGCACTAGTCCTAAAAGGTCCCAGGATACCAGAAAACAGAACCAGCTAGATAATTCACAGGGCTCAGGGCAAAATAAAAATGTGGGGGCCCTTGCTCCAATATTATAAAGAATTTTAAGATGGCAAGAGCAGAGCAGTAAACTAAGCAAGATATTTTTAATTTTCTCCTTCTTTTTGCTAGCACAAGCACTTCTGAACAAAGGCCCTGGATATAGCATAGGTTGCAGATCCCTGAAACCAGCCTTGCCACATCCGGGACAGTAGAAAAGTAAGGATAAAGTCCAGTCTCATTGTCTGGGCCAGGCCAAGTGGAAGGGGCGGAGTCCTGCCACAGCCTAAGGCAGAGCTGCTCCACTCTAATGGGCACAGGAAGCATCAGCTAATACCATTATGAAAAAAAAAACCCAACTCATACCACTACCCGAGTAGCTTATATTTATCAAGCTCAAGCCATTAGCTAGAAACAAAGCTAAGTACATTATAAGAAATTGTCCTTTTTCCTCCAGTTTGTTTTCATTTCCATTTGAAATGAATTAATAATACTCACACACACATGTGCCAGGCCCTATTACCACTGATTGTATTACATATTAACTCATTCAGAGGCATATTGAATATTTACTGTTAATTTTCGGGCATTATCTTGCATGTGCCATCTGCCATTCCTGCAGCAGGTACTACTGCTATGCCCATTTTGCAGATACGGAAACTGAAATGGAGAAAGGTTTTATAACTTGCCCACATCTGTATGTCTCCAAGGTCTGGGGTCTCAAGCCATCTTGTTGTTGGTCCTTGTTATGTATAAAGTGGAATGGATGGAGTATTGGCTAACAGCATCAGTTCACAACATGCTTGCATGCACGATGATTCCTCACTGCCGCCCTGTGAACATGGCTCGTATCCAGTTTAGGGATTGAAGAGATGGAGGACTGGAGATGGTGAACGCCCTGTCCAAATTCACAGCCAGTAAGTGGGAGAAACCAAGTCCAGGGGCTATGGGCTCTGTGAGTGCACCATGCTGTCTCTTCTCCACTGGAGAACAGAATGAGGGGGCTTCAAGAAGGCAGGAATCCAGCTTCGTGTCAGCTGAGTTCAGCAGGAGCACTGGGGAAAGGAGAAGTTCAGGAACAAAGCTGGTGGGGAGACTGTCCCAGGGGTGACCTTCCCAATAGCTGGTGCTGGACTTTTGCTGTCATGGAGGGAGGGAGCGTGAGTTGGCTCTGTTATCTCCGAAGGACTGTGCCTGTTTCTGGGGGGGACTCTTGCTGGGTCAGATGGGCAGCAGAGCAAAAAGGTTAAGAGACATTTCAGACTCTGGGGTTAGGGACCTGACTTGGTTTCTCAATGGCCAATTTTCCTCAGTTTCATTCAAATGGAATTGCTAACAGTGCCTCCCGGGCTTGTTATGAGGACTTACTGGGTTAATCCGTTCTTAGTTCTGAGAAGGGTGCCTGCCCCAGAGGAAGTCCTTAGTACCCTGTCCTGTTATGCATGGGTGTTCCTGCCAAGAGCGCTCACCTGGGTGGTCGGCTGGGACAGACTGTGGTCCCTGAGCTGAGAGGCTGGGCTCCCTTGTCCAAGCCCCTGTTGGCCTTCACTGTGCTGGTCCGGCCTGTAACCCCACCTTCTTCCCTCACTTCTGCTAACATTTTGGGAAGCATCTCATTGTTGAGATTCTTTTCTAGCTACAGGAAGCATATATAACCTTCAAAGAGAATGACGCCGCTTTTCTCCCCAAGTGTGCTAGAATAGAAATGGTTCTCACTGGGGGCAGAAGGTCTTCACAGTGGTCTTGGGTTTGCCATTAGCTAGCTGTGTGAAATTTTGAGACTATCATCCACATTTTCTGGGGCAAGGGTTCACATCTGAAAAATGAAAGAGAACTATTGAATTTAATTTTTTTAAAGTGTTCTAAGTCCCCATTCTAAGCCAGGAGACATATGGGGCACTAAGGACGTAAAAACAAAGATACAGTGTCCCTCCCTTCGAGGGGCTCCGCATCCTCTCCTAGCTACACTTAGTTCTAACCGCCTAGAAATATCCCCATTGTCATGGCCCGCAGCCAACTCTGTTGTGCTGAGCAATGAATATGCCCATTGCTAGTCCTTGCTCTTTCACCACGTGCCTTATTCTCCACAAGGAAAATCCCATAAAGCAACAGTCCAAGTTCAGGAAACATGGATTTAGTGTGGTCTGACCCCAAAATGTCCCCTTACTGGTCGAAGTTCAGGATGACAGTAACGGCTTCCCAAGTCCAGCTTCTGTGAGATTAGACGTGACCCTGGATGAGTTAATACAGACACATCTGAGGTCACCCTGGACGTTGTCTCAGATCACCTGTGGCCTTTCCAGGAGGCCCCTGGCAGCCTCAGTGGGTCTAGAGGCTTCCGACTCAGTAATTCAACAACTACACCAGCTGGTTCTTTTCCCTTAAGATTTAATACTTGTCATTTATCTGTGTCAAAACTGCAAAGGAGCGAGTTTCCAAAGACAGATTTATTATGTGTGCTGAGTGTCTCGGTGCAGCAGTGCATATAGATGGGCTGAATTCCATATTTTCCCCTGGTTTTTGTTCTATAAAAATAGCCACTTTTACTTTGCTTTTAGACAAGTGAGAAATATACAGTCTTGAGATGTGAGTCACCACGGGGCACTCACAGAAAGCCACATTATTGTGAGGCTGGGTTCCAGCCATTGGTATCGGGGTCACCTGCAGATTTGCACAGGGTTGGCTTAGGCAAGGAGCAAGTCATAACTGGAGCTGCTACATAATATGTGAGGCTCAGAGCAAAATGAAAATGTGAGGCTTCAAGGTTAAAAAGCAGGAAAAAAAGTGCATTATAGACAGAGTTTTTCCTTTCTACCTGACTTGTCACGGTGTTTTTCATTTGTTATTTAATGTCATCTTAAGAAAAATTAAAGTTTTCAGTTATTACTGTGGATTTTACAGTTCCTCTTTATATCGTGCAATGCAAATATAAATGCAAATAGATGAGCATGTGACTTGCATGTAGAATCACTGAAATTACACCATTCATATTTAACAGCTCCTCTGCAGAGGGTGTCTTGAGCTTCCCAGAAGAGACAAATCCAAGCCAGTCCTGGAAAGGGGAAAAGGGTAAAACGACTCCCCCACCCCGCCCAGGTCTGGAGCTGGCTAAGGGAGGGCCCCAGAATGGGATACTTGCAGGTAAATGTATGCATCCTCCCAGGTGCCCAGGAGTAGTGTCTCAAGATGCTACATTCCTGCTCTTGCCAGCCTGAGGCCTGGGGCATCTTGGAGCTCCTGTGAGTGGGGCCTGGAGAAACCAAGCCAGGCATCTCCCTTTCCATGGGCACCACTCCAGCCAACAGCAGATGGGTTCCTCGCAAATTGTTAAGCATCGGTATTAAAATATGTTTCATGCCTGGACTGGATAGATGAGAGGCCTGGACACTTGGCCTCTGGCTGGCCTTCTTCCACATGCATGAAGTGCTGCCAAGCCCTACCATCAGGACTCTGCACCCTGACTCTCCCTGTGCTCTTCCTGGGGTGGAGGGCCATAGCAATCATGGGGCAGGGGCAGGGAAGGAGATCAAGGATCCTGCAAGGTAGCAGGAGGCAGGACCATGAGTGAGCACTAAGCCCGAAACCCCTTTGAGTGCCCCAGTGTCCCTCCCATCTGACTTCACAAAACACAGAGACAATATTATTCCAAGACAACAGCCACAAAGCGTTAAGCACCAAGTGCAAGGTTCTTCTGAGGAAGAAGCCTGGTATGTCTGAACCACCATGAGGCCTCTTCTTGTAACCCTAACCAAGGCTTAGGACTGACACCACCTTATCTGAAAATCCGTGGAGTTCTGGCCTTTTCAGGACCATTTCCCAGCAGGGAATTAGAGAGTTAGGGCTATGAGATAGAGGAAGAGAGAACAAATGTTGGACTTACAGGCAGAAACCCTGGACTCTACCCTTGCTTCTGATCCCACTGTGTGAGGTTATGAAGTCATTCTACTTCCCTACGGGTGATCTCTGACTTATGATGGCTTAATTTAGGATTTTTTTTTGGCTTTACAGATAGTGTGAAAGTGATATGCATTCAGTAGAAACCACACTTTGAATTTTGAAGTTTGTTCTTTTCCTGGGCTAGTGATATACTTAATGATGGATACTGTCTTGAGATGCTGAGCAGCAGCAGCGAGTGAAAGCTTCACATTAGTCATATGATCATGAGCATGAACACTCCATGCTTTAGTGTGCTGTGTTGCTAAGTTAGGATGTTTGATAGGTTGGAGTATAAAACTCATTCAACTCAGGCTATTTTAAATTTATGATGGATTTATCAGGATGTAACCCCATCATAGGTCAAAGAGCATCTATATATAAAAAGATGATAGTAAAATAAGAGCTATGTTAGAGAAATGAAAGCTATCATTATTCACAGATGTCATGATTATGTACTCAGAAAAAAAATTCACACACTGGTAGACTGAATAATGCATCACAGCCTCACCCTAAAGATAACAGATCCTTATCCCCAGAAACTGTACTTGTTACCTTATTTGTAAAAAGAATCTTTGCAGATATGACCAAGTTGAGATCTTGTGAGGTAGAACTGACCCTAGGTTATTTGAGTGGGCCCTCAATGGCATCACAAATATCTTCACAAGAGGAAGGAAGAAGCCAGATGTGGTGTTACATGCCTGTAATCCCAGACACTCAGGAGACTGAGGCAGGAGGATTTTAAACTGAAGGCCAACCTGGGGAACTTAGTGAGACCCTGTCTCAAAATAAAAAAATAAACAAGACCAGGGCTGTGTCTCTGCATTTCTTAGGTTCAGTTCTTAACACCACACATATACACATAAAGAAGATAGAAATTATAAAAAAAGATAGGATAATGTCTTCATAATGCTTGAGTAGCCAAAGATTGATTTGAAAGGTGACAAAAATTGCTAGGCAGAAAAAGAAACATAGATTGATAAACTATATTTAAGAATTTTGTTTTATTGAGATGCCAGGAAGACGGTATAAATGTAATGCACAGAATGGGAAAAGTACTTTGGATACTTATATCCAGTAAAGTACTTGGATATACAGTATATGAAGACCTCTTATAGACCAATTAGCAAAAGACAACCCAGTGGAAAAAGACAAGAAGTTCAATTAGAAAACATCCAAGTAGCTAAATAAATAAATAAAATAAAGCCAACCATATGAAAAGGCACTTAATATCACCGATCATCAAGAAAATACAACTGGAGCCACAGTGTACCACTATGTACCCAGTGGAATGGCTAAAAATTAAAAAAAAGACATAAAGTTCCAGATGAAGGCTGAGAACATGGAACAAAGTGAACTCTCCTACGCTGTTGGCAGAAGTGTAAATCAGTACAATTATTTCAGTAAGTGGTTTATCAGTGTCAGATAAAGCTGAACATATGTATACCTTATTACTCAGCCATTTCACTTCTAATTATACATCCAATGAAAGTGTATCACGTGTCCATCCAACAATATGTATTAGGACTGTCATAGCAGAACTGTTTCTAACAGTAAAAGAAAAAAAGGATATTATCTAAATGTCCAAAAGGAATAGATTGAATGAACAGAGTTTGGCATGTTCACATAATGGAATACTATACAGTAATGAGAACAAATGGCCTACATCCATGCAACTATATGAATGAATCTCAGAAAACATAATGTGAGTGAAAAAAGCCAGACCCAAGCGAGCACCTATTTCTTATTCCATTTGTGTAGGGTACAGAAACAGACAAAACTAATCTTGCCATTGGATATGAAGACAGTGGCCACTTTGGGAGGGCAAAGTAATTGGAAGGCACTACACAGGGAGACCTCAGAGTGTTCATGTTTCATTTCTCGATCTCAGTGCTTGTTGTATCGTGTGTTAAGTTTGTGACTATTTGTTGAGTTCAATATTTATACTATGCACATCAGAAAAGCATATTATGCTTCAACAAGAAATTAATGAAAATATATTCTATAGTGTCATGTGAGGATTAAGAAACTAATTTGTTAGCACAGGTCCTGGAACATGGTAAATACTAAAAAGAATGACAGCTCTTTTTGTTATTGCTGCAGAGCAGCAGATTATCTGCTGCAACAAATACTATCAGTTCCATTCTAAGTTTCTTGGGGTGAGTCTGACAAATGAGGCTCTGTCCATTTCTGACTCTGCAGCAGTGACTTTGAAATTCATCGAGATCTGTGCAGCAATGTTAAACATCATCCAGTGTGTGGACTGAACCCTGGTGGACACTCATGTCAGTCCACAGGGAATCACTGCAGTCTGCCGCAAGGGAGTCCAAGAGCCATGAAAGGACTGTGACTAAGGGTTTCCAGAATCCCCTCTGACACAGTGCTATCTAGGGGAAAGTCAGAAATGGCTTCTGAGAAGACTTTTGCCAGAGAATCTGACGAGGATTCAGAAATGTCCAGATTCCTCCTCAGCTCATACTGATCCTATTTGCCCTCTGTGTGAAGTTTCTTATTGTCTCCCTAAAGATACAATGATCCTAAGGCCAAATTCCCTGGGGTACATCCAGCTGTAATTCATGTTGGTCGCTCTTGTCCACTTGTTTGTTTACACTCGTCTTATTCCAGAAAGGCTCAAAGTAGCTTATATAAGTATTATTGATGGAATCATCTTTTGAGGTGTTTGCTAGCTTATGACCTCCCTCCTCTAAGAACTGTTCCTTTCAGTTTTGATGGTGGCTCTGGAGGCCGGGCTCGCTCCTCATTAAGCCTCCTCTCTGAATCTGGTGGGCTAGACCTGGTGGAATTGTCTGACCCCAGCTCAGCCCCTTGCATTCTTTCTCCTGAGAATTTGAGACTGTCATTTGGAGACAGCAGTCACTTTCCATTGACTGGCTGAACTGAGACCATATCAACTTCTCCATTTTCACAGAGAAGAAAAAGAAGCTGGTCTACAGAGGCAGGACAAATGAAACAGATACATAAAGGAAAAGAGATGACAACAGGGGAGACAAGAGGGAAAGACTGAGAGACAGAAAGCTTTGGTTGCTGACATTTCTCTCAACGCCAATTCTTGTCCTTCTTTCGGTTCAGCCGTATTTACTCCTGTGTCATGAGATAAACTTATAATGTTACAATGCCCCTCCCCATTCTTTTTTAGTTTAAACCTCTGCACATACAGTAGAGAGGTTGAGACAGGAGGATTCTGAGTCAGAGGCCAGACTGGGCTGCATAGTGAGTTCAAGTCCAGCCAGAATCACGTAGCGAGACCCGGACTCAAAAATCCAAAAACAGAAAAAAAAAAGTACGAAATATAAAGCATCGCCACAAAGTAGTCATGTTTAAATGCACTGGCAAATGCAAAATGAGATCTAAAGTTTAGGATGGTATCCAGAGAGGGTGAGGGCATCAACAAAAGCCTCCAGACCCTATGGGTTTTTGCCTTAGCACCAATATTTTGGTTTTTGGCTTCCCAGCAGCCAGTGCCAAGAGGGAGAACACGTATGTATCAGTTGTTTATGACCCTGATTGCTTTTTAGAGACACTAGGAAGATTCTGAAGAATGCTCCCAGGCCCCACCCCCAGAGATATGATTTATTTGATGTAGGCTGGCATCTGTATGGTACAAGCACACTAATAATTCTGCAGTATGGCCAGGGTGAGTAGCTATTAGCTACATTATCCACAATATGTAGAACTATAAATAAACCGAACAAAAGCAAGACAAGTACAAAAGTGGTCCAGAGACTGCAGAAGGCCATCCCTCCAGGGGATCCTTCTTGGGTTGGATGTGTGACACAATGTCCTCCAGGACATCCTTAGAGCAAACACTCATTTGTCCCTGAATGGAAACTGAAGGCTAATCTAAAAGGACTAGCAGGAAAGAGTCCTTTCTCAGTATGTGCCAAAGTGGCCCATCCTAGTTTGAGAGGGTCAAGAGCAGATTCTTACTCTAGGACCCCAGAAATCAAAAGCAACTTTTTTCTCCTAAGTAAACCAATGATTTTCCTCTGATTATTGGCTTTGAATCCTGTTTCTAGACCCACAGAAAGACAGAAATTCATGAGATGACATTTTGTTCTGCCAGTTTTTCACCATACAGGCATCTTTCAACCACTTGGCATGTCCTGTGTAGCACCCACCATGCGATGCAGCTTGTTGGGCTGCTGGCTGCAGCATGGAGCACACCATCCTTTCTGGTTGGCCTGCGGGTCAGGACTGTGTTCCCTTAAGAATGCTAAGGGGCCTAGCAAGGACAATGGGCACAGATAGGAGGCAAAGAGTCAGGGTGAAGGCATCCCTGGCGGACCAACAGTCTCCTCAGGAAGCATTTGGATACACTTCAGTGCATGGAGAAAAGGCCAACTGACCCCTGAGAATTCTCCATTGGAGCACAGATTGCAATAATTTTTGCTTGGAAAACATTCAAAGCAGGTGGACTAATACCCTTCTTGTTCATAAAACACCTCAGTAAACAATCATGGAACATTTAACCTTGAGAAATATATGAATAGTTTCCAGGTGCCCTCTCTAAGCTAAATTGTTTGCAAAATATATGACTATGTGACTGAATTAGTTAACTTGTTCCTTAGGGTTACTAAGGCTATTTCTTCTTCAAAGATATTTAAATAGTATAATACTCAGTAGTTGAGTACCCATGCCTAAAACGTATTCCCAGTATAGAACCCAGGCTTGAGAAACTCAGGTTTCCGTTTTGATCAGAAAACAAAAGAGCAAGTGTTATATATTTTGTCTTAGTCTCTTTCTCATCACTGGGACAAGATACCAGACACCACATCTTAAAGGGGAAGAGACTTATTTTGGCTCACAGTTTTTAGAGGTTTCAGTCCAAGGCAGGAAGGGCATGGTGGAGGGCCTGGCAGAGGAAAGCTGCTCACATCGTGGCAGCCAGGAAGCAGGGAGCAAAAGGAGGAGATGGGGAGAGATATACACTTCCGGGTCAGACCCCACCCTCCAACAGCAAGTCAGCTATAGGGCCCCATGATCCAGTCATCTTCCAAAAGCCCCACCTCTGCAATATGGTTTTTTTGGTGACATCCTAAGTCCAAACCATCATACATCTATGTGAAATTTCCAAAAATACTAGGGAATAAAGGAAATACTCTCAAAATGGGAATTATTTTTTGAATCATTGCGTTAATTATTTCAACAAATATATGTCGACAAATTATTCTGGGCCTAAGAACATCATGTGCAGGGTATTCATAATAGACACAGTGCCTGGAATCTGGGAGTTGAGGCCTCTCAGATTCTCAAGCAGTTCTCACACATGAAATTTTGTTCAAGTGTTTTATTTAGCTTGAGGATTTTGTTTTTAACCAACTGTATAAAATGAGAGATTATTGCCAGGCTTCCATAAAAAGCAGACTGGGATCTATAAGGTTTGAGTAACTGTCCTTGCTTCATAAACCTGTGAAAATTAAGTGCCCTGTACCTCAAACACCAAACACATACCTCCTGAAATTAATTTCTAGACTTGATGTCCATTGCTGGTTGTTCTGCTATGGTGCAATTACACCTGCAGAAGCTTAAAATAAGCCCAAGAAGATCCAGTGAGCTTTTATTCTTTCTTGAGGTTATTGTTTAACCTCAAAGGTGGTGATCAAACACCTATACACTACGATTCAGCAGGGATAGAAATGTATTTAAGTAATCAGCATTCTACTTATTAGGAAGTGAGAGGGAAAATATATCTCTTGAGGCAATTCGAGCAAAGTTCAATAGGCCCTGGGAAGAAATGGGTTTGATTGACTTGGAAAGGATGAATCTATAAGCAGTCTCTCCTTCAGTCTTACAGGGTATGAGATATTAGGAAGCAATTCAGTTCCTTTAATCACTTGTGTCATCTGTACAAGGAAAATTAGAGTGGTGGGGAGGGCTAACCTGTGGGTCCTTTGGATTTTTTGGGGGTTGGGGTAGAGACCCATAAATTAGAAGGGATAGCCTCTCGAACGATTAGGGCGTAACTTTTAGGATAAATGCAAGGAAGAAAAGCCCCAGCTGCCCCTCCTTATGGGATGAGATTTTCTTTTGCTACCACATCTATAGTAACACATTCTGGGTGGCTATTGTAAAAAGAAATGGATATTTGCCATTATTGTCATAGCAGACAAGTGGAAAATGAAGGAGATTACTTCAATCATAGAAGAAAATATAGAATGTTATAAGGATATTAAAACAGCAATGAAAGAACAATACACAATCATAAAGGTTATAAATCATGCTAAAAGTAAAAGGTTAGAAAATTAAATTAATAATAACATGAAGGAGATTTAAAAGAAAAAGTAAAACGTTATGCACCAAAAAATTAAAGTTAAAAATACAAAAGTAAGTGAGATGAAAGATTAAGTTCATAAATAATACTGTAAGGTTAAAAAAGTATAAGTAGTTGGGATTAAGGGTTAAGAACTAAGGGCCAGGGATATAGCTCAGTGGTGCCATGCCTGCCTGGCAAGTGCAAGGTCCTGGGTTCGATTCCTGGTACCCCCCCCAAAACAAGAACTAAAATTAAAACTGTAAGAGTAAAAATAAAGTGATAAGAATAATAACATTAGAGAAACATGTTAAAATAATAATTACATATTTCCAAAGAGAGAGAAAAAAACTTAAAAATAAGTAATGGTGGGGCAGGAAGCAGCTAGAAGAATTACAAAAACGTCTTGGGGTATATCTTAGTCACTTTCTTTGTTGCTGTGACAAAGTACTTCACACTTATGATTTAAAGGAGGGGAGTATTTTGGCTCACAGTTTAGAAGTTTCAGTCTTGCATGTTCAGTGGCAAATGGAAGAACCTGGTGTGGAGGAAAGCAGCTCACGTCATGGTGGACAGGAAACCAAGAGAGAAGGGAGAAGCCAAGGAGGCAGATGTGCCCTACCAGGTCATAGCTTAGTGATCATCTCTAACTGGACCCCACCTCCCAACACCAAGCTGTATCCCTATAATCGAATAACCATACAGAAGCTCTACCTCTGAGCGCATGAGGCTTTGAGGGGATATTTACATATAAACTATAATAAGGTAGTTCTAGCTTCTCATGTTGGATCAAACCCACTGGAGTAAGAAACCAAAGAGAGAAAAGGTGATATTTTACATTCTTAGAATCACTTTCTACACAGAAATTGGCAATGTAAAAAACAAGTAGAATTCTTAGCTCTGGCCTGTAATGAAAGGAGGTGTGAATCCTTAATACAAACAGCTAGGGATGACCCAACTCTGCTTTTGGGAATCTTTCCAGTAAGAGCATCAAGCACCTCTGTGTTCCAGGGAATAGCCTAGATGCCTACACATTGAAATTTCAAGTATAGTGGTTCCTTGGTTCACGAATTGAATTAGTTCCAGGATTCTGGGGAAGATGGCTGTGACTGTGTTCATCACCTGATGTGGAGTTCATGAACAAAAGCAAATTTCTGCTGAACATTTCTGTTTCTGAACCAAATTGTTCGCAAACAGAAGGGTTCTTGAACTGAGGCATTATTGTAATGTTCTTGATGATCATTTCAAATAGATCTCAACTTCTTGAGGTAGATATAATTGCTTAAAATCAATAGAATTCTTTAAAATTTTGCAGCAAAGCTGAAAATTAAGTCCACATCCAGTCTTTGTTTACAACTTTCTTCATCCTGACATTTCCAATGGCTAATACTTGCTTATTTCCCATTGCTAATAATTGCTTATTTCCCATCAACTTACTTCCTATTGCACTGTGATTTGGACTTTTGCACTCATTTGTAAACTGTCAGTGTGAAACTGTTTACATTCTGTCATTTTTACCTCTACTCTTGCTTTTATTTGGGGCCTGGATTTAAATATTTACTGTCCACTGACAATATTTTTGCAAGCCTTTCTCCAATACCCATTTGTTTTACAAGAACTCATTTATTATTTCCCTCAAGAAGGGCTCATGAGAACAAAAGTCCCAGAGTTCTTGCATGAGGCTTGAAGGGTAGCTTAGCTGGATATAAAATTTTAAATATATATATATATAAAGTATATATTTAATATATTTATAATATATTTATAATATTTAAATATATAAAATTTTTCTCTCTGGTTTCTTTCTTGAAATATGTTACAAGAATTATGCTTCACTATGATAAGAGATGCTGTGGAAGTCTGATGTCAGCCTGGTTTTCTTTCTCTCATTAGTGATTTGATCTTTTTGTTTGGCCACTTAGAGTATCCTTTACCTTCAAAGTCTAATGATTGTATTAGGACATAACTCAGCTTTGCCTGTTTGAAGTCTGATTTTCTTAATACATGATTTATCCTTTCAATATGTAAAGTCTTGTTTTGCTTCAGGAAAGTGTTCTTGAATTGTATTTTAGGTATTCATTCTGTTTCATGGTTTTGATTTTATTCTTTGAAGATATCAATTATATATACGTTGGATTGTGTGCCTATCTTCTTTAATTATTATTTTCTCCTTAACTCTTTTTAAAATCTCTGTCTTTATTTCTGTTGCATATGTTCAATTTTCTTATTTTTATTTTTGTATCATCTCCAATGCTTTTTTCTTTCTTATGCATATTCTAGTATATACTTATTCTGAAAAATTTGTCTGCTCTTTTGTTGTGAATTCTGCCAGTTTTTATCTCAGTTTTGCTTGAGTTTTGTATTTATGATATTGTTCTCCTTTTCATTATGGTCACTGCATGCAATAGCTTTTAAATTTTTATGATGATGTATTTAGATACAGTGTATGTGTAGTGCGTGTTCTTCATCTGCAGGAAAGTTTTCTAGACAATGACAGTACTTGAATAAATCCTGAGGTATTCAACACTTGTTAGTCAATTCTATTAGATGGATTTCTAAACCAGCCATCTGCAGGAAGGAAGTTGCTTTGTGCATATGTTGAAGAGGGTTGTGAAATGAGTTGGAGAAAGAGGATATGGAAAATCTCTGGGCTTTGCACCTCAGTGTTTTTTCTGCTGTTACTGAAGTAACAAATGACATCCCTGGGTAGCCCATTGCTGCTCTGTGTTTCTCCAACCTAGCTAAGAAGGGTTTCTAAAACCAAGCTTGATTTCTTCTGTTTGTATATTTATTGGCCACTGCCAGCTTTTAAATGTATGTTTGCTTGTGCTTGCTAAGGTATCCATTCCTGGATTCTGTTGGGGGCACTTTTGGTACATTCTCTCTATTGCTTCTTAGCTGTGCTCACAGCAACCCCCCCCCCCGCCCCCTTTTCTGGTAATTATCCTCTCCTTTTGAGAATGCATTTTCTTTTGGTCCTTACTGTTGCTGATGACTTCTGAGATCTGCTAGCCAAGGCAATGTTCTTTTTTTACTTCTATCTCTCTTCCTAGGATTCTCACAGGGATCTATGAGCCTTACTTGCTTTGCGAATTAAACTGAACTTGCAGTTTGTAAATTTCTTCTCTTTTCTAGTTTTATATAAAATGATACTTATTTTCTTTTTCTTAATTTTCCTTATTATACTACATGGCTTCCAAAAAGAAAATACTTAAATGGAATCAAAGTACATGGCATTTAAAAAACATCTTCCCAGAGATTTCAATGTTCAGAGGGGAGACAACTGTTTTAAAAAGAAAAACTAGGAGAAAGAAAACCACAAAATTCAGTATAATGGTTATCCTTGGAGGCAGAAGTTTATGGAAGGCAGGAAAATGTAATTAGAGAAAGCATTTTAATGGTATGAGTAATATTTTATTTCTTAAATTGGCAATAGGTTCACAAGCCTTTATATTATTGTTTACCCTATATAATTATGTATGATTAAAATATTACATAGTAAAAGTCAATAAAAGGATTTAAATGCTCAAGGAGGAAATTACACTTAGTAATTTGAAATATAATTAATGTTAATTTGACTGTACTGTCATAATAGATTATATTTCAGAACCACCAAAAAAGACCCAACCTCATTATTTCCTGCATCCTCAGACAAAGAACAGGATTTTATAGAGTCCATCAGAATTTAACTAGATGGAACAAAAGGGACTATTTGGCAATAACATTCCCATATTAGATTAATTTTTTTTTAGCTGGAGCCAGGATACCTGAGGTAGAAACCAGAGGTGTGGGTAATAATTACAGTGGTCTTTGTTGTCACAGTTCTGTCTAATGAAGCCCCTGGTACTCTAGACTCTCTTCTGCTTTGTAACCTTATCTCAAAGAGTTTAAAATGTATTCCCCAAGGATAGGATCCAAAAGCACATGGCTATAATAACAAGGAAAACACAAGCACCATGGTTTATATGTATATTAGTATGAAAAGTTATGTTATAAGGAAAAAAGTAGACCAATATAACACATCCCATATTTATAAATAAAATTAAAATCTATCTCTTTCTTTTTTTAAAAAAATCTATCTCTTTCTTTCTTTCTATTTTGTCTATAGACAGAAAATGTCAGGAAGGATGGACAATGGTATTCATGACAGGGGTATTGTTTGAATAATAGAAGGAAGGTTTCATTTCCTACTTAAATAATTAAAAATATTTGATGGGTTTATAAATAATTTTCATTTTATTTTTATAGTGTTTTCAAGTAAAAATAAAAAATAAAGTATATCTCATCTTGTGACAGCCAGTACCCAGGCTGAGGCCCTTGTCTTCAACTCTTGTCTTGAATTGGGCCCCCTATTTCCTCTTTTGGGGACACTGAGGCAGCCTTTGTGGCTGCCTTTTACAAGCAGTTATGATTTGAGTGTCCATTAGAACCAAAGTCTCCAACCCCATTTTTCCAGGATGACCCTTGATAACTCAAGGTTCCAGACTCAAATTGAAAGTTACGTATGCCTTCTCACCTCAGATTTTTACTTAAAAAAAAAATTGACCAAGGAGAAAACATATAGAGTTAAAAATAGAAAGGCTATGAAGATCCCTTCACTTTTCCCCCTTTCTGGAAAGCCCTGATTTGGATGTTGAGCTGGATTTGTGACCACGGGTCCTGCCCTGGTTGCTAATCCCAGGAACCCTTGGTTTCTCAACTAAGCTAGTGTCCCTAGCTCCTAGGGTCCCTAGGAGAAGCTCAGGATGCTTTACCCACTCTCTGTTGGTAGGAAATCTAGGTCGTCCCGAAGCCAAGAGAATCTACTTTCCCACACGCACATTTGAATCTGGAAGATGAAGACATGTGTGGCCCAAACCAGAAATCTAAACATACTTGAATATCGGGACACGTGGTTATAATGGAGGTTTCTTACCAATGCCTAGATATTTACCATTGTTTCCAAAAAGTTTTTCCAAAATCTTAAACTTGACACTTTTTCAGAAAAAACATTTTTGTTTATAGCAAAACTCCAGAGACATCTCCTTGTCAGACAAGGCCTTATTGCTCCTACAAATAGAGTTCATTATTTTGTCAAAGTGAATTAAAATAGAATGTCACTTTCTGAATGTCACAGTTCTGGATGTGACATTATATATAAAAGGTCCTCTTTTTGTTTTTTTAAGAGAAAATTTGAAAGCCTTGGTTGGAAACCCACTTGAAGAAGCAGTATGGGCACTAAAAATTCCCATTTGGGTTTCATAAAATTTCTTTCAAATGTGACAGTCTGGTAGAAATCAAATCGTTTTCACTTCCTAAAATACAATTTTGATTAAAAATTTATAAAGCTATTTGGAGGAAAGATGCTACATAAATTGAGAATAAGTCTTATGAGCCCCTTAGAGAGAAGCTAGGAAATTTCCACATCTAAGCAGTAAACAGTTTTCCCTCTCTGCAAACAATCTTTTTTTTTTCTTTTCCACTATTTGTAGTGAGTCCCTTCCCACATTCTAGCAGTTTATGCCTGTGGTGGCTAAGGATGAATGGAGACACTTGAGGGTGACAGTGTCACCAGGACTGGACTGTAGGTCCCTACAAGCCATACTTGAGTATTTCAGGGTTCATATTTTCTTCACCTCAAATCAGGGCCTGGAAAACTGAAAGCTGTCACTTCCATCTTCTGGTGGCAGGTAGAAATGGGCAGATAAATTGGAGAATGTTTTGCCTTCTCTTGTGCCCAAATAAACCCTTCTCACAGCACAGGGCAGAGTGTCTATGTGAAACGAGAAAGAGTGAGAAGTTAAGGGAGCCGTGGCTCATTTCCACACAGCTGGACTCAGCGCCCATCCCATCTTGGTCCTTCAGCCACTTCCTTAGCTTGATGAACCCTTACTCAAATGGCTCTTCCCCTGTCAAGACTTAATCTCACTTATAAGCAAGAATAATCAATTCTAGACCCCTCAAATGCACAGCGTAGATCTCTAGTGTGGAATCTAAAAGCACTGCGATGCAATAATACAGGTAAATGGTCACCTCATCCATTAGATTGTGAGTTCCTTCAGAGTAAAATTTATTCAACTCTACATCCCTGACATATACTAGAGCATGGAGCATACAGCAGATGTATAAGAGAGTTTGTTGAATAAATGATTAGATGGATAGCTGCATGGATGAATGGGTGAGTGAATGAATAAAAATATTAGTGATTAAATGAATTCAAGAATGGAAAAATAAATATATATTAATGAATAAACCAGTGGATAGACTGAATGTCTACACATAGGTGCTTAATAAAGGCCAATTTCCTTCCCATCTGATAAAAAGTTTGAACATAGAGGCAGTGGAAGGGGAGAAGCTGCTCCCTGATTTGATTCTCTTGTCACTGATTAAGATTGCAGACTTTCATTCCTTTGACTTTACCAAAGCCCCATTCCTAGTGATGCTAGGGTCCCGGGTTTGTCTTTCAAGACAGCCTGCAGCTCTTAGAGGCAGCAAGGAGCTGCACTGCTGAGCAATTAAATAAGCAGTGGAGATTATCACCCAGAAGAGAAGGAAGAACAGACACTGGGAACATCTTCAGTCCTACAGACTTTTGGGATGAAGCTTCTTCTGCATCTTTGTACACCAAGGCCAAGAATCTTGCTTTGGCTGGTATTAACTCAGTGAAAATGGTGTGTCCCTAGCATCCCTGCTGACAGCACTGTCCTTTACCATGTCTGCTAGACACTGACAGAGGTGAGAATGGGAATGAGGTCTCCAGGATACATTTTCTGCAGAAAGAACTCAATCATCAAACCCATGTTGGCCTGGAAAAGTGCCTTTCAGAACAAGGTTGTCAAAGCCGAGAAAGACTGTTAAGTGACAAGAGTGTCACAGGGAGAGCAGCAGGACTCTGGTGTCATCCAGAGCTGACTCATGCTGAGCAAATGTGAATGGGTCACTGTCCAGGATGACAGGAAGGTAGAGTCTTGGAGAGAGTGTGTCTCCTTAAATTTACACCCTAGGTGCTCCACTTTCCTAAGCCTAGTCTTGGCTGCAGGACATAGAATTTTAGCTTCCTCTTCTACAAAACGGGATGATGACAACACCTAATAATAATAGCAAAGGTTATGGAACATCACCATGTTCACATTACCCATGATAATCTAATTAAGCTGTCGACAATGATTATCCCTGTTTTACAAAGTGGCCAAACTGAGGCACCATGCTATTCAATAGTAACTTGCCAATGTTCCCACATCTAGTGGCTGGCAGAGCTGGAATTTAAACCATGAAATGTTGGCCTCAGTGCCCAGCTTCATTACCACCATATTTGTACTAGCTACAGTGTGGGGTAGGTGTGAGACAGTCCACATGGGTGACATAGAGGAGAAAGTAGTGGTCAGCAGAGAGACTTGTTGATAAATCCAGATGGTGTTCAGTCACCCTCGTCTTAGCTCCTTCGGACTGCTTGACTCATAACAGGAAGGGTCCCAGGTGATCTGCATCCTGAAGACCCAGCTCTCCCAGCAGGATCAGCACTTGGACACTTGTTGCTGCAGATTCTGGACCCAGGGTTTCCTGAAGCCCACTCCAGACCAGAGATCTGGGAGAGTGACTTCTCTCCCAGGGCCGCTGTCTTCTCATTATTAATCCAGGCCCTGTGAGGCAGTCACAAGGTTCATTCATCTGCATATTAGATAATACCCTTTAGTGATGCCCATTAATTAAGCAGAGCAATTTGTTTATAATTAACTGGAGAAATTTATGGCTTCAGAAAACAATTACAGGAGCTGATATAAACACATTAGGTAGCGATAGCAATGCCAAGTTTAATTGCTTTCAAGAAGAATTGTTGATATTAATGCCACAGACATCACCAGCCATGTTTGACAGCAGCTTGTAAATTCGTCAGTCAGTCTATGAGCCAACCCCTCAGGTGATTTGGAGAAACTTTAGCCCTTGGAAACTGCCTGTGATACAGAGCTAAATGAAAAAAAGCAGAATTGAAAACTATAGCTGGTGCATTCTCAGTTTGGTGAAAAATGATTTTTTGTATATGTATTTCCTCCTGATGTGATGTATTTATGCATATTTATGGATATGCATGTATAAATATAAATATATTTCTAGTGAAAGGAATATAAAAAAGGAAACGAACAGATATGGAGTACATATAAAAGAAATACACAAATGAGCAATAGTGGGTTTTCTCTGGGTGATGGGCTTACTATTTTTATATTTTTCTGAATGCCTTTTTCTACTTTCCAAAATTTTATGGGAAGAACTTATTCTTTTTATATCAAGAAAAAAATAAGAGTTTAAAAAGTGGTAGTAATAAAACCAAAGAGATAAAAAGACAGTTTTTTCCTTTTCTAAGTAAATTATTTTTTAAAAAAGTAAGCATACCTTTCTATAATAATTGTATGTGCTCTTTTGTTGGTATTTTAGATTATTTTTACTTTTGTATGAGAAAATGACAAAGTTAATTCACTGTTGCTAGCATAATCCTCTTTGTTGGAATATTCTTGTGCTGGCTTTTCAAATGGGGGAGAAAAGCAACACCCTTCATCTCTAAAATGTACCAGCTCATAGAAATGCAGCAAGAGGTTGTTGGCAGAATTCCCATACTGTGGGTGCCTGCAGATTTAAGATAAAACACACCAGCCAGTCATTCTGGACAAGGATGGATTCTCAAAAGACTCACTGAATAAACCTCCTGTTTACAAGTGTGTGTACTTAGAAGAGGGGTGGGAACCCATCCTTGCCAAATGATTCATCTTCCCAAATGTCACAAGTGAAGAGAGGGACATTTGGCTAAAAGTTGTGAATGCCTTTTCAGAAAACGCATTCTCAGAATGTCAGAGGTCATCTGACCCAAAATATTCCCTCTCCAGCTAAGGAAAGGTAATGAGACCCATTGGGTCACTGCTGGCTAGAGAGTGCTCATTATGAACACAGATCGGCTCTACTTTTTGTTAACATTTAATGAAAACCATCAAGTCTGTGTCAGGTGGTGGCCTCTTACGCCTTCATATTGTAGCACACTTATAATAACAAGTCAGGCTCTGTTTAATAAAGGCTTTTAAACTCATGGTCTGGAGCTCCCCAAAGTAGAACCATTGGAATCCTCAGTTTGCTAGGTGCTCTTTGAAAGAGATACTCTGGTCCAGTAAATTCAGGAAACAATGGTTATTCTTTCCCATCTTGAAGAGCTCTAATGTTGTCAGCTTACCAAATCTTGGGGAAATCCCACCAAAAATAAACTTGCTTATCCTTGTTTAACACAGTGTTTCCCAAACTCATTTGAACACAGAAAGCTTTTGGTCCTGTAACATCTCTTTATGTCTGAAGCTAGTGTTCCTTAAAAGATAGTTGGGAAAAGTGAACAAATTCACTTAGGTGAAGATGCAGAACAGATAAATTTTGGAGAATACCAGCTGAATGAGTTATTTCATCCACACTCACTGGATTGGGGATGCTGCTGTAGTTTGATCTTGAATGTGGCCCCAAAGCCTCATGTGTTACAGGCATGGTCTCCAAGATGCAGTCCATGGTATTATTGGAAGGAGGGGCCTAGAAAGAGGAAGTTAGGTCATGGGGGATGTGGCCTTGAAAGAGATATTGGGAACCCGGCCCCTTCCCCTCTCTCCTGCTTCTGCTTTCCAGCCACCTTGAAGTGAACTGGTCTCTTCCACCATGTGCTCCTGTGTCACCACAGGTCTGATGGAGCCAAGTAACCATGGACTAAAGACTCTGAAACTGTGAGCCAAAATAGATTTTTCCTCTTTTAGTTGATTACCCTAGGTATTTTGACTGACGTAAATGCAGCCTGAGCATGGGATAGCCCCTCAAAAACATTAGATTAGTTGGATCAGAAGAAATTGTAACGACCAGGTCAGTGAAGCCATGGGCTCAATTGCAAACTCACAACCCTGATTCCATTTTTATGACTCCTACAAAGAGATTCTAACATCAAATAAAAGAAAAATGTTTCATAAAACTTTATTCATTTGATAGTGAGTCCATTCTCTTGCTTGAATTAGAAACAGAAATGTGGGCCTGGATAATCCAACACATCCTTCATTTTAGAGGTGAAACTGATGTTCATGTAAGTTACACGATGTGTTCAAGGTCACAGATGATCAAGTCTTATAACTCCAAGCTTAGGAGCTTCTCCAGCTTTGACCTGTAAACCATGTTCTCTTCCCCTCAACATTGCCATCCTGAAGTGACATATGTGGTGCGACAAATGAGGTCTTCAAAATGAGTTAAGTTGGGCTGTACAAGCCAGCTACCGAGTGACATTGGGCAAATGGCCTAAATTCTTTGTGCCTTAGTTTGCCCATTTGTCAAATGCTAATCATAAATTCACCTCACAGAGCTACTGAGAAGATGGGATGAGACAAATCACTGTCACAAACTCCGTAAGTGCAGGATACATTTTGTCCCCTCTTTTCATTACCATTTTGAAGAGCTCTTGATTACTTTTTCTCCTCAGGATGGAAATTTAAGTTTTCTCTTCTCTGAAGTTGTCACTCCAGAATTATCCTTCATATTTGAGCAATGAGAATCTTTCAATATCAATGGGATAAAAACAGAATTAATAAGAGAATTGCCTGTTGATGAAAACACGATGTTGAATTCTAAAGGTGTGACATTGAGAAAAAAGAGAGCGTGTGATTTAGCACATCTGGGCTCTGTCTTCCAGTAGGGCTTGCAGCTATGGAAACCGGGTCAGCTCAGACAGCGGGACTGTGGGCCGCTTTCTGACTGCTCCAGCCCAGTGGGACAGCCTCGCTGCTGGGCCCCAGTGCTGTCACCACTGGCCCGTGGCACCAACACCAGCACGTTTCCTGATGAGTGTCAGTAATTTCAGGCTGGCAGAAGGTTTGCTTTCCCTGACTTCTAGGCAAGATGTGGAGCATTTTGCAGATAGTTGGGCCCCAAGCAGGTCTCATCAAGCTCTTTGGCTGCAGGACAGGAAGCATTTCTATTCTGGCTCCTTGGGGACAGACGTCTTACTTTTGACAAGCAAGAGAACCCTTCCTCTCAGACCACCCTCTCCAGGCCTTTACTCCAACCCTCATCTCTCCTCAGGTCCATTGTGCCGAACTCCTATCTAACCCCTTTTCTACACCCTGCAGCCATTTCTCTAAAATACTGACCTACCTCCAGTGACTTCCTGTGTTTCCCAGAAAAACAGTCCAAGACTTTAGTTTGACTTTCAGGATCCTCTAAATTTGGCTGGTTTACTTTAAATCTTATATTAGGTTTCTTTCGTTTTTGCCTCCTTTGTTCCAATCATGTTGAGCTTTTGCCAAGAAAATTTCAGTGTATTTGGTCTTTTAAAATATTATTTTAATTGACATAAAATAATTGCATGTATGTATGTGATATTTTGATACATATAATCAAGGTATAATGATCAAATGAGGGAAATTAGCATATCTATCACCTCAAATATTTATCATTTTTTGTGTTAGGAACTTTCAAAATTATGTCTTCTGGAGATTTTGAAATACAACTATAGACATCCTCCTGTGCTACCAAACACCAGAATTTATATCTTTTATCCAAGGTATTTTTTTTTACCTAAGAATAACTTGTTTTTATCCCTCTTTTTGTCACTTCTTTTTTATTGTGGCCTTCCTTCTACTCTCTACTTCTATGAAATCAGCTTCTTAAGCTTCCACATATGCGTGAGAACACGTGGTGTTTGTCCTTTTGTGTCTGGTTTATTTTACTGAACCTAATGTCTTCTAGTTCTGTTCATGTTGCAGGAAATGGTGGGATTTCATCCTTTTTAAAGCTGAATACTACTTCATTGTTATATCTACTCCTTTTTAAAAAATCCATTCATCCACGGAGGGACATTTGGGCTGATTCCATATCCTGACTGTTGTGAATAAGCTGCAACAAGCATGAAAGGAGAGGTGTGTCTTTGAAAGCCTGACTTCATCTCCTTTGGATATATATATCGAGTAGAGGAATTTTTGGAATATATGGTTGCTCTATCTTGAGTTTTTTGAGGAACTCTTTACTGTTTTTCATGATAGCTGTGCTAATTTACATTCCCACCAACAGTGTGTGAGAGTTCCACTTACCCTGCATCCTCACCCACATTTGTTATTTTTTTAAATCCTTGATAATAGCCATTCTAACTGGGGTGAGATGATATCTCATTGTGGTTTTAATTTGCATTTCCCTGATCATTAGTGATGTTGAGCATTTTTCATATACTTGGTGATTTGTGCCTCTTCTTTGAGAAATACCTATGCGTATCATTTGCTCATTTTTCATCAGATCATTTGAGGTTTTGCTGCTGACATTTTTTAGTTTCTTATGTATTCTGGATATTAATCCCTTGTCAAATGAATAGTTGGGAAATATTTTTTCTATTCTACAAGTTATCTCTTCACTTTGTTTAGTATTTCCTTATTGTGCAAAAGCTTCTTAGTTGAGTAGAGTCATGTTTGCTTTTGCTTGTGTTTTCTGTGCTTTGGGGGTTTTATCAAAAAAATTCATCGCCTATTCTGATCCGCTGAAACAATTCCTCTGAGTTTTCTTCTGACAGCTTTTCAGTTTCAGGTTTTAGATCTAGGTCTTTGATCCACTTTAATTTTTATATATGACAAAAGATAGAGGTCTAGTGTCATTCTTCTGCTTATGGATATCCAGTTTTCTAGACATCATTTATTGAAAAGATCATCGCATTGAGCTTCCTGACATTTGTTTTTTCTGTAACATAAGCTGTTACTTTAGTGCCCCAAATCACTGCAGTGGTTCTTTCTCTGGTTAGCTTTTTTTCCCTCTTCTTTACCTCTCAAACTCAGTTCAAATGTCAGCTTTTTTACATCACCTTCTCACGGTCCCTAGAATTCTGTCCTCTCCTTTGGATTGTTATACTGCTCTCTTCATAAACATTTGTAAAAATTTCCATTTCTCAAACTAGATTATGAGCTCATTTGGTACTGAGCCTGTGATTATTCATCTCACTATCCTCAGTGCCTAGTTTAGTGCCTAACACACAGATACATAATAACTACTCAATAAATGAATGAATTTAATGACTGGCTGGCTGGGTGAATGGATGAATGCATGGAATGAAGAAGAGAAAGAAGGGAAAGAGAAAGGGAGAGAGGGAGGAAGCAAAGAAAGGACCAATGAGTGACTGTGTCAATGTAGTAGGGAGAATGGACCTCAAATAGATTTAAAAGCTATAGTCAAGAACACCAGATTTTCTTTTTGAATTGGAAAGTTGTAGTTGGTTTTATGATAAAACAACAGGAAGTTGAAATATAAAATAGAGAAAGAAACGTGTTTCTTCCTACTGGAGAAGTTTGGGCTTTAGAGAAGTAGTAGGAATCACAGAGGAGAAGGGAAAGGGAGTCAGGCTCTCCTCCTGAAGTCTCAGGGAACAGAAAGAAAACCACTGTAGCGGAAAGGGTGAGTCAAAGTCCAAACTTTGGAGAAGGACTTTGCCACTCATCTTTGAATAGTACATGGCTGGCTTACAGTAGATGTCCACTAAGTGCTGCTAAATGAACGAAGTCTGGCTCCCAATAGGCTCTTTCTGTCCCACTGTGCTTCCTCTGACAATGGACATTTGCAACTCTGCACCTTGTCTGACATCTTGCAGTCTGGGCCCCAGCCAAGCTCATCCTTATCTGCTGTCTTGCTTACAGCTCCCTGACCCAGATTTCTGTAGCATCCCATCCTCTTTCCTACAGCCACTTTGATTCCCATTACCCTTAGTCTTCAATCTCCCCTTTTCCCAACTCCCTACCCTGTATCATTTCTGATTACCTTGAAACTTCTCAGATTCTGTCCCAGGCATAATGTTTGTTTTCCACATTCCAGCTATCAGTGGTCCAACTCAGTACAGGCTCAAATCAGCAGCTGTCCTCTCCATCTTCAGCTGGAGGAAGCTGGTTCCTCACACCTGGCTCTCCAAGGAGCAGCTGCTGATCGGGGCTCCTGTGCTGGGGAGCAAGTTCCCTTTGAGTTGAACCAGTTGACTTGACTGGAACCTGTCCCCTCATTGCCATCTAGGGGTTCATGGCTGTATTTTTCTGTTTCCCCACATCTGTTTCTGTCTGTATTTTTTATTTAACCACATTTGTCGCTGACTTTTTGTGTGTAGAGGGGTTCACGTTGGGGATTGAACCCAGGCCCTCACACATACCAAGCACTCGCTCTACGATGGAGCTATCTACCCCTCAACCCCCAAGTCTCTGACTGGGCCAGAAAGTTCGACACTTTTCTCACCCTACTCTATTCTTTTTAGAGACTGAAGTGTGGGCTCTGGCTGCTGGAAAGCCCATTTTTTAAAAAATCTCTTGGTCCATGGAGAGAATAATCTACAAGCTGGTGATCGACACTTACCCTATTGTGACTTCCTTTCCTTTTCAGCCTAGCCTGGTGCAGCTGCAAGGGCAGGGCTGTGGGAATTGGCTTCCCCATTCCTCAGGAGGAACAGCCTTGGGGCTACCTTATCAAATGTTCCCCAAGAGTAAGGGTCACCGTTACCCTCAGTTCCCTCCAGGAGCAGCTAGCTCATTTGCCAATCCTGAGCTGAGGTATTCTGTTCCTGTTGTACTTCCCCACTCCCCTAAAACTACTTATGTACAAACTACTTGTGCTCAACCTTGCACTGGGCCTGCTTCTGGGTGTGTCCAACCAAAGACATGGTCCTAAAGTTGAAGACAGGGCCCTAAAGCTGATGTTCTTAACAATTCCTGCTTCCATTTGCCTTTTTTATTTTTGTACTGGAGATTGAACTCAGGGCCCTCACACAGAGCTACATCCTCAGCCCTTTTGTCTTTATTTATTTATTTTTGAGACAGGGTCTCTCTTAGTTGTCCAGGCCGCGTTCCAACCTATGATCTTCCTGTCTCATCTTTCCAGAGTGCTGAAATTACAGATGTGCACCACCATGCCTGGCTCTATTGGGCACCTTTTTAATAGGACCACAGTTGCCAAACTTCCACAGTGGTTTCAGGACCCAGTGCACACCCTAAACTCCAGCAAGTGTGGAAGCAAAAAAAAAAAAAAATACTGTTTAACACAGTCATCTTTAATAGAAGCATGTTATGGCGCTAATAATACAGATATTTTCAATGGACTGAATTAAATTATGCTTCCCATCTTGTTTCTTAATTAAAGGGATAAAAACTGTTTCACATTTTAATTAGCAAGTATGTCTGGAAAAGACTTAAATTAATATGAGAATCATCACCATAGGAGAGCAGCCCTCTGCCAAGATTCATGAGGCCAGAGAGAGAACAGAGGATGGAATGGGGTCCATTGGGAAGGAGAGCAGATGCTGCTACAGGTCAGAAACTTCAGCTTCTCGAATTTTTTGAAGGGATAAAAGCAGCTGCCTGGTGTACAGTGGGGAGGCATACTGTTTACTTCTCTGGAAGGGCCCAGTTTCTATGTGTGATTCCTCTTTAAGGCACTGAACATTGGATCCAGCAATGGTGAGACAAATAAGGATTGTAGGGACAGGCAATGTCCTGCTAATGGTGGTTCCACTTTAGTTTATCTGAGATGCGAATTCCTGGGGCTTCTGGAAACTGTGTTGGTACAGCTGAGAACAGAAGAGGCTTTGCCTAGGGTGGGAGATGCTCTAGTGAGTGTCTCCAATAAGCGTTCTGTGCAGGTTTAGGACCAGAGCCAGGTGTGGATGGCTGTTTTTCCTCCAAAGAGAAAACCAGGGCAGGGCGATGCTCACTTGTTCCCACCACATGTGTGAGTCCTGGTGCGGTCATATTGGCCAACTGACTTATTTATTTTGCTAGTTTGACTTTAAAATTTTTACAGGTAATGCAGATGTTCCTTGGTATCCTTGAGGGTTAATTTCAAGATCTCTTTCAGATACTAAGATCTATGGGTGTTCAAGTCTCTACCTGAAGTGAAAATATGCATAAAATGTAGAAATTGCACATAACCTACACATCCTCCCATGTAGTTTAAATCATCTCTAGATCACTTATAATGCTTAATACAATGTAAATCCTATGTAAATATTTGTTATATGTATTGTTGGGGAATAAGAACAAGAAAAAGAAGTCTATGCATGTTCAACACTAATATAGTTTTTTGAATATTTTCTTTGAATCTGTGGATGTGGAACTCGTGGATATGGTGGACCAATTATACAGGCTTATTTTTTAAAAACAATTTGGAAACGGATATATACAAAGAAGAAAGAAACAAAACCAAGCCAAAAATGTAGCCTCATTGCCCCAGAACACCCACTAAGAACGCTAGTGTTGGTCTTTCCAGGGATGCTTTGCATCCTGGCTAATGTGTCCAAGGATCCTAGGCAATGGGGTTAGCAGGGTGGATAGTGCTCAGTTTTCCTCTTGCTTCTGCTTTGAAATTCTTATTCTGATCTCCATTTATAATTCTCTCTCCTTATCTTCCCATCCTTCCTGCTAGTTCTTCCAACTTTTTCTGGCTTACTCCATTTCAACCATGAGCAAGGGCCTCTTCCTTTACTTCCCAGAGGACAGGTAGTTCACACAAGTCTACTAATAAAGAATGACCTTTATTAAGAGGTATGGGCCAAATGGAATTTCAAAGAAATAAAAGTGTATAAAAAATGGAAGATTAACCAGCATTATTTCTGCCTCAGGGACTTTTTACTGGCCTTGTCTGCTAAGTCCAAGGTTCTGCCACCAGATATAGTGACTCTACACTCT
Source organism: Heterocephalus glaber (assembly GCF_000247695.1). Next base: position 3,280,050 of record NW_004624766.1, read on the forward strand.
CACCCCAAACTCTCCTCCATCTCCTCTCTTCTGGCTGTGCCATGTTTTCTGAAACCGCTTTCTCCTAGGTGGCCAACTGACTACTTCAGAGTTCCAGTTACTTTGTTTGCTAAGTAATTTAGTTCCTCCATTGTCTCTGTCTCTCACATACAGATTAACACGGCTTCCCTGTCATAGCCTAAAAATCCAGAAATTGTCTAAATCACATAGCCATCCACTATAGAGATGAATTTGTCACTGCAAGGCAGAAGTGGTGCAGTCTTACTTTGTTTTTCTCCTTCTTAGAAATAGACAGTCCTTAATGAATATTCTTTCGCTAAATCAGTATGTGTGTGGACACACACAAATCCTCAGCCATATCTTAGGATTCAATTCCTAGTGAAAGTCAAATGAGGAAACACAAACAAGTTCAAGGCTTTTGATTCACTCTGCTGAGTTGCCATGCAGAGAGGTGTCATCTTCACATTCTTTTCAGCAGTCCTATTGGAGGGTCCATTTCCCCTCATCCTAGCTAGCTTTGGATAATAGGATTTAGAATGGAAAAGAATTGGCACTTTGATGGGTACAGGTCACATCTGCATGCTGATATAATTTTGAAAGTGAGCTGTGTGTCTCTGAGCTGTGTGTCTGCAGAGCCTGGGAAGGAGGAGCCCTCTCACCTATGTGACATCAAACTTCCAGATGAAATCGTAAGTCCTATCCAGCCATTTATCAAAGAGTTCCCAGATGCCACTTTCCAATTTGCATTAGATCTTTTCAATATATTAATGAAGTTCTGTTACTAATGTATACATTTTTGCTGTTCTACCCAATTTTGCATTGGAAACTAATGGGCTAGCAGGGTGAGCCAGCTTCCGGGGGACAAAGTATATGGTTGCTTGTTGCTTCTTTTTGTGGTTTGTGATGACATCCTCAGAGGGTCACGTGAAAGTCAGCATCAACTCTGGCAGCTGCTCTCAATCATCTGCTACCTCTGTGGCTGAATGCTTGCTCCAGTGCAATTCTTGACCCCTACCTCCTCTTGCTCTGGATAAGGCCTGCTCCTGTTGATTTCCTTTTTTTCCCATTCAGACAGTGGCCCCTGTGTTAAAAGGGGTTTGGCCCTTAATATTTCCTGGAGGATTTTTTGTGAAGGGCTCCAGAATCCAGAACTCAGGAGTTTCTGTGGAGGTGGTTTTGACCAGGGAAAGCCCAATGATTGAACCAAGTCTGATTTCTTTGGGAAAACTTTCCCAGTCTCTAACCACCAATGCAGTCTCTGTGTTGTCCTCAGATCTGCCATAGATGCCTTGGGGTGTCACTGTCCAGGGCAAAATCTCCAAATCTGAGCATGCTGGGTTTGGATCTAGTGTCTTCTGTACTACTGATAATTTATTTCATTGGTATCATTAACTGTTTAGTTATATCTTCTTTGAATTCGCAGGCACCTTATTGATCTGTTTTGTTACTTCCACTGATAACCTTTCAGACATTTCTGCCGAGCGACTTTTTTTTTTTTTTTGGTATCAGGGATTGAACTCGGGTCCTTGTGCTTGCGAGGCAGGCAGTGGAACCATTGAGCTAAATCCCTGGCCCTGCTGTGTGACTTTTGATTTCCTTCCCCTCCATACTCCCCAGATTGGCTTTGGGGGAGTTTGGGGAGGCATTTCGTTACTTCATCTTCTCATGTTTCTATTTTGTTTGTTTGTTTGTTTTCTGTGCTGGGGTTTGCTGGTTGACATAGTGAGTAGCTTTGGTGCAGAGCTATCCTCTGGGTGAGGCTAACTATTGGCCATTGCTTCCATCACATATTCCAGCTTCCTCTGTTTATTTGGGAGGGGAGGTTGTAGCTTATTGGTCCAGTACCTGGTTCTTCAGACCTCAGTTTCCCAGCTTTTCAGGCTCCAAGATGATACACAAGAGTTTCTTTCTGGTTCAGACAGGTGCTGATACTGGCTCCTCAGCCAGAGTCCCTACGGGGCCAGCACCAGGCTCCTTCCCTCAAGTGCATGCTACTTAGCAGGAGCATCATGAAGAGGAGCAGCTGAATGAAACTCCCTAGCTCTGTGTGAGAGAGGCTTAATCCAACTGGAGACTGCAGGATGATCACTGGCTGATCCTTACATCTGTTTCAAATGATAATTAATTATTTAAGACAGGGTCAGATGGGTACATCTCCCCTTACACCATGCGTACTTGTCCCAGCACAGCACATCACAGGCAGCAGACACATCTTTGGGATTGCTCCTGTGTGCCCCAACCCTACTCAAAGGTAGGCACAGACCTCTGTACCATTAAAACACTAGACCCAGACCCACTCTGACCAGGACCAGAAGCATATTTGAAATAGAAGGAGTACATATGAAATCTCAGCTGATGGATGCTTCAAGTTTGAGTTTCTGCCATGGGTATGCAGTTCATGGGGAAAGACTTGGGCTCCTAATCACAGACCCACGACCAGGCTCAGCCTAAGGCCCTTGAATTGCTGGCATCTCTGGTTTGACCCTAAATCTTACCAGGAATGGGACCTGTCTGGTTTCCTAGGGCTGCTATAGGAAATTACCAACAAGTGGATGCCTTAAAACAATAGATTCTCTCACCATTCTGGAACCTAGAAATCCAAAATCAAAGGGTAAAGCTAGCTCCTTTGGAAAGCTCTGAGGGAGAGGGTCCTTCCCCGTGCTTGTGGCTTCTGGGCACATCAGTCTCAGCCTCTGTCATCACTCATCTTCTCTTTGTGTCTCATCATCATCCTTTTTCTTCTCTCCTCCCCTTTCCTTGCATCTCCTCTCCCTTGTCCTCCCCTCTTTCCTTCCCTTCCTCTTCTCTTCCTTTCTCTTCATCTTCCCCTTTCCCTCCTCTTCTCTGACACTGTTTATGAAATTTAGGGCTCACACATATCATCCAAGATGATCTCGCCTTGGAATCTGTCTTAGTCCATTTATGCTGCTATAATAAAACACCACATCTGGTATTTATAAATATTAGCAATTTATTTCCCATAATTCTAAAGGCTTGGAAGTTCAAGATCAAGCCACTGGCAGGTTCAGTCTCCATGCAGGATGCTCTCTCTGCATCCAAGATGGCACCTCATTGCTGCATCTTCCTGAGAAATGCTGCCCCTCACGGAATGCTGTCTCCTTACACAGCAGAAGGCCAAAAAGAGAGAACGCCCTCTGTCAAACCTTTTCAGAAAGCAGGGCCCTCAAGGCTCAATAATCTCCTGAGGACCACACCTCTTAATAATGTTGTACTGAGTATTAATTTTCAACATGAATTTTGGAAAGGACAAAAATATGTAATCCATAGTAAAATATTTAACTTAGTTATGCATACAAAGTCTTTTCTCCAGATGAGGTCACATTCACAGATATTGGGGGTTAGGACATGGACATCGATTTTGGGGGATCATTTTTCGATCAACCACAGAACCCTACTCTGAAATGGAAGATTCACATCCCTATTCAGTGCACCAGTAGCTGGACCTCCCCCCAGGGCTCTGGGCCCCTGGTTGATTTCCTGTGCCAGCCTGTGCACCTGGGCAACCTCGTTTAGCTGCAAGTTTCACTCACACCTGAGATCCTCCCGCAATACTCCCTCTGCTCATTGATCAAATTCTTCATTCCACTTGGAATGTCAGCATTACCCAGAGTTTGTGTACCCCATCAGATACAGAATAATGGATCACTGGACTCTGGCCAGGTCAGGACACAGGCAGTGGCTCAGGGACACAGGCGTGGTCTTTGGCATGAGAAAAATCTTGGTTCTTGGCTCTAACACTCACTCCCTGTATTAGAGGTCCACTCACTGTTCCTGCGCCTCAGTTTCCTCAATGGTAAAACGGGTTTGGATGATGATGCTTTTCTCAAGGTTGGTTATGAGCAGAAGCTGAGAGAATGTGTGTCCCAGCTATAAGTGTTGGCAAATGGTTTCCTTGCTCATGCTTTTTCCTCTTCTTCCACCCACCTACTAACATAAAGTTGTTAGTACAGAGAAAAGTAGTGACATTTCTGCAGTGTGGTAGCATTGTGATGTGGCAGTGTAGCAGTGTGGTGATGAAAGGGAAAAGCTGTTCTTCTTCCTTCTCCAGGTAAGAGCTGGATAGGACTGGAGGCCCATGGTCCAGGGCCTTGGCTATTCAGCTGCAGGATGAAAAAAATCAAAAGATTGTAGGAAAGAGGAGGGGAGAAATGGCACCTCACTGATCATCTGCAGCAGATTCTGTATCAAGAGTTCATTCTGTAATGGATTTCTTATAACAGAGTGCCTGCAGAAATTTCCAGAATTTATAGCCATAACTAAAGTGTTGCAGATAGGAAGTTTTCAGTGTTAATTTTCTTCTCCTGGAGTCAGTGCTCTCCATCCCAGCTTCCTCTCTCACACCCCCACATCCCCACCCAAGTCAGAGCTTGCTCTTGGCCCCATGATAATACACAAACCTAGTGCTCCCAGAATTCCTTATCTCCCCCAATGAATAGGTTAATCCAAGTCCTGTGTGCCAAACTCAAAGACACAGTTGTGATGACTATGGCAGGAAGGATGGTAATGTGGTCCTGACAGAGCTGAACTGACAGTGTGGTGTGGGGTGAAGTACTATCATTGGTTGGCCAAAGCTACTTTTGATTATGAGCATTACATGGGGAGATTTCCAGTCATCACTGCTTCAAAGCAAAATTCAGAATTAAGGAGCCTTATCATTTGCCAACAGTCACTTTGGATTTTTATGATGGGAGAGTTTAGTTTAAACTACTTATAGTTGATTATGCCAACAGTTGAATATGCAAACAGATGAATAGTTACAGATGCTACACAAGAACTTGGCTCATCTTCCCACCTCATTGTGAGTATTAGGCTAATTTGGGAGTGTGATGTCCTCCTCCCATGCTCAATCTAGGGTGCCCTCTGGCTTGTCCCCAGGTTGTCTTTCCCAGGTTGGCTTGAATCACTTAGACCTGAGCCTGGAGGACTTGGTTTTCCTCCCGCAGTGAGAGAGCACCCATTCCCATAGCCTTCGGGTTAATCAACTCAGTTTTGCCTAGCGCCTTTTTGTGAATGAATGGAGGAGAGCATGTAGCCCTTAAATACACCTAATTAAGCTGGAGGAGATACTAGACTCAATAGCCACAGGCTGGGCCTTGAGGCCAGCCTAACTATATTTGCACAGCGTGCTCTATGTTTGTGAATTTGAAATGGGATCAGCCTATCTGGAGGAAGCTTTGTATGTCTGGCATTAGGCACATTCTTCCTTGGCACAGCCTGGTTGGGGAGAGGGTGGAGGTACATGGTCCTCCCCAGGATTCTCCTTAGAGATGAGCTGTGAGTCTGCCATTCAAAGGGGTTGCCTGCTGCTTCCACACAAGGGATATAAAATGTACAAGCAATAGTTGTGTTAATCAGAAGGGATACATGAAATATTTAACAGCAGCAATAGACAGGCTCTGACCCATTAGAACAAGTAACAGCCAGAAGCCTTACAGACAGAGCTGAACATCAGCCTTGGAAAAAGTGAGAATTTACCGAGAGCTTAATAGCTATTTTCCCATTGCCCATAGCTACAATTCAGTGAGATGGGCTTGGGTACTTTCCTAATTTTAGAGATAGGAAAACTGCGGTTTAGAGGTCATGGCTTCCCAAAGGCTATGCAATTAATGGCAGAACTGGAAGCCAATCACCTTCCATGTTCTTTTTACCATATCATGCTGCTATGCCTACACAGGTACTTGGACTCATCCAAGTCAAAGAAGATCAAGAGCAAACCCCCAGCTTGTGGCTAGGCAGCCCACTGTGAGCTCCAGGCAAGATGAGAATGAGAGCAGGTAGGAGGGGTGGCAATGCTCAATTTATAGTCAATTCAGGTTGGAACAAGTGAGCTGGTGTGGGCATTGCTGTGCTCTCTGCTCACAGAGGACTATGGTCCGATGGCGGGGGGCAAAGAAAGTGAGGGCTGTATAGAGTCAGTATGGACAGGAGCACTCTTGGAAGATAAGAACATGGGTGTTGATTTGGAAGGGAATCCTAAGAAGCAGAATGTGAAAGTGGGCAGAGTTGGACACGGAAGGAGAAAAATAATGTGGATGTTAATGAATGAGTTACTATCTTGGGCAACTGGAGTAGATGCTCCGGGCACCTTCTACAAATGTGATATTGCCTCAAAATTGTGCCATTGGAGAGCAGGCAGCTGGGGCACGGTTCCCTCCCTTCACCCCCACCCTGGGGCATTACCTTCCTTGTACTTGATGCTTGTATCTGGCCAGGTCTCAGGATGCCAGGAAGGCAGACAAGAGACACACAAGCTGAGCGTGAGGCCTGTCTTCTAAAGCACAGGTAAACTCAGGTGGGCTGGATGTGGGATAGGGGCCACAGCTTGGCTATCCCTAAGATGTCCCCAGAAGACACCAGGAAACTAGTGTCACCATCATGGCTCCGTTTTCCATGTAAGGGAAAAAGGGAGGCCCATTCTATGACCATGGCAATGCTTGATTTTCTGAGAACCTGAAAAAATACGTCCTTCACCCTCCACCTACAGAACATCGGTGTCTGGGCTTCCCTGTCCCCACCCTCTGATTTATTTGGGGAGCCTCCACAATGGGAAGGAGGTTTGCTTTGGCTCTGGTGAGAAATGGCCTGCCAAGACTGATACTCTTCTATCTTCCACGTCCCCATCCTCACCCACGTGTAGCTGGCACCTTGTCCTCCCAGAGAGCCTGGCGGGGGCATTTGGCAAAGCCAGAATGTTTTAATTTCAGAAACCATTGATTGAGAGCATGTTAACAAATGGCACCCATTGGTCTGAGTGTTGTTTGCTATTCACCTTGTCTCTTCTGAGCCCTGACTGCATCTAGATAGGACCTGGGCAGGCTCGGGCTATAGGCAGAGAGGAACTCTCCCTCCAACTTCCTTGGGTCAGAAGATAGGAAAAGTGGCAAGAAATTGCCTGGGACTGGCTAAGAGAAAGGTCTTTTCACCTCCAGGATGAGAGTCTCCTAGAACATTAAGGCGAGAGCTGGAGGGAGATTGGACTGTCATTCACGGACAAGCTTCAATAGGCGGTTTATCTCTGTACAAAGTACTGGGCAGTAGTTCATTGTGGGGTTGGAGCCTGGCTCCATCCAGATGTGTGAACCCTGGCATGTTGTTTTCCCTCTCTGTTATCTTTAATCACACCACCTATGAAATAAGCAGAGAAGTCTCTGCCCCACTCCATCTTAGGTAGCCAGTGAATGGAACCACGGCAGGACAGTACTTGAGAAAAGTAAAGCAACCATGGGATACATTTTATTAATTGGTGTGAATGAGTCAGAGACAAGAAAGCTTGTATAGGATGGGTAGCCTGGGAGATATTGACCATCTGGAATGTAACTGCAGAAAGAGTGTGAGACTCAGTACCAAAAATCGGCTTTAGAGAAGAGGGTAGCTAGAATGTTCCCAGCTCTGCCCTTGAGACAAGTCTCTGCTTTGAGGTGAGGACAATTCCTGGATCTTAGTAGAAACAATAGTTCCACTGTGTGATAGTCTTCTTGTCTTATTCTGAAACAGTGGACAAGACTGAAGAAAAGTTCTATCTCCTTGGTGCTATAAAGTGGCGTCTTGGTGCAGTGGGAATTGGGTGGGCTTGCTGCCCAGTATCTCTCCCTGCATAGCATTCTAGATCCACTTTCCCCTTTTCTTCTATACCCAGCCCTTGTGCTGTGGAGACACCAACTCTTGGCTTTGGGTGAAGCATGTGATTTAGGCCTCAGGCAATCTAAACCTGACAGTCCTTTGCCGGTCACAGCAATTTGTTTAGGGTTACCAATGAGATGTGACAAGATGCTTCCTGAGGCTTCCAGAAGATAATTTTTCACTTTTTCCAGTTGGACTTGGAGCTGAGAGAACGGGAACAGAGGGCAGGAAGTCATCTTGCCATCATGTAAAATCTAAGTCAACAAGGCAGAAGGCAGAGCCCAGAGAGGAAAAAAATTGAGTCCCAGTGGTATCATTTGATCCAAGAATCTAGACTTACTCCCAGGAACTTTCAGCTTTGAAAGCCAATACATTCCTTTTGTGCCTAAGTTATTTTGAGTTAGATTTCTGTCTCTTGCTAATGTGTCTAAACTGAAACAGCTGGACAAGAGATAGCGGCACATCAATCACCTTTTAAAATAGCTAGGTTGGCACTCTCACTTTGCACTGATGTCTTTTGAGCCCAAATTTTATGAGTTTACCTTTGCAAGACTGGTGACTAGGGGATACACTGAAATAGTCCACTTTCTGTGCTTGCCTGGCTGAGAACTTGGCCAGAGCATAACCCAGCCCAAGTGACCATGGCTGGCAATGAGCGACATCTCTGTGATCACTGTGGATGTCTTCTTACCTGGGAATCTGTTAAACCACTGATACATCCCCTTGCTTTGTGACAAGGCTGGGTAGGAAAGCAAGTGCTAGGCCACAGATCATTCATCTCTTTTATCCAATCAAGCATATTTTAACTTACCCAACACATAAATGAACAAGGGAATGGTGAGCAGTAAGTCTAGTGAAGTTGAGTGAGATACGGGAAATATTCATAATATTGCATTTAACAACCAGTGTGATAGATCGCAGAAGCTATAATTTCTGAGAGTCCATGAACTGGTGTCTCTGGGAGATACTCAGCTGCAGTGAGGGTCTCAGCCTGCACACACCTGTTGGGAGCAATGCTAAGTACCATCAGGGGTACTGTCACCTACCAGGGCTGTGGTCTGGAGGTGTGGGTGGCAGGATTAGCTGGGAGGTGGCAAAGAGACACTGGAAGAACACAGCAATATTTTCACAGCTGGTCTGGTTATGTTGGTGAGCACTGGCCACACAGCAAGCCTGAATGGAACCCAGGCCTCGAAGGGGTTGGCAGGCCAGGTTAATGGATCTTTATTCCATCTTGAAGATGATGGAGGACTGATGGAGGTATTAAGAAGGCTGCTGACAGAATGAATGATTTGGAAGGCATTTCTAGTGATGCTGTGGGAGTTGGATGAGCCTCCAGGCCCAGGTAACCTGGAAAGGAGATTGGAGACAGTGGTCTAGGCAGGCAAGAAATAGGAGGTCTTTGTTAGAACGGTCTTTATTCCCATCAGGAACAACTGATCAAGACCCTTACTCAGGTGTGGAAGGATTTGGTTTTGAGATGTTGCATACGGTTTAGTTGATTTTCTTTAAAATTTAATACTTTCTTTGACAGCAGGGTGTACAAGCTGGCCTTTTTTGTGGTCCGCTTCCTATCATATTTAGAATGTTCTTGAACACTCGCAGGACACCTGGCCTTGTGAGCTATCTCCCTCTATTCTTCCCCTTGGATGCTCCACTGGGATTCTGAAAAGCTTCCATTCGCTGTTACACATCAGCTCGAGCTGCTGAGCTCTTTAAGCTTCGACTGTCCGTATTTGAAAGGCTTGAGATAAAGTTTCCCACTGGTGGAAGGAAGGCACTTAAGTGGCTTAGACCCTCTACTAGTTACACTTCCCCCACAACCCTCAGAGCCTCCAGATGTTAATTCCATGACTCGGGGTGAGTGTATCATTCTCAACTTTGGGGAAATTCATCCCTCAAACATTTCCTGAGTCCCTTCTGTGTACCTAGTACACAAGTGGCTTCAGGAGACTTTAGAGGTTTCCTCTGCTTTTCTCACACCACCACCACACAAACGCTCCTCAGCCCATAGATGGATGCAAGCTGGGCAAACCCATAGCACACTGTAGTTCTCCACTAGGCCAAGCCCCCTGGTACCTGGGCAGAGGCAGTGGCCAGGGCAACTCAGGGGCTCCAGGAAGAGCTCCCCTCCTAAGTACACTTCCTCTAGTCCCCTGGAGTAATTCTTAGGAGTCCACAGTCTATGGTTTCAGGAGGCCACAAGTCAAAGCCAACACCAGTATGTTAGGACACCTCTGTTATTTCTGAGTGTCAGAGGATGGCTCACCCGTATAGATCCTCTTTGTTGTGCCCACAGTCTTCCACAGAACTTGGAAGTAGTTTCTATGTGAGGACTCAAATCGGCCACTCAGCCCAGACTGGACTTTGACTTGGGGATGGTTTTACAATTAAATATGCAGTGTGGTTGTTTGCTGATACTCCTCTTGCTGCTGCTGGGAGGCAGATTCAAAGCTGCTGCTCACTAGAGAGCTTTTTTAAAAACTCAAAACTGGGCTCTTAAAGGAGACAGCTAACTCTTTTTGTTCCCCATGGTTAAAAACTAACATTCCAAAGGACAGCTTTTGAACAACACAAAGCCCAAGTGGTTTTTCCAGGTAGAATCTTTGGATGGCTTGTCTTTTCAGGTGTGGATGTGGGGAGTGAGGCTATGGAGGAGGAACTGTTGAGGAGGGTAAAGGGGGCAATAGAGGGAGGCCAAGAATGTGAGAAAGAAGAGGCAGCTCAGAATTCTACTTGTCCTGAGCCAGCCTTGTTGTGGGACTTCCCTCGGGGTCCCAAGGATGCACAGTACCTAGCAGGAGGAAGCTGCTGGAATCCCAAGGCAGGGTTAATGACAGTAATAGCCAAAATGTAAGTGGCATTTGTTAGGTGTTAGGCACTCTTCTAAGGCCTCTGCATGCATTGACTCAGCTGCTCCTCACAACAGTCCTATGAGATAAGCACTGATATTATTATTAGTACGGTCATTTTCCAGGTGAGGAACTGGAGGCAGAGACAAAGTGATTTGCCCAAGTCACAGAGCTGGGGGGCGGTGTGGCCGTGACTCCCAGTTCGGGCACCAGTCAGCTTGAGAGTCTGTGCTGCTAACTCTGGGAAAGGTCCCCACCCCACCCCACAAGATGACCTGGGGTGAGTTACTTGGACCCTTGCTTTTTCTCACCTGGGCACTAGGGCAGAGAATACTGGGAAGTGAGGGACAGGTGCTTCCAGGTCTGGAGGGCTCTTTGCCATGTTCAGTGTGGTCCTTTAGTTGGCTCCCGGGCAAGGGGAGAAGAGACTGAGGGGTTGGCTTTCCTGAGCAGCACCAGAAGGAGCTCAGGGATCCTAGCAGAGCCACTGAGATATGAGAGGAAGGAGGCAGGAGACAAGGACCCATAGAGGAGACCTCAGGAGTCTGCCCGACCCTGGCGATGGAGTCCCCAAGCGTGCTTCCTTTCACGGCTGCTGCTGGAGCCTCCTGGGCCTCTGCACATTGCTCTGGACTCCAGCACAGATGCTCTTCCTGCCAGTTGCTGTCTGGGCCTGCTTTCCACTCCCAGAAGTTGTTAGGGTTCTGTCCCTGTTCCTGCCCCTTATCTTCCAACCTTACTAAGCTTTCATCTCCTCCACCTCCTGCTGGACTCCAGCTCTGTGTCTTCTGCTTTCTTCCTTTGGCAAGACTCATCTGCATCTCAGTGCATCGCCCCCCTGTATCTCGAACTCAGCAGGCTTAGGAGCCAGGTTACTCAGAACAAGGCAGGGCCTTTCCTTGAGCATGCCCTGGTCAGAGATGTTTGTTGGATTGAACTGAGAAGGGGTTTGAGGAGTAGACAGAGCCCTTACCCCAGAAATTCCATGTGACTGTGACCATGGGTAAGTCACAAAATCTCTCTGGGCCGCAGCAGCTCCTTACCTGATAAGAAGGCTGGGCTGGATCATTTTGGGTAGGGGGGCTGTTAGCTCTGACCTTTCCAGGCTTCCAGGGATGGGGTTCCTGGGGGTCCCACTTGGCAAGACAAGTGGGCCAGTTTGTCTGAGAGGCTGCCCACTCGCCCTGTGGGCTGGAATCCATTCCAGCTTTTGTCCTGAATCCCCGTTGTCTCTCATGCATAGCTTCAAGAAGTTCTTTAGAACCCTGAGTGGGTAGAATTAACACCAACTATATCCATCTGGCACCAAGAATCGCTTCTCCAATAAGATCATAATCACTTCTCATCAGATTAGCGCTCGCCAGGAGCTGTTCTGAAACCCTTTCTGGGATTGATCCAGCTCTGACTCTGAAGGAAAAAATTAAAAGCAAATGAGATGAAAAGATGATGAATTTGATGAAAGGCCACAATACCTAGAGGCTGTTCATCCTGTAGAAGGGCTCTGGGGTGGGAAGGGGGTCAGGACAATTATAAGAGGCTGCCCCGGAAGCCTGAGGTGTGAGAGTGAGCCATTCCCCGCAGACAGCCTCACTCCAGTGTGTGTGAAAGCAGGGCCCAGGCCCAGGCCCGGGCCCATCACCCACACAGACAAAGCAGCAGCCAGGTGAGTCCCGACCTGTGCTGTGGGCTCAACAGTGTCCTGGCTCTGTGCTACGAGCAACTCCAGCTGTTGTGAAAGGGACACTTACGGTAGACACAGATAAGTCCATGGGTGACATAGTGCTTCTTGTCAACATCAGGTAACCAGAAGATCTCTCAGCCCAGAGGCCAGAGCCCTACTTCCAGGTAAGCAGTGTTCCCTGGAATCCCCTGTCCTATTCACACAAATAGACTTAATGCCTCTGGCATGGTTTCAGTCAGTCTACATCTCCTGAGCACCTTTCACCTCACAAATGCAAGCTTGCTAGGGTCTGAAGGTTGTGTCTCCTCCTCAGTTCACCTGTTGAAATCCTGATCCCCAAGGAGACAATATTAGGAGGTTGGGCCTATGGGAGGAGATTAGGTTGTGGTGGCAGAGCCATCATGAATGGGCTTAGTGCCCTTACAGTAAAGGTTCCAGAGAGCTGCCTTTTTCCTTCCTCCGCATGGGGCCAGGGAAGGAAGACAGAGGTCCATCTATGAGCCAGGAAGTGGCCCTCACCAGACACTAAATTGGCCTGAGCCTTGATTTGGACTTCCCAGAGAATAGTGAAAAATAACTTTGTGTCATTTGCAAGCCCCCTAGCTTATGGAATTTTGTTACAACAGACTGAAACAGAGCTCCTTTCTGATATCCATCTTGTTGGTCAACAGGGCCACTATTTTCACCAATAAAACCCAGTTCTGCCAGGCCACATGCTAATTTGCAGACTCAGCTGTTGACTGAAATACAAATAACAGAAGTGCATATAGCTATCACTTTTCATACAAGCTTCATGCCGAGTGTGCGGTAGCTGATGGCCCCTCAACCCTGGATTTTCCATTTAGGGCAACTTCCCCTCAGATTGAGCTCCTGTCTCTGCTAAGGTAGTGAAAGTCAATTATAGACATCATCACAACATCACAGATGGAGACCTTATGGCCTGGAAACCCGTGGCTTTGGAGAGAGAAGATAATTTAATAAACCTTATCTCTATATAGACCAGAGGTCTGGTCAATGACTGAATTCAGATCCCAGGCATGGATCCTAACCTTCACCACTAGCAGACCTCTGACCCTGGCCACTGATGGAGCCACAGAGGGGTTTGGAAGGGATTGTGCCACACAGCATGATCATAACTATTCTAGCCACAGGGTGAGCCTTCCAGCATCCTCCAACTTCCCCACATAAATTTAGCTCAGTTTGTATTTTATGGCAGTTGTGTTCCTAGGAGAGATGTGGGTTTTCATCTCCTTATAATGCAAACCACTAATTCAGGCCTCTGGGAGTTATTTTGTAGGGGGTCTTTCACTTCCTATAAACATACTCCCTGGATTTTTGGCACATTTGGGGACTCAGAGTCAGTTTAGCATTTTAAAGAAGCTAAAGAATATGTAAAGAATCCTAATAAAAATGTAGTTAGAGCCCTGGCGGGAGGAATAATCGTTACATTAATGCATCAGGCTCATATTCCCAAAGGCACTCTTTCACTCATGTAAAAATCCTTTCCCCCACTGTTTACTGGTTTTGGGAAATGGTATTGTATTTCCTTTTTTCTTTTCTGAGAACACTGGGTTTCTGAGTTAGATTTGTGAAGTTCTATCATGCTTCTTATCTATGGAGCAAAGCATAATATTGACAGTTTGAGTTTGGAATCTGACACCCAGGGTTCCCGTTACAGCTCTGACAATAACTTGCTGCGTGGCCTTGGTCTCTTTAACCTCTCTGAGCCTCAGTTTCTGCCTTTGCAAAATGGGTCTAACAAAATTTATTTTATTGAAGGTCATGGGAAGTTGAAACAAATCAGTATTTGCAAAGTACTTGTCATTTAGCAAGTGCTCATATAAAGGTAGTCACTAACAGTCCAAAGAGGCCTTGCATGGAAAGCACATTAGAAATGCTCTCATGTGGATACTGTCAGCAATGCTCTTCTGTGAGCCTCAGGGGACCTGTGGCCTGGCTGAGTGTAGTGCTGAGGCCTCAGATCAGGGCACGATGCACTAAGTACTTATTTGGTCAGTTGACTCCCTAGCTCTGGGCACTGCTCTCAAGGTTCTGAGCAGCAGGCATTGAGGGTGAGCCATGAGGACTAAAGTGGCTCTCTTTGAGTGAAGAGGTTGTTGGTTTTATTCCTCGTGGTGCTCCCACCCTTAAACATGCCTCTGAATCACCTAGAGATCTTGTAAAGCAGAGTCAGCTCCCTAGGTCGTGGGTAAGGATGAGATTCTGTGTTTCTAATGAGCTCTAGGTGAGGTCAATGTGGCTGGCCTGTGGACTCTGCTTTGGATAGCAAAGTTCTGGAGCAGAAGTCCCAGTCCGCATTATAATCGTGTGTGGAGCTTTCAAAAAAAAAAAAAATATGCTCAGGGTCTATCTCAGATCAATGGATTAGAACCTTAGGAATCAGGGCTGGTGAGGGGACTGGGCATTGGTAAAAAGAGCTTTGGAGTCTTTCTCATTTTAATTATTGACCAAGGGCTTGTTGATAGCCTGATTCTGCCCATGCCTCTATATCTAATCAGAAGGATCCGAGGTACAGGTTTGCTTTGGTCTAGAAATGCCACACAATGGAGGAGACATGGAAGTGGTAGACACAGCAGTGGCTGCTCCAGCTCCTGGCTACAGCTACTCTGACCCCTTCCTCTTGTTCTGGGAGCCCCTTCCCCAGGCCCTGGCACCGTAGGCAGCTTCAGAGCCTGCAGGAACATGGCCAATGAATGAGCAGTGATTGGAGAATGATTTTGCAGCACCACTGTTGTGGGGCTGCTGCTCCCAGATTGAGACCGCTTGGGCTTCCTGACCTTGGATAGATGTGTGGAGCTCCTTGAACAACAGAGGGTCCTCCTGTGTGGACCATGTTCACCTCAGCTGGGGCCACCAGCAGCTTTGCCTTCTGGATCTCAGCCTAGGGTTCACTCAGGATGGCTCAGGCCAGCCAAGGAGAGCCAGGGTCCAGAGTGGGTAGACTAACAAGCTTGCCAAGTGACTGGGGACAGGGAGACCAGTAGATGTGGGGTTGGAGGTCCAGGCTAAGGGGTGCATGGGAGGAGGTAGCAGGACCCAGTCACAGACCCTGGCTTCCAGGGCATGACTCTTGGGGCCTGGGACTGCAGGGATGAGGTGAGTAATTCTGGACTCCAGTTCCACATCTCTGAAACAATGGCCAGGGAATGAAAGTGACAACTTTAGCATGGGAGACAGAAGAGACCCCATCCTTAGAGGCAGAAAACAAGGGACAGGGGAGGAACTGGCTAAAGAGGGGGTGGCAAAAGTGAGAAGGACCAGGTGCCAGGCTGGTGACACTGAGCCTCTGAACTGAGTTGAAGGAAGTAGTGATGATGGGGGAGCCATGGTGCTGAACAATATCTAATTTAGGGTTTGGTCAAATCACTGGGTGTTACAGTCTAGCCAAGTTGACACAGAATTAACCATCATGCCCTCCAAGTCTGCTCCAATGGTTGCAGACATGAATGCCTTGGAAGGGACATACTGTGTTTCAGATATGCATCCCCTGAAGGTCTACATGGTGAAGGCGTGGTCCCCAGTGTGCGGCTCCTGGGAGGTGGAGCTTTAAGAAGTGAGACCTGGTGGGAGGGCTTTGAGCCATTGGGAACATGCACTTGAAGGGGATAGCTGGACCCCGGCCCTTTCTCCTTCTGCTCTTTTGCTTCCATAGTATGTGTTTCTTTGCCATGAGGTGAATAGATTTGCTCTGCTCTGGTGGCTTACCCTGGGATTGGGTGAGGCCTGTCACTGGGATTGGTTGGAGATGCAGGTATGCTGCTCTGTGCACCAGAAGCAGGGCCAGCATGCAGACAGGCATCTAGTACAGCTGGAAGACAGGCCCTCAGACTGCTCCCACCCTCACCTCACACTGGCTGGGGACCCAGGCCCAGAAGGAAGGCGAGACAGGGCACCCTGTAAGGAGTGAGCTCCCCACTGCCAGATATATGCAAGGGACCTGGAGGCAGCCACCACGTGTGGTCAAGGATTCTTCCTGAGGGTCTGCAGAGGCCTGGTGGGCAGGCAAGAGCCAGGAGCTCTGAACTCCCCCAGGGCCCTCCCTGGGGATCCTGTTCCCCCACACCCATAGGGCATCCAGCCACTCACCCGGTGCTGGGGGCCACATGGGCAACTCAGCTTCAGTCCTAGGTGGTGAAGTTGGCTGAGATGATGGAGCACTCATGGACCCTCAGGGACATCTCCATGGCCACATGGTCTGGAGGTCACAGGAGGGGACCTCAGGGTCTGAAGGTCAGGACCCACCCCAAGAGCCCTCTGGCTTCTACCCCTCACTCACCCTGCTGAGGTGGGAAGGCCAGGAAGCGGTCTTGGGGCAGAAGGTTGCAGTAGGCGATCTGGTGGCCGTCGGTGGGGCCTGGGACTCAGGCTACCGTGCGGATGCCACTGCTGTAGTCGCAGGCCATCTCCAGGCCACTGAGGCTGGGCAGGCTGCCTGAGACCTGCAGGGTCATGCCCCGGGGGCAGGGGACCTCAGTGTGGGACAGACAGCGCAGCTGAGCATGCCCCGGGGGAAAGGTGGCAGCAACCAGCACTCAAGTACCAAGGGGTGCCCACTCCTCATGACCTCTGGGCCTCAGTTGCCCAGGCTGAAACACTGTGCTCCTACTGTGAAGCAGGCCTATTGCTATCTGGCCATGAGACCTCTTTGTCCCCTGAGCCTTGGCACCTCATTTCCACACTTCCTGTGCCCTGCACCACCTGCCAGGGCCAACCGGCTCACCTCCCTGTCCTTGCTCAAATGTCACTTCCACCACTTCCCAGTCCTGACCAGTCTGAAACATCTACCCTTCTGCCCTCCCACACAGGGCACTTTCTGTTTCTCTCCCTCTGCATCACCAACTTATTTATTTATTTATTTATTTATTTATTGAGACAGGGTCTTGCTACACAGCCCAGGCTGGCCTCAAACTCACAGCTATCCTCCTGTCTCAGCCTCCCAAGTTCTGGGATGACAGGCATGTACCACCACACCTGGCTCTTTCACCTTATTGGGGTCTTGTTCACAGCTGTGTCCCCAGCTCCTGCCATGATGTGCTGCCCCCTCAGGCCTAAAACAACAGGCCCATTTGATCATGGACTGGCCCTTCCAAAACGATGAACCAAAATATACCTTTTCTTTTCATAAGTTGCTTATCGCAGGTATTTGATAGAGTAGCAGAAGGCTGGCTAACACGTGTGTTTGCCTGTGCATCTGTACACACAGATGTTCTTTCGGTGGCCAGTGAGGACAAGAACAAACTCTTCTTCTCTTCCACAGTGCCACTCGGGTCCTTGTTGCCCACTGCTTGAGTCATTGTCAGTCTCCTTTTGCTTCTAGTCTTTCCTTTCTCTGCTGCCCCACAGCCAGAGGGATCTTCCTAAAAGGCAAATCCACTCGCCCCATGCTCTGCCTCCCCATTCAAACTTTTCAGGGTGCTGGTGTCCTAGTGCAGCTTTCTTGTACCTGAGCCCCTCACGGCAGGAATTCCTAACACCGCCAGAAAAAGCCAGGCTGTGACATATCTCAGGGCCTTTGCTCAAGCCTGGAATGCCTTTGTATTCATCCTTCTATGCTACCTGTCTTCTATTCTTCTGTCCTGTCTGTCACCTACTGCCCACTGTACTCATGTGCGTGTGCATGTACACACACACGGATGCCTAGTGCTATAGCTAGACTTCGTCTCCCTTTTTGTCCTTTCTCATCTACTCATCACTTGTCCACTTTGCAGTCCGCACAAACTGCCAGCACAGTACCTAGTACAGTTATTGCACAGACAACCTGAAGTACAGAGAGCGTGGTTGGGTCCCCTGGGGGTAATCCACACCATCTGACTTCTCTCCGCTGTTGGAGCAGACAATAAATAGTATGTCTTTCTGAGGACTTGCTACACGACAGGCTTCATGTGGATGATTTCACTGAATCATCACAGGTGAGGAGTGAGTATTATTATCCCCACTTTGCAGGTAAGGAAACTGAGGCTCAGGGCTTGAATGAAAGCAGCCTGACTCCACAGCTCAGCCTTAACCACAATATTCTGTTGAACAACTTGATGGAAAGCACTTTGTTTAAATTCAATTGATTCAGACTGTTATTTGATTAAAAAGAAATATTTCTACTTTGATCATTTTTAGGTAAGGTTAATAAATGATGAGGCCTTTTCTAACTTATTTATTTTTATTGAAGTATAATTCACATATCATAAATTCATCCGTTTAAAATGTACAATTCAAATTTGGTGGTTTTTATTATATTCGTGAGGTTGTATAGCCATCATTTCTATGTAGGTGCAGAATATTCTCATCACCCTAAAGAGAAACCCTGTGCATATTAACAATCACCCCCTATTTCTCCCTCTCCCCACCGCCTGGCAATCACCAGCCTACTTTCTGTCTCCATGGATTTGCTTATTCTGGACATTTTATACCACTTGAATTACACAACATGTCATCTTTCATGATGCTTCTTTCACTTAGTATTCTGTTTCAAGGTTTATTCAAATTACAGCCTGTGTCAGTGCATCACTCTTTTTTATGGTTAAATAATATCCCACTGTACAGTAGGTTGAATAATGGTCCCCAAAGGTATCTACGTCATTTTCCTTGGAATCTGTGACTTATGGAAAAGGACTTTTACAGATATGATTCGGTAAGGATCTTGAGATAGGAAGATTACCCTAGATCAGTGGTGGCACACCTATGGCATGCGTGCCACAGCGAGCTGTTTGTTATTATTAAAAGCTCTAAAAGGTTGGCCAACACTGCCCTAGATTATCCTGGTAGGCCCTAAATAGAACCACAAATATCCTTATAAGAGAAAGGCAGAGAAGATTTGACTAAGAAGAGAAGGCAATGTGATGACAGAAGCAGAAATTGGGGTGGCATGGTTCAAAGATAGAGGATGGGGCCACAAGCCAAGGAATACAAGTAGCTACTAAAAGCTGAAAAGCCCAAGGAAACTATCACAGCTTCCAGAAAGAACCAGCCTTATGAACACCTTGACTGCAGCCAGTGAAACCAACTTAGGATTTCTGACCTTCAGAAATGTAAGACAACTTTGTGTTAACTCACCAAATTTCTGCTAATGTGCTACAGCAGTATCAGGGAACTAGTAATACAAATACACCACATTGTGTTTATGGAGTCATCAATCCATAGACATCTGGGTCCACTCTTTAGCTGTTATGAATAATGCTGCTACACACATTCATGTGTAAGTTGTTATGGATATGTTTCCATTCTCATGGATGTGTACCCAGGAGTGAAACTGCTGGGTAATAGGATAACTATCTTTAACCTAATGAAGCACCTGGTATGTTTTGTTTTGCAGACTTTTCAGGTCTGGAGAGGCCACACAGAAGCAAGCTGACAGCTGGGCAATACAAGGAGACTTTCATGCAGCGGCTCTGATAGTGACAGGCAGCCCCAGTGAGCTGAGGAACATTTCTAAAGCTTAAGCTGCCATGTCACACACAGCAACACTTTCAGAGTGTCAAATGCTGGAGCTGTAATGACTTTCTTGTGCGTATTGTTTGAAAATAGAAGTGAGTATGCTATTCTAAAGCTGGTGTTGAGACAGTGTAGACAAGACTAATTTGGTAAAAAGTAAATTGATAAGAATTTCAAAGAACAGTTCCAGCAAGAACTGATAAGAGCAGTTTCATCGAGTAAATTCAGACACAACACATACTTCCTGAGAACTTAAGTGAGCCCAGCACCAGACACTGGGATGAGGTCTTTTATCCCAGTCTTGGGGTTAATTCTCATGAAGACCTTAATGGAGAAATATTACCTTCTTCCATGCGTTACAACTGAGACTGACGTGGTGGCTCTGAAGTGTTTGTTCAAGTCACACAGCTACTGTGGGAGGGAAAAAGAGTTCAAACCAGGTCTGTCTGCCTTGAGATTCACTTTGATTTCAGTGAAAGAAGAGGAACTTTTTCACAGTTATTTGTCTGGGTCTATATGTACACACAAGCAAGAGCTCTCCGGCAGTCACTTGAGCTAAAATTTCTCTGGTTCACTTTACAATGTGAAATCTTTTGGAAAGAAATGTGGTAGAGACAATGCCATGTAACTCCACACATAAGCTGAGGAGGAGGGGTATTAAGCTGTGGCTGTGTTTGTGGCTTGTGTTTTGTGGTTTCGCATTTTTGTTTCTTGAGTGCTTATTATATGTCAGGCTTCTCACTTGGTCCTCACAGTGCCCTTTAAAGGTGGTCACAGTCACAGGTGGCTTTACAGGGAAACATTCACAAGGAGCAGTATATCATTAGGTGTATTCAGAGTCTGTGCAAAGATTATAGAGTGTACTTACACAGACCTAGGTCAGTGCTTCTGTATGGTCTCTGAATGCAACACAGAGACTCAGTAAACACAAGATATATGAGGCTGCTGCCAGTGTAACACGGTATACTGTTTTTAATCAGTAGAATTAGGCTAAAATAACAATAAAATCATAGTGTGGTCAATACATAAGCCAGTAGCATGTTTACTATCATTATTGAGAATTCTATGCTATACAAAACTGTATGTACTATATTTTTATATGATTGCCAGGGGAGTTCATTTGTAACAGCCTTACTACCCACACATGACCAATGTGCTGTGCTATATTGTTATCATGGCTACAACATCACTAGGTGATAGGAATCTTTTAGCTCCATTAAAATGCTATGGGACCATGAATCATGTATGTGGTTTGTCATTGACTAAAACATTTTGTGGCTCACGACTATGGTAGTATGTGCACTTTACAAATAAGAGGGAAAGGGTATTTGGAAGGTTATGTCCTTAAAGCTCACAGAGCTAGCTAGTCACTATCAAAGCCAAGATCAGAATTTAGGTTTTCTGGTTTGAAAGCCCTTGTTATTTTTGCCACAAAATCCTGTCAGCTTGTTGTTCTGAATCTGAGACCAAGGAAGAGCTAGGATTTTTCTTTCTGAGAAATGTGATGAGTGAAATGAGAGAACAGAGAGGTCCCAGCAAATACCCTTAAACCCATATTGGCTTCTGAGTGGTGTGTGTGTGGGGAGCAAGATCTAGACCAGGCAAGGTAGGCGGACGGGAACCTCATCCGGTCCAACCCGGAAGCTCAGGCCTAGAGGAGACACTGCCTGGAGGCCACTGTGGGATGCGAGAGAGCACGAGGCTGCCACCAAATCCTGATCCAGCAAGTGGTTTCATCTGGGAGGCTTCATTTTTCCCCTTTAAAATGGGGATAAAGGAGGCCCTGTGGAAGGGAAAGAAGACAGGGAAAGTGACTCTGAGGTAGGGGTTCAGTAGACTCTAGCCTTCCGGGCCACAGCCCTAAATGGTCAGGCAGGGCATCACTCCTTGTCTGGGAACGCTTGGAGGCTGTTCTCCAGCCTGTGGGGCATCAGGGGCTCTATCATACCCTTCCTCAGGTCAGAGTCACTGACGGCAGAGCCCTCGGTGTCGAGGTCATTTGGGCAAAGGGGTCTGCAGAGTGCGGCTCCAACTCAGCGTTCCTCAGCTTGCAGCCTCCTGAAACTCAGTCACAGGTTGAAACTGCAACCCCGCTGGTGACTGCTTCCTTGTTGCTAAGCGACCAAATATCTGATATTAAGCTCCTGTTGATGAAGCTAATTGCAAAGGTTAATTGTCCTCTGAGATGAAAAACGCTCCAGGAATGTATTTAGGAGTTGGTCTCTGTGAACTTCTGAGAGAACATGATTTCATGAAAAAGCCTATTTTTCAGACAATGATGATGGCATCAGCACTTTGTTCTTCCTGCTTTGTTCATGCCTTAGTGAATTAAGTTTTCGAACTTAACACCAGAGATCTTTCTTTTATCAAGAGGGCTCTCATGTGGAACCTCAGAACGCGCAAAAGGTCACGGATCTAACTTGGAGTGGTAGGTGCGGCTAGGAGTCCTGCCTCGCCAGCCCCGCCCAGAGCCTCCTCTGCTCAGAACCCCACCCACGCAGTGCTCAGGCACAGCCCCTCCTTACTGCTCCTCCCTGCCAGTCTCACTTGCTGAGGTTCTTGAGAGACAGCTGTGCTGAAGCAGGGCAAGTGACCAGCAAATGCATCTCTAGGAAGCGGTCCCGATAACTGTCATGAACCTGGCTGAGCCAGGTCACATGCAGCTAATATGCTTTGAATGCAACATCATACAGCAGAATTCCGCACTTCTCCGGTTGCTGGGTAAGGGTTCCTGAGGAAGCAGATTGAGGACACGAAAAAGAGGAGATGGGGAGCTTCAGTCTCAGGGGCCTGTTTCCTCATCTTTAAACAGAGATGACAGAGCCCACTTCACCTCTCAGGGCTACTATAAGAACAAGTGCTGATAAACATGAAGGGGTGCAGTGCCTGACACAGAGCAGGAAGGAGCTCAACCAGTAGTGCTGTTTCTCTGTTGCTGGCGCTGTTTTGCAGCAAGAAGCTGAAGTGGTCGCGGTGGAACAGGCCCCTCAAACAGGAGGGCAAATTCTGATTCAACTGGAAGGGTAGGAAGACACCATGCCAAAGCTGAGGGCAGGAGGTTCCGGGCAAAATGTAAGTGGGTATGGCTCTCCAAGTGACCTCCAGCAGCCTCTTTCCTGTTTCACAGCTGAGGCCTTAAGAGGGGCTTCTTTCCAGAAGATGCCGGTCCTCTCACTGGGGGGCTTCGAGCGGGGCTGGGTGATGATGTGGAAGAAAGACACTGGGTCTGTCTCAGGACCTCCTGTCACTTGGCAGCATCACAGAGCTGAGGGCCCTCCTGGAATGCAGGCGGAGCTCAGGTCCCCCACACCTGGCCTCATGAGGGCGTCATGCCTTCAGAAGGGGCCTTCATTCGTATCTGCCACACAACATTCATTCCTTCCCTCCACATGTTTTTAGGGAGCCCTCATCATGTGTGGAGATGAGGGGATACAGAAGTGGAAGACACAAGTCCTACATCTGGGTGCTCACAGTCTAACATGGGGGTTGGCAAATTTTTTTCTCTAAAGGGCCAGAGAATAAATATTTTTAGCTGTGTGGGCCATGTGGTTTGTTGCAGTTATTTACCTCTGCTATTGTAGTATGTGAGTGGCCATTTATAATATGGAAACAAATGGGTGTGACTTAAAGAGAAAATCATGTTCAATTCAAGGGTTACAGTCTGCTAACTCTGGTCTAAGGGGAAAGGCAAAAGAACAAGCAGTTCTATGCAGTACAGTGCAGCAAGTATCAACCTGGAGATGTTACAGAGAGTGACAAGGACCTGGAGAAGGAAGTTTGCTTGCAGAACTGCTGGAGAAATCAGCTGAATGCCTTTGGAAAAGTCATTTTCTGCATCTCAACTTTTGATCTATGAAATGGGTATATTAATATTAAAGCAAAATGTAAGGATTTGGGCCTCTGACACACTCTCTGGGTTGTAGTTGCCTCCATAAGCCAACTTGATAAATGTTAGCACTAAGAACATGGGTACATCTGAGGGCTCTTTATGTAGTAGGCACTCTTTCATGGACTTTACATACATGCTCTCTTTTTAACCTCATAACAGCCTTCTGAGGTATTTATAATCACTCCTTACATTGTATAGGTGAGAAAGCTAAAGCATGAAGAAGTTAAATACTTTTTTTTAGGAAGGGCATACCCAGGATTAAAGGTAGGCAGTGATCCCAGAGCTTGAGCCCTCAACTCACCCCCACTTCATGCACAACAAGCACTAAGATTATGTATTTGGGCCCCATTGAGTCAGGAAGGAAAAGTTGCTGCTCAGCAGACAGGATTCTGTAGGCAGTGGGTTTTGGACTCCATTCCTTACCCTTTGGGAGCAAACAGTCTGCCAGAGACTAAGTGATGCCCAAACCCGCTCACCTTGACACCCAAAGGGCCATCCCATTCAGTCTGCCTGAAGGACACCAGGGCATAGGCGGGTGTTCCTGTTTCCCAACACTGTTTCTTCTCATAAGGATGGGACATACAGATGGGGCCAGAAGCCACCTGTAATGTAGGTACGGACCGTGCCAGGAAATGTACTGGGCTTTCTCATTTATGTTTTCTTACAAGCAAATGAATACTTGTACTTTATTTTATAATTGAACAAACAAGCTCAGCGAGGCCAAGTAGCTTGCCCGTGATCACATAGCACGTAAGAGGCATGACTAGAATTTAAAAAAAAAAGTTCTCATTTTGAGTCTGGTATGCTTCTCAGCGTATCAAGCTTCACTGTCCCCTCCTTTTCCCCCTTGATTTCTAACCATCAGCTACTTCCCCATAAATGAAGATGTCTATAGAGTCTTGTACGGGTGGGGACTATATCCTTACTCACGATTTTTGACCCGTGTCTTTAGAGTTAAATTTTCACACTGTGCCCACTGTAGGGGCAAATGAGCCAACTCCATTAAGAAACAAAGCTGCGAGCACTATGGGATAAGGATGCCTATGTCTGCTTGTTGACTAATGGCCTCCCAGGGATAGGACAATCTGACTTGCCATCCATGCTTTTAGCTGCTAATTGCATTTCTTAACTTGCTGCTTCAGACCAAGCTACACGAAGTATGCTTCCTGGAAGTCTGACAAAGCTTGTCAGAGCAGCGGGAGAGAGCTCATCTTACTGGAAATCTTCCTTGGTCTCCAGAGGGGCTTCAGTAGAACAATAATCACAAGCCCCAAACCCTTCACATTCCCAGGGCTTCCAATTAGAGTTGGTGCCTGGAGCAAGGGTCAGTCAGTCCACATAAGGCAGCTTTGCTCTCTGTGTCCTGTTGGGGTCAGAAATATAAGCCCTGAGCAGAGGGCCCACGGTCAAATTTCAGAGGCCCAGACTCCAGGGTAGAGGCCCATGGCTAAGAATTGGTATCTGTGTCTGGATCAGAATGACAATGATTATAACAACAGAAAATGGATTCAGTTCCTGTGGATTAAAGATTCTTATGGTCCATTTTCAGTGTCACCTTTCTTTAGTAATTGCAGCTGCTTTGGTGATCCCCAATTTTGCGTGGATGTCTTAATCCATTTTGTGCTACCAAAGTAGGATATCAGAGACTGAGAAATTTATAAAGAACAGACATTTATTTCTTACAGTTCTGGAAGCCAGAAAGTCCAAGGTCAAGTTAGTGGCATTTGGAGAGGGCCTTGTTGCTGCATCAGAACAAAAGGGTGAAATTTCAATTTATAACAGCACCAGTCCCACCTATGAGAAAGGAATCCACAAGGCCTATTCATGCCTTAAAGACCCTACATCTTGATGTTGTTCCAATGGTGGTTAAATTTTAACTTGAGCTTTGGAGGGAGAAAACATTAAAGCCATAGCAATTGGGCTTTGGCTAATTTCACACAGGCACAATTTGATATTCTCTGACCTCAAAAAGGTATGTTTAAGGCATCTCCTACTCCGGCACTTTTCTGTGGGTGCCATTGTAGAACTTTCCTCTACCCACACAAGGGGAACAGAGAAGTGAAAGGAAGTTAACAATCCTTAAAATAAAATATTGACCAATGGGAGATAAAAATCATGGGATATATTCTTTTTTCTTTTTCTTCCCTGATAGTCTGGAGACACAGTTGGTGTGGCCCAATGCCTCCCATGGATGCCACCAAGATTAATTATTATGGGATTGTTCTACTATCCATAACTTCCATTACTCAGCTTTCCTATTGCTGGAACAAAATACCCAACACCTTCTCTTTAAATGAGAAAAAGTTTATCGTGGCTCCCAGTTCCAGTCCATGGTTGGCTGGTTCCAATGCTGAAACAGCATGGTGGAAGGGCCTGGTGGAGGAAAGTTGCTCATGTCATGGTAGCCAAGAAGGAGAGAGAGAGAGAGAGAGAGAGAGAGAGAGAGAGAGAGAGAGAGAGAGAGAGAAAGAAACGGGGGACAAGAGTATACCTTTCTAGATCATGCCCTCAGTGACCCATGTCCAGCTGGATTTCACCTCCTAATAGCACATTCAGCTACTAAACTCAACAATGGATGAGTCTATGGATGACATAGCATTCCTATAATCCAATCATCTTCCAAACACACAAGACCCTTGGGGGACATTTTAGATCTAAAGCATAATGCAGACAGGAGGAGTTCTTGGCGGGGGGGGGGATGTTAGCACCTGAAGCAAGTTCACTCTAGACAAAGGGTCCCATCCTTGTGTTGATGGCATCATGAAGATGAGCTTAATTGGGTTCATCTGAAATCAGAGAGAGATTAAATTGCTTTAATACCAAATGTTTCTGACCTACATTATCTACTTTCTAAAGATGTTGTCAAATGGACATAAATCATGGATAGCACATGACCTAGGGATACCACCTTCCCTCTCTGGAATCCATTTCCTTTTGTGGCTCCTAGAATTGAGCTATATAGCTAATCAAATGCTTTCTGGACCAATACTAGTGGACTATCAAGACTAAGAAGGATATTTTTGTGGATGATCTTCTATCAGCACTTGAGCCAAACTCCTACACAGCCTTTGAAATGCCAGATGAAATAAAATTAGAACAGAACCTCAGCTATGAAAAACCTCAGACAATGACCCTCATGCTGAGCCTGGACTTCATTGCTCGTGTTCAGAGGATCCTACACTCTAATAAATGGAGAAAATGGAAGGAATGATCTTGTCTAGGTTTTGGTCTCCATATGCTGATGGTAGGTTCCTTCTCTGCTGGTTTTGACAAGCAATGGCTCTATCCAGGACACACAAGGATGTACGTGCTGGATACAATGCTAATATGGGAACATAGGAATATTCCATTTCACAATTTCCCTTCCAGTTAGCGTTTGAGCTCAGATTGGGTTCTAGCCAGTGGGATGTAAGTGGAAGTACCATTTGCCATGTTCAGTCCTGGTTATGAACTTCTGTGCACACTGACCTACTCTTTCTCTTTCTCCTCACAACCTAGCTGCAGCAAAGGACTTCAGTTTGGTGCAGTCCATGATGAAAGGTGCTCTTTTCTTCATGCTTCATGGAGATAGAGGCCCTGGGAGAGGCACCTGATCCAAGTCAGACTGTGTTAAGCATGGAGAGCTGGGGTTGTTTGCTGCTGGGGCTTGGCTTACAAAAACTAGAAAAAGCAGAGAGCCAATACCCTTCTAGCCCTCTTGTCTCCCAAAGTGCCACAAGGAGAGAAGTTAAGTCTCCTTCCCTGGTTCTCTCTGCTCAGCAGCCTTTGCCAGACTGGATCCTGAGGAAGGCACAGGAAGCTTTTATGGGCACCTTTGTGTGTGTGACCTATCTTGATCAATTTCCTGCTCATATGGGGGAAAGGATTTTGGAGAAGCAGCCAGCAATACTCTGGACCTCCCTCGGTTCCATTTGGTGCCCTTTTAAGTCTTCAGTTTTGTCTCCAACCTTGGTTCCCCACCAGAAAATAAGATTCCACTCTCAGACCCATTAGGCCATTAGGTTTTACAAAGTGGAGTGTCTGGGTCCTTTTGAGACTAGTGGTAGTGTGGAGATTCTGATGTCCCTGGGAGGAAAGGGGCAGGGCGTCCCCAGGATGGTTTCAGAATCGCTTTCCACAAAGTGGTGTGGCTAATTTCCTCACAGGCTCATCTGAAAAGCAAGAAAGGACATTTTTCTCAGTAGGGTTCTGACCTCATTCTTTACCAAACTGTGGCTCCTGTCATTAGCATGTGAAACATTTGTCTCTGGTCTCAGCCTGGATGAGCTTAGAAAGGCCACAAATAGACCTTTAAGTGGCTCTCTTTTTGCCACCCAGAGGAGGTGACAGTTCCTTTGTTCTGGGAAAGATGGTTGCTAAGTTATTTAACTCTGTTGGGGATTCCCAAGTACTCTTCCCAAAATTACATATGTGCACGCACACACACACACACACACACACGTATACCTAAATATATACATATTTATATAGCTAAATGCACACATATATTATACATACACACATATAGTTACGTATGTGTGTGTTCACCTGCTAATTTTATTCCCAGCCATAGGCACATCCTCACCTGGGCCTACGCAGTTACTCCTCCCTAAGGCTGTCTGGACCATTTTGCCTGCCTTGCCCCTTTTCTCCTTTAGGTTGTTGCTCAGATGCCATCTTTTCAGGGAAGTATTCTTTGGTCATCCTATAAGATCCCCCTCCCCACCCCCAGTAATCTTATTTCTTTCCCTGCTTTACATAATTTCAAGCACTTCCAGCATGCTATATGATTTACTTATCTATTAATTTGCAGTGCATTTCACCCAAACAACACCCAAAATCCCAGAAGACATGGTTTTTATGTAGTTCTTTATTCATCCCCTGCATCTTAAACAATGCCTGGCACATGGTAAATGCTCAGTAGATGTTTGTCCACTGAATTCATGATTCCCTTTTTCAGATAAAGAACGTCTCAAAGGGGGTAGTTACACTCCAAGCTAGTGAGCGTCAAAGAAAGATTTCAATCCCAGGAATTTCTGCTTCAAAGCATTTTTATTTTATGCTCTGACATCAGACTTCAGATGTGTGCACCGGGCCATGGGGTTGTTATATTGGACGATGTAGCCATGAGGAGAATATTCTCTGTCCGACTCCAAACCCAAATGAGCTGACTCTGTTCCAGTGGCCGCACTCTGCTCTACCCACAGAGGCATTTACACTGTCAGCAACATCTGCAGTCTTCAGAATTGCTTCACCTCTCTGTGGATCAAATACCTTCAGCTTCCTATAGGCAAATTTAGCCACCAAGGTTTCCAAGCCATGCTGTAGTTCCACCAGGCTTGAGGGAATTTGGGTCAGGTGTTCTATCACCCCACTGATAGACACATACTTCTCATTGGCCTGCTGATAGTGGCCTCTTTGTCAGGTGGCTCCTGCCCCAGAGAAGGGGACTTGTGATTAGCTACTTATATTTTGCTAATTAGGATTTTGACTGTCATATGGACTTTTATTTTGAGCCATGAAGCTTGCCAAAGAATGGATCAACTCTTACCTTAAATCAGTGGGGCTGTAAATAACACTGACACCTGTATCTCACACCTAGAGATTCTGGTTCATTTGATCTGGCCATCAGAATTTAAAAAAATCTCCACAGGTAATTCTAAACATGTAGTCAAGATTGAGATAACTGCTTAGCTTGGCTGCAGAGTTTCTGTGAGGAGAGGTAGAAAACACAATGTGTCAGCAGAAACATTTTAGAAATGTCAGATGTCATTCTTGAATTCTCCTGTGCTTCCACCCCCCAACATTGTGCAGGCACCTGGATACCACAACCTTCTCACTTTTACTGCAGGATTCTGATTTCACGCTCATTTTCTTTCTACAAAGGATAGCAATTCCAGTGAGAAGCAGGTTCCTGCCATCCATCATGTGCTTCAGTTTTCTCATTAGTGAAGTGGGCAAGCAGGCATGTCCAGTGCTGGGCTCCTCTGCTCACTCTACTGCTAACTGTGGGATCGTGGGCTTGCAGAGCTGAGCTGTCTCAGTCACTCACACAAAGACCTGAACCTGGACCCAAGAACGTAGAGACGGGAGCCCAGGGTGCCATGCCCCGACCAGGTTGCAAGCATCCACTCCCATCCATGGCCAGGAGTTGCAGTCTCAACAGAGTGAGGCAGAAAGTGCAGCAGCTGTCTTCACCTGGCAGAAATGGCAGAATATGCCACATCTATGGACCTGAAAGACTGAGTGACTCAGGCATCATCTCAGCCCCCTAAACTGTAGTCTGGAGGGACAACATGAGTGACCACATAGTGTGGCAATTTCATGCCATGGATTACAGGTGGTTGCAGGCACAAGTTCCAAGAGATCCAAATTCGCATGGACCTCCTACAGCAGCCACTTCCCTCCATTGTAGTGGAAGGCTGTCACATGACAAGCCTAGGCTTTACCACCCCACTCCACAGAGCAGATGCTGGGAACACAAGCCTGTCTGTGGTGGGCCTCTGAGGCTGTTCTGGCAGGAGACGTGTACAAATAAGCCCAGCGATGGGGATATTACAAGTGTGTGGGGACATGGGGTAGCTAGGGATGTCCCCTCAGCTGACCCACTTTTCTTCTGCCTCCCAGACTTTCTGAGATCAGACTGAGTTACCAGATTCCTAAAGAATTCTATAGCTCAATGTTAGCAGGGCCAAGGGCTGATTTTTCTGTAATAGGATTTTGATGAGATTTTATCCTTTTTCTTGGAACTACAAGTAAAGACATAGAGTTGAAATCAATAGTGCTATATATCCCCATGTTTTTAAATGGGAT
The DNA here is from genome assembly GCF_000247695.1 of Heterocephalus glaber. Next base: position 3,310,351 of record NW_004624766.1, read on the forward strand.
CACCTGAGCTGTCCTTGCAGGATGCTACTCCAATACTACCAGTCTTCAGAAGAGGCATGGAGAGGTCTTTGAGGCTGACTTTTCTCTTCCCAGGGAGAGGAGAGAAGGAGTGTTCTCTATGCTGCATCCAGTGAAGTGAATGAGACCCAAAGAAAATGTCAGGACTGTAGCAAAGGGATGACTTCTAGCTCACTCCTGGGGCAGATTCCTACAAGGGTGCTCAGGTATCAAACTTGCTTGCATCCATAGGAAGGGGGAGGGCTGCGGGAGCCAGAGGGCAGAAGATAGAAGAAGAGCAGTCCCTGATCCCAGTGTTTGGTGAGACAGGTGGTCCATGGGCCCTCAAGACCCTGGAAAGGCAGCACTCGGCCTGGAGACTGTGGGCATGTCACTGCAGACAGGAAAGGGATCAGTACAGGTTCCATGCTTCCTTCTCTGAGGGCATTGAATACAGAACGGCAAACAGCAGCATCATTTGGGCAGGGGATGTTTGCCCTTCTCCCACTGCTCCTGCTGGGCCTCAGGTCACTGGAGATGGAGGGAAGGAGGAAGGGGAAGCAGTGCCTACCTTTTCACTGAAGATGACCAATGCCAGGGGCAAGCACAGGCTAGGGAGAGGAAGGAGTTAACCTGGATATAAGATTAGTGCTTTAAAACAAACTACACAAGCCTGGACTAAAACGAAATCAAAACAAAATAAAAAATGACCCAAGGTGACCAGATGGCTCTAGTTTCTGCCCAAGATGTCAGTAACAGGCTGGAAAAGGAGTTTCCACAGGGAATGGGTGAAGGCAGCAGTTGGAGAAAGATCAAACTATTTCCCCAAATGAAGACCATTTTCTGTACTGGTTATTGTGGCAGGGTTTCCTATGGGAACTGGAGGTCAGAAGGGAATGTGAAATAAGAGCCCTGATTGCATCTAGCTGATCAGTGTGTACATCAGTCGTGTTCTATCCTAGGTCACTTGGCTGGAAAACAGAGCTCCACCCCAGGGCCTGTTAAGAAGGAAAGCTCATGGTCTGGGGATTTAGCTCAGTGGTTCTGCTGCCTGCTGCGCAAGCCCAAGGACCTGAGTTCGATCCCCGGTACCAAAAAAGAAAGAGGGAAACCTCAAGCTCAAGCTCAGGCTCTTCACCTTGGAAGGGATGTGGAGGAGCTGACATGTGACTCCTCCAGCTGCTTGTCCAGTGCAGCACCCAGTGAGTGGAGGACGAGCACCTGCAAAGGTTCTTAAACTAATACATCCAGGGGAGGAGAGGTCAGCCTGGCTCAGATGGCATCAGAGGGAGGCGCTTTGCCCGGGATACTGGGGGTCCAGGTACCCTCTAGGGAGATGTGTCCTGAGCTGGAGGCAGAGCCCGAGGCCGAGGGGGAATTGGAGATTCTGGGACCTTGGTCACTGCCCCAGCTCTCTTCTGCCCCTTAACTACTTCCTCATAATCAGGAGCAATAACATTCTTAAAAGGGAAGGGCCAGTAGGCTTGGGCAGGAAAGGGATGTGGCTGGATGAAGGGGTCCCCAGGTTAGAGGAAGAAAGAGGGCTGAGGCCCGGGGGTCTGACATTGCTGGCCGGGCACTTGTTATGGCTATGGCTGGGAGAGGCTCTGACCTGGAATAAACACCGCGATCCAATGATGACAATAACAGTTATGATTTATTGAGTACCAAGTACTAATTTTCACATCTCTCTGCCAAAAGTCCCATGGCTATCTCCATTTTATTAGTGAAGAAAACCACTCAAAGGCTCAGATGGTGTTTGAACACAGAGCACGTGCTCCCTCCCTCTTCTTTTCCTCACTTTACTTTTTTTTCTTTTCTTTTTCTCACTACTCACATTACCCACCCATCTCCTGTAACTTGGATTAACAGCCTAGGCTATATCCTTTTATATCTCCCTCCATGTATCTATTTTACTTGACCAGAGCGGGATTATGTAATATGTGCATCTTGCTTTTCTTGCTCACAATCCTACAACTGACCTCACAGAAACCCTGGTCCTATACAGAGCCTGTACATATTTTCTGATGAGGTTATATCAAAGTTTCCCCTAGTCTTGCATGCTGGGCATTCATTTACTTCTTTTTTTTTTTTTTTAACCAATGCAAACAAAGCAGCAACAAATATTCTTATACATGTATCAATAAGCCTGAAGAATTTTTGTAGATGACGGACTTCCAAACTTGAAGTTTTGAGTTTTACTTGTAATAGATATTGCCAAATTGATTTTGACAAAGGCTGTAACAATTCACATTTCCACCAGCAATGTGTGAGTGCGCCTTTCCCCACATCTGCACCAGCAATAGGTAGTATGCTATTGAATCCTAATTTGAAGTGAATTCAAATTCACTTTTGAATTTTGTTAGTCTGATGAGTATAAAATGATATCTTATTGTTTATTTTGATTTGCAATTTCTTGACCATGTAGGACTTCCAGCATCATTTTGTATGCTTGCTGGAATTTAAATACATCTTCTGTTTGCTGCCTATTTATTTCCTTGACAATTTTATGTTGAGGTGCCTTTTTTCTTAAGAATGCATATTTTATAGATATTCTTTTATCTACTATCTGAATTACACCCCCCAAATATATTGCTTTTGCTTATATTTTTATATTTCTAAAAATATCTTTTATTTTACAGTTTCTTAAGTTCGCCCCAACATCTATTTTCTTCTATGGCTTTTATTATTAATATTTTTAACATGAAAGTCTTTAATCCATTTTGAAATCTTAATATAGAACAGAAGGGTTCCACTTATCTTTCGTATGGATGGCAGTTGTTTCAGTACTACTTACTAAATATAACATTATTCCTCTAGCTGAAGTATAGTTTTTGTCATATACTCAAATTCTGTATATGATACAATGTATTTCTGAATTCTCTGTTTTGTTCTACTTTATGTTCCTTACTTTATTTTTTCATTTTTTTTTATTTTTTGGTACTGGGGATCGAACTTGGGTCCTTGCGCTTGCGCATCAGGCAGCGAAAGCACTGAGCTAAATCCCCGGCCCTATGTTCCTTACTTTATGATCTTTATGTTCCTACCCTACTAGCTCCATGGTGTGTGTGGGGGGGGCAGTGATTTGATTCGTGTTGATTTATAGATTAATACAAATGTGTTTTGTATTTCCCAGTTAAGAAAGATTTTGGCTGGTGGTTTTGGCAAATAGACCTTTCTATTTAAGTAGTCTTCTCCTCTTTTTTCTTCTCCCCCTCCTCCTATTACTTCTTAAGGAATGACTTTAAATCTTTATGGAGAATATGTCCCAAATTTTATTACATGATATTTTAGCATCTACTGATATGATCATATGGCTATCTCTTAATAGTGGATGAATTTTATAGATTTCCTTATATTGAACTAAACTTCTGTACTTCACATAATGCTTTCTTAGTTACAGTGAATTTTTGTATACACTGGTTTCTATTTGTAAATTTTTATTGACAATTTTTATAATCTGTAAGACTGGTCTCTGCTGTTACCTTTTTGTCCTGTCATTGCTAATTTTAACGTTAACATGATATAAATTTTGTAACATGAATTGGTTATATTTTCCACTTGAAGAGATTAAGCTTCTTCATTTTTTTTCCACTTTTTAGGTGGTCTGGAACATTTTTAATAACAGAAATTATCTGCTTTTCAAAGTTTAGGTAGAACTTTGTTGTTAAACTATGTAGTCTTAGCTGTTGTTCAATGAAAGCTCTTCAAAACCTTTTCAATTTCCCCCCCTGGCATTCAGGATTTTGATGACTTCTTGAATCAATTTAGATTATTTTTAGTTTGGTAGAAAATTGTCCACTTTCCCTTGGTTTTCAAAAGTACTGCCATCTAGTTGCATGTCCTGCTTGCTTATAATTTCTTTAACCCAATGCTCCTATTACCTATTCTATTATCCCTCTGGAACTCAAGAGAATTTCAGGATACTTAGAGCTGTCAAATGTCTAACATGCAACTTTTCAGACTTTGGGTTGAAACCAGGGGTTTATGTAAAGAATTGGGGAATGGTGCTTGGGCCTTCATAGAGGGAAGATTGCTTTAGATCAGGTCAGCACAGAATGCTGAGACCTGAATTCTCTTGCTGAAGGTTCACAAGAGAAGTTAGGAAAAAGATGAAAGGTAATTCAGATAAGTCAGAGCTCACATCTGACCCTATCCCACCTGCCAAAGAGATGCTGGGTCCAGGAATCAGAGGTGAGCTTCACAGAGGGTATCTTCACAGGGAGAGAAAGGTCAATAAGAACACCTCTAACAAAGCCATCCAGAACCTAACATGGAAGATAAAGATCTACAAAGGCATCAGCTGAAATCTATGTGGTTTTCCCTTGAATGGCATTCTCAGCATGACTTGTGACCACTGGTTACCTCAGTAGGCTAAGAGAAGGGGCAGATGAACACAGTTACAGTTAACATTTTATGAAGATCCATTTGCTTCATCTGAGGAAGCCACAGACACTATTGGTATAATTTGATGAGTTAAAATTAAATAAATAAAGAATTTATTTAGGTGATTAGCCCTTGAGGCAGAAACTGTACTTTATCTTATTTCCTCCAGGACCCACTCAGGAACAGGATCTCTCTCTCTCTCTCTCTCTCTCTCTCTCTCTCTCTCTCTCTCTCTCTCTCCTGGGGATTGAATCCAGGGCCTTTGCACTCAGCTACATCCCCAAGCATTTATTTTTTGTTTTGAGACAGGGTCTTGCTAAGTCATGAAGTCACTCAAGCTGGATTAGAACTTGCGATCCCCCTGCCTCAGCCTCCCAGAGAGCTGAGAATACAGGTGTGCACCATCAGGCCAGACTAGGAAGAATGTCTTGAAGAGATTAAGCTTGTTCATTTTGGGCTCCTGGGCCCTCAGAATGAAGTAGCTCTAATTGGCCTTTCAGTGTGGAACACCTCCATGAGGCAAAGGTCATTGTAAAAAGTGCTCTTTTGCAAAATAAGAGAGCCCATCTCTCTCTCCTCCCTGTCCTGAGCTCCATTAGCAGTTTACCTAGGGGAGGTTTTTGAGCCCAACAGGTATAGAATCTTCCAGTTTTACTTGTCACCTTGCCCATGCTGTCACAGCTCACCTCTCTTCAGAGCAGGCAGCTTGGACTCTCGGTGAAGCTGAGCCAGGAGACCATTCTGACTGGAAAACACCAGGCTCCATTCGGATTCACACCTTGTCTTGCTGACTTCTCTTCCTTTCCTTTCCTTTCCTTCCCTTTCTTTTCCTTTCCTTTCCTATCTTTCCCTTCCCTTCCCTTTTCCATTCGTTTCTCTTCTCTCTTGTTTTCTCTTCTTTTCCCCTTCCCTTCCCATCCTTTCTTTTTTCTTTTCTTTTCTTCTTCAGTACAGGAATTGAGTTCAGGAAGTGCTGAGCTATATCCCCTGCCTTTTCTATTTTTAAAATTTGAGACAGGTTCTTGGCAAATTACCAAGACTGGCCTTGAACTTGCTGGAATTATAGGCATGAGCCACCATGCCCGGCTGACTCTGGTTTTCTTACTGAATCGGATTTATGTGTTTGGCTTCCTCTTCCTTCTGGGTTAGTTTCTCCCCAGGAACTCTTAAGTATGTCATGTAAACAATCTTCTATGTGGCTGACCTCACCAGATTGAAAGATGGAGCAATAATAATAGCAGTGGTATCTATAGCATCGATTGAATGCTTACTCTATTCCAGGTACTGTGTTAGACACGTTGTATAATTTAATTGCTTCTATCCTCAAAACACCTTATCCTTCAAGACGCTTTTGATCGCAAACTTTTGATCACTCTCTAAGTAAAACCAGCTTATACATAGAAGGCAGTTTATTGTCTTGAGTAATTGAAAATTAATTGCCTCTGTGGATCATGGACACATTTTCTTTTCCTCTTTATGTTCTGTATTATGCACTTGTCTACACTTGACATTTGCTACTTTCATAACCAGAGAACTATTACTGAAAAGGGGCTCATATAGCATTGACCGCATTATTATTCATAATCACGGGGCCTCTTGTTCCCTCAACTATGATGTCCTCAAGGGCAAGGACAAAGTCTTCCCTGCCTCTGATGCCCATCTTTGTCTTTCCAGTTTGTGCTCAAGGACATATGCAAAGTGGATTGAATTCTCATGTCTCAAGAGGAGGCTTTTTGCAGCCCCAAGACTTCCAGAAGGCAGATGCTGATAAGAAACTAGTTTACACTTGATCCGATACCTGATTCCTCCGGATGGGCCGTGGAACCTGAATGGATGCAGGCATCTCAGGTTATGTGAAGCTCCAGTGAATTAGGGCCCCTGTGAGCTATAAAATTCTGTACACCTGGCAGTTGACAATGGCCTGGGTTTATGGCATCTTCTCACTTCCAAGGCCTCTAGCCAAGGTGAGTCATGTCTATTTCTAAATTTTCGAAGAACTATCATTACCTCTTGATGAAAAGAAATAGTGGAAGGAAGAGAGACATGAGGAACATCAATTTAGGACACAATTATTAATTTACATGCACGCTTCAGGCCCACACATTCATCTGGAAGATTCTTCAGCCATCTCATCTGGATGTCTCAAAGGGCTCCAGACTCCACAATTTAGTTCAGGATCTCACCTCCCAAACTGGTCCATTGAAGTGTTCTCCCTCCCAGTGTAGCAGCTTCTTTCTGTCCTCAGCTCTGTTCCATGTTCCATATTATAATTTGTCTCTCAGGTCCCTGAAGTTTAGTTTCCTCCCCATCTTTGGTGCCTTTACTCTCTTCCAAGCAGCCATCATTCCCACTTCCTGACCAGTCTGCCCATGAGTGGGTTTGTCTTTCTCCAAACAACTCTATTTGGTAGCTAGAAGCAGCTCAAAAGGAAGGTGTTTTAGGATGAGTTGGCCTTTCTGCATCTTAGTTTTCTCAACTGTAAAATGAGAGAGATAATAATAGTGCTGATTGATAAGATTGGAATGATCATGTCATCCGTCAGCCTGAAATTCCTAGTGGCCTCTCTCACTCTGAGGATAAGACCCTGTCTTCCACAAAGCTGATAAAGGCTTTGCATGGTAGCTACCTTCACCTTCCTTTCACCCAGCAGCCCTCCTCTTCCAGTGCCCCCTCACTGAGCTTTCTTCCAGGCTATGTCTCCTGCCTCTGTAGGATGGAAGGACAGGTGGTCCATAGTCCTGCAGGGAGTGGTGCTCCAGGGAGCACCTGCTCCGTCACTTCTTTGGATTCTGCCCTTATTTCCTTGGCTAGCTTAATCTCCCTTTCATACTGTGTGTGTCTCTTTCTTGGTACTTACTGTGGTGCAATTTTAATGATTCATTTAGTTATTTGATTAATATTTGCTTTTCCCACTAAACTGTAAGCTCCATGAGGTAGTGACTGTGTCTCTTTTTACTCACTATTACCTCCTCTGCATATGGCACATAGGAGAAGGTTAGGAAATGTACATTGAATGAATGAGTGAAGGAAGGAAGGAAGGAAAGGAGCAAGAAAGGAAGGAACACACATGTGCATGTCAGGTACTCTGTAGGAGTAAGGGATACAAGAACAAATCAAGTTATGTCTCTCTCCTTAAGGATCTCATAGCCTGGTGGACAGGTAAGCATGTGATTCTGAGAGGTATGTGAAAACTTTCCACAGAACTGTACCAAAGGGAATGAAAACAGTCCCAGTCCCACCAGTGTCAAAAAATACAACACATACACCACAACATGAATATAGAAACATGCACACAACTTATGCACAGACATGCAAATTCATTCTACAACTCATTGCCAAGCATTACTCAGGGGCAAAAATATCTTCATTTATGCATATGCAGAAGTGCACAAATAAGCATGCCCCTCTTTCACAGTCTTGTACCTGCTCTTGTACACACACACACATACACACACACACACACACACACACTCACACAGGTAAAACTGACATTGCTCTTCTTTTACTCATAGAGGGTGGGAATCCTGAGGTTTGAAGAATGGGTCAGTGTGGAGCAGGTTCCCAGGGAAGGGCTATGCCATAGCCAGACCAACTTCCCAGCCCCAGGGAAAGGGAACTGCAAGATTAATGGGGTGTAGAGGGTCCAGGCTGAGTAAGGCTGCAGCCCTTCTGGGTGCACTGTGAGCCAGGAATCACGGTGGACTATCTAGCCCTTACCTGTTTGTTTCTATGTCCGGGAGTTGAAGCTGTGGCTCAGGATCAGGCTGAAATTCAGAGGCTGAGTCTGCAGTGAGTGGGGTTGGTCTAATCCTCACCCATGGGGAAGGAGGCAGCCAAACATGCCCAGGCCATTCCCTTCATCCATCCCAGAAGCCTGAGTGGGTGCTGGAGGCTCAAGCTGTCACAGAGCTCTGCAGCCTGGTGGGCAGGATGAGGAGCAGATGGCTGATCTTAGCACCTGTGGAAAGGGTCCTGGCCTGACTCTGCAGGCTTGGGGACACTTTCAGAGGAGCTTAGTTTTGAGCTGAATTCCAACCATCTAGTCAGCATTAGCTGGGGGATCTTAAGGGGGCTGGACTGCAGCAAGAGGCCCCCAGATCTGTACTTTACAATCCCCCAGGGATTATGCTGGGGATTGGGTAGCGTGGGTCATGTGCTGGGAACCATTGGTGTGGAGGGGTTAGGGCCAGGCAAGGGGACAGGGGAGGGGGTGGCAGAGATGTCAGCGTGAGGGCATCACATGGGGTGCAGTAGAGACATCCCAGAGCCCTGGAGGCCTGGCCTCTGACTGAGTCCTGTCTGAGAGAGGTCCCCTGTGGAGGTCAGCTTTGCATTTGCGTGTTTCCCCTTGGACCAGAGGAAGGTTTGTAGTGCATGCACAAGTGGAAATCATGGCCTGGGCCTGTGTTTGAAGCTCCCTTTTGCTACCTCTCACACATCAGAGAGGCCTCACGTACCTGAGGGCCTTGGGCAGCAGAGGTGTGGGGAAGCAAGGGAGGCAGCCTGCTCCCCCAGCCTTTCCCACCACATGGGTTGATGTCCTGCAGATCCTGGAGGAGACAGTCAAGGGGAGACTCGAGGAGAACAGGAGACACATCCCCTCACTGCCAAGAGATACAGGTGAAGGTGGTGACGATGTTCTGATTGTTACTCCCTTTTCTCCTCTTGCCCCTCACATCTAGTCACTCATCATGCTTCAGGATTTCTTTTCCCCCTCACCTTTCCCACACCAGTACTGTAACTCAGACTTGACTCTTCGTTCTAGCTGACAGATCATTGTTTGCCTTTGCAATTATAACACTTCTGTTCACCCAACAAAGCCAGGTTATAATTATGGAGTACTACACACACACACACACACACACACACACACACACACGCACACACACACACAGTA
>NW_004624766.1:3319730-3437201 GCF_000247695.1 Heterocephalus glaber
TTTCTTTCTCTTGTCTAATTGCTTTGGCTAATGTTTCCAGAACTATATTGAACAGGAGTGGTGATAGTGGGCATCTTGTCTTGTTCCTGATTTTAGCATGAAAGTTTTCAGGTTTTGGCCATTTAGTACGATGATGACTGTTGCTTTTTCATAGATAGCCTTAATCAGATTGAGATAAAGACCTTCTGTTCCAATTTTCTGTAGGATTTTTCTGCATCTATTGAGATGATCATAATGGTTTTTTTCCTTGACTCTGTTAATATAGTGTATTACATTTATTGATTTACGTATGTTGAACCATCCTTGCATCCCTGAGATAAATCCGACTTGGTCAGGGTGTATGATCTTCTCGATGACCTCTGTATTCTGTTTGCCAGTGTCTTGTTGAGGATTTTGGCATCTATGTTCATTAGGGAGATTGGCCTGTAGTTCTCTTTTTGGTTTGGGTCTTTCCCTGGTTTCGGAATCAAAGTAACACTTGCTTCCAGGAATGAATTTGGAAGCTTTGCTTCCCTTTCAGTTTCCTTAATGAGTTTAAAGAGTAATGGTGATAGTTCTTCTTTAAATGTCTTGTAGAATTCAGCAGTGAAGCCATCGGGACCTGCCCAGGAAATTTTTAATAGGTCAGACGTGAAAGTGCTCTCACACTGATTGGCCAGAACTGAAATGTTGCTTAGCTGACTCCCAGGGAATTGGTGAAGGAGGGTGTAGTTGTTTCCTAGGAAGAAGGAGAAATGGATTTGGTGAGCATCTAGCCTCTCTGTACTTTAGATGCTTAAATTTTGTGCCCATATGTGGGAGTATCTGGTCAGATCAGAAAGATTATTGAGAAAATTAATCTGTAGATTCATGTGAAAACTGAATAGATTCCTGAGTTTGATCTTGCTAATGATTTGATCCATGATGTTGGTGGCCATAAATCCAATTGTTAAATCTTTGGGATTGGTCATTTTCATCCTTTACTCTGTAAGGGTAGCTGGGGAAAATTGATAAACTATTAGTAGTCAGGAGTGTGTTGAACTGGGCATGGTGGTACACATCTGTAATCCTAAGTACTAGCCCAGGCTGAGCAATTTAGTGACTTAGCAGGATTCTGTCTCAAGGGAATGTAGCTCAACGTGAAGGTCTTGCATTCATTCGGTAGTACTACACACACACACACACACACACACACACACACACACACGCACACACACACACAGTACAGTCATTCCCCAATGGAGGATTGGTTCCAGGAGCATCTTGAATTCCAAAATCCAAGCCCCTTGCATAAGATGACATAGTATTTGCATACAACCCATGGATGGCCTCCAATGCACTTTAAATCATCTCTACATTCCGTATAATACCCAATACAATGGAAGCTCTATGTAAATAGCTGCTGTACTATATCGTTTGTGAAATGATGACAAGAAAGATGTCTGTACATGTTCAGTCGAGGCACAATTTTTTTCCTTAAAACGCTCAGTACGCCACTGGTTAAGTCAGGGAAGACAGAATGAGAGGACATTGAGGTCAACTGTGTATCTGTAGTCCATAGAAAAAACAATGACATCGGCCTTGGAGTCTAAAGACCTAGATGCGAGTGTGAACTATTCCTTTTCCACTTGCTCCCTCTGAGAACTCGGTAAGGAATTGATCCTATAGGAACTTCCTTTCTCATCTATAGGGCAGGTATTTAATTTTATCTCATGAGCTATTGGGAGATTTGATGAAGTCATGTCACAGTGTGTAGAGTATCAACTCACAATAATGAGCATTGGCTTGTTGAATTTCTTTTACTTGGGGTCACTTTAGGCCCTGATAACCTACCATCCCACAGAGGGCATCCTTTCAGATGATGTATTAGTCAGCTTTCTTGTCACCAAGACACAATACCAGACAACCACAATTTAAGGAGGAGAGGTTTAATTTGGCTCACAGTTTCAGGAGATTCAGTCCATGGTAGGCTGGCTCCAAGGCTGGCTCCAAGGGAGTATGGTACAAGGGATAATGGAGCAAAGCTGCTTAATTAACGGTGGCTGAGAAGCAGAGCAGAGGAACAGCACCAGAGAAGAAGGGGTGAGGGACTAGACATAGACTCCAAGGTTACCCCTCTGTACCCCACCGAGTCACAACCAAAAGTGCACTCCACCAGTCCCTGGTGGATCCCAAAGCCAATCAAGGTGACCTTCCATTCTAACTGCCAAACACAGTGAGTGCCTCATGACAGACATGTGTTTGTAGGCTACAGATGATAGCCAGCAAGATAATGACCATGCTCTCCCTGTGACTACTGGACAGATGATGGAGGCCTTTCTGATTTTGGCCTATTTGGAAGGGTTTGGATAGAAGGGTCTTGTTCAATGTCCCCAGTGTTGTTACTCAGCTACCCATGTAAGCAGCTATCCAGGAAAGAGAAGTTTCTGCCCCATTGTCTTGCCCTTAGCACTCATGGTAGTTTTTCTTGATCTGTAAATCATGAAGCTGCACTCTGAGACTCCCTGATTGCAGTCCTCTCATGGAAGTGTGTGGGGATCTAAGGCATAAATCCAGAGCTCTGGACTTCCTGCCCTCTGCTCACCCTTCTCTGAGGCCCACCTGGTCCCCACCTAGCTGTCATGATGTTAACATAGAGGGACAAACATGGTCTTATATTTCAAAATCATCAGGCAGATCTGATTAATTTTGGAAATGAACAACACAATGATTCATCACAAACTTTCAGGTATGAGCAGCGATAAACAAAACCAGAGCGTGGAGTGCTATTTATTTATTAAAACAGTAAATTGAAGGGAAATGGGCTATTTATTTTGCACGATGTCTTCCACAGAAATAATTGGCTCATTAATCACATTCTCACCATGGTCACGTTTGGAAGGTCAGGTTTAACAGGGAATTGAAACAGGGGGTGGTGCTTATAGCCCTGCAGCATGTGGAGCCCGAGGAGTCTGGTTTCTAGGCCTGTCCTGTGGCTTCAGTAGCAAGTGCCTTGGTGGGGAGATTTTGTGACGCACTGATTAAGATCACAGATTGGCAGCAGGAAGCCTGAGTTCAAAGTCCAACCACTGTCACTTGTAGCTGTATGACCTTGAGCAAGCTATTGCCCCAGCTCCCATGTCTGCAAAATGGCGCTAGTACATGTATCCACCTTTTAGGGCACCATGAGTCTGAGTTAGTAAAGCAGCAGGATGTTACTGGGCCAGGTTTGGTGCTGCTACAGGGGTTGGTTGGCCCAGGTGAATGTCAAGACGGAGCACTTTGGTATCAATAGAAGCTTAGAGCATAAGTTTAGCGTGGGGTTCCCAGGGCCCTCAAGGGAGGCAGAAGAGTATGGTAGAGGTGAAGAGGGCAGGCTCTGAACTTCAAATGCAACCTCTGCTACTGCTCTGTCCTTATGGGGGATCGGGCCAGCCTGTGTCTTACTTCTCTCAGCTATAAAATGAGGGGGATGAGAGTAGTGCTACTTGCACACCACTCAGCCCATCCATGAGTGGGGTCCCTGGCTTGAGTGCTTCCAATACTCAGCCTCTGGATTCACTGAGGGAGAAAGTCGAGGGGCTGGTGTCTGTCTGAGATGGTCATTTAAAATGCGATAGGAACCACTGGAGGTTTTAGGTAGGGAATGAGCTTGATCATATTTATGTTTCAGAATGAATCATGTGATGACTGAAGTATGGAGGGAGGGCAGATGAGCTAGGAGGCAGAGTCTATGTGAGCCAAGAAGAGCCTCAGAGAGGGTCCCAGAACTGTGTAGCAGGCATCCCTGCCATGACTCGCTCAGTGACAGCTGGTAGAGGTGGCATGTGAGGGGTTGTGACTTGAGCACCTGCAGGAGGAGGTGCTGGTCACGGGGATAGCTCTACACTCATCATCTAAGGGGTGCCCACACACTTGTCCAGGGCCAGGAGCTCAGGCCTGGAGCTCGGAGGAGAGATGCGACTTAGGGTAGGAATAATTGACACGAACTTTTTCCTCCCAGAAGCAGAGCCAGAGATAAGCATTTGGGCAATTTGCTCCTCAGAGTGGAGATGCTGTGGGAATGGATTGATGTTGGGCTGCTCAGGGGCAACATGGAGAATGAGTGGGGGAAATGCTACAGGGAAAGGAGGAAGGACAAAGGGCAACGAGGGCCCAGTTCCACTGGGGGCCTTTGAGAGACTGAGGGAGGAGGACTAACGTGTTCTCCTGGAAGGCAAGAAAGCCTATTCCTGGCTTGGGTTAATTTGGGGGGTTTAGACCTTCTGGCCCTCTGGTCTCCTGTGTACCGGCTTAGCAGGACAGAGGTGCAGGCAGCTAGAAGAGCTTCAGGCATGTGGCTATTGGTGACCTTCAGGGCTGGCCAGGACATGGCTAGGCCACTGATGGCTTCTGTTATCATTGCAGCCAACAATTGTGTCTGCCTTCCAGTGGGGAGCAAAGAGCCATCTTCTTCCTCACTACTCACAACAGGTGAGAGCACCTGCAGGGGCTGAGCGAGGCAGAGGGCCAAGTTATGGAACAGGGATGCGACCCAGGCAGAGGGCTGGCAGTGCAGGAAGTCTCCTGGGATAAGCTGAAACTGTTCTTTCCAGGATCAGGGAAGGCAGTGGAAGTGGAAAACAAAAGTTGTTTAATGAGCAAAATCATTAAGAAAAGTAATGATTTCACTCCAGGGTGTGAGAGAGGCCCTAAACAGCTGCTAATTAGCTGGCTGCAGCAGCCAGCTGAGGGTGGGATGGCATGAGGCTGAATATGGCAGAGACTTCCTCAGGTTCTTCCCTCCCTTATGTTCCAACCTCCGGCTGCTGCCCACACCCACCCACTGCACCCACTGCAGGCCCTGTCTGTACATGTGGGAGATGTGGAGATCCTAGGATCTCCTAGGCCAGCCATATGCTTCCCATGCCTAGTGGATCAGGACCCTCAAGGACCATCTCAGAGCCTCCAGTCTTTCCAGGCCCTCCGGCTCAGGGAGAGGGGCATGGTGTCTCATGAGGGAGATGTTCCTTGCACTGTCTGAACTGTCCCCAGGTTAGCTTCTGGGCATGGGTGCTACTTTAGGGTTTGTTCCTCTGAACGTAAATGCTGTAAGGAGTGGGTTGCTGTTGGGTATATTTGATAGGAAGCAAGGATGTGTGGAGTTTGTAGGGGTGTGGGTGCAGGCAGCAGTCCGTAAGAGGTGCCTCCAGGCAGGTGGTACAACTCGAGTGGGAGTTAGTACAGGTGGGCGGGACACAGATGCTGACAGACATGGCGAAGTGTGCAGATGGGGATAGAGGTGTAGGTATCAGTGACAGCAACTTGGTGTCAGAATGGCAATGGATGAAGTAATAATAGCAAAGACTTTCTAGCACTTATTACATGCCCTTTACGATTCTATGTGTTTTATATAAATTTAATCACTAAGTTCACAATCACCCCATAAAAGATATCTTAGTAAGATTCCTGTTTTTTAAGAGAAGGGAATGGGTGCACAAAGAGGTCAAGGAGCTATCCAAGATCATCCAGCCAGTAAGGGGAAGGCCAGGACTTGAACCCAGGTGTTCTGGCCAGAGCCCCTCTTTGTCCGTCCCTACACTGGAAATGTGGCACAGGTAGTGAAAGTGTTAATGTAAATGCGTGCAGGGGCGATACGAATGGCAGTCACGGAGTAGAGGCTATTGTGAAGAGGCAGAGCCATGTGAATGGGTGCTGGACAGACGTCCAGGCTGGTGCTGGGCAGTGGAGACCCATAACCACCCAAAGGACCTGTTAAACCTAAGGACTCAAATTTCGAATTCTGAAAGTCTAGCATTGGGCTCCAGAACTGCATTTCTGGTGGGTTCCTAGGTGATGCTAACACTGCATATTTGGAGACCAGACTTTGGGAACTCTGGTGCAGGGCACTAGGGATGGGTGATTATGAACAGAAATTAATGGCTTAGAGGTGAAGGGGAGAAGGTAGAGTAACCCTAGAGCACAGGGTGCCTTTGGAAGTTTGGAATGGATCACATTCTGATTGAAGATGCTGATTGGAGTGAGGGTGGGAAGCAGTATAGTCTAGTAAGGTGGGGAAGCAGTGTGAGGAGAAGGATACTGTAGCCCTTGTTCCAAGAGCACAGCAAAGGCCAAGCCTACAACCCCACGGGAGACACTGTGCTCTTGAAGGCTCCTAGTCCCATGCTGACTTCCCAGTTGGTGCCATCAGGTGTGACCAGCTTGGCAGATATCTGGGTGTCTCTTTACAATCTGCTAGGGAG
Organism: Heterocephalus glaber; assembly: GCF_000247695.1. The sequence goes on from NW_004624766.1 coordinate 3,325,931, forward strand.
CCCGAGGGGCTTTTTGTGAGTTAATTGTAAACCTCAAGGGGAGCCTAGGACAGCAGCCTGAGAGGTCTCAGGGGCATCCTCCAGGGGGATCCTGTGCAGGATGGGGTTCTTGGGATGCAAAGATGGCTCAGACAACAGGCCTGAGGTCCCACACGTGCAGGAGGTTTCTCAGTTTTCAGGTATAAGTTACTGATCCTGGACAGGTGACTGCCTGGGCTAGAGGCCCCTAGGAAAGAGGGCCCGGGGAATGTGGGGAGGTGAATAGGGCTCAAATTGTCCAGAGTGGGGCTCCTCTCCTTCCTCAGCCTTAGGACTTGGCATTGCTGATTGTTGTGCTGTGAGCTAGAGCATTAGAGGTGGTACTTGGGGTGGGGTGGGTCCTTTTAACTAAAAACAGGAGTCCCCAACCAGAGGGAGGGCTCTGTGGACTGTGACCAAGAACACTCAGTTGGAGGCGACTGAAGGGAATGCTGGAGGGCAGGAGGCTCCAAGAAAGGGGCCCCACTCATGACCACTGGTCTCCCATGGTGGACCCAAAGGGTGACTTGGAGCTATGAGTGAGCGAGCCGTGTGCTATGAGTGGCACTGTGTCCCCTCACACCAGACATGTTACAGTCCTGATCCTCAGTACCCCAGAGTCTGATATTATTTGGAAATTGAATCTTAATGGAGATAATCAAGTTAAAATTGGTCCCCAAGAATGGTGGACTGTTTATGCTTTAGATCCAGAATGCCTCCCAAAAGGCCCAAGTGCTCAGAGATGGGGCTTTTGAAGGTGACTGGGTTATGGAGACTTTAACTTCATCAAGGGATTAAATCACTGATAAGATCATAATTTGATAACATCATTAAGAGGTATTAGTAAATTAGGAGGTGAGGCCTAGTTGAAGGGAGTGGGTCTTGGGTGCATGAATTTGGGGACTATATCTTGTCTCTTGCCCTTCTCTCTCTGGCTTTTTCTCTTTCTCTCTGTTTGCTGGCTGCCTTGAGGTGATAAGCTTTCCTCTGCCACATGTTTCCACCATGTTTCTGTCTTGCCATAGGCCATGGGCCTGGAAACAATGGTGCTGGCTAACCATGGAGTAAAACCTCTGAAACTGTGAACTAAACTACTTGCTCCTTTAAATCGTTTTTCCTCAGGTATTTTGTCACAGCAACTCAAAGCTGGCCAATACAGGACTGGTGTTCTTTTTTTTTTTTTTAAAAAAAAAAACAAGCTCTGGCAAGTTTTATTAATGAAAAATTTTGCATGGTTTATTTTTCACTGGTCTGTTCTGGCATGCTTCTCATGATATCAGAATCATCTGGATCAATGATCACCAGTGTGCATACTCTGTAGTATTTTTCACATGCTGTGCCCAGTTCGATATCATTGCCACTGTAGTGATGGACACCAGTTTTGGCCAACATGGCATAGTACTCTATTTCAGATTTCCTCAAAGCTGGGCAGTTCTTGGTGAGGATGACCAATTTCGCTTTCCCCTGTCTTATCATCTTAAGTGTCTGCTTGTACCCCAGCATGTACTTTCCCCGTTTCATAACAAGTGGGAGCCTTTTTTTGTCTGCTTTGTGGCCACCATTTTCCTGCCATAGGTGTAGGACAGCCCCCAACCAAAAGCAGCCACCAAGATGGCCGGGTGGTGAGAAAGAAGGACTGGTGTTCTTTGAAAGATGGGAAACTTAGACTTGAGAAACAGACACCTACAGAGGTAAAACTATGTGAAGACACAGGGAGAAATGGCCAGCTATAAGCCAAGGAGTGTCCGAGGCTACCAGGAGCTGGGAGAGAAGAATACAACAGTTTCTCTTAAAGATCTGAGGAGGAACCAACCCTGTTAATGCCTTTATTTTGAACTTCTGGCCTTGAGAACAGTGAAGTAATAATTTTCTGTTGTTTAAACTACGCTGTGTGAGACACTTTGTTATGGCAACCACAGGAAACAAATATACCACGATTCATGGAAGGAGCCAAACAGATCTGTGCAGCTGAACAGAGGCAAGTGTCGCCGCTGAAGGGGCTGGCCAGTGGACAGCTGGAGAGGCGAGGGAGGTGACTTGGTGACGTCAGGAGAGGGCAGTATAGCCGGAAGCTGAGCAGGTGACACTCCAGTGGCCACACAGCACAGGAAGGGAGATCTGAGGCTGTCTTCCGGGGAGGAACTCACCGTGTGTGGGAGACACAGGCAGGACCTTCCCTCTGGGTTGAGATCTGAGGTCCTGGGCCCTGCTCACTGCCTTGGGCCTCACAAACCAGGCTGGCACCTTGCACAGCAAGCTCCCACTGTTTGCAAGGGTTTGAAGCCTCCTGCTGCAGCAACATGAAAAGAGAAGGGCAAACCAGAATACTTCCTTGGCTACCAGAACTCCAAGCTCGGAGGAGCCAGGCATGAGTCTCCACAGGGCACCAAATGACCACAAGAGAGTTTTCTTAATCAATTGTATTTTATTGTCAGTTATAAATATTTTCCATTTGTCCCCTATTTACAGTTGCAAAATAGTTTGATATTATACCTTCACCCACCATTCAGCATCTTTCTATAAACTCCATGAAAATTGAATAGGAAATAAAAAGCTCTTTGGGGGCCCACTAACCTGGCTCCCCCAACTCCAAACAACCCTGGGAGGACAGCAGGCGACCTTTGTGGCAGGTGCTACACAGTAGCAAAGGAGTGGCGGGTGGTGGCTCCCAGTGGGTCAGGAGGCCAGGCTCCTCAGGACGTTGGTGATGCTCCAGTGCTGGCCCGAGCACTTCTGCAGCACCAGCTGGAAGCCAAACTCCGTGTCGCTGTTCTCCTGCAGCTCCAGGCAGCGCTTGGACTTGCGGTTCTGGATGAGGCCTCCCTAGAGCCAGGACGACAGTGGGGTCAGAGGCATTGAGACATCTCAGCAAGATTCAGGGAGTGCAGTGGCTGGTAGGGGCTGGAAATATCTGTGTGGCTTGGGGACCAGCTTTCTCATGAAACTTTAGCCTCCCTAGCCATGTGCTGACTTCCACCTGATGACTGACCATGTGGTGCAGTTTCCTCTCAGTGCCCTGGTTCTTGATGAGGACAAAGACTTCCTTGCTGAAGCCTATCTACCTGGCTGGGCTGAAGCACGCTGGTTTGCAACTTCAGCTCCTGCCCTGGGCTGGCCCCGCCTTGAAAAGCCTATGTCTTTGGGACCACCCTGCAGTCAGCTTGCATTGGAGCATCCCCAGACGCCCAGGACCTCCTGCTCTTAGGGCTTTTTCTCCAATGAACATCTTGGGGGAACCAAATTCAGGATCTTGGATACTGTCTGTTAGGCCATTGGGCTCCCCAAATCCTGGGCTGGAATGGTTTTCTATACTACTGATGTATAGCTATGAATATTCAGTCCAAGTCCCAAAGCCTTCAGAAGGCAGTGGCATTCTATTCCTGAAAGTAGCCCTAGAGCAGCAGAGAGGAATCCCCAGGGAAGACCCTTGCATGGGCATCAGCCTGGACCATCTGAATATCTTTGTTATTACTAATACAGTGCTCAGTGGGCTTGGTCTCCCAAGCAGTTGAAATTGCTGCGGTAGCTGGTGGTCTTAATGAGTACATGATCAAATTCATCTTTTTCCCAGAACCTACTTCTCTTGTGTTTCCCATTTTGGCCACAACCAAGGATTTGTGGGGGTAACCTGGGCATTTTCTTTTATTCATCCTTCTGCTCAGCATCCAATTAGGCATCAATTCCATCTCCCTCATCTTGTGCTTGTCCCTTAGCCCTCTCCCATCACACTTGCACTGCTTTGGACTACTTTCATCTCTCACCTGGACAACTGCATCAGCCTCCTAGGAGACCTCTCTTCTGGCCACCAGAGGCAGGAAGTGTTGACCTTCTAGAACGCATGTTTGGCATACACAGCAAGGCCCAACCTCTAGGTACAGCACTGGGCCTCTGTGGGTCTCCCTGGCTCAGGGCTGGGTATCTTTCCAGACTCATCTCTGACCCCTCCCAGCTCCACTCCTTTTGCCACAGCTGTACTGAACTCCTTCTGGACCCATCCGGTTTATCTCAGGGGTCCTGGGCATTGCACAAGCTCTGCCCTCAGCTTGGGGTCCTTTTCCATGCTTCCACAGCAGGATGGGCCACAGCCACACCCAAAGCCCAGCCCCTGCTCCGTTTCCCCCAGGAAGCTTTCTCCACCTCCTCCCCATGCTACTACCTGATCCCCTCCAGCCCATCCACCTGGCTTGGTGCTTTTCATTATGTGCCTTCAGCTCACAGTGGGGACTGCACCGTGAGAAAAGGAGATACCAAACCTCTTCTATGAAGAAATTATCCCAATTGGCTTTAACCATCCCACAACCATCCCTCAACTATCATGGCAACCACTGGCACCAGAAGACAACATAAAGACATGGTTTTCACAACTACTGAGGAAACTGGCAGTTATCCACTACAGCTACACACATGTCCTCTGTCCCCAACAATTCCATGCTTAGCTTGATATCTAACTGGAACGTGGGCACCAAAGACATGCACTTGATGTATACAAACTCCATGCTGGAAACAACTCAAACATCCATCAAGAGTACAATGGATAAATGAATCATGGTATGATTTTATAGTGGAATACTATACAGCAATAAAACAGGCTAGAGCTACACTCAATAAGAACAAATCTCACAAACATGGCGTTGAGCTGTGTGGTCTCGGGCAAGCCTCTCCCCTCTGGCTTTGTTGTCTGTAGGGCCTCAGAATAATTTCTGTACGGATTCCCTGATGATGGACAGAGGACAAATAGGAAACTCCACTATCAGCTATACATCTGCAAATGGACGTGCGGTGTTTACAGCATCATCAGCAGAAGGGAGGGGGCTTCAGTAGAAGTGTGCAGCACACAGAAGGCTGGATCAAGCGCCCGGTCCACTCTGCTGTGGCAAGGTTGCTTCACAGCCCCTGGGTCCCTGGAGCTCGAGGAAACTTGTCCAAAACAGAGGAGGCCATGGCCCCTGCTTGCCCCCAAGCCACTCAGGCACATTCTGACTCAGCCAGCTGTGCCTGCCAAGGGGAGAGGGAGGAGGGGCAGAGGTCTCTGAGAAGCACAATGTCCTTCAGAGACTCAAGGCTGACATTTCCCAGGCCCTCCCCAGCCCCCGTGCCCTCAGCACCCTAGAGACAGGAAATACGTGATCCTGGAGCACACACATCCAGTGTGGCCTCCTGGAAGGGTGTGGAAGAATGGATGGAGGCCAAGGACAGGGCTGGGGGCTAAGGGAAGGGATCCAATTCAGCGAGAATGCCTGGGCCTCTCGGGGAGGGCAGTGTATGAGGCGAAGGAGAGCTCCCTCCCGGAGCTGAGAGGAGCTGCTTCCAGAGCGGGCCCAGCAGCCCTGCAGTGCTCTTTGGGGCCACATGTGGGACACAGAGGGAAGAGCCAGGCCCCTTGGGTGCTCGAGCTGGCACTGGCCACCAGCACTGTCATCCTCCTCAGACCTCTCTCTCTTGGGAAATTCTATCCAGTACAACTGCAAAGAAGCCTTCCTTTCCTCCTCCACTGCCCCCTGGCAAGCTTGGCACCCTCGGGAGCAGCCTGGCATTATTCCTGGTTGTACCTCTACCAAGGGGGTGGCTGTGCACTGGAGATGAGTGAAAAATGGTTAGTACTTGTTTGCCATCTGTCTAGTTCTAGGCCAAGTGCTTTCCCTGCCCAATCCCATGCATGCCTCAAAAGCACTGAGAGGTGGAGGTGATAAGAATCCTTATTTCACAGTTCTGGGGACTGAGGCCTAGAAAGGTTGGGTGACTTGCCCAAGGGCCCCATGGCCAGCAGGTGGCAGAGCCAGGCTGGAGCCTTGGGCGTTTTCATCTTCCACAGTGTCCCTCAGCAGGATAAGTGGCCAGCTCCAGCCCACCATTTATCCCCCGATGCCTGTCTCAGAGGGAGTGGTAGACTGAGGGGGCTGCTGGAACTTTCTTAGTGAGCTTCTGGGCTCTAGGGGACCCACTTGGTCTGTTCCTTGGGGGGCTCTCAACAGAAACATGATTCATTCATGCTTCCATCCATGTGCAAATATTTAATGAGTGCCCATCAGGTGCCAGGCACAGTCTATGCTGCTGCCAGGCATAAGTGACTAAACAGGAAAAGGTCTGCTTTTGTGGAGCATGTACTCTAGAAGGGAGAGCAGGCAATAAATTTGATAGCGTGCTACGCGGTAATAAAGCTGGGCACAAAACTGTGGAGCTCGGACAGATTCTGGGGTGTTGGGGAGCAGGGGGCAGGAGGCGGCTGTAAGAGGGGCAGGGAGATTCTCAGTCAAAAGTGAGAGCTGAGCAGAGACACGGTGGGGGAGAGGAGGGAGCCCAGAGGCTAGCTGGGGAGCCCTACGTCCTGGCACAAAGCTGCAGCGGCCGTGGGGGCCTGGGTGCTCAGGGAACTGTGGGAGGTGAGTGTGCAGGAGGGCCAGAGGGAGGCGGTAAGGTTGACGAGTGAGAGCATGGCCAGCGGTGTGGCCTTGTGAGTCTTTGAGCAGACTCTGGCTGTTCGTCAGAGTGACAGATATTATCCTTTAGATCTAAAATGCCCCCACAGCCTCATGTGTTTGGAAGGTGATTGGATCACGGGCTCACTCTACTTAGCAGGGGATTCATCCATTCCTAAGCTCAGTACCTGAACGTGCTGTTAGGAAGTGGGCTTGGTGGGAGGTGGGTCACTGGGGACAGGACCTGGAAGGGTGTATTCTTGTACCCAGCTCCTTCCCTTTCTCTGCTTCCTGGCCTCCATGCAGTGAACAGCTTTTCTTGCCTGGCCCTTCCACCATGCTGTTTCTGCTTTGGAGCCATTCAACCATGGACTGAAACCATAAGCCAAAATTAACCTTCCTTCCTCTAAGTTGCGGGTGTCAGGTATTTTGTCTCAGGGATAAGTAAGTGGCTAAAACACAGGGCTGGGGATTGCAGGTCTGATGAACGTGTCAACCATATCAGCCTGGGTGATGTGCCGGGCTAGAAGGTTGGAGAAAGAAGGGAAGTAGGTGTACCCGTTAGGGGACTCATCCTAGCCCAGGGCCTAGCTCATAGCTTCTGGGCCAAGGGCTGGATCAGAGCCCCCTGTGAGGGCACTGTCACTGGGTTACCAGTCCAGTCATCTACATTATTTGTGTAATACTTACAACTACAGGATCTGGAAACACACAATAGTTTTAATTAAAGAATTTAAATAAGGGCAATTAAACCTGGCAGGAGAGAAGCTGCAGCACACAGAGAGCTTAATGGGAAAGGAAACCAAATTAAATATGGAAACGGCAGTTTAAAGAAATCAAAAGTTGAATGTATAGAATTAACAAGGCTGATAATAATTCCTAGAGCTGGGTTCCCAGGCTCCAGCCTCACTCTTCCTCCTCCTGGGCCCCTGTGGAGCGGTGACTGTGACGGGCCTGTGCAAAACACAGAACTCTTTTCCCTGCCATAGCCATGGGGGCTTCCGTCTTCTCAGTTGCATTCTGGGGTGCCCAATTCGTGTCTCAGTGTAGAGACACGGAATCCATGGTTCATGTGCCCCTTGGGCATGGAGGAGCAGCTCCCAGGTGATTACACAGCCAAGTGCCTCTGCCTCAGTTTCCCCAAGTATGTGTCAGTGGCAGCTAGATGTGCAGCAGCTAACACCAAACCAGTTCCCTTCCTCCTGGGGACACAGGCTGGGTAGATAGATCTGGGAGTCAGCATCACTTGGGGGTTTGGGAAGCTGTAGACAACTGTCCACCTTTTTGATTCCAGAGGCCCAGAAGGAGGCCCCAAAATGTGCCTTTTAAAATTCCCTGGTGCAGTTGCACAGGTGGTGCTGGGCCGGGACGCCCTTAGAAGACCACACAGGAGCGGTGGTCTCCTTCAGCAAGGCTTGGGCCAGCTCTGGCCTCCCCTGGGTATCCAGGGTATCTGGGCTGAGCGTGGCTGGTCTCACTCACAGTCAAGGTGTCACTGTGCAGGTCACAAGTGTCCCGAATCCCACGCTGTGTACATATTTCTGCTCAGGTCAGGGTGCCTGTTCCACCTTGCCCACTAATTAATTTTCTGCGGCAAGCAGCCCTGTGGGTCTCTGGCTTTAAGCACCATGAGCTCAGAAGTCCAGGTTAAGTAGTTAATGATTAGTAATCAAATACTTCAAAGCATGGGTGGGACAGTAAGGCTAGTTAAAGAAAGCCCCAAGATTAAGTCTTTTTGTAGGGTATTTTCCTGTATTATGAATAGTCACCCCCCAATTTGTTCAGTAAGCATTTTGGTGTTTTTCTTTCTTAAAGGGGACTCAGTTGCAGCTGAGTGAGATTCTGCTTGAGACATTCTATGAGGATCCATTGGCCAGAAATGGTGTGATTCCAACACCAAGTGCCAAAGGACAAGTGGAGAGGGGTGATGGACAGGTGGATAGGAGGCAGTGGGATGGCCTGGGGTGCGGGGATCGAGCCAGCTCACATACACCAGAGACTGGCTTGGCAGGGAGACCCCAGCCCCAAACTCCCACTGCACCAAACTGGCCTCCTAAAGGAAACACAAAGCCCCCGTAGCATGGTGGTTTAAAGGATGGATTCCAGAGGTCAAATTCCCAGGTCAAGTCACTTAACCTGTCTGTGACTCAGTTTCCTCATCTGTGAAATGGGGATAATTTTAGTAAGTATTGTACAGTGCTGTCATGGTTATTAAGTAATATTTATAGAACAGAGTAGTGCCTGGCATTTAGTAAATACCTTATATATGCTTGATAAATACATTTTGAAATCTCATTCACCTCTGGGTGGTGGGAGCGGAGCCATCACACCCGGTCCTGTCCCTGATCACTGTGGGATGAGGAGGAGGAGGAGGAGGAGGACGAGGAGGACGAGGACGAGGAGGAGGAGGAAGTGCTGACTGCCATAAACTAAAATAACCAAGAAAATATCCAGGGCCTAAACAAAGCTTTGTCAGGCCCTTGAAATGGGACAGTTCCACACTTGCCCCTTCCTCTGACGTGAAAATTAAAAGCAGTTTTATCTCAGAACCATAATGAGAAATTTGATTATAGCCTTTTCTTTCCAGCACAAAAAGTTCTTGAAGTTGGACTTGTTGAGAGCGCTTGGGGACCAGAGCGGGCAGAGTCAGAGACTCCTCCTCCCCTCGTGTGTCGGGGAATGCTTTGGCAGGCTTAGTGGTGCTCCTCGGGAAATATGCTCTGTAACTAGGTTTGTTTTCAAGTGGGTTACTCATCTTGCATCAAATTATCAAGTTAGACACCACAAGCCACAGGCAACTGTCCCTTAAAGTCAGGCCTGGCTCTGGGCTCTACTGTCTGCAGGCAACCTCCCCAAACCCTCAAAACCTCTTCTTTCCTGGCACTGAGCAGACATCTCTGTTGCTATCCTTAATGGTCCCTATTTGGAAAATGTACAAATAATGCTCTGAGGACAAAGCAGGCATGGGGCCTGAGATACAAGGACTGCCATGTGTGACCTTGGACTCCAGTGGGATCTTACTGGCATTTCCATCAAAGACCCCAGAGACCAGAGCTAGGGGAAGCAGGAATCACAGCCTGAATGCCCTGATATTTCTTCAGAGCCTCTTGTTTTTTAAAAAAATATTCACACAAATTTGAACTCACTGCACACAATATGCATAGCTGTTTAGTACAAAATATTTCTACTTCCTTCCCCAAATCTGAAGTTATAAGAAGAAATGCATGTTTAGATTTTTCTTCTTCTTTTTTTCACAGTGAGCACGCATGCCTCTGAGGACAATCAATGAAGGTAGGGTTTTGTCTCTGGACTTCCTACAAATCTAACTTGAGATCTGGCACACAGGAGGCCTTTAATTAAGATTAGAGAAATTTTAAGCTGCACTCCTTCACTTGATGGACAGCATGCAGGGTGCCTCCTCTGTCTCAAGCTTTCCATTTGGTGGTGGAGATTCTGGAAGTGTGAGGACAAGATCCTGCCCTCTAGTGTACTGGATGACTGAAGAGAGGGGCAGAGGATGAAATAGTGTGTAAGGGACTCCACGAAGTGTAAGGAAGACCCCGACACAAGGAGTTCAGCTCATTCTCAAATTCGTGGTGCTTAGTATTCAGGCTGGGCCAATGTGACTTCTAGGTGGGGAAAAAACTTTCCCAGGGTTTGCAATCAAACTTTGGGAGCTTAGAATTAACACAATTTTAGACTTGACAAGTCCTTAAAACCACCTGGTCCACTCTAATTAGAGCTATGGAGCCTCTGGTAGTTGCTGATAATCCCTGAGCTCTGCCCTTTCCCAAACCACCCATTACATGGACAACTCTTAACATCAAGGCAACTCTGTAAATCGCCCTTGCTTTTTCCTCTCTGGTCTTCCCCATGAGCTACACAATCAAGCCTTCTTGACCTTGCACAACAACAAAGCAGCCCTGCAGAGACTTGAAGGCAGAGCTCAAAGCCTCCTGAGGTCTTTCTGGTCTTCAATAGTCTCTGTTCCTTCCATCAGGCATTCAAATGGACAGATAGAGTGCGAGGAAGCTAGAGCTTAGAGGACACACATGATGACAAAAGCCTTCATAGGGAAAGAGTCCTGTCAGTGACATATTAAAGGGAGGACTCCAGCATTTGCTTAACTGTTCAAAGTCATGGGGTGGTCAAGGTTGAGGGTAGTCTCCCTGTTACTGAGGGGCCATTCATTGCTTTGCTCCGCTGCTGTCCTGCCATAAAGAATATCTCTGTAGTGACCTAAAATCTGCTTCCTCCTTATCTCTCCACTGGTCCCAAGGTCACTGATCAAATGCCTCTTTTACTAACACCACTTCAATGAATCCAAGAATCCCCCAAATCCTGAGTATGAAGGAACTCTCAGAAAACTGAAAGATATACACCTAATGCATATGCATTTATAATCCCAGGAGTCGATCGGAAATTCTTTAATGGACAGGGAGTTAGAAAAGTGATGGAAAGCAGCATCTATCACCTCTCATACTGATGAGGTTTCATTGTGTGGTGATGTGGGAAGCACTGGCTATTTGGAGATAAGTATGTTTGTTTAGAAGGACAACTCTGATGGTCCACCAACTGTTCTTCAAGCGCAGACCTGGGGGTGATTCTGGATTAACAACTCCCAGCTACCATGGTATAATCCATTACTATGTCCAATAGAACACGAAATGTCTCTCAAAGTTCTTCCCCAAGCCCTGCTTGGCCTCCTGTGCCATGGCTCGAGTTTTTCCCCCGAGTTGATGGAATGGCCTCCTGCCATATGCCGCCGCCGCCAGGGCTGTCTTTCACGTCCCACCAATGGCTATGGTTTGAATGTAGTTTGTCTCTCAAGTGCTCGTGTTGGAGGCTGGGTCCTCAGGGTGGTGATATTGGGGCAGTCGGTGGGACCTTTACGAGGCAGAGCCTCATGGTGGTGGTGGTGCCTTAGGTCACGGAGGCCCTGCCCTCTGAGGAGATTAAGGTGGCTGTCAGGGGACCCTGAGTTAGTTCTCCTGAGTGCCAGTTGTTATGAAAGAGAGAGCCTAAGCCCTGAGCCATGCTCTGGCTTCCTGCCTCAAGATGTGATCTCCACTCATGCATGTGACCTCACTGTCTCTCACTACAGTTGTGCTGTTCTCTGCGAGGCCTTCGCCAGACCTGAGCTGATAGCAGCACCATCACCTTGAACCTCCAGAACTGTGATCTAAATGACCCATTTTTTCTTTATAACTACCCAGCCCCATGTATTTCATTATAATAACAAAAAATGGACCAATCCAGAAGTCTGCTGTTTCAGAACCTCCCTAGTCACACCCTTTGCTTTAAGTCAGAGTCCAAACTTCTTGGCAATTAACATCATCTGGCCCCACATGGCTCTTGGGCTCCATCTCCCTCCTGCCTCATCACAAACTCTAGGGTTTGTGACTGGTAGACCCCATGTCTATGCTCATTGGAATTGCTTCTCAAATACACTCTGCTCTTCCATGCCTTTGTCAGGCAGAGCCTCTGCTTTGGACGTTCTTCCCCCTTCCTCTGTCCTGCAACAATCTCTACAACTTTCAAGCTCTAGATCAAATGAGCCACTCGTGTGAAGCCATGCCTGAATTCTGCAGACAGAGCCTGTCACCTGTCACCATTCACCCTGGGATCCCAGAACACCACACACCTCCTGTTTCTGCTCTCATCAAGTGGTTTTGTTGTGTGTTTACATGCCCACACATTCCTTGAGGGCAGAGGCCGTGTCTGATTCATATCTACATCCCTCCTGCCAAAACCCTGTGCTCAATAAATGTTTGATGAACGACTGAAGGAAAGAATGTTCATCATCAGAAAATTGCTCATCAGAGCCCTGCACATCAGCATTGCCAAGAGATGTTTTCATCAAATGGGGCTTCTCGATGTCAGCGTGTAACGCTGCCCTGGTGCAGCCTGAAGCATTGGCAATTCAGAAGAGCTCACAGGGGTTAGAGGAAAGGCGTTTTATTTGTTAAACAGAAAATCAGAGTAGGAGATGGAACACTGAGATATGCAAATGTTTATCTTTTTTTTTCCTAGAAGAACCTAGCAGAGTCACAGTAGATTATTTTGGAATTAATTCAGTCTGAGTGTCTGTGGAGCTTAAATTTGGTCCCCAGGAGAGCAAATAATGCATAATGTGGAACCAGAAAGGAAGCTTGAAATGTACCTGGTGAAAGCCCCTTCTAGCCCAACTTCTGCAGCAGAATATTCCAGTTGGTAGGATACCTATGATTTTTGGGGAAAAATTAAGACCCATTGCAAGGAAATTAGCCCAAGCACAAGACTTTAATCATTGAAGAGGTTCCAGGCTTCCTTCAGCCTTGTCAGCAGTGACTCCTCATCAATGAGAGCTTGAGGATGATTCCAGGTTGCTTGATCAATATTGATAATTTTGCCTTAAGCAAAAATCGCACATATGTTAATTATTAAATATCAAATGACAGTGGCTGCCCTGGATTTGCAAATTAGGAATTGAAAAGTTCCTTCCAAATAGTTTCCTTTGGTAGAAGGATCCAAGAGGTGGTTGGCAAGGCACTTGGGGAGTTTGAATTAGACTTATGCTAAAGTGGCCCAAAACTGCCCAGGCTCCAGAGTGCCACTCACTTTGAACAGGCATCCTGTGGGGTGGCCCTGAGATGAGGGAAGGATTTGAGGGTGTCATTGCCTCCAGGCTGAGATTCACAGACAGCTCTATTTCCCTGCTGACCGCAAGGAGCAAGGCCTCTGAGGGGGCTGGACGCTGCCTCCCACGAAGAACACTCACATCTGGGTGACCCAGTCCACACAGCTCAGGCACTTGTTTGGGCTGTGACTTTCTATGGCTATTCTAGGACAGCCCAGAGGCCACTGCTCTCCTCCTACTTCAGGAGGTGAAACCCCATGCTTGCCCATCACAGGACTCCTAGACACACCTGCCTGCACGTCCAGCTCACATCTGAGCTCCTTGGGTCACCGCAGACCCTGGCCTGAGCAGTGGCTTTGGGGACCAGGATCCAAGGTCATGGTAGTAAGGGAGGAGAGAATAGCTAAACTTTCAAACTACATTTCTGTCTCCTACTAAGTCTTCATCTTGTCTCACTTTCTAGAATCTTTTCTTCTAATTCTGCTCCACCAGCCTCACTGGAGGGGGCTTTCAAAAGCTCAGACCTGAGCACACCCTGGAATTGCACATCCTCACCTCCTACGGAACCAAGTCCACCACGTTCTGTGGCCTCCACACTCTGCCTAGGCGTTCCTTCCAGAATCTTCTCTGGCTGCTCCCCGCCATGCCTTCCAGGATCTGGCCATACCTGTCTGAGTGCCCTGACCAGACCTGAGGTTTGATGTCTCATTGCTTAGGCACTTTCTGTTCCCTCTCCCCGGGACACCCTTTGCTCCTTTGATGGAACAAGATCCTTCATACTCTGAGCACACCACGATGAGTACCCTGAGAAGCCACCGGCCTTAACTCACCCATCCCACCACCACCAACTCCTTTCTGTGTTCCATCTATTCTCCCCAAGAGGAAGCTGAGTCCCAGGGCTCAGCAGGCCTGGAGGAAGGCAGCAAGGAGTGGTGCCCATAGCAGAGCCTGATGGGACTCCCTGTAGACTGCAGTCTCAGGCATGAACCCCATGTCACCTGGCAAAGTCAGCTCCGCCCATCTCCCTGGGTCTGGGGTGTCCCTTCCTCTCCCTGTACCCACATTCTGCAAGCCTACTTTGTACCAGGCCTGAGCCAGGAAGCCACAGCCACTCCTCCAAGCACATAGCCCTCTGTTCGTGTCCTCCCTGGCCCCAGCCCCTGCCTCTCAGTGGAAAGGAGGAAAAGGGGAATGTAACCTTTTTTTTTTTTTTTTTTGGTACCAGGGATCAAACTCGGGTCCTTGCGCATGCACAGCAGGTGGCGAAACCACTGAGCTAAATCCCCAGCCCAAGGGGAATGTAATCTTGTACCCTTCTGGGCCAGAAATGTGACAGGAAAAAGTCACAAGTGCCCTTCCAGGCACAGTATGGGTCAGCAACAGGCTATGGATAGGGAGCCTGGGGTTTCACATGAGAGGGAGGTGGGAGGAAGCCACACGCTGGTCTCTCACAGCTCAGCCTGACCCTTCTTCCAGGGCCCGCTTCCAGCGTCCTCCGATGGTTAAACATCTAAAATGGAATTTGAGATGTTTGATGAACGGTAACGAACAGGAGCACCTTGGGCAGGTTGCTTATCTTCTCTGTGCCTTGGTTTCCTTCTCTATAAGTTTAGAGTAATGGTATCAATCACACACAGTTGTGATTAAATGAGGATTAAATCACACAGGATTAAATGAGCTAATACAGGCCAAGGTCCTAGCGTCTGGTACCCAGGAAGTACTGTAGGAACGTTAGCTGCTGTCTTATGAGGACAGAGCCTTAAAACTGTAACACATGTCAAAGGCCCCTCCTGCAGTGGCAGGAGGGACATGTCCCTGTGCACCATCCCGTGTCACCACCACTGTCGACCCCCATCTTACAGGCCCAGGCAGGACTCACAGAGCTGCCAGTACGCCCCTCTCCCTGCCTGAAAAGTGTTCCATTGGCTCCCTGAGTTCCTTCCTGCATCTGCTTTCCTGGTTGCACAAAGTGCTCCCCTGAGCTCTTGCTCCTGCTCTCTAACTAGCTCCTAAATCTGTGATCTTATTTTAAGCTTGTTGCTTGGTATTGACCTTCCCCACCCAGGTGGGACCTGAGAGAGAAGCTCTCTAAGGTCTGTGGTTCTCCTACCCAGGCCACAGGTCAAAGGCGCCCCGTGCCCATGGAGCACGATGCAGCTGGGGATCCCCTTTCCAACTCCTACCTGAGGGGAGAGTGATGACACCAGGACTGCAATGGACGTGTGGCCAGCTTGCAAAGCTCCTTGCAACAGCCTCCTTCCTCACTGGCGCCATGGAGGCAGCTTGCTGGGAGGCTTGAGTCAGGGCCTCTGCCGAGTGGTCCCTTGAGTCCCCAGTTTCTCCCCGGCATCCCTGAGAGCACCTACTGTGTGCAGTCCCTCAGGGAGCCATGGGCTCCCTCGCCTCTTGTGATAAAGCACTTCATCTGCACCACCTGGAGGGCTGGCAGCCCTGGAGATGGACCCTAACAGAGGAGATTCTCTGGGACTGGGAGGCTGCTGAGCAGAGGCAAAGGTTTTCCTTCAGACTGGGTATCTCGGTCCTTGGGAACGACTTTATAATGGGGAAACACATGGCCAAGAGCAAGAAGTCAAACATGGGCCCTGGGTTGATGGAGACCTAATAAAGTAATGCTCTACAGTCACTAATGCAGGGGTTGCTCTTCCCAAGCAGCTCCAAGACACTGTCCTGCTAGGAACCCTCATCCCTACAGTGACCTCATACTGGGAGCCAGGTGGGGAGCCACAGACCAGGGACCCAGTGCTATTTGTACCTGGGACACTGGGCTTCCTCTGTGAGAAGGTCCTTGTGTAGCAAACATGCTAAGGTTTAAAGTCAGAAAGACCCGAGTTCAAATCCCAGCTTTGCCTTTATATGTGTGCCTTTTGGCAGATGTCTCCCTTTCTTCTTGGAGCCTCAGTTTCCAGGTTCTGGGGCTTTTACCTGAGAGAATTGCCAGTGGAGCTTCATCCTCTTGGTTTTGGCGTAGCTGCATTCGATGAGCCGAGGCCGGCTGTTCACATCCACCAGGCACCGATTGTCATCGTCATCCACTGTGGGGCTCAGGACACCCACGTGGATCAGCTGACTGCTTGTATAGTACACGTTCTGGGGGTGGAGAGAAGGAGAAAGAAAGAGGTTAAATGCCAGTGCTCAGAGATGGGAGGGTATATGTTGACAGTCCCCAGGCAGCTGGCAAAGAGGTCACAGTTAGAGAAGACCTTAGATTTTTTACGTCCAGTGAGTGGCCTTCATATCTATTAGCATGGTATTCGGCCCATGTGTATAACTAAAACAATATTTTTGAGAAACAAAATTTAGCCTTACTATATGTAATACACTCTGATATTTTCTATTCTATTCTTTCATTGTAAAACACTGGCCACACCCTTTTAAATTGATCTCACTACCCCAGGTTTAGAAAACGCCTCTTGAATCCATTATGTACAGACTTGCTGACTTCCTTCATAGGTATTTTGTGCCAGACACTATGTTTGGCTGAGAGACACAGAGAAAAAAGGCCTGGGCCACGCCTCCAGGGAGCTCAGGGTCTTGTGGGATGGGAGATAAGGAACACAGAATTTTCATCCCTACTAATGCTGTGGGTAGCCTGTGTTGGCACGCTTTTCCTTAAAGGGACAGACAGCAAGTGGTTTTGGCATTGAGGGTATGTTGGGGGGGTTGTCACCCAAGCCACCCCCAGATTCAGTGATTCTGAGGGAGGACCACGGACCTAGTACATAGCTGTCTGCATAGCAATGTTTATTACAGTGAAGGAACACATAGCAAACCAGCAAAGAGAAAAGGTAAATGCAGAAAAGTCTGGGGAACTAGACACAAGCTTCCGAAGTCCTGTCCCAGTGAAGTCACTCAGGAAATGCTCGATTCCCCAGCAATGACTTGTGACAATGTATGTGAAGTGCTGGTCAGAGCCTTAGCTCCCTGGGTTTCTATTGGGTCTGGCCGCATAGGAAGCCTCTGTCTGGTATGTACCAAACCGTCCAAGTGCCAGAAGGAAAGCAGGTGTTCAGTGTAAACTTTGTTCCATCATTTTAGGCATGGTGAGGCCCTCTTCTCAGCTGTGGTGGGGACCCTCCCAAAATCCAAGGACACAGATACCAGCTGTGTCTATTAATTATCATAGGTCAACTTGATTGGAAGTTGATTGAAGAAACCTCTAGGACTGTGGTGGCGAACTTGGAGCACTGGCTGTTATCATTGAAAACTCTAAAAGGTTCGCTATCACTGCCCTGGGAGACTGGTAAAGCACACTTTGGGTGTGTCTGGATGGGTCATGGAGGCATGATCATATGTACCATATATAGTCCCTGGCCTCTTTCCTCGCTGACATTGTTCTCCCATTCTGCTTCCTGATCACCACGAATCACCGTCTTTGTTCCACCATGGCCTTCCACCATAATATTTCTGCCTTGGAACCAGGTGAGTATGGACTGAATCCCCTGATACCATGAGCCAAATTAAACCTCTCCTCCTTTATGGTGTAGGTGTCAGGTATTGTGTTCCAGCACTGGAAAAGCTGACTAATGCACCAGCCAAGGCCACCCCGCAGGCAGGCCTCTGGAAGGACAGAAGTCAGGCCTGCTATGTGGATGGTTACACAGAGGGCTATGCAGTCTCTGACACCTTAACTCTTGTTGTAGCATAAACATACCCACAGATGATGCACAAATTGCTGGGTTCCAAAAACACTTTATTTACAAAAATAGGGGCTATCTCACTGGCTGTAGTCTTGCCTTGGTCTAGAGGAAATCCACATGACCCTGGATCTTCAAAGTTTTCCATAACTTCTCTCAACCCTGAGCCTAGCAAGGGCTCTGAGCAGGGTACCATAGAGTTCTGTGAGCTCTATACCTCAAATGGCTAAAGGAATTGACATGCTTCCTCCCCCTTCCCATGACTAGGCCTCCTTAGGCAAACAGATATCCCTTTTCCATGCTCAAGGTTGGAATTCAAGATGGTCCTTCTGGTTACCTTGACCTATTCGAGTGTTCTCACTGACAAAAATTGGCTGATTGATTAAAAAATGAGAAAGTGAAGTACTTTTTGTTTTAATAAAAGAGGGTGGTTGACAAGTGCTTTTTAAACATGCATGCAGGGCACTACAGTGACTGAGCAAGTGAGGAGGGCAAGGGTGTGCTTCTTCAATGGACACGATCTTTTAACTGGAGCTGGAGGGTGGGTAGGGTCACCCCTTAGTCACAAGAAGTGTTTTAGGCCAGAACATCACTCAAGGTCTCAACAGGAAACAAAGGGCACACTCTAGGAGGGTGGAACAGCACCATTCTCCAAGGTGTAGGTAGAGTATCAGGAAATTACAGGGAGAGCATAGCTCCCTGGAGATGAGAGCAGAGCTCTTGTCATTCCTAGGCCCAAAGGAATGAGAAGAGAGAGGTTCTGTAGAGAGGGGTACCTTGAGAGGAGGGTTGGGGGATACATATCCCAGCTTTACCCTCCCCAGCTACTCTGATTTGCTGGGCCCACCTACTGACCAAACCCATCTGGAGGCCAGAGAACATGGAAATCCACTGAAGCATTCCAGCAAGCCTGGCTCCTAGGATGCAAGGACAAACATAGAAAGTACATCTGGAGGGAACAAGTGGAAGACACTCAGTATAGCTTAGATCTACATGCTGAGGTCATCCTACAATCTTTCAGGTTTGGTGGATCCACAGATGTAGACATCAAAATTACTAGAGTGACTTACTTTTCCCATAAGAGATCTGGGAGACCATAATGACCAAAGTTTTGAGCAGAGGCCAAAAAAGTACAATGTCCAGCCCAAGGTGGAAATACAGGTCATAACTAAGGAAAACTTACAAACTGCTGTGGCTTACAGCTTACTGAAGTTGAAGAAGAATTTGCCACCTGGTAGAGTTTAGGAAAACCAATAGTAGCACAGTTAGGTGTTGCATCCATCCAGCCATCCATCCATCCATCCATCCAACTAACAGTCACAAGTTGGGGTTCTAGGGATACTGAGATGAGAAAGCTATGGGCCTTGTTCTAGAGGAGCCACAGCCAAGTTAGAGAACAACACATCCAGGAACACATCCATTTCCCTAATAACATTATGAAAACTACTCCTACTTTCTCCATCCACTTTGCAGCCTTGAAAATAGAAATGAAATTCACTACTTTCAAAAAGCCTTCCCTGAACTTGTAAAGGTGTGGTGTCTTACTTCAAAAGGTGCACACCTGCTTATGCCCTTAGATTGAATGCACCACCATCTCCTCAGGTCAGTGCGGCTCTTATTCACCTTGCAGGTTCTCTGAGGCCCAGGAGCACAGGCTGCAAGACAAGGACAGCCAGAGACCAATCACTTCCATCCCCTTCTCTTTCCTGTCATCAGGGCCTGGTTCTTGTCTCCAGGGCAGGCTCCACAGACACAAGTAGCGACCCAGGTAACAGCTGAAATCAGTTTTATCCACTTAGCTGCTCTGAAGTGCTTGGGGAGATGCTCGGAGAGACATGTGTGCACTTAATATCTGGCACAGCTGTCACCCAAGCTGTTTGTTGCTCTAGAGTCCAGGAAATCATAATAGGGACAGACAGTTGTTTGTTTTTTAAAAAGCAAACAACAAAATGCATCCTTACTGGTGTAACCACAAAGCCAGCAGATCACAGAGAGGTTCTGCAAAGAGGCTTCTCTCAAGTCCTCCCTTGGATATCTCAGAAACCCAGTCATGCATCTAATCAGTAAATGAACTGAACACAAAAAAGGGGAAACAGTTTATGTAAGATGCCTCACTTTTGATGCCTGCAGGTCCAGCACACACAGTGGGGCTCTGCTGTGGCCCTCAATGGTGAGGTGGGGCAGTTTTGCCCACCAGGGGATATTTGGGTTCCAGGAGACATATTTGGTTGTCATGACAGGGGAGAGGGTTGCTACTGGCATCTAGTAGGTAGAGGTTAGGGGTGCTGCTTCACATCCTACAATCCCCAGGGCAGCACCCCTCAGCCAAAAAAGTCAGTGGTGCCATGGCTGAGAACCTCTCATTTAGACCTCTAATATTGCTGAAATATCTAGTTCTTACTATGTTCCAGGCAGAAAGTGACTTATATGCTTTGTCTCATGTAATCCTAATAACTCTGTGAGCCAGGTACAGGTTGAGTATCCTCTGTCTGAAGTGCTTGGGATCAGAAGTATTTCAGATTTCAGATTTTGGAACGTTTGTGGATATATACATAATGAGTTATCTTAGAGATGGGACCAAAGTCTACACACAAAATTCAATTATGTTTCATATACACCTTAGACACGTAGCCTAAAGGTAATTTTGGGCAATATTTTCACTCTGTGTACATTTTGACTGCAGTCTCTCATGAGGCCAGGTGTGGAGTTTTCCACTTATGGCTTCATGTGGGTGCTCAAAAAGTTCTGGACTTTGGAGTATTTTGGACTTTTTGCATTAGGGATGATCAACCTATATTTCCACTATTCCCCATCTTGTACATGAAGAAACTGAGCACAGAGAAGTTAAGTAATGTGTCCAAAGTCACACAGTTAGTGACCAGCAGCTGTGGTTTCATCTGAGGCTGTTTGAGCCCAGAGCCACTGGCCTACGCCCCGAAGTCCCTCTGCCCCAGGGAGTAGGCAGGAAGGGAAGCGGGGGAGCCAGGGAGTTGGCATCTGTCCAAGCCATCCCTTCATGTTGCCATGGGGCCCACATGATGAGTACTGGAGGCTGGAGGGGCCCTAAAGGCCTGTGGTAAAGATGCCCCAAGTGCTGAGACAGCAGCATCCCTCCTGTAACAGGGCGAGGTGAGCTGTTGCACTGTCTCTGGATGTTTTACAAACCCCAGGGGCACAGAAATGACATCAGACCACTCTGTTCCTTCTCAGCTGCAAATGATTGACTCAGCTCATTCTCCATTCAGTCCTATCCGGCTCAGCAGGGCCGCAAACCAGATCAGCAGCATTTCATTCTGATGCTTGCTAGAGAAAGAAAAAAAATCACCTGCGACTGTAAGAACAAACACATCTGTATCTTGAGTCTCAGACCAGTGGCAACATTTTTCTCTCCTACCGGCCAGGCCAGAGCTGGGAGGAAGGGCTAAGCTGCACCAAGCCCATAGTGCCCTGGTCACACACTCCACCATCAAGGCCACAGAACCAAGACAAAGAAGCCCAGGAGGGAGGTTCCCCTGCTCAGCCATTCCCTCAGCCCTGGACAAGGCCCCCAGCCTGCGGGGTATGGATGGAGCTAGTGTGGCCTCGGCAGCCCTTCCATCTCAGCAGCATGCAGGGCCCTGCCTCCCTGCCTTCCACCAGACGCACCAGTCTTCACCTCCCCGACAGGAACTCTGGCACTGTGGGTGGAAGGAAACATCTTTCAGAACACTACACTGCAGGCCCTCTGCCAGGTACTTTCTATGCCCATGGTCACCTCCTGTTGGTGAGGATGAGGAAACTGAGGCACGAGGGCTGAAGTGCACAGGTCGGCGTCTCCTCTCCCCTCTCTGCCCGGGGGACCTTCCCGAGGCTAAGATCTTTGAAGTTTGGGCCACATGGCCCTCCCTGAAGCCAACAGCCCATTCCTGAAGATGCCCTATTCCTCAGCACAGCTGTCCCTCTGCCTGGCTTTAGCCTGGCCTCCACCTTCACTCCATCAAGACCTCGGTAAGGCTGGCTGAGGCACAGAGCTTGGCCCCCGACAGCCACCTGAACTCATCTCCTCAGGGCCAACCGTGACGCTGTCAGGGCCACACTACCAGCTGCCTGCACTGCACCCCTGAGGCCACTGTGGGTGGAGTCCTAGGGCTCTTCAGTCCACCCAGCTACAGCAGATCTGCTTTTGGCTTTCTTACACTTGCGTTTAGAGAACTTTTTGTTTGAACAAAAGGTTACAAAGACTTCTTTACAACGCTTCGACACTCACTGCTCTAAAACACTGGCATCCCTCCAGGAGGACCTTAAGGTGCAGTGAAGCTTCCTTAGCTTCTACCCCACCAAGCAGAGTCTGGAGATATCTGGATGAGAAGCTTTAACCTCCTGCCTGCAACCTCCACCGGGCCCACTTTCTTGTGTTTTTTGATATGGCTAATTATTCTCTTTGCTACCCAGGCCGCTGGATCTACATCAATACTTAGCCTCTATGGAAACTCTGGACCCCTCACCAAACTAAACAGCGACTGGGATGGAGGAACCATGGCCTGGGCAGAAGGAGGGGAGCAGCGCCTCCCAGACCAAGCAGGGACATGGAGTGCAATGGGGTTAAATTGCTCAATAACATAAAGCTTCTGAAGTGCAACTGAAAGACTGGTTCTCTTCCCTACAGTGTGCGCGTACACTGAAGTAGCTGTTTTTTCTCCATTAGTTGGTGTTTCCTTGGCAACACTGGTGGGCTGTGGAGTGGGTGCCCTTGGAAAATGAGATATCTTAGAGACATTTACAGACACCCTCTCCCCAAGTCTCTGGCGTGGGGCGGCAGTGATGGCATTTGGCTGAAGTTTTCCTTATTCTGGAGGGTGGGAGGAGGATGGAGGGGGAGAGCCACAGTGGAACACTTCCTAGGAAGTTCTAGAACCCCCTACAGGGAGGACACCACTGTGCTTGCCTAGTCTTACATGCGGAAGGACCGGACAAACCAGGATCCTTATGGTCATTTGTTTGAACACTCAGAAGGGATTGGATACCCCAGACAAGGAATTAAGAGCCCAGGTTGCTGTGGGGATACCAACAGTCTATGGAGTTAAAAGTCATATATGATGCAAAGTGTAAAAATGCGGGGTGAGGGTTAGCAAAGCTCACTGAAGGGAAGGCTAAATTGTGGGCTGCATCATAGGAGAGAAGGAAGATCTGAGAGCAAATGAAATGCAGGAGGCTAGAGAAATTGCAAGGGCAAGCTCTTTAATGCAATCAAGCTAAGGGTCCCCTCCTTGGCAGTACTACACCAGAATCCACTGGAGAGCACTGAAACCCATAGTCCACTGTCTTGGGTTTGGGGCTAGGCACGGAGATTTATTCCAGGGCATTTGAATGTGCAGGCAAGGTTGAAAACTAGCTGTATTAAGGAGACTTTGGGCACCCTAGGAACAAAATGTGACCTTCTGGATTATAAATCCCCATTGTGGGGAGAAGCTTGGTCTTTGTCTGCAGGGGTATTTCTTCTAAGACTCTGAGAGGGGTGACTGAAACAGTGTTTTGCAAAGTGGGGTCCTAGCATCACGAGAGCTTGTTAGAAATGCATGTGTTTTGAGCCCAACCTCAGACCTGAGGAATCAGAAATCCTCAGAGTGGGGTTCGGACACCTGTGCTTTAATGAGCCCTCCAGGGAAGTCTGATGCATGCAAACATTTGAGAACCATTTGTCTAGGAAGAAGGCGGCCTGGTGGGACACAAGGAACATGGGCTTCCAAGTCAGGGAGGCCTCCAGGGTTTCCACTTGACATCTCCACCTCTTACTTCCTAGCTGGGAAGCCATTCTGAGCCTGAGTTTCTTGACTTATAAACTGCAGTTGGTGTGAAAATTAAAACACTGATAACCCCTCATCTGGCCACAGAGATTGTGCGGCAGGGACAAGTCAGACAGGGACCACAGTGTCCATAGGAGGGGAAGAAAAGGGCCTCTGGGGAGGAGCTGTGGGCCCAGGTGCACCGCCTTCCCCTCCGTGTCTGCGGCCCCTTCCCAGCTGGACTACCCTATAGGTGAAGGCTCCAGGAAACAGCAGGCAGGGTGTCAGAAATGCCAGGGAGCCGGGGAGGAAGAAGGAAGTAGAGCCTTGCTTTATTACACTTCAATTTACAGAATGGTGACTGTGACATCCAGAATGTGTATTAGAAATGGGCTCTTTGTCCTCTTTAGCCAAGAATGAGCTGCAGGCATCTGGGCAGACAGGGTGGGCTGATTTAAGGGCTTAGTTATTGGTCATTAACCCCTCGACACACAAAGGTTCATTACTGTGCCGAGGGCCACAGCACACTGATGCTAAATCAGGAATGAGAGGACTGGCTTCCAAAATGATCTTCTGTGCACCAATCACAGCACTAGGCCCATGTGGGGAATAGAAGGCATTTATAAGGCCCTTTTGCCATTCCCAAGAAGGAGCATAAATGTGCAAGGCAAGGTTTCCAGCTCAGAATCTCCTCCGTGAACCCACTTCCCCGGTGGAGGGGGAACAGGTGAGAGCAAGTCCCTGGATCCCCCAGCTTTTGGAGGGGAGGTCTGTAGCTGGTACTCAGCCCACTGGCCAGTGATGGACCCAGTTGGATTCAGCAAACCCCCTCTACGGTACCAGGCCTGAGCCAGGCATTGAAGAAGCAGAGAGGAACAAGATACACCCATATTGAAAGAAATGCTGGCAATATGCAGAAGGATATACAGGATATTCCCATGGCCAAGCTTAAAGCAGATGACAGGGCAAGGGGCTGCTATGCCTTGGAGCCGGAGTGATGATCCCTGCAAGGGAAGTCAGCAAGTGATGAGAGGTCTGGGAACAGCCTGGAAAGATAGTAGTTTTCCAACACACTTGTCAAGGGCAGAGGGCTCCTAGAAGGGGAAACAGGGTAGACAAGACCACCAAGGCTGGAGGAGACAGTGTGGTATGGGGTGGAATAGGGTGAAGAAGAAAAGCAGTGTGGAGTAAAGAGTTTGGACAGCACAATGCTGGCCTGTGGAGCGCTGGGTCTCGGTCTGTGTCCCCTGCTTGTTAGCACATCTGAGGGATTTTAGGCTTTTGCGTCAAAAACATCCAAGGGGCATGGAAAGCAAGGTTGGCCTAGAGGTGACTTGGGCAGCGTCTGCAGGCCTGACTGGAAGAATCCAGTTGCGCGGCTGCTGAGCAGCCGGAAGGAAATTAGAGCTTTTGACCAAGGAACCATCTTTGAACTTAAGACTGAGTAGAAAAGGCTGAGCTGAGCCTGGCTTCTGCCTCCCACTGTGCAGGCAGGAAAACAGCCATGGAGCACTATCACTGGGCCTGGAACATTTAGTTTTGGTTCATAGCTGCTATTGTGTTTAAAATGTTCCCTTCCCTGTCCATGAGGCTCCATCGTGCGCCTCTCTCACTGAGCTATTATACCCCCCCATGTCATTAATATAGGATGTGGCCCATGCTTATCATCAGCCAAATGGGACGTGAGGAGGAGTAAATGTCATGTGGTGGTTCAGCTTAATAGTGTTATCTCGATTGGCTTAGGAACCACCCAGGGGATTAGCAAAACACACTTTCTGGGTGTGTCTGGGTGGGCCAACTCGAGTATTCTGTATGGTCCCTGGCCTTTCCATCTCGGGTGCTGTTTCCTAGCTCTGCTGCCATGAACTAAGCATCTTTGCTCCACCATGCCCTTCCACCATGATGTTCCTGCCTTGGAGTCAGCTGACCATGGACTGAATCTCCTGAAACCTGAGCCAAATTAAACCTCTTCTTTAAGTGGTGGGTGTAGGTATTGTGTGCCAGTGACAGGGAATCTAATATATGTATATCTCTTTCAATCAGAAGCTTTAAGAGCAATCTTGTGATCCACTGCCTCTCTTTTTATCATTGTACCTGTAGTATCCCAGACAGGTGTGGCTGTTTTGGCCCTAGAAAAAACCAGGGTGACCAAATGGAAGCTGACCTATTATGCATGAGCAAGAAATAAGCACATCTAGTTATAAGCCATTGAGATTTGAGGATCATCAGCCTAAAGATACTGGATGAAGATGGGTGCTACCAAACCCTAAAATAAGGGGCGGGAACTTTGGTGCCAGATGGCTTGGGTGAGGAAACCATCACTGGAGGCTGGAAAGACTGTGACCTCTAGGCAGCAGTGCAACGTTTGGCAAATCTGCTGCCTGAAGTATCTTGGTAGACTGATAACATGGCAAATGAATGTGTGTGCAGACAAAGAGCCAGGCTTTGTTACTATCAGCTGTTTTTGACAAGGTACTGCAAAAGAGAGATAAGGTCAGAGAAGAAATGAACATGCTGTATGGCTGAGAAATGTTTGTTATTGTCAGCCACTGAAATTTTGGGGTCATAAGCTATAGGAGCATAACGAAGCTGGAACCGACTGACAACCATTTTGCTACGCTCCATAGCCAAATCATCACACAAAAATAGAATTACAAAATGCTATGTGTGCTTTTAGGTAAGGCACAGGGACTCTGAAAATATTTACCAAGGGGGCTTGATCTAATGTGGGGAGGGGAGAAAGGGTTGATTCAAGGAAGACTGACTCTGGATCCAAACTGTTTAGACTCAGGTCCCTGCTTCCACCATTCATTTGCTAAGTGGCTACACGCAATTTACTCAGCCATCAACCTAGCAGTCAACTGTTCAGTAAAAACAGGCCCTAACAGGGGTGCTCACCATTAGGGGTTTGGCATAAGTATATGGAATGATTAGTGCTGGGTTTTAGCTGAGAGTAACACTGCATAGCATTACTGTTAGATCCCAAGTTCCTTGAGGGCAGGGGCCACACTTGTTTTGCTTATCATTTTATTTGTAGTATTTTACACCCTTCTAGGCATATAACATACTTAATGCATATTTGTTGATTGAACTAATATACGAATAAATTATTCCAAGAACAGTAGAACTTCAGCTCTGAAATTCATTCAGGCTTGTTGCCTGGTCCCTGGTACCCTTACTCCAAAATTCCTATAATTTTCCCTCTGCTCCCTTTTGGACCAGTAATGCTGGGCACCACTCTTCATATGGCCCTGGGGATAAATGGTTTGCAAAGAAGAGGGCCTGTTCCTGAACAAGATTTTTACGCTTTGGCCCCAGGACACAGTCTGTTCAGGCCTGACCCTTCCCTGGTCCGCATGGAAAATGGGGAGGCTCTGTCTCTTGCTCATACACAACAGTTATCTTGCGCTATGCAAAGAAGGACTTTGGATGCTCCCAGTGAGAGAGGTTGCATGTATGGGTTAACAGATATTTTAACATATCAGTGTGGGCTCTGGACTCCGCAACAGTCTCAGCAGTCAGGAAGATATAGGAAAGAGGCTGGTAATAAAATCTGGAAGTTTAGATCCAGCAGGGAGAAGTTAGCTTAGAAATGGAGTTCATGTGGATAAAAGAATGGTACGGGTTCTAATCAGCAGATGCAAATCTCTTATTTGACCCGTTCTAGCACCATCTCCATCCCCATATCCCTTGTCCGGGAGGAAAATGTAACCTGCTTCCTGGGACAAAAAGCAAAGACCCAGCTCATGTCTTCACTATCTCAGGTAGTAATGCCAGATGGACTGTGCCAAGACACAGAAGGTATTAGAAACCTGAGGCCATTCTTTTTGGGGATCCCTTTTCTTATTGAAGCACATGATAAGTGCCCAATAGATATTTTTCAATGAGTGAGTGAACAGCTGAATGAAATAATACAAAGTGAACGGAATGGACACTGTGATATGCTAAAAACGCCCACAGATTTTTCCCATCCTTGCAAACAAACCACTTTACAATGCAGCTGAGTAGTTCTCCCTTCCAAGGGTGAATGAAATCTGCTCTCACCCCTGAGTCTGGGCTTGGCTGTGTTACTTGCTTCAGCCAGTGCAACTTCCATAGCGAATGTGACGTCAGCAGAGACTGGGCAAGCACTCATGCATTTCAGTGTGTCCTCCCTCGCTGCCCTTTTCCACTATGTGAAAAAGCCTGGTCCCACCTGTTGGGCAATGACACACACATGGCCCAGAGGCCCCCTCCCTCCAGGTGACAGCCAGCCAGGCTCCAGAAGCAGGTCCAGCAGGTGACCGGCACTGACCACAGATGCCTGAGCGAGCCCAGCTGAAACTAGGAGGCTCCAACCTAGTCCAGCCCAAGCTGCTCACCTCAGGATCTCAAGCTCAATAAATGGAGGCCCTGTTGCCCACTCAGTGCAGGGGTTTGTTAATAGGGAAAGTGCACCGAGAGAGGCACCTTGTGTTTCAGGTGGGTTTGGAAAGCATATGGTGCAGAGCGCAGGTGTGCAGGAAATCTTTGCTGTTCCTTTTTGTCCCCTCTTGGTGAAGAAAATAAAATAATAGTGATGATAGTATTTCCCATTAAATGAGTTCTTTCTAGATGTCAAAGTTGCTAAATGCTTTCCACATACACTTGTTTTAATCTTCACCTTAACTCTGGATAACAGCGGGTATTTTCTCCAATTTTAGGTGAGAAAAAAGAAATTTGGGTAAATGAATGGATAGAAGGGTCAGGGCCGGGTCTGAACTCAGGTCAGTTGGCTCCAAAGCCCATCTTTCAACCACAGCACTCCCTGCCTTCTCCTCGGAGAGAAGGAAGGGAAGGTTCTGGCTGTCCTTGCCCCTTGGTGGGCCCAGTTCTGCTCAATGTTCCTCTCCTGCTTCTCCTGGCACCTGCTGCTGTTTTTCAGGAGGAGGCTTCCCAGACATCCCAAGTCCCCATAACCTGGCCCCCTTTTCTCCTCCACAGCCGGGACCCTGACCCTTCCCAGGCAGAGTGGAGGCTCCACACCTCTGCTGATCCCGGGCTGAATACAGCATGAAATCCGGGAATGATGGGATGGGACGAGGACAGTTTTGTTGTCACCAGCACAGAGACAGCATTGGAAGTGCGTGGCTTTTCCTGAGAACAAATGCTGGGGACAAGGGTCACTGCAATGGCTGCAGTAAAAGGAGATGTTGACGCCCCAGGGGATTCTGCTATTTCCTCTTACCGTTCTCTGGTGGGGCCTCTTTGTGGGTTGTCCTTAGCTACAGGGCTTTTCTAGGAGGAGACTGCAGTGGAAGCTGCCACACCACTGAGACACCCTGGCAGAGAATCTCAGTGGTTCCATCTCCATACGTCACTCTGCTCACCATTTCCTGGTCTGTCAGGAAGACTCTGACTTTGCAAGTGATGGTGGAAGCCACATTGCACAGATGTTCTGGACGGTGTCAGCCTCAAATATCATGCATTTGTGATAAACTGCCTATTTCAGGACTGTATCTTACTTTCAATAAAGGCAATTCACTAAGAGGGTCATTACGTGAGATTGAATTTTGTCTTTATGGGGCTTTCTCATCCCCCTCCATCCCCAATATGCCCTGTGCTTTTTCTCTAGTTCATCTTCTTTCCTAATTCCTAAGCCTTTGTTTGCATCTTCTGGAATTCTCATCAAACTAGCAGTCTCTCTCTAGGATGGCCCTTTCCAACAAAAGGCATTTTGTGTCCCCTAAATGTGGCTTTTCCTGCAGGATGCTGCCACTCACGCATGGTTCTGAACATACTGATTCCCATCAGGGACACAGGGTAAAGTTGACACTGCCCTCCCCTCATCCGTATCTCAGCCCCTCTGTCCTCCTATAAAAACACCACTTCTTCAGGGATCAGAAGACAGGCACTCCCCACCCTGCCCTGTCTACTTTCTTCTTCTCACTCCCATTTTCCCAGGCAATCTGCCACATCCATCAAGAGCTTTGGTGTGGGTTGCAGCTTCCTCTCCACCCTACTGGGCAGCCCTCATGGTGTGAGGCAATGACCCATCCTGCACCACACACTGTGGCTTAAATTATGGGGTGAGCACTGTGCTCCACGTTTGGTACCACACCCAGGCCCGAGCCCTTCATACCCCTACTGTTCTACCTCTGAAATCCTCTCCTTCACCATCCCTCCTTTACCTAAGCACCTATTCATCTTGATACCTACTCTCTTACTTCCCATACACTTGTTCAGTAGCCCATGGAGGCCTTCAGGATAACAACCTTTTTTTTTCTTTTTCCTTTCCTACCATATTTTCTCTTTCCTGGCCTCTCCATGTCCCTGAGAAGTCTGCACTCAATTTCCCTCAATCACCCCTTTGCTAGCCTCTTTGAGTCTTTGATTTCGTAGTCTTTTGCTCTCTACATGCTGTCACCCTCCTCTGCAGCCTGGCCTCCATCACCACTGTTTCCTGGGTGCTCATGCTTCCAAAGAGTGTTGATGGAATGGTGCCTATTACATCACAACTCATGATCTTCAACGTCAACCAGGCCCGACCACACTACTTAGCATCCTTCTCTGGACACTTAGTAGGCATGTGAGCATTGCTCAGCAGGGTATCTAAATCTTCTCTACCATCCCAAGTAACCATGTCATGTGCAAGACCACTTCCAAACTTGTTTGGAACCTCTCTCTATCCTGCCCCAGAGCCTCTACAGCAAAAAGCTCCCTTCTTATAGTTGAGGACCAAACTCCACCTGTTCTTGGGTTCCACATCCTCCTGTCCTCACCCAGGCTCCACACCCAAAGGTGTGGCTTCATTAATCACTCCCTTTCTACCCTCATATCTGATCTCTTTCCCTACTGGCTTCCTCCCTTTAGACTCCAACCCTGCTCCCTTACTGCTTTTCTTGGAAAGTAAGTCAGAATGCACACCTTTCCCAACCCTGTGTCACTACTGGTGGGCAGCTCCGTTCTCTCCATCCCCGCATGGCAGACTGGGAGGCAGAGGAGTCCACGCTTGCTGGCTCTGCCTCCTCACTCACTTCCTTAGACAGAGGATCTCTTGCTACTGTGTCCTCCCACATGCTCCACAGCCACAGTATGCATCCTGTGGAGGACAATTCTTTGGTGTTGGCTGCCCTCAGGTTCCAAGCACAAGTGCCAGCGTGACCCTTGCCACCTAGAAACCCCTAGAGGGCATAAGAAGGCAAACAGTGGCTCATTCTGTTTTGTGATCATCACTTAAACAGCTTCAGTTTCTCATTAATGGATTCCGTTATTTAACCCATATTTGCTATTCCCCTCTAATGCGCCAGGCAAATATGACTAGATGACTTCTGAGAGCCCAGTACAGTCCAAAGATGCCAAAGATACTGCAGAGATGTAAATCTTTTTTGTAGCCCAGTTCTACAAGAATTAAGATAAGCAAGTCCTTTTTCCTGCAGAAAAAAAAAAATGCTACAAAATTTTCCTTTTAAGAGTGTCCTTCACCCAAGCCAACCTCCACTCCCACACATGTTACTGCATTTAATACTACAGTTTTGAGCAAGAAAAAAATAAAGCTATTCTGGTGATTGATTTAGAGGGCCCAGCTCTGCTTAAATTCCCAGTACATTAACACAGTGCTAACCTCAAGGGCTCCATTACAGATCTACCCTCTCAGGGTTAAAGCAATGAACAGATTTTAGAAAAAGCATCTGAGATAAAGGCAAAGTGGTGACAATAGAGTTAGCTGGGAAAATCAAATAGATGAATCCAGTTATGCCCATGATATATTCTGAACACATCTCCTTAGGACTTTTCTTGAAACAGATTAAGTGTATCCTTATGCTGCACTGATATAAACACCATTCAGACGTCCACACTCAAGGCCACCAGTCATTCTTAAGTCCCCGAGCTCTTCATTTATGCTCCTTTGTGAGATTCTCAGCCAAAGGGACCTCTGTAAATGCACGGAGAGGTTTTGGTCACCTATTGACATTGTTGGTGGTCAGGGCCCAGGGATGGTAAAGGTCTTGCTTTGAGTAGGACAGGCCACACAATGAAGAACTGCTCCACCTAAACGGTCAGGACGCCCCACTGAGAAACACCAAAGGGGCTGCAAATGCAGCAGCCACTTGCAGAGGGTCAACCCCTGGTGTGAGGGCATCCAAGCAGCTGTGCGGGGCCCAGGGCCCTCAGGAGGATATTGTATTTATGCTACTCAGGAGATGGAATGCTTGCACTGTCTACTCTGTCACCCGCCCCCTGTTCTTGTCCTGGACTCTCTGGGCGCAGGCCTGCAAGACCACCATGAGTGGGGAGTGAGTCACAACAGCTTCGGGGGAGCATTAGTCAGCGCAGCCCTACTGAGAGCAGAACCTTGGGGTCTGAGGAGGTTATCTGTCTCTCGCCTGAGGGTTGGGTCAAATGCAAGTGCAGGCCAGCTTCGTGTAGCAGCAAGACCTGGTGGCAGAAGAGAAATTGATGGAAAGAGGTGTCCCCCAAGTCCTGTCCATAGCAACTAGCCAACTATTACCAAAGAGGACCAGGATCTGACTTCTAGCCCAACGTGGGAGGGCACACTTGTCAGTCATCCATTCCGGTTCTTCTTGAAAAAACACTGGGTCTGAAAGAAGAGGTGCAGATCCTGTCGGCTCCTATCTTGATTAATACTAATTCTAATACTAACATAAGAGCAATTGCCATATCGATTGAGGGCTTAATACTAACACCACCAACAACAATTGCTACATATTGACTGAGGGCTTAGTGTGTGCCAGGCCTGGTGCATCCTAGTTAGTTCTCCATTGAATCTTCCCCAGGCATCTATGAAACAGATCATTTTAACCTCTTTGACAGCTCTCAGTCAAGGTCAGAGAGTGGCCAAGCCAGTGTACTTGGGCAGGCTGCTAGGACTGTGTTGACTGAGTGGTGTTTCCCATCTGCTCCAGCCGAGTTTCCCTTTTGATCCTAAGAAGAGTATCTGGGTAGCTGACTGCGTCAGTGACTCCCTCCCTGTTCCTCTCACTGCAGCCTTTATTTATCCAGCAGGTGTGCACCCCACACCTCCTGCATGCCTTCCAGCATCACACCACTCTGCCCAGAGAGCCTCACGATGCCAGGGCCACATACTTTTGTGAAGTATGGAAGTGGTACTGAGCCACGGCTCTCAGCCTGGGCTCTGCAATAAGCAACCTGGACACCATGTAAAGTTCTAGCATCACTTGGTCATCGTGTGACCTGGAGCAAGTCATGTAATTGCTGTACACCCTGGGGTTCCCCCTTGTAAAAATGGGGTAAAAATAGAAGTACCTGCTTCAAAAGGGCGTCAGGGGTATTAGCTGTGCTTAGACACAAAAAGCATTTAGAAAGACACCTGGAATCAGTAAGCAATAAATGTAAGCTGTTATTGTTATGACTGTCTTTAAAAATTGTAAATGCTTGTTGAGAGATGGCTCCAGCTTGGGAACAGACCATTAATGAGCCCGGTTCTGTGCCAGACTGGGTGCTAGGCACACACAGGTTTGATGCTTCATCCAACTCTTGGCATCAGTCCCCACATTACTGATCAGGAAGCTGAGACTCAGAGAGGTTCAGTGACTTGCCTGCAAGCACAGAGGCAAGTCAGGATCTAAATCTAGCTCCTAGTCACTGGGTTCTTAACCTGTCCCCATGGTCAGAGAGGCCATGGAAGCAAAGCTTTCTAAAGAACAGTGCAGAGGGCAGATGACCCAGCCTCTCCTTGTGCAGTGAGCCTCATCCTTGGCCACTGTGGTGCTGCTAATGACTGCTTTTTCCAAGCCCGTAGGAGTTTAATAAAAGTCATGCAAAACTCACTGTTTATGACCCTAATTGCAGAGTTTGCACATGATGTGAAGAACATATAGTGTGGAATGAATAACAAACCAAGTGGCGCCTTTTTTTTTTAGCACCAAAGCTGTGGGAGCAGCTCAGAGTTCAGCATCACTCAGTGCAGACAGAAGGTTAATGCTGTGGCACCCACAACTGGTGCCTAACATGGCCATCTCTCCCCACTGTCACTTGCACCCCCATGCTGAGCTGATGAGTCCCAGCCAGGGTTCTGCCTCCATGTGCAGATACCAAAAGAGAAATGGAAATGAGGTGCTTTCGGAAGGCAGTGTGGAAACTGGCTGGCTGCTCACCTGATGCAGTGGCCAGGACCAGCCCCTGGTGGGCTGGGAGCAGGGGATAATCCATTGCTGGCTGCAGTAGGGAGTCACCTGGGCTGTTTGGTGCTCAGCCTTCCTGTCTCCAGCCCTGACCTTGAGGCTCCCCTTGGGTGTGATGTAGCACCTACTGTCACATTCTGGGACACACAGCATGCATCCTCCATCTGCTAGGAGTGAAGCCTTGGGCACATCTCTATATCGTTGAGCCATATCAGCTGGCAAGGTGGTTTTAAGATTTAATGAACTGACATATAGAAAGCATCTAGCTGAGACCAACACATAATAATTTTATATGTCTGTGTACATATATGTAAATATATACATATACCTATGCACACACACACATATATATATATTATATTATTATATACAGTGGTGCCTGGGTTTAAGAATTTAGTTTGCTTTATGATTTTGGGGGAAGATGGCTGTGTTTGTGTTTGTGTGGGGAAGATGGCTGTGGTTGTGTTTGTCATCTGGTGTGGGGTTTGTCAATGGAAGCAGAATTTTGCTGAATGCTTTTGTTTGTGAACCAAATTATTTGCAAACAGAAGAGATCATGAACTGAGGTGTTACTGTACTGTATCAGTAAATAAAAATAGGCCAGGCATGTTAGTGCACATCTGGAATCTCAGCACTCTGTCCCAGCTGAGACAGAAAGATCACAAGCTTGAGCCCAGCTTGGGCAACTTAGCAACTTATGTAGTGAAACCCTGTCTCAAAAAAAAAAAAAAAATTGAAGAACTGGGGACATTTCAATACAAAAGTTCAATTCCCAGTACCACACACACACACACACACACACACACACACACACACAAGCTCACAGTTAACTAGCATTGAACTAAGCTTTGTTTTAACTTATAGACATTTGAGTAAAGACAAATTAAGAATTCTGTCCCAGATCACAGAGCCAATAGGTGGCAGGGGCAGGATTCACAGTCGAGTGGCCTCCCTAGGGGCCCAGCAAGGTTAGTTCACTTCCTTAAGGAAGGGGGGTTTGCAGGCTGCACTAATCAGGCACCCCGTTCACACGGTGCTCACAGAGGAGCAGAGAGAACAAGTTGCTGGGCCCAGGACACAGGCAAGACCGATTAGGCACCAGGTCTCCAGCGACCCCTCAAAGGGCTGCAGGGACGAAGTGGGGCAGGGTGACTACAGGGGTCAGCAATGTCTTTCCTGGCCTCCAAGGTCATCTGCTTTTCCTCTGGAGAGGTTGCTCCGGAGGGTGATATTGTAACACCCACCATCAAGCTGGCAGCACCAGCCGGGTGCTGTGGCACACAGGCCATCGGAGCTCTCACAATAGATCAGTGACGTGCACATTTCAGTCCCAGGTGCACAGATTAGAACACAATGGGTTTAAAAACATCAAGTCACTGGGTCCAGTCACACCCGGGGTGTGGGCAGAACCAGGACTGGATCCCAGCTCTGGGTGACCCTGAGCTCTGGCTCCCTCCCTTCACTCCTTCAGTCTCTCCTCTTCAGTCCTGGCCCTGGGTCCTGGAGCAAAGCCCCACCTCAAATAACCACCCACACCAAGAAAGTGAAAGCGAAAGTGAGGCAGGGAGGTGCAGAGGGGGCACCAAGAGGGTTCCAGAGGGCGGGAGGCCTGGGGTCATGGTGAGGCCAGCCCGTGTTGCCCCAGAGGGTCCAATCTCTTTGCATGCTGCATGAAGGATGGCCAGGAAACTGTGTGAGGCAACAGCTCAGAAGACAGTAAGTAAAGAGATCCAAACAACCCGATCTGGATTAATTATCAGACAGTGCAGGGCGGAGGTGACAGCCAGAGCTTGAGGACTGAGCACTCCCTGGAAAAGCATCATCAGCATTTGCACTGCCAGCGTCAGCCGGCACCAGGGCCATCCGATGACAGCCAAGGAGCCATGGAGGGCACGTTCTAGTGACAGGAAACAAACACAGGGAAGGTTTTCAAGCCACACAGCTACTCAGAGCCTGACATTCGATTTATTTATAGATAAAAATTGGAGAGAAGGCCAGGCATCTGCCAAAGGTCGCAGAGGAGTGGAAAGCCATTTAAATTCCTGGCCCACGAAGGAAAACTTTTGCAATCATCTCTGAGATGTGAGGTGAAAGTTTTGGGGGTGCAAGGACAATCCACAAGGGGCCTTTCATGTCCCTGTGACTGCAGGGCCACTGCCATGCACGGGAGGGTGATGGGGTCCTTGTGGCCCATGAGCAAATGGTGGCTTTTAGAGGACAGTGGTCAGCAGACGGAGATCAGCAAACTTTTCCACACCACTTGCCCCCGTCTCTCTCTGTATATTCCCAAGTGAGGACTTTAAACAAGGCAGAAGACCAGCACTCTGGGAGGCTGAGGCAGGAGGATTGTGAGTTTCAGTCTTGCTTGGGCAACTTAGTGAGACCCTATCTTAAAATTAAAAAAAAAAAATTTGAAGGGGCTGAGGATGTGGCCTCAGTGAAAAGGCCCTGGATTCAACCCCTAGTACACACACTACCTGATCTGACATGGAATTCATCTCCAGGTTTTTTGCCTGAATTCTAATCTTTATACCTTGAGTCAAAGCTCATTGTGAAGCATAACTGTGGCAGCTTCCACATTTCAAAAACCTGAGAAGGAGTTAAAGTTCCTTTCATCTTTCTTCTTCCACTGCCAAGAATTTGCTTTCCCAGAGGAAATGCACTTTTTTCCCCCCCTGTGTCTTTTACAGTCTAGAAAACTTCAGCAGAAGTGAATGGAAGAAGTCCCCAGACCCTGCCTGGTCCCCTCTCTCTCCTTGTGAGCTAATGAGAAGGTGGCTCCGGCTGTAGGTGGCAAAGTCTCTCACATAGGCTGTAATTATCTCCCTGCCCACCCCCTTCTCCAGACGAGATTCCTTCCGCACAGGGGCCTGGGCAAAATGGTCTCTCTCTCTTGCAATTGTTGGTAGAAAAGAAGATTGTTTGTTGAATGAGCAAATGAATAAATGAGTGAGTGAATGAGTGATTGATTGGATAAAGAGTCTGTGGGGAGACCCCATTATTGTACTTTTCCCATCAGAAGACATTTTCCAGACTGTTACACTAATTAGGGCTAATATTTTCAGTTATTTTGAGGATGGCTTGAAATTTGCTGCTAATTTAAATAAAATGGTCACATTTACTCATTTACCAATTAACATGCTTCCCAGCAGCTTCACCTCACTAATTTGATTAGTTGGACTATGCTTTCTCCTACCCAGGGTCTTGTCTGAGACCTGGAAACATCACCACTCTCTCAAGGGGCTTAAACACAGATGTGAAGCCAGTTTCTCTTTCTAACCCTAGCTGTCTTTGGGGCCCTCATGTCTTTGGACCACATGTCTTTGCTCTACAAAATCATTCCTATCTCTAGGTGAAGTTTGTTCTTCAAGGGAAATGAAATGTCCCCAAATTGTGAGAGGCAATCTCTGCCATGCGTTTGACAAATGAGAGAATGAAACACTGGCGGTTGAGACACTAACACCCCTCCTCATGCTACCCGTCAGCAATCGTGATGTGACCTCAATTCATGCTTGAGATACCATTTTCCTATTTTTTTATTTGTCAGAGGCAAAACTGACTTAGAAGCTACCAGAGTTCTTGTGACAGAGAAAAGTTGTGGGCACCCACAAGGCCATGCCTTCACAGTCCTGTGCAGCAGGCCAGCCATGTGACTAGCCTGGCCCATGAGATGGGAGAGGAAGTGAGATGAGGAGCTTTCCAGCCAAAGCCAGATTTCCAGTCCCATTCTCCCCCTTGGGCGTGTTGTGGGTTCACTTGTGCATCCCCAAAATGCTGATGATGAAACCCCAATTTCCAGTACTCAGAATGGGGCCTTGTTTGGAAATAAGGTCACTGTAGATATAATTAGTTAAGTCTGGATTGGGTCCTACTGGACAAGGGCCCCTAATCCAAAATGACAAATATCCTCTTAAAAACAGAAAGTGTAGACACAAGGTGAGGACCCATGTGGAGAATGTCATGGGAAGATGGGCTATGCTGAAACAAGCCAAGGAACCAACAGCACCCAGGAGAAAGGCTCCGGACCAGATTCCTCCCTCCCACCTTCAGAGGGAATGTGGGCTGCTGGAAGCTTGGTCTTAGACTTCTCAACCTCCAAAACTGTGGAACAATAAACTCCTGCTGTACAAGCCGCTTGCTTTTGGTACTTTGCTATGGCAGCCATAGGAACCCATGCTGGGGAAAGACCACATGGTCAGACTGGGAATCCACAAAGGAGTCACTGATAGCCTGAGAGCCACTGGGCTTTCAACAAACTTTGTGAAAAGAGTAAGAAAGTATCTAAAACCTGGAAATAAAACAAAAAGGCAGGTGGGGAGACGTGGCCCATCCTTGCAATATCCTACCAGGGCATTAACAGGCTCTCCAAGAGCATGTTGTTTACTAAGGAATTGTATTCATGTTTGACTTTGCTGTTTACCTTTTGATTAGCACCCAGACACCATGAAGTTAGCTAACTCCTAGATTTCTGCCTCAGTAGAAAAGATCACTCTAATAGCTGTAATTTCATTTCCATGTAGAACATTAACCACTTTGCATCTAATCCGTCCATTTTACTTTAATATTTTCTTTGGGAAAATGCCTGCAGAGTCTCCCCTTTTCAGATGCACTCAGTGCTTACTTAGCCATCTCACAAGGTCAGCAGGATGAGCTGGGCCAGCCTTCTTCCTTCTTCACTATACTTGGTCATGGCTGGCCAGAATCAAGGCATGAAGCTCAAATGAAACTGTACCAGACAACTGTCCTTGGGAGAGGAACAAATTCACCCTTTAGCTGTGGTGAGGATACAAGGAGTAAAAATGGAGAAGAAGCCAGTCATGGTGGTGCACATCTGTAATCCCAGTACTGCAGGAGGCTGAGACAAGAGGATCACAAGTTCAAGCTAGTCTTGGCAGTTTAGCAAGACCTTGTCACCAAAGCCAAGCCAAGCAAACCAGATCCAAACCCAACCCAACCAAACAAAACAACAGGTTGGGATGTGGCTCAGTATGAAGGCCCTGGGTTCCATCCCTAGCCCTGAAAAAAAAAGGTAGAGAAGAGCCTGTCTCCAGCAGTAGAGTATAAACTCCATGAGGATAGTGGCTTATTTTCTGGTTTATCACTGTCTTCCAGAGCCAAAAACAGTATCTGGCACATGGTAGACTCTTACCAATCTCACACACACACACACACACACACACACACGGTAATGAATTATAAAGTCAGACTTCCAGGATGGGAACAGCCTTAGGAACTCTTTTAAACTTATGTGCCTACAGGACACAGAAACTCTTCATAGTGTCCCTGGAGCCCACCACACATTGTTGCTTCAGTATAAATAATGGTATAGTATCTGTCACATCTGATGACTGGTAGAGTCTCCTTATTCTCAGTCAAAAATGTAACTTTATAATTTGGAAGGAACTTTCATGATCCTCTTAAATCCATTCTTTTCCAGGCTAATCAGCTCTAATTCTTTTAGCTCAAGGACACAGTTCAAAGTCCTCTTACCAACCTTGTAATAATAATGGCCTATACTTAGTAAGCAATGACTGACTATATGTCAGCCTCCATTGCCTAAATGTTTAATGCGTATCCATTTATTTAAACCTTACAACAACCCTACAAGGGAGGAAATACTATAATCTCTATTTCACAGAGGCACAAGGAAGTTATGACACCATCCAAGGAACCCAGTAGAACATGGGATGGTTGAGACATAGAAGCCAGCTGATTCTTTATTGCTATATGTGTTGGCGAAGTGTAGCGAACAGGGGAAGGGGATGTTACCAGAACCTCTGCAGTGAGTCCTGGTCTCCTGCGAGCCATGGCAGCACACGGAGAATTACAGGAAAGGTAGACAAATGAGACTGAGAAGAAGCTGAGCTTTGGGTCTGATCAGTGCTGCTCTGGGCAGCAAAGACAAAGACCCCTAGCTTGCAGCACCTTTTATTTAGTACATCCAAAGAAACAAATGTAACAAATGAATAATGTAGATTTCAGTATCATATTGGGGTGAACAAGGTGTAACAAAAGACTGGGTGGGGGCGGCGGAAATCTAAGAACAATGAGGAACTATGCAGATGAAGATTTAGTTCCTCCCAGGAACTACACAGATGAAGATTTGGTTCCTCCCAGGGCGTCTCCCACAGGTGTGGTCTTGTCCTGGAGGATTACAGCATCATGGGATCATTGAGATCTCCCTTGTGACCTGAGGCCCAAATGGAAGTATGTCTTGGAGTGTTATTGCTGGCCTGTAGGCAGGAGAACTAGGCCTACTCAAATGATTTTTCCCTAGAATTATGTAGCATTGCTCCCAACATATCTCCCTTTCTTTTTGTTTTATGTGAAAGTGTTTAGGAAAAGTGAGCACACCCAACAATACCTTGACCCTATATATTGTGAGGATCTATAGTGTGTTTGACTGGCTTAGCTGTCTATAAGCATAATTTCTATTAATTGGGGCTGTAAAAGGATTAAAAAATCTAACAATTTGTTTTTAAACATTGGGTTTAAAAACTTAAAACTTTTGCTGAACTCAAGTAGCTATTGTCTTATATAGTTATACGTTTCTACTGGGTGTTTAAGACCAAGTTACGGTGAGACCTATATTAAATAAAGTCAATCTCTTGCTATCTAACAAGGTCAAATAAGTCTCCGCAGGCACTGTCTTGGAACCATGCATAGAGCCTCTTAGCTCCTCTGTCAGTGTCAGCCATCAGGATATGTCACGGCCTTGCTTGACCATGTTGCTTCCTGCGAAAGCATGGGAGATTTTTTTCCTCCAGGTGACATTCCTTTGGCACACTTTTTGTTGG
Source organism: Heterocephalus glaber (assembly GCF_000247695.1). The sequence goes on from NW_004624766.1 coordinate 3,366,322, forward strand.
ATCTTTACTGTTTTGGTGTTCAGCAATCAACAGCGAAGTTTTTGTCACTGTGACCAAATACTTGACATATACATCTCAAAGGAGGAAAGGTTGCTTTTAGCTCACAGTTAGGGGTCCATGGCCTTCTGGCTCCAAAACAGAAATGGCATGGGGGAAGATGGCAGAGGAAAGCTGCCAACCACATACCAGCCAGGAAGACAAGCAGAAAGGAAAAAGCCAGAGAGATAGGAACAGAATATATTCTTCCAGGTCACACTGCAGTGGCCCACTTCCTCCAACCAGGCCCCACCTCCTAACAGCACCTTCAACCATGGAGTCATCAATGAAACAATCCACTGATGAGTACAGCACCCCATGATCCAATAACCTTCCCCAAACCCCACCTCTGAACACATAAGCCTTTTGGGGGACTTTTTTGATTCAAACCATAACATCATACGTTGTCTTATTATTTGCTTTTTGATATTTCTAGGCATCCTACCCAGTGTGATGCTCAGCAAGGAACATATGATAGGGGCCAGAAAGACTGTCACCTAGGGTTGTTGTGTATTCCCCAGATGACAATGTGAGGTGCTATATCCCTCTCCTGGAGCCATGCAGTGCACAACCTGCACAATGACATTTTAAGTCACATCTGTGCATATGTGACCTTCCCTGGACTGTCCTTGACCTGTGAAAGATTTTGCTGAGAACGGCCAGTAGGAGTGGGGAACACTCTTGGAAATGCACGTTTAACATTTGATTTAGACCAAACCTGGGAGACTCCGAGTACCCGTGGGACCTGCATCTATCCAGTCTCCTCCTGAGATGTGCGCTGACTTCACCCTCAGGCAATACATCCCGAGTCCCTCCTTTTCTCATCCTCTCCATGACTCTCTGAAGTTCTTGAGGGATGAAGGTGCCTTTGGGAAGCCTTACCAGCCAGAAGTCCTGCTCCTCAGCCATCACTCAATCTCTGCCCTCCATCTCCAAGAAAACCCAGTCCTCTCTGGCTCTCCTAGGTCCCTGGGCAGCCCAGCCTCAACTGACTCCTGCCACGGCCAAGTCCCCAAACCTTCCTGCTCTGGGAAAAGTGTGTGACCTGAGCTTGGTACTGATAGCTGTGCATCTCAGCCTGGCCCCGTTGGGAGAAAGCAACTGAGTGGCTCCAGTGTTTCCTGTATAGTGCAGCCACGTGGTGTTCTGTAGCTTCAAGGGGTGGGGAAGGGACCCAAACCTGAGATTCGCTGCACCTCCACATCAAGAAGCTGACTTACAAAGGCAGCTCCTGACATTCCTGGCAAGCACAGTACAAACTCACAGCTTCCTAGGTCAGCTGGATTTGAAAACAAAGGAACTGGAGATAAGTAGATGGCCAGAGCTCACAGAGCTGGGCCTAGAGATGGCCCTGTCCAGTTTCATCATACAGACAGGAAGACAGGCCCCTATGAAACTAAGCAATGGTGGAAGAGATTGGAACTGGTCTTGATCTGCATGGTGACACAGGAATTCACTGAACTGTCCACTTAAGATGTGCACACTTTTGTGCAAACTGTTCCCCACAAAAGGAGTAAAACACAATAAAGAGAAGGTACAGGGGGCATTGCAAAAGTGTTTTAAGATCAAGCCCAGGACTCGAGCTCCTTGATGTCCACTTCACTGCTCTATCCCTGGCTCCATGGTGTTGTTGCTGCGATGGTAACTCACGATGGTCCAGTGTAAACCCAGGTTCAGTGTAAATCCAGGTTCTGGCCAGGGAAGGCATGCATGATAGATGACATGTGAAATCTAGGGGAGTCAGATGATTGTATCAGATAAAACCTCGAGGGTGTTCATACCGAGACTTAATGGGTAGTTATAATGGTGGCACTGTCATAACAATACTGAAGGCTCGTGTTTTTAGAGCACTTAGGATATGCCAAGCGCTATCTTAAATACATGTATTAAATCCTCACAAAAACTCATATTTGATATATCATTTGTATTCTTCTGGTTTGCTTTACTACAATGAAGCATGGGAGGCAAGCTACTTTATAAATAAAAAGGTTTATTTTGGCTCATAATTTTGGAAATTTGTCGGTCCAAGTGTGTGGACTGCCTTCTTACTGATAGTCGTAGGTGTTAGAGGGCATCACACAGCAAAAACAAGGAGCAGACATGTAGATCTATTCTGGTCTCCCACCCTCTTCTTAGAAAGCCTCCAGGTTCAGTCCTCCACTTTCAAGCTTTCACCCTAATGGCTATATCTAATTCTAATCACTTCTGAAAGCCCCTGCCTCTGAACACTGTAGCTGGATGAAGTTTCTTCCTCCTTAATACTCACCACAGGGATTAAATTTAACACACTGACTGACTGGGAGACACATTCAAGCCAAATCCAAACCACAACACCACTGAAAACCTACTTTTTACAAATAAGAAAATAGTTCTAGATTGAGAAGCCTTGCTAAGATTTCACAAGTAGAAAGCTTCAGAGCTGGCGCTTCAGGCAACATGGGCCCAGAACCCATGTTACTGCCACAACACAGACTCTCCCATACTGAATCATCTAGAGCTGGCTGAGCACCAGCTGCCTCTGCTCAGGTCAATGCCACCTTCCCACAGAGGAGAAATCCAACATCAGCCCAGTCAGTCGGAAAAGACTGTGAGGATTAGAAAGCAGAAGGGGATTTACAAAGAGACTAAAGTACTTGCGGCCTACCCGCCTTGGTCCACACAAGGATAGCCTAGGGGTGGTCTGCACTGAAAATGCTGGTACTCAACTTCGCTAATAATCAAAGAAATGCAAACTCAAATCACAATACCATGCTAAATATCTACCACATTGGCTATAATTAGAAATATAAATAATAGCAAAAGTGAACCAAGCGTGTAGAGCAATTAGATTTTAATAAGCAGTTGGTGGGAGTAAACACTAGAAAAACTCTTTGGCAGTATACTTGTTGGTTTGGGCTACCATAACAAAATACCATAGACTGTGTGGTTTAAATAATAGAAAACAACTTTCTCATGGTTCTGGAGGCTGAGAAGTTCAAGATCAGGATGTTAGCCAATTTGATTTCCGGTGAGGGCCCTTATCCCAGCTTATAGAGAGCTACCTTGCTGCTATCTTCCACAGGGCAGAGAGAGAAGGGGGGGGAGGGTGCAAACGAGCACTCTGGTGTTAATTCTTGAAAGGAATATAATCCTATCATGTAAAGACTCCCCTTTATGATCAAATTTAACCTTAATTTACTTCCTCACTCCCAATACTGCCAGGGTTAGGATTTTATGAATTTGTGAGGGAACATAATGCCGTCCATAACATTCTGCTCCTGGTCCATCCAAATTCACGTTTTTATTGCATGCAAAACACATACATTCATTCCATCTCAACAGCCCCAAAGGTCTTGACTCATTCCAACATCAATTCTAAAGTCTGAAGTGTAAAAAGTCTCATCTAAATATCTAAATCAGGTATGGGTGAGACTGGGCAGTACCATTCATTTCAAAGCAGAATTCGTTTCCTGCTAAGCTCATGAAAACAGACATTTTATATGCTTCCAAAATACCATGGTGGGTCAGGTGTAGGATGGACATTCTCATTCCAAAATCAAAACATCAGAGTGAAGGAAGGGTGATGAACTCCAAAGAAGTCTAATACCTAGCAAGGCAAATTCCATTAGTTCTTAAGGCCTAAGGAAAATCTTTGGCTTAATGATTCTGTCCTTTAGGCCCACTAGGCTGACAGAATCACTCCCATGGCTCTGTGGGCAGAGCCCTGCCTCCTTGCTGGTGGAGATATCATCTATCCCTGCTTTCAGGGACTGTGGTAGAAGAGACAGCCCCGAGGGCCTCTGAATTGCCTTTACCATCATTCTTCCTTTTCCTTGAGCAAAAGTGTACATTCATAGCTAAATAACTCCATGGCCTAGGATTGGGGAATCCAAAAAGTTGAACAACTTCTCTTCAATCCCTCTTATGTCCTCTACCTCTCTGCCTGTGTAACCTCCCTCCCTGGTTTCTTCTGGGATGACTAATTCTGTGAATCACACTCCACGATAAATTTATCATGAGCCACATCCTTAGTGTCTTCTTCATAAGAAGATTTTTCATTCCAGTTTTTTTTCCAGTGTGGTTAGGCTGAAGCTTCTCCAAATCTTCAGGTTAAGGTTCATGAGGTCACAAGGGTGGAGCCCTGATCCCATAGGATTAGTGTCCTATAATTCTAGACACAAGTGAACTCATTTTCATTCTCTCTGTCTCTCCTCCACCTCATCTGAGCACTCACAGAGGAAACCATCTGCAAGCCATGAGGAGGACATCTACCAGAAGCCAAGTTGGCTTCTCCTTGATTTTGTACTTTCCAGCCCCCAGAACTGAGAGAAAATAAATTTCTATTGTTTAAACCACCCTGTCTGTGGTATTTTGTTTTGGCAGCCTGAGCAGACTAATAACAGGCAATGTCTATGAGAAGTGAAATACATTAGCCTATGACTCAATGATTCTACTTTTAGGTATAAATTCAAAAGAAATGAGTGCATATGTGCATCAAAAGACATGAGCAGGATATTCATTGCCATAGTATTCACAGTACTTCCAACTGGTAATGCATTAACAGTAGGATAGATAGCAAAGTATGGTATATTCATAACCTGAAACAGTACATAGTCATACAAATAAGCAAGCTACAACTCCATGGAACAGCACAGATGTGTCTCATAACTATACAAGGCAACACAAGAAGGTATGTGGTATATGATCCTATCTATGTAAAATTCAATATCAGGTAGTAATATATTTTTTAAAAATTTGGGTGTTAGGTCACATGAGTGTATTTACTCTATGGAAATTCATCAAGTTGTAAATTTTTATATTTTATATATATACATATATAATATTTGCATACACACATATAGTACTTTAATAAAAAGTTTATGTAAAGAAAGTCACAAATCAAAATCATCATGGCATTTTATAATAGTGAAGAGTGAGCTGCTACATCAGTATTAGGTGGTGTGGGAGATGGTATGATCTGCTGACCTGTAATTAACCAGTCATAGCACAGCAACTCAACCCGCGAAAGTGGTCAGATTTCATTGGACAGTCACTGGGAAGTCTCACCACTCATACTCAAGGTAACTCACATTAACGATGTTCTTTAGTCATGCATTTAGGCAGATAGTAACTCTTTTGAACAAAGAGAACTGTAATTGCACACATACATAACTATGTCTATATCTCTCTATTCTGTCTATGTCACCTACCCATGATAGTATCATTTTAAAATCATTGTTCTCCTCTGGAGTTAAGAAAACTCTGCGAATGTTGTCAGTTGACAACATGTCATTCCAGGGTGCTACTGGTCAATAGTTGTATAGCGTACTTTTCTTAATAAACCATCTCTCTTGCCTGTGTCTTGGCATCTTCTTTGTGTGTCTGAAGCCCAGATTACACATGGAAAATTCTTTTTTTTTTTTTTTACACATGGGAAATTCTTAAGGATGCCCTATTTTCCTGGTAGCTATCCATCATTCCACCAGAAGCAGGCCATAAGAGTTGGAAAGAAGTCTTCAGGCTATACATTTTAGCCCTAGCTATGATCTGCAAAAGGAGAGAGTCGGAAGAGCATGCCAGGGTGCTTGGAGAGACTCGGCTATGTCAGGGAGCTTGGGGAACACTTGGGCTGCTTCCTGCTAGAGAAGGAAGGGCTTGACTGTCAGGAGAAGGACTGAGGCTTATTTACCCATTGCCTCCCCAGAAGAGACAGGTGTTTCTCTTCAGAAATGCATCTTCTTTCTCCCCACTCCAGAGAATCCTAGGCCCCTAGCATCCACTCTCTCAGCTTCCTTCCAGGCAAGACAGGTATGACTCTCCCCTTAGGGTCTTGGGAATAGTTCTTGAAGAAAATCCAGGGCAGTCGGCTCAGAATTTAGATATTCTTCCCCCACACCAGCCAGTCACACCCCCACCCCCAGCACAAAGTACGAAGGACTCACCTGGGGCGTCATGCCGTGGCAGATGTACATGATGGGGACATTCTCTGTGTCTGGCCCCTGGTCAAGACACAAATCTGTCTTCAGGGAATTCTGCAGCTGAGCATCAGAAGGGAGAGCCACACCAGAGAGAAGAGAGAAAACAAGGGTATTAACTTGGGGAGCAAGCATCCTGAGACAGAGAGCATCTCCTTGAGCAACCCAAGGTCTCTTGAACACTGGAATCCGCAGGTACCAGCTTCTGCCTCGCATAGAGGTGTGAAGGGAGACTGCCTTATGCTCAGGGAGAAACAGTCACATCTCCTTAATCAGCAAGCTGGCTTTGGGGGCTGAAATTGTCTAATCAAAGATAAAAGACACATGTGTACACACAAGATAGTGCTATGGTGTTCACTCCTGCACTACTCCAGACACAGTGGCTTTCAAGGGTCTAAGACCTCTCTTAGAAAGGGCAGCCTCTAGTACCCATGGCCCTGCTCACCAGTCACAGCTGAGGAGACCAGTGGCCGCCTACCTGGAGTTTAGAATAAATGAGCGTCTCCTTGTTCCTCTCTTATCTCTGGAATTTGACCATATCATTCTCTCAACCTGTGATAAGAATCTAAGTGAGATGAGGAGACTGTGATCAGTGGGTAGTGGCCACAGAACTGTGACATGGTTGAGATTAAGTGTAGGGGATAAATAATAAGGCAGGTAGGATGAGAGACAAAAGAGACCATTCTGCTTTTGCTCTGCTTTAATGGCTTTCTAGATCACATGCCCATGTCCTATTATACTACAGTTCCTGTGCCCATGAGAGGATTATAGTACTTTCACCCAATCCCTGCCTTAACTTGAGCTAGCTTAACTGGGTTTCTCTTCTTAGCAATCTTAGAACAGGTGACTGGAGACCAGAATGCAGAAAGACAGAGGCAGTGGACCACAGCCGGGTCACCTTTCTAGGGAAAGTCCAGAGATGGGGATCCCTGGGCTTGTGTAGTCCTAATGCCTTGTGGCAAGAGTGGGATAGACCCCATGGAGTGGCATGGGAGCGGATATCAGAGGCACATGTGTGCTCTGTGTAAACCCTGCTCTTCACAGGTTACAGGGAACAGAGTCGGGTTCTTTTCTCTTGAGTTTCCTTTCCTTTATGAGTTATAGCAGCTTAGTCCCACACAGTTCAGGGCTTCTGAAGAAGTACACATGAATGCATGTCCACTCCTCAGGCAAGGGCCCCAGAAGCATCTGGGCAGCAGTCCTCCATGGCAGACTCTCTCCTAGGCTTGCCTTTGTGGGAGAAGACACTTTAGACCTGTCCTGTGGCTCATGGAGAGATGACGGTTGCATCATCTAAAGCCAACCACTGTGACCCATTATTATGACTTGCTAACTACTGTGGTTAAGAGAAAAACCCAGAGATCTCTGAGATGAGGTTGGGTTCTTCCCTGGGTTCTTAAACTGGCCTCTGGGTGAGGCGGTGGCTGTTTTTTTGTTTTGTTTTGTTTTGTTTCTTAAATCTATCCTGGCTCTGCGTCATTCCTTCCCCTTTAAACAGTGGTCTATTGAAGCAGTGGGGAGAGATGGAGTCCTAGATCCAGCTGTGTCCTGGATCCAAAGCAACAGAATACCTTCCTGTCTGTTTTCTTCCCCCTGAAACAGAGATAATAACAGTGCCTTCGTCGAAGTGCTGTTAGGAGGATTAAGCGAAACAGTATCTACAAGTGCTTAGCACAGGGTCTGGCAAACAGCAAAAGTGCAATAATTGTTAGCTGCTATATTACCGTTCTAACCTACCCGAAAGCCGCTCAGGGAAACTAGCTTTTAGGAATGCATCTACGTGCCAGGTACCACATCAAGTGCTTTCCATGTGAATTGCACCTAATTCTCCAAATAATCCAGCCAGGTCTGTAATATTCTCTTTTAAGGGTGAAGAAACCATGGCGAGGTTGCCTGTGTGTAATGCCTCTCCCACTGTGTGGGCGCCTGCCCATGTTGCCCTCTGCCTTGCCCTTCTCTTCACCTGACCAAACCTCCTCTTCTTCAGTTTCAGTTTCTCTGCAACTCTGGAGGCCTTTCTTGACCCAAGTCTAGCATGAGGCCACTGCTCTACCCTTCTCCACTACCTCATTTTTCTCATTGCAGCAATGGAATACTACATTCTGCTTGCTTCTTCAACTGTCCTCCATTTTTAGTTTCCAGACTGAGTCTCAGCCCTTCTGTATAAGAGATGATCAAAAATACAATAAATGTTTAAATTTTTTAAAAAATGCATTATAGTAAAAGACACATTGTCATTAATCCTCTTCAAAATACTCTTGCCTTTCTTTGAATACACTTATGCCATCGTTCTCACCATTTTCTGAAGCAGTTCTGGAAGACCTCTTTCATGAGATGTGATAAAAAAAATACAGTGAATGCTGCCGAGTGCCATCCAACAGAAAAGTAGGCTTATAAAAATATTACAGTGTGTCCTTGCCCATCTGATTCATCGAATGCAGCACTGTGTGACTTCTGGCTCTTCCCCAAAGTCAAAATGACCATGAACGGTAAGTGTTTTGAGTCAATTCAGGACATTGAGGCAGCCATGACAGTAACACTGAAGACACTCATGAAAAAGGACTTCCAGAACTTCAGAAAGTTCTTATCCCATGAATGATAAGTGTGCTTAGTGAGGATGAGTATTTTGAGGGGGGATTAATGGCAATGTGTCTATTACTGTAGTAATTTTTTTATTGAAACACATACTGTATTTTTTTTATCACACCTCATACATCACATGGTCCAGGGGACTCAGTAGACAAGTATAGTTGTCAAAATAATGTGTGCAAAAAATGAATGAATGAATACATAGCGTTCCTAAATTAATGGCAACAGAGTTGAACAAGTGGCAGAACTGAGTCTGTCTAGTCTGAAGCCCGGGCTCTATCATGCAAATGGCTGTAAACCTAAGACTGTATAAGATGCCCCATGAGATAGATTACAATAACCATTAAGGTTTTGCGGATTATCAAGGTTACACAGCAAGTAAGTGGCAAAGCAAATGTTCAGAAGCCGGGCACATCTGTTTTTAAGATGTTTCTTCATCTCTACTCTTAGCATCAGACCTGGGACCCATCCAGAGCTATCCCATCTCCTCAAACACAGGGCTCAGTAATCCAGGAGAAACCCATACCCATACAATAGGGCTCATGGGTCCGTCTGTCTCTAGGAGGCATTAATGAGGCTTATTAGTGGATTAATGGGCTGGGCTGTAGACTTGATGCTATCCTGATTGAGAAACCCACAAGTTATTTGACCTGAACAATGTAGTTCGGGCATGAATTGTAGCAGAAAAAGATAACAAAGAAATTCTGCCCCAGAAAAGACATCTGGTCTCTTTGTTTTAGGATAAAACTAATTACCAGGAAGAACAATTCAGAGCCAGGAATTCTCTTGCTCTTGTGGCTACATCCTGTTTGGCCCATCTTCACCCGATTGCCCTCATTAAGAGTTCATTATGCTCCCTGACAAGCAAGCATAGCTCTGCTCATGTAGGAGCCCAGACACTGACACTGCGGTTGGGGCAGGGAGGCCAGCTGCACCCTGCACTGTGGCTGACAGATGAACCTGTGCAAGGGCAGAGACCTCAGTCAGCCCCCAGATGGCTAACGCAGCCGGGCCCTTTGGGATATGCATGCCTTTCAGCATGACTGGGTGCAAACAGCCCATGCTATGGGCTCAGACAGATCCCAGTCCTGTATACGCCATATACTAATGACACATTTCTGGGTCTGGCGTCAGGGACTATCTGATAGACCACTGTACACAAGTGCAAGAAGAGACGTTTTTGCTTAGAAGATGAAAATACCTTTGGCCAAGACACAGAATTGCAATGGTTACATGTATCCACCTCCATTATCCCTGCTTCCTCTGCCTCTGGCTGAGTTTGGCTAATCCTTTCAGCTACAGCTGATGGCCTTCTGGGAACAGGAGTCTAGAAGCTGGCCCCTACGCAAGAGGTTTGGAGTTAATGATTTCTCTGGAGCCACTGTGGCATCACTGTCCTCTTAGTGGCCAAGAAGCACCCATAGCTTGCTCTGGGTCAGAGTACGGGACATCAGGAAGGGTGAATCCTTGGATGCTTCTAGTGAGGTGAAGGGAACTGATGAACACTTTGGAGTGCAGTGTGTTTCCATGGTGATGGCAGGATCTGGAGCCTCAGGTAATAGCTGGGCACCAACAACACCTTAGGTCTTTTCTGACCTCTGAATTCACCCCCCTGAGAAGCTGAGAGGCAAGAGGCCACTGGGCACTTCTCTTGTGATGTGCCAACAATGCTGGGGCTGTCATGGGAGGGCAGACTCCTTCCTACACACTGGGTCCCTGTACAAGAGAGGCTGATGAGGGACAGGGAGGTCCTGGGGTCTGTGTCCTTTAGAATCTTAGGATGTTTATGTTCAGAGGCCCATAGAGAACACTGAGCCCAGTCTCTCAGCAAGGACTCTTCCCACTGCTGGGCTCTTGTGGATGCTCTGCCCATCCTGTTCCCTAATGAGGAAGGTCTTGAACTTAGTCCACAGGGCTTCAAAGGACAGGCCTCCGTTCTTCAAGTTTTCATCCTGGGCTATCAAGAAAGGTCTGGGGGCACACTGTCCAAGTGAGGAACCAGGGTGGTATTACCTGGTGTTAAACTCAGTTTCACTGTTGATTATCTGTGTGAATGAGACAAGTCATTTCTTGCCCCTCTGTTTCTGTTTAAGTGGTCTCAAGGGCCTAACTGTCACAGATAAAAATGTTATATGCTCAGACTATAAGTCAGTAAAAAGCTGGTGAAATATCCAAAAACCAATCGGGTACCATTTAAAATATCTTAAGAGCTGCAGATCGTTGTTTATCATGTTCAAAGAGTTGCAATCTTAGACAGAAAGTACATTTACATACTTCAGACTTGCTTCTATTCTGGGACAGTCTTAGCTTATTGCACTGAACAGATGAAGGACAAACATTGAGATGCTTGCCTGGAAACTGGGCCAGATCAGAAGCACATCTGTCTGTAGATCCTATGATCTACCCTCGTCACCTTGGTGTCCCCATCAACAAGTGGAACTACTGCCTTGCTCAAAGTACAGTGAGCTCAAGAAGGTTCTGTCTCTCCCTTCCTCTGTGTATCTCTTTCTGGTCTGACTTTCTGCCTGCATCTAAATGAAACCCATGAGAAGCTGGCTCCTTACCACCCCGTAGGCAATGATGTCAGAATACATCCTCATCTCTGGATACACGCTGACCAGGTACCATCGGAAGGTTTTGCATTGAAGCTGCTTCCTCAGAGCTTTTCTTGCAGTGATGTCCCCGATGTCAATTCCTGAGTCCTGCACAGGGAAACACAGGCAGAGATGCAGCTTCACCCCAAACCCCACCTTGGAATGACCAGAGCCCCCAAGCAAGATTTGCAGAGACTCTGCTGGAGCAACGACGTGAGAAGTTAACTTACGCAGTCTTCCACATAGACTGTTATCACTCCTATAACAATCCCTGTCTAGACCCTGACATGTGAGGTCAGTATTGATGGGGACTGTCATCAAATGCCACTGAAAATAAAGATGCAAATCCTTACACTTTATATGACTATAATTTAGCACTGTATCCATTTATACAGGGAGCCATTTGCAGAACATGTCTCAGGAAGGGCTCTGTGTTCTAGGGTTCTAAGTTCCAAAGGGGAAACCCTGTTTCCTAACTCAGGATTGAAGCACTATTTTTCTCTCTCCTTAGGATCTACTAAAACATGAAAGAGATATAATCTATCAGGTATACAATCTCTAACCTCTAGGAAGCGCCAGAGCCAGCTTATATGTCTAGATACCACATCCCTGTTTATTAACTGACTTTTGCTTTTCTGTTTTAATGGTTCAGCTTATCAGCACTATGTATTTACTGTTAATTGCATCAAGCCCTTTTTCAGAGCAAGGGCATAAATCGAGAAATATACAGACCTCAGACAAGGTCACCTTGGCTCTTATTAGAAAATAGTGAACACATCTTCTTTTGCCAAATATTTTATATAGTGAGTTGAATAATTTCCTCTTCTAAAATTCATATCTGCCTAGAACCTCTCAATGTGACTTTATAGCTTCTTTAAAGATATAATTAGTTTGAGATCCCAAGATAAAATCATCCTGGATTTAGGATGAGCCAAAAATCCAATGATGAGTATCTTCCTGAGAGAATGGAGAGGGAGAAATTTGAATACACAGAGACAAGGACACGAGAAGACCACATGAAGACATACGCAGGGCTGGTATGATGCATCTACAAACCAAGAATGCCAGCAGCCACCCGAAGCTGGAAGAGGAGGGGAAGGATTATCCCCTAAAGCTATCAGAGGCAGCATGGCCTTGCTGGCCCTCTGATGTTTAAACTTCTGGCTTTTAGAACTGTAAGAGAATAAATTTCTATTTTTAAGCCACTGAGTTTGTGGTAATTTGTCTTCACAGCCCTGGGAAACTCATAAAGTTAGCCACGCCAAAAATGGGCTAGTATTCCTGCCACAAAATCCCCTGTGACCAAACCTAAAGAAAGGCCAGCACCAAAGGGCCACTTGAGCATCCCTGGCCCTCAGTCTGTCTTTGGGCAGAGGAAGCAGCAGCTGCTCTAGAATACTGAGCCTTGCTTAAGAAAATATTGATGCCTTGCTGCAGGGTGACTTTTTGTGTATTGATAAGCAAAGTGATTTTCAATGAATGTAGCAGGACACAAGAGCCTGAGGATGCTTCAGCTTCTCACAAACTTGGGACTGAATGTGGTAAGGGAGCAGGTGAGAAGTCAAGCCCTGTGCCATGCTCTGCATATAGGTGACAGGTAGAAGATGCCTACCCAAGAAGGGTGTTAGAAAGCCAGGGAAAGAATGCACCAGTCATAAGAAACAACACCAATGATAAGGGTTAACACTTATCTAGCGCTTTCTAGGTGCTGTGCACAAATCAACATTTTGACATATTTTAAGGTATTTAATGTCCCAGGCAGCCACTTCAGCAGGGTTGGAGGGTTCCAGCTCTGCATTTGCAGGTGGGATGCTGCAGGGGGCAGAGGGAAGGTGAAGTAAACTGGTAACAGATGCAGATGTGCCTATGACTGAGCAGGGAGTAGTGGAGCAATATCACATCATGGGCAGCTGGGACGCCTCCTGGGGACAACCTGGGGAGGGGAGCAGGCAGCTTCCTCCTCTCCTTTCTTTGTCACTTCATCTTTACCAAACTCCTCTCTGAGCCCTGAGCACTGTGTGTACAAGCAGGACTGCCACAGTCTGTGCCTGAAGGGAGATGAAGACAATAAACAGACTGTGCACACGGTGTGAGGCACAGAGGGAAGCAGAGCATGTGAGGACGAACAGAAGAAAAGCCCTCATCATGCTTACTATGTGGGTGGCTGAGAGGGAGGAGGCCAGCAATCAAAGAGGTCCGGACTCCTGGAGTGGAGGATGCTTGAGGTGAGTTTGGAGCGATAAGCAGGGCTAGCTAAATTAGTGTTCCCCAACTCTGGCTACCCTACGTCATCACCTGGATCACCTTCTCCATGTTCCGGCAACTCTACAGACTTACTGATCTGAATCTCTGAGAGTGAGGCCCAGATCCGCATTTCTCACAAGCGTCTGAAGTGATTCTGATGCAGTTGCTCTGCAGATTGGCTTCTAGGAACTACTGACAGAGGGAGAAAGGGATTACACACATGGCCAGGGTGAAGTCATGCATGAATGAGCCCTGACCATGTGCTCTGCCTTGTGCTATGCACAACAACACTGATTTGGATAACTCAATCTGTTCTCTGGGAGTCCTTGGTCTGCCACAGTAGTTTTCAGTTCTAGATGGACCTCACAATCCCCAGGAGAGCTCTCCAAAATCAGATTCCAGAAGCCCTTTCCAAGCCAGTTAAGTCATAATCTCTAGGGGTGGAGCTTAAGTGATTTTGAAGTCCAGCCAGAATTGAGAATCATTGGTCTACTGAGAGAGATTTTAGACAGGCTGCTCATGCAATGACAGAGACATGTATGGGATGGAGAGCACTTTCCCAGTCAGGGCTGGATGTTCAGAAGAAGGGTCACCAGAGCTGAGTCTGCAGGGATGGAGGAGACCTGTAGGGGTAGGAACATGGAAAGTGGTGGATATGTGAGTTCCAAGTAGAGAGAACAGAGAGAGCAAGCACAGAGGTGAGAAAGAGCATGGTGCAAATGGAGCTGTGGCAGTTCCCACAACCCAGCCATCTATGTAGATCCCAAAACAAGGTGTGGGAAGGAGTGAGGCTGGGGATACAGATAGAAGAGAGGACATGGGCCCCTCAGATGCAAACTGAACATTGCACTTGGCACTTGACTTTGTACATAGTGGAGAATTGTTTATAAAGATTTTAAACAGGGCAAAGCTATGTTTACTCTAAATTTTTTAAAAGGTAACCTCAGGTAGTGTGAAGTCTAGATTTGAAGGGAGAAAGACTTGAGCCAGGGAGCCAATTGGAGCCTGTTGCACAAGCCCAGACAGAGCCTGAACTCAGATGTGAGAGGAGGAGGGAATGGGAAGGGGGGCTTGACGATTGCTAGAATGGGATTGAGAGGAAGGTGGATGAAAGGATCAGTTTCAGGCTCAGGTTTCTGGGCAGATGGTGGTGGCACCAGAAACTGAGGCAGAGGATGAGAAGAAAAGCAGGAGGCTTGAGGGAAGAAGATGTGCTCAGTTTGGGTCATATTCACTCGGAGTGCCAGTGGAAACGCCAGGAAAAGATGTCCAGCTGGCAGGTGGCAATGCAAGTCTGAAGTAGACCTGGTGATAGTAATTAGAAATTTGTCAACATATGGGTGGTAGTCAAATCCAAGAGCAGATGCGATTGCCCAGAGAGGTGATGTGTAATGAGAGCTGCTGGCCAAGGGTGCATTCCCCAGGGAGCACTCCAGCAACTAGCGGAAGTAAGAGGAACCGTAAGGATGAAGGCGTGAATAGAGAGAGATGGAGAGATTTGAGAGTGTGGATCATGGAGCCAAGGGACTGGAGTTTCAAGGAAATGTGGACTTCTGTAGGTGAAAGGTTTCAAGATGTCTGTTACAGTAGGCAGTTAGGAGGTCCATGCTGGCCTTGGCAAAGGCAGTACTTGATGGGATATGGGGATGTGACTTGAGAAATGAGTGGAAAGTGAAAATCTGTTGACTCTTTGCAGAAGCTTCAGAGGAGGAAGGAGTTTGGACACAGAAGGTAGCAGAGGACTTGAGACAGATTTTTAAGGAAACAACTGACCCCTTCCTTTTCCACCTATGGCTTTATCTGGGCATTGCCACCTCTCATCTGCTCACTTCTCCCCACCCACTTGATTGGTCTGCAGTATCTCCCCGAGGGGTCAGAGGCAGACACTGAGTTTCATCATTTTTCAATTACTTTTACTCATGTGTTTTTCTACCAGTCACTGGGTTGCTGTCTATTTCAACATCTGTCAGCTCCAATGGGTTACATCTAGAGCCTTGGGGGACAGATAGAAGGGCATGGGCAGGACTCCAACCCTAAACAGAGCCTGGAGGTCTACAGTGTTCATTGATGAACTGCTGGGGAGTTTCCAAGTGCTCTTAACAGTTTCTGCCACCAGGGGACACCCACAGCAGGACTCAGGGCCCTATGCAGAATTCGGTGATCTAATGCCCAAAAGGCACAGTGGTTTCCCTAGAAACACTCTTACTGTCAGGGATGCAATCCCTGGGCTGGTTCATTAGGGTTGGCTCCACTCTGGCTGATATTCCCTGGCTCCTCATTTTCCCTCCCAGCTGATGAAATCTCACTGATTATAGGAGTCTGAATCCAAACTCAAATTCCCTTTCCCAGGGTGGTAGTCTCTAGAGAGAGGTTACCAAAAGCTCCCACCCAAGTCTCAGCCTACTTTCTATCAATTTAGCCAGAGAAACATTAGCTTGGCTGAAAGTTCAAGGTACAGGGCCTTCCTATGGAAACTCTAGGCAATAATTGATCTTTGAAAGAGAGTTGATCCTTTCTAAAGGACTCCCAATGGGATGCCACAGCTCTGGGAGGAAAGAAAGAGGTCATGCAGTCAACAGCTCTGTCACACAGAGTGCAACATAAGCAATGAACTCTGGAGTTGGTATGGCGGTTGGCATCCTGTGGGTGGCATCTGTTGGGTTCTTCTCACTCAGCATTCCAAGGTCATTTCCATGTGACACATGGCAAGGCTGAACAAAACCACAAGTGAAACATTGCTTTTTCTCTGACACTTCTTAAGAGTAGGTGACTAGAGAGACAGAGGACAGTGGCAAACAATAAGTTTCTGTGATGAGGTCAGAAACAGCCTAAAAATGTCCAGAATAATTTTCTTTTTCTACTGAGGATCCCTGTGGGAGTGTATCCACTCCCCACTCATATGGCTAAATAAATCCTACCGGTGTGTGGATATTCCTTATTGTTGGTCAGAGGTTAAATGGAGAAGCTTAAATCCAGTTTACAGGGAGATTAAGGTGCATTTTGTGAAGTGCTTCTCATTACTAGTATATTTTTAATCCTGGACCATGAATACCCAATGTCAGAGATGCTGGGGACCAGGAGCAGGAAGGAGATGTAGAGCCATGGGACTAATTTTCATCTTAAAATGAGGTTACAAAAGCTGAGAGAATAAGTTCTCCATAAGGCATGCTGATCAGGTGCATGGTTAAGAAATGGCTCAGAGTCTCAGAATTAGTCCCTTTCTACAAATAGATGTTTGTGAGTTGGCGGTCCCTTCTAGCATGGTGGACAAGACCTATGCGAAGAACTTATTTCAATGATTTTGCCCCCCCCCCACTAAACCCAAAGAAACTCAGCCCCACTGGTGTTCCTTACCTCTTGGGGTATGTTCCAGGCCATGTAGACATGACTTTTAAATTCATCCATCCAGACTTCAGCCACCCTGAGGGCATTCCTGCGGACATGCGCAGTGAGGTCCTCAGTGTAGGGCTTGTGGGCTCGCTCGATGTGGGCGATCCGCGAACAGGGCAGGACCTCCACGCTGCCACCACACTGCCATACCTGCAGAAGACAAGGAGCCTCTTGTCAGTGCCAGACAAGACTCTATCTCTACACCACCACTCAACATGAGCACAGAGAAACCCAGCCCATTCCACCTTGTCTCTCCACACAGTGCACCAGGGAATGAGCTGTATCTGATACCTCCTTCCACAGCAGTAGAATTAATGGGGCCATTAATTCATGGCTTTATTCTCACTGCCATGGGTTTATTTGCAAAGAATTAATGTACCTTCTTCCTCCATCCACGACCCCTATGTGGTCAAAGAAGAGATCAGACATTTGGCAGCCAAAGCTCTGGGTTCTCCTTGCCTTTGAGGAGGTCTCTACAGCAGTCCTTAATATAAGGAACCAGCAGGAACTCCCAGCAGAAATGTCCATCTTCAAATGGACCCCAGAGCCTTAGACAAGGATTAGTGGTCACTACAGAGAAAGAGTCAGACACTCTTCTCCTACCCCATCTTTCCTGCAGAGAGCTGCAAAGAAGGGAATGGCATTAAACTTCTCACCAATCCCAGTAAATCTGGATACAATTTGATTTTGAAAGATGAAGAAAACTGACTTTGCATTCTGAGTGTCAATGTGTAGTGTCTTGAAGGTCTTACCACTCTGACCCCTCAATGATCCCAACGTGAACATGCGCTCCTTTTTGTGTCTCCAAGTTTTTCCCATTCTGTTTGTAACTTTAGAATGCCCTCCCAATTCTTTCATCCACTGGGGGAAAAAAAATCACTCCTCAAGACCTTGGTCACATGGGGGCACACACTGTGGGATCTTTGCTCAGTTCTCAGGGCAGAGCCAATCTCTCCCTCCTTTGGACCCCAAAGCTCTGGCTATCACAACTCACCAGGTCATCCCCACTCACTGACTGCGTGTTGCTACAGGGCAGAGACAGTGTCTCATTTGTTTCTCATTTCTAGTGCCTAACACAAAGCCAGCTAGTAAGTGCTACTTTGTAAGTGCTTGAATAAATAAATAAGGGATTGTGCTCAATCAATCAATATATAAGTGGTTGATGCATGGTGAGTATGAGCTGAATCTGACATATCTGGTCAGAGCTGATATATGTGGCTTCTGAAGGACAGCAATTGAGATCTTTTGTGGACAAGAGTGGTCACTTGACAAGTACTGTCCATTTGACAGCTTGGTGGATAAATTTCACATGTATAACATGTGCCTGTCAACAATAAGAAGACTAGGTCAAAGAAAGAGCATAACTTGGGTTTAACTTAATCTCTCTGTGATAGTTAGGAAGAAGATGCCTTCTCTTCTACCAATCCATGTCATACCAGTGGCTCCCTACAGGGTATGGGCAGTTGGAGTTGGAAGGAAATTTACTGATTTATCGCTTACCTAAGGTTGTCTTACATTGAGGGCCAATAGAAAGGAAACAAACATTTTTACTGTGTGCCAGGCACTAGACCTGTGCATACAGGGAGGACGTGAACTGTAGTGTTAATAAACAAAGGGTTTGTAACCCCAATGCTCTGGGTTCAAATCCTGGTTCTGCTTCATTTTATGTGTGTGACCTTGAACAAGTCACTTCTCATTTGTGTTTTCATTTTTTTTTCATTTCCATAGGAATAATAATAATTTCCATCTCAAAGATTTCATGCTTAGTGCCTGGTTCATTATAGGCACTTGGTCAATCTTAGCTATTACTAAACAAATTATATAGTGGAATCCTCAGAATAAGTGAAGAAACAGACTGAAGAATGTCCTTTGTCTAAGATCACACAGCTGCTATTTCAGACAAAAGGACCGGTCTGATCCCCAGAGCAGCTCAAGGCAGAGCCAATGTTCCCCCATGGTGTCCAGGCTGTGGTGCTTCCTTCTCAGGGCCCACATCTGCGGAAGGCTGTGCTGGCTTCTAGCTTGCTTTGCTCAGATTGTCAGCCAGTGAATACTGTGATCGACGGCACAGGGAGTGAAGGTAGTCTACTCGCAACCGGAAGAGAATCTATTACTCAACATGTTTCAACAGTACAACACAGAACATGATTTGTACCAAAGCTCTCTTATCAGGAGACCTGTTTCTCGGAGGCCCTGTTTCTCACCATTTCACCTTAGAGTGGGCAAGAGGGAGCATATGCAGGTATGCCCGTCAGAGTGGCGGTGGTGGTAGCTTCCATCATGCTCTGAGACATGGGAGAAGGAGTGAGCGAGCTCACTGTCTAGCTCGCTCTTGAATTCACTTCCCTCTTCCCATCCTTGAGGCCACTTTCCTTGTCCAAGTCATGGTCATCTTTTATGGACTCTGCAACTATCTCCAACAATCTGAGGCCTTTGCTCTAGCTTCTTCCAATCTCCTCTGCAACAAGGCAGTCAGAGCGATCTTTTGAAGGTGTGAATTGCACCATGTCCCTCCCCAGCACCGTGCCTCCCAACACACACCTGGATCTGGGCTTGGCCTCATCCATGCTTCCTGCCTTATGCTTAAGTTCCCTAATGTATTTGGTGCTGCAGCCATGATGAATTTTTTTTCTTCCCCCAACATTCACTTTTTCTTTAACTGCAATGATACACCCCACTCTACTCTGCTTCCTCAATTCATTGTTTGAGTACCAGCTCATGGTCATTTCCCAGTGTGCCCTTGAACCAGGTCAGCCTGTCATGCTCTGAGGTCCCTGCTTCATCTTTTCCTGACCTAGCACAATTGTAACTGTTTGTTTAATCATCTTTCCTCTTTCAAAATGTCATCTAAGCTCTTCATCACATTCTCCTTTAGACAAGTACTAAATGATGCCCAGGAAAGATTGTGGGTTTCCAGGGGCTTGGGGCATCTGGCCAGGCAGGAATATTGTGTTTAACAGCACAGTTTGGGGGTCAGTGGAAGCTGGATTCAAATTTTTACTTGCCCTCCCAAGCTTCTACTCCACCCAGTGGAAGAGGGTGATGCGTTGTGGGCAGGAGTTTAACCCTGTGGCTGCCTCAATGTGCATATGTGGATGGAGTCCAGGAAGTAAATACATTATGTTTTTATAGGGCATCTCAGCCAGTTCTGGACCCACTGTGTGCCCACAGGTGATTTTAACTCTAGTATAAGAAACTTGCATGATAGGGGTACTGCATAGGCCCCCGCTGGAGTTCCTGCAACAATGAAGCCCTATCTGTGCCTGTGATTATTTTATAACAATTACTACAATTGATGCTATTTGGCTTCTGCTGTAGACTCACTTTTGAGGGCAAATAGTTGGCAGAGGACAGGCTGCCTTCCCTCAAAACATGAGGATACACATGCTCCCTCCTCAGAGATACACATGCTCCCTCCTCAGAGATTCAGTGCCTGTTAACAGTGGATGCCTGCAGTCTCCTCCATTCTGTAGCCTTTTTTATAGAACTCAGGTATGGACAGAGGGAAGCATTTGCCTTGGATATAGCAGATGAGTTCATGGTGGCATCTGGGCTTTGGAGCAGATGTGGGCATGTCATGGTACCCATCATTTCTGGACCCTGCCAATCACACTGAAGTAAAAAAGAAAAGGCTGATTCCTGGGTGATGAGTAGCTCCATTGACCAGGCTTGACCCCAAAGAGAATCCCCAAAGTCTTATTGATAGCTGATCTCAGACTCTGTCTAGAATGATAGACAAGGGATAGGAAAGAAAATCCTGGACATCTGAATGGTGTGGAAGATGAATCTATGAAGCTTCCATAGAAGCTTGGGAGGGGTAGGGGACAAGGAAGCGGGGAAAAGGGAGCTGGCCTTGGTGCATGAAATGGCCAATTTATAAAGGACACAATATGGCCAGACCCAAGCCAGATGGAGGCTATGGATTGATAGATAGGAAAGATTGTGTCAAAGAAGCAGTGTCACTGGATAGAGTGGAGGTATGGCTAGAAGGGCTATGAGTTCCAGTGGGTAGGAACGTCAAGAGGAGAGAGGGCAGGGGATGTGGATGCCAAATGAATGGCTGAGAAATGAAAATCAAGAAATCTCAGGGAATGACAGACAAGATGTAGATCATAAGAAGAAGGCATGCAGTAAGTCCTATAGGCAGTAGGGGCACCAGGTGGCTATCGGCCCAAGGTCGGATTCTGTCATTTCTGGGAGGGCACAGAGCAATGTGCTTCTCGACCACACCAAGTTCTTTCCTGTCTCTGTGCTTTTGCACCTGCTAGTCCAGCCCATCTTCCTGGAATAATTGCACCCACTTGTTACCTCACTCAAATACTGATGTTTTTGTCCACCCAGGCTATGTTAACCTTTAAATACCTTTAGTGCACCATCCTTTTTCTTCAGAATACTTTCTGTATTTATCCTTTAAATATCTATCTCAACAAACCAAACTGTAAGCACCATGAAAACAGGAATTATGGCTGTCTGTTTATCACAGTCTATATCAGCCCTGGCACTTAGAATATATTCAATAACTATTATTTGAATGTGTGAATTTAAGAATCCTGGGCTTTTAATGCCAATAGATACATGGTTTTTAACTATCTCAGTGGGATGCCCTCATAAAGGCCATAAACATAAAATGTGGCCAGATTTTACTGAACACAATGGCTTCCTTTAGGCATGCATGGTTCTTTAGCAAAGCTCTGACATTTAAGTGCGTACTGCTGCAACCAAAGAGAGTTACTTTGGCAGCAGAGCTTAAATTAATGTCATAAAACCCAGGAAATCATCAAATGAGCATGGCCCACAGCAGACAGTTTTGTCTTAGGGAACCAGAAAATCACTGTAGAGAAATGCTTGGATATACCTACAGAAGTGCTACTGGGCGGATCCCCTAGATGTGACCCAGGCCTAAAGCAAACTGCAAATGCTAGTACCAGGCACAGCCAAATCCTCCTTACCAGAAGTTCTGAAATAGTTTGTAGTACCCTTATAGAACTGCAAGAAAACATGTGGATCTTGGGAACTGGTGGAGAGGGTTTGACTTTTGGCTCTGTCACATATTAGCTTTTGACTTGGACTTGTCTATTGGTAATAATGATTCCCTGTGAGGTTTAAAGGAGGCTCAGTATGAAAAGTTCCCAGCAGCAAAGAAAGGCCATGATGTGTTCTCTGAAAGTTGGATCTTTTTTTCATTCCCAGGATGGGGAGCCAATGGTACAAGGTTAGGGCCACGCCTGGGTGCCATTTACAAGTCTCCCACCTAGTCTGTTTCTGCTGGCTGCCAAATGGGGGAGCCAAACTTAATGATGCTTTAGATCCCTTCTAATTTTGCACTCTGTGAATCTGAGATTTGTTGTTAGTACTTCAAATGATTCCCAGTACTTGAGACACAACCAACAGAGCTGTAAGTTGGGGTACAGTTGGGACACACTGCAAGGCAACAGGATACTGTTTGAACATCTCTGCTGTTCAAAGACTTGTGATCACTCCATAGTCTATGACAGAAGTAACTAATGAGTTCACCCTCCTATATTAAGTCTCTTCCTGTCAATGTCCTTCTATGTTGAAGTGAATTCTGAGACTCTCTAGGTTCAAAGAAAAAGCAGGGCACCATTTATTAGCTATGTTTACTATGGGTAAGAAATTGGAGATGATAATACCTCAGCCTTGTACTTCATAGCCAACTACATAGGATAACATCTCATATTTCTTCCACCTTTTATCTCCTTGTGACCTTTTTTCCCCTTTAGTACCAGCCATTGAACACAGGGCCTTCACACTGAGTTATATTCTCAGCCTTTTTAAAAAAAAAAAAATTATTTTAGGACAGAATATCATTAAGTCTCTAAGTTGTCCAGGCTACATTCAAACTTGTGATCCTCCTGTATTAACCTCCCAGAGTTCTGGGATTATAGGAATGTGCCACCATGCCTAGCTATCTCCTTATGACTTTTAATGAGCTCTTTGTTCTTAGCAAACTGTTTTCCCTGTTTTCTTAGCTCAGAAAGCTTCCTTCCTACTCTCTGTCTAACCAAAGCCAGTCTGGCTCAGTGTTCCAAGCTCTTGGAGCACGTGATTTGCACCACTCATGTGGTCCTGATTTCTTGGATCATATGGTTAATTATCTTTTTATGTGTAGCTGTCTCTCCTGGCTTGGCTGTGAAATGCTGAGACAAGAGTGGGAAACTAGAATTGGGAAGGCTGGGGGCAGGAAGACAAGGTGGCTGCAGCCAAGGCTAAGGACTGGGAAAGCTGGAAGAGGACCAAATGCTCATTTACAGAGTGGTGGCAGGGTCAAAGATGTAGGAAAACAAACAGATGGATAGCCTGGGCAGGGCACTTATTCTTGGGGCATTATTCAATTTTGCACCCTAGGCTTCTTGCTCACTTCACTATAGTCCTGATTCTGTACAAGAATAAGAGGGAGAGAGATCAAACTAGACATGGTTAACACAAAAGTCAGAGGCCACCAGCAAGCCAGGGTCAAGGGCATGAGGCAGAAAAGGGGCTGGGATGGAGACAATGCACAGAAATAACCTTTACCCAAATGTATTTCAGCTTTACATTTGTAACATTTAGTATCTAGACAAAGATCACTCTCTTGAACAAGATCTGCAAGACCTCTGAGAGCAGCCTCTTATCTTCTGTTGTTCAGTCACAGCAATTTCTCTTAGCCCTTAGGGTATACCATGTTCATGGATCTCTGACCCTCTTCCTTCTCCTAGCACCTTTACTGGAATCCCTACTTCCCAGCACACATACACTACATGCTTTGTTAATTCCTACCTGCTACCCTGGCTGCCCTGATTTTGGTTGAATGACTCTGCCATGCGTTCTTGTATCACCTGTACTTCCTCTTGCACAGCAAGTATGATAAACAAGTGTGTGTGTATGTGTGTGTGTGTGTGTGAGAGAGAGAGAGAGAGAGGGGCAGAGATAGAGAGAAAGAGAGAGAGAGAGATGTACAGCTCAATGATACACAATATAAATGTTTACTACCACTTCACTTAAGAAATAGTGCTTTGGGGATCTCTTGAAAACCTCTCCGTGTCCCTCCTTATCTCCAAAGGAAACCTATTGGCCTGAATTTTGTTAATAATTTCCTTGCCATAAATCTAAATTACACATTGTTTAGTTTTACCTGGTTTTGTACCCTATATAAATGGAGTCATATTTTGTGCCTTCTGCAACTTGCTTCTTGCCTCATTTATTTTCCCCACCCTAGTGTTCCCTTGTATAAATATGCAGCAAATTATTATGCATGTTCCTGTTGGTTGACAGGCTTGTTTCCAATAATATAAATGTCGTTCCTCAGAACATTCTTGTATGTGTCTCTTGGTACCCAAACATGGGCAGGGCTCCAGGTATTTATATCACAGTAACGTTTCTGGAGTACAGGTTAAACATACATTCAGCTTTCCCATGGAAAGTGAAACTCTTCTAAGTTGTGTAAATCAAGTTACAACCCTCACCCAGCACTCATATTGCTTCACGTCCTTGTCGACATTTGACATTGTCCATTTGATCCCATTTTAGCCAATTTAAAATGAAATTCTCTCTCACTGCAGTTCTAATTTTCAACCTCCCTTGATTACTAGTGAGATGCACTTTTTTCCCCTGTGATTGGCCCACAATAGCTGACTCTAGGAGAAGGCTCCTGGCTGCCTTGTTGTCATTCAGGGAGCTCTAGTACTTACTCAGAGCCTGGCATATAAGAGGAGCTCCAAAAATATTTACTGCATGAATGAAAGAGCAAAGTTGGGCTTTTGTTCTAAGATATCCCCAATGTACTTTACTTGGTGCTCCCCAGGTTTCCAAGGAAAGCTATTTAGTAATTTTAAAGTGAAAGGAAATATTTTTAAAAAATGATGATGCTTACTTTTCCATTGGACCCTACAGGAAAACTCTCCCTGGGGATACATTTTCTCAAGACCTCTCTTCTTGCAATGAACTCTTCCAAAGTGTCCTCATGACTGAACTGCTCCTTGGTAAACATGATGCTTTTTCTTGGGAGGTATTCCTGAAGGGAACTGAATACTTCGGTCCCAAGACACACTTGAAGCAGCTCCTTGTTTGAAAGGAACCCTTCATAACTATCCCATGGCAGCAGATGGATTTGTCTGGCAGAATTCCAAGGAGAGATAAACTGGCTAGATGGTCTGGGATCTTTTCATGAAAAAAAGACTTAAAAGGCTGTTTTGCTGGGATTTGGGAGTGGAGAAACAGCTGCTTACCCACAGGAAACCCAGAGAAGTCAGAGGACAGTGGCAAAGGTGTCACTCGAGTAAACTGGTCCATCACAGACTGAGGACCCCACTTTTCCTTGGACCTCAATGCTCAGCCATAAAGATTGGGACAAAGGATTTCAGAGAAGGAAATTTTTGAGGATTGCTTTGTCAACGTGTGGCCATTGAGAGCAGAAGGCAGGTCTAATGGCTCTGAGCAAGGGGAGATTATTCATGGTTTCCTCAACTCTCATATTTGGAAAAGAAGAAATCAGACCCTGACATGTTGGGGTTGGGGTGGCCTCAAGGGCAGGCAGAAGCTCCTGGTGCCCCTCAGCATCTTCCAGATCCCAAAGAGCTGAAAAGACATGACGCCTGTCACTTCCTCAACTTCCTCAACAAGTATCCAGATCTGTCTTCCCTGTGTTTTCCCTTCTATCATCTATGCCTCCCACTGGATGTTTAAGCCAGAGTGACCATGAAGTTCAAAGATGATGAACCCATAAGAGAAGCAACCTGAATCTGTAAGTTGGCACCTGGGGAAAAGTTTCTGGGAAGAGCCTCCCATTCTTCAGGGGATTGTGAGGTGAGCAAGCAGATAAATATTTCCTGGGTTAAACATCTGAGATTAGAGTCTGCAAGTTTCAGTCTGTGTATCAAGGGGTAAAAAAGTGCCTGTAGCAGTTTGGTCTCTGTAGCAACCACTAGCCAGCAATTCAACTGGGCTTTGTAGAAGAAAGCTTCAGGCATGGGGGCTTCTCAGTTCCAGCCACTAGGTCCCCTTAAAGCCTCACTAGAAGATCAGAATATAGACAACATATTTATAGTCCTAAGGGTGAGGGAAGGAGCCTCATGGGGCAGGCAGGGTTAGGATCATTATAAGACAGGCTGTTGGGTGAGAATCTAGTTCAAGGTCAGAGCCAGATCAGAGGGCAGGAAACCAACGGAGATACCAGCAGACATGAAAGAGGAGAAGGCAGTGGCTTAGAGGTCATACACAGCCCTAGGTTTCTCAGGAAGTCATAGATGGCAGCCCTGTGGCAAGTCTGCTAGTACCAGAGTGAGCTGGCAGGGGTGGCCAGAGCTGGAGCCACACCTTCAGCCTCGTCAGCAGCCAGAATCTAGATGGTGCTGATCCCTAGAGCTTCCCATTGTGAGAGGGTGGGAAGGTGGACTAGTCCAAGTCCAGATGTTTCTATAGAATAAAACTCTGCAGAAGCCTCGAGCTCAGAGAAAGAAGTATCTGCCAAGTTCCAAATCAGGTCCCATTGACACTTGTGCTGACTACTTTAATTGCTTCTCTGTTTTGAACTAAGATCTCTGGCCCCCATTTCCATCACAGGTTCTGCCAGAGAATCATAATGAGCTTGAACATTACAGGGATCAGGGGAGCAATTTTCTAAAATCCAAACTTCTGAGAATCATTTTTCTCTAATAACTAGGACAATCTATTTACTCGGTGTGTATGGAGTCTTCTCTGGTAGGTTACAGGTGCCTTCTTCCTGTGGACATGCTTGCTCTACCCAGCTCACTTTCAAACTGAACCTCTGGACTATGTTTAATTTATACTTTGCTCTATAATGATGAACCACTTACTTATTTAAAGTGTTTCCTTTTTTATGTCTTTAATCAGTGGTTGTTTCTTTCCTCTCTCCAAAGCTTAATCTAATCAGAAACAAATCTGACGCATATGAATGGAATGGCTCATTAGCATGTCCCAATCAAATTCAAATTAGCCATCTTTGCCAAAGGCCCCCCAAAAGAGCAGAGCAACACTGGCTCAAACCATGGCTCTGAGCCAGTGTCCAAAGTGTATTGCCTTGGTAAGTCAGGAGGTCCTTTCTGAAATCCAGGGCATCCAGGAATCACAGGACAAAGTCTACCCTCTGTCACTCTCAGCAGAGTGGGGGCCACCTGATGGCATTGACACAGGGTAGGTGGAAGCCAGTGTGGCAGATCCCAGGGGCAGACATAAGAAGAAGCTACATGTCTGGCCCAAGAATCACCAGCACACTTGGCTCCACCGGACTGTCCCAGTTATCATCAGAGGATAAAATGATGCTGCAACGCTGAACCTTCTTTCACTCAGAATGACATTTGTTTTAAGGAGCTTCCCTCTTGTCCAATTAAAATTCAGATTATGAAAGCTGTTGCACTGGGTCTTCTCTTAAAGAGATTTGCCCTTTTCATAAATATTAAAATGAATTGTCAGCTCGGGCATCATCACGGTGTCGTCTTTGAAAGGCACCACCATTGAGCTTGCATTAACAATGGGATTTATAAAAGAGCTCAGCAATTCAGGAGGGCGGAACTGAGGGGGACCCACCATTTCCCAGGTGCGAAAACTGAGGTTCAAGGTCACATGATAAATTGGAAGCAGAGTAGCGAATGGATCCAAAGCCTGTCTCTTGGGAGGAAAGAAGCCAGTTGTTCAGGGCACAGGCTCTGAACCAAACAGTCTTGGTTTGAAAACCTACAATTCCCACTGGTGACTCCAGGTAACTTCATTTCACCTTCTCTCACACTCAGTTTCCTTGTCTGTAAAATGGAGATGAAAATGATGAACTCCAAAAGTAGTTGTGAGAGTTAAACGAAGTAACATGAGTAGAGAGTTTATTTCAATACCTGGCTCAAGTTTAGCGCCCACTAAGTATTAGCCCTAATAATTACTGCAAGATTCCACTGACTATAAGATTCACCATTCCTGCTTTTCACAAAGGGTAAGAGGAAGCACACTATAGCCCTCTGAGCTGGAGATTCATATATCCAACTGCCTATGTGTCATCTCTACTTACCTACCATTCAGACATCTCAAACTCATTTTACCCAAAGCAAAGTTCTTGTTTCCTTCCCCACCTCCCCATCTGTCCCTTATCATCCCCTCATCTACCTCATAGCTCAAGCCTGAAACTTGTAATTCTCTGTAATCCGGTCCTGTTCCTCCTTCTCCACAGCCAATACATCAGTAAATGGAGTCAGCTCTACCTCCTAAATAGAGCTTGAGTTTAATCACTTCTCTCCATCTGCACAGCCAGCATCCTCAAGTCACCATTATCGGTGTGGACATCTCCACCCAGAGTCTCCTAACAGGTCTTTTTCCTTCAACTTTTGTTGCCCTCCAATTTCCTTTCTAAAGTTATAGATCAGAGTATGTCTTTAGTCTCTGTTTCAACAGTTACTTGTTGAGCACTTACTATGTGTCAGGTACTGTTAGAAGAAATGGGAATTTTGTCACTGAATCTAACATATAAAACCTCTGACATTTGGGACTTGCATTCTGTTTTTTCCAGTATGACATTTGCTATGAACTAAATTACCCCCGATATGTTAAATCACTAATTCCTCCTCAATTATATTGGAGATAGGGTCTTTAAGGAGATGATTAATGTTAGATAAGGTCATAAGAGTGGGGCCCTGATCCACCTGGGGTCCTTATAAAAGGAAGAGATACTAGATCTCCTCTGTCTCTCTCTCTGTCTCTCTCTCTCTCTCTCTCTGTCTCCCTCTCTCTCTCTCTCTCTCTCTGCCATCTGAGGCTATAGCAAGAAGGTGGCTGTCTGTAGGCTAGAAAGATACCCCTAGCTGACCAGATCCATCCATGCTATCTTGCTCTTGGATCTCCAGCCTACAGAATGGCAACAAAGTAAACTTCTGTTGTTTAGTCACTCAATTTATGCTATTTTGTTATGGCAGCCTGAGTTGATTAACATAGCGCTTATTTCAATTTGTACCCATACATCTATTTTTGTTCCATTTTACTAACTGTCTGTCCCATTATATGATTAGCTTCAGAAAGGAAAGAGCTATATTTACTTTTCACACATTGTATGCCAAATGCCAAGCATGGTACCTTGCATATGGTAGGCACCTAATAAATAATATCAGATGAATGAACTGCATCAAAAGGTAGCAAAAAATATTAAGTAGAGTGACTATATACTTTGGCTTCTTGGGTCAATACTGGTTTACAGTTCTTATTTCAGGGTAGTCATTAGTAGCATCTCCTTCTACTCTCAGACGTATTTGGTTTGGACATCAAATTATCATTTATTTACACATTTATTATTTAGCTATATATGCCAAATTTTCAAGGTGCAACTTGACTTTAGAAACATTAAAATCTAAAATAAGTATCTGTCTTGAAATCATAGTATTACCAGTCTTCCCTCTCCCCTAGTCAATGACTTCTTTATATGACTACAATTCTGGTGCAGTGAAAATTATGCAGATCATTGAGACCCTCAGCCAATGGTGAGCAGTATCCAAAGCAGAAGTAGTGGATAGAAAGAGAGCAAACCCCCCGGTAATGTTCCATAACTGAAGGTGCCATACTGAGCAAGAAAGAGACCAGGACCCTGTCTTTCAGACTTTCTCAAACCGGACAGAGATGGGTCTTGATGAAGTAAATAATGCTACTTTGGGTGGTTTACACCGCGGATTAACTGCTTTATTTTCAGGACTGACTTGATAGTACATATACGCCTTGCTTTATTGAAAAATTCTTGTGTAGGGGTGATTTCTGGAAACCATCATCCACAAGCACTAGGAAAACACTTGAATGTGTCCTGCCTCTTGCACTTTACAAAGTGAAGGGCACTTGTAAGGGGAGGAGATGTCTCTGAATGTCTGCAATTGCAGATTTGTGAATACCAGGCCTTGTCGAAGAAAACCACACAGGGTCTGCATGAGGAGGAGGAAGAGGAAGAAGAGGCAGACAAGAATGAAGAGGAGGAAGGGGAAGAGGAGGAGAGGAGGGAAGAGGGGAGGCCATGCTCAGTTTTGTCAGTCATTCTGGCCTTGCTCGATGGTCCCTTCCTGGAGAATAAGAACTACAATGAAATGGTGGCAAAGAACTACCTTCCAGGGTCTGCTACAAACCAACAGCAGGCCAACTCAGCTAAAGAAAAGCAAAAAAGGAAACACAAAAGAGAGAGTGAGAGTGACTCTTAGGAGCTTTAACATAGATGGCTGGCTCCCAGCTTTTTTTTTTTTTCTTTTGTTTTTGCCTTTTCCCCCCAAATCAGGAAATTAAAACATTGATATACTCATACTATCTAATCCACAGACCATAATCAAATTTCTTTGATTGCTCCAATAATGGCCTTTATAGCTATTTTCTCCTTTGGCCTCAACTTTTTATGAAGACAAAATTTTCTTCAGGTTGACTCTCAAAATCCTTTTATCAATCATTACCTCTTTGGTGCATTTTATTAATCTCACTTTTCTATGGCTCCTTCACTGGACACAATTAACACAATCTAAGTGTGAAGACCCTTCCTGA
The DNA here is from genome assembly GCF_000247695.1 of Heterocephalus glaber. The sequence goes on from NW_004624766.1 coordinate 3,396,626, forward strand.
ATACAGTTGTCCATGGGCGCTCTCCTTCTGTTCCCTGCCATTTCTAGCTAATTGCTTCATTATGTACTTTTTTAATTGCACTGTTCATTAGGGATTAATTTTGCACTTATCTCCACTAACCATAAAACTTTTGCAACATATAGTTAAACCACGTCTGTTTGGCTGCAGGTGTGTAATTGCAGTCACTCTGTGGCTGGTCTGCTAGCAAATAGTGCACAGTATGGCAAAGAAGCATTTGCACAATGTTCTCAAATGCCCCCTTGGAGCTGCTGAGCATGGAAGAATAATTGGCTCTGGGCTGGTTACTTTGGGACCAAGTTCTCTTTTACCTGGGGATCACATACAAGGGAACACCTACAAATGGAGAGGTTCTAGCCTCCTAGGCATCAGATTGCTCAGACCTCAGAGGTCCTGGGAATTTCAGGTGCCAGGAGGCCATGGCTAGTGGCACATATTCATATTTCCACAGAGCAGGGCTATCTATGCTGACAACCTAGAAAGAAAAAAAAAAAAGCCACATTCTCAAGATCAAGTCCATACTTTCTCAGGGCTCTGGCGTTTGGCCTCTGTTGATAAGCAGGCACTGGATCACCAGCAGCCAAGGAATCCTCCCACTTTCTTTTCTAGTCAAACAAAATCTTTAACTCCCAGCTTCCTATCAATCTCCAATCACTCCTTTCTTGGCCCTTTGAAATAAGACTTCTACTGCCACTCCTTGACTTCAGTTGTGCCCCACTTAGCCTTTAATGGTTGTGTCCATTGCCCTTTGCCCACCTGAATTCTCATGGCACAAAGAGGTAACTTAGGGGATTTGGCATCGACAAACCATGATCAAATCTAGAGTCCACCACTTTTTCTTCATAGGACCTGGGCAACTGGGTCAATTTCTCTGAGATATATCTTCCAAAGGCATGCTCCCAGTGACCTACTTCTTTAAACCAGGCCCTAACTCCTAACAGCATATTTAACTATGAAGTCATCAATGGCTCAATCCACTGATGACTACAGCACCCCTATGCTCCAATCACCTCCCCAACACCCTACTTCTGAACACATGAAGTTTTGGGTGGACATTCTAGATCTAAACCATGACATCACCATGTCCTGTAAAATGAGGACAGTAATTCTGATTTCTCATTGTTTTTGAGAGGAGTAAATGGTGTACAGCATAAAACTCACTAGAATATCAGCTCTATGAGAACAAATCTAAGTTACCTTGTCCATCACTGTATACCCAGTGCTTAGCACAGTGTCTAGAATAGTAGATTCTTTAAAAATATTTATAGAATAAATGTACCAAGCACAAAAATAAATATTTAACAGATGGTAGCTGTTATCATTAGCATTCATGTTGGCTTAGGTACCACAGTCCTAAAACACTGTCTTCCTCTGACATCTGTGAGTTTCCCCAGTCCAGCCCATATCTTTCCAGTTGATTCTTCTTTGTAACTGTGGGAATGATTGTGACGCTCACTTTCCCATCTTTGATGCTCATATTCAGTTCTCAAATGTCTTCTGTTTTAGTCCAAACTTTCTTGCTCACTGGGCTCCTCCTCTGACCTTCAATGGGCACACAAAAGACAATTGAGTCCACTGTCTCATCCCCAAGGTTTTCTTCTCTTTATTTTTAGTTATGTAGCTTTGGTTTCCTGTTGAAGTCAGGATTCAGGTATTACATTACTCTATACCTTAATGTCAAGTGCATGTCACAAGCAGTGTAATAAATGTTCACTACAGTAAGTCCCCGACTTACGAACATTCGAGTTGCAAATTTTTACAGATATGAATGGACCTCATATTATGAATATTTGTAGATGTAAACAAATGGTGGAGGGCCGGGGATTTAGCTCAGTGGTTTCGTTGCCTGCTGCACAAGCGCAAGGACCCGAGTTCAATCCCCGGTACCAAAAAAAATTCAAATAAAAGTAAACAAATTGTAGAAGTAGCTCATGTGTCTGCAGGACATTGTCACAGTTGTGTTGCTGTGTATTTACAGTGCTCAATCAGAGTCCAGCATGTCTGGAAGCAAGAGGAAAAGCAGTGGTGATGTGGAGGGACTGCTAGAAAGCACAAAGAAATACACATTGTATATTTGCGTCAAAGGTGTATGAGACTCACTTTGTCAGACTTACAAATGAATCTGACTTATGAACACTCTCCTGGAACAGAACTCATTCATATATGAGTGAATAGATAGATGGATGATTCAAGGTTATTAGTTATTTCCATTATTATTTGGAATATCAAACTTTTCACAGTTTCCTTATCAAACTCTCTATCTCAAACTCTTCTTTCTTAGCCAATGGCACCCCTAATTCTCCCATCTTTTGGGCTGAAAAATTTCAGTGCTATCTTTGTTGGACCCTGAAAAACTAACTCATTTATAAGAATCAAGAAAGGCACTGTTATGATCTCCAATGATCACTCAGATTTTTATTAAAATTCAAAACAGTGCTAAGGGATCATTTATTTGGATGTCAACTTGGCTGAAGCTTTGGGTCACTGAGGAAGTACAAAGGACTGGAACCTTGAATTTGGTGTTTAGTGGTTTTTGAAATTCTTGGCCTCGGAAGATCAATGCTGAACATTAATTCCGCTGTGTAAGTACCAGCCTTCTGTAGGTGTAACCCTATCACAGCATCTGAAGGACAATGACAAGATTCCAATTCATGACAAAATGATACAACACACACACACACACACACACACACACATTAATCTAAGATCTCTGGTTATTCTGAACTCCAGTTTCAGCTAGCTTAAGGCAACCATAACATTTAGAAGCAACTAGAGACTAAATTCCAATTTAAGGTATTTAATTATCTCTGTCTTGGGGATGGGAAATAAGGGAATCTGCTTGCAGCCTTTCCATGCCATGCTGCATCTGAAGATTTCTTGTGACCTTGTCAACTGAGTAAGAATGTTGGTCCCTAATCCCTTACTTTCTCAAGTCTCTATAACTGTGGTAGTACAAACTAGGTTGCTTGACTGGAAACTGTTGCATCAGTGTTTTTAATTAGCTTCCTTGTTGGACAATGAAAAATAGCCATGATGCTAGCAGTGCACTGAGATTACTTAGACCTTTGAGTTCCAGGCCTCTATGGAGACCCATACAGTATGTCTTTCATGTGCTTCAATACCACGCACTGGCCTGCATATAGTAACCTGCCTGGACTTCCTTTGCTGGTGATTAGAACAAAGCCTCTAACATTTTGGTTAATATTTTTCAAAAATCTTGAACAAAGGTGATGCCTATTCTAGGCAATGGCTAGGGACCATGCTTTCTCTTTTTCTTCTTCATCTCTAGTTCCCAAAACCCAGATTTCTGACTTCCCATCTGTCCTGCTCATTTTGTGTAGCAGCTCCATGGTTGATCTCCTTTCTGACCTTCTGGAGCTGGCTTTCAGCTCAGCTCCTGCCCCCATTTCCCCTCCAGTTATGAAGTCTCTTGTGACCTCCAGTGAAGATGCTGTATAGTATCTGTTCCAGGGCCTGGCCCTATGGAAGATTTGGGCTGGATCATCCAGTCCTGAAATGGTACTGTGATCGTTTTCCAATGCAATGCTGGCCCAGTGACACGGTGATTAAGGCATGAGTCATTACATGAAGCAGGCTGGTTCTGATCTTGAGCAATTTTGGGTAGGAGGGGTAGTTAGTTATTCAGTCCTCTTTCTTCTAGGTTCTAATTTAGAAAGTGGGGACAACATTGTAGAACTCACAAGGCTCATATAATAATTAATGAGATGATATACACAAAGTGATAGACAAATACCATACGATAAGTGGAAGTTCCTCTTATTAGAAATATTTTACCATCAGCTTCCAAACTGGCAGCCTAATAATGATTTCAGAGTCTAAGCCAAGCTCATATCATCTACAGGGCACATATCTACTTTACGGAGTAAGAACCTTCTTCTGTTGCCCAGGAATTTATATCACTAAATCTCAGATGTTCCAGAGCTGAGCAAGCCGAAGTTGGGAACCAAGGAAATGCACGCAGTCTCTCGGCTCCAAGGTATCCACCATAAGTGCACTTTTTCTTTCCACTAAGTCCCTGATAAAAATGTTGAACAAGCCAGGAGACACAAAGAGCCTGCCAAAAGCTGTCTTCTGGATTGCTGTTACCAGTTCTATTTCCCCATCGATGGCTCTCCCTTCCATTTCTGACTATCCTTTTTTAGCCCCAGGTCCCATTACAGAGCCTTGTTCCCAACCTTCAAGTTCAGCTATGATCTTGCTCCTTCTAAGGGTCAACCTACATATTCCCCAACTCCCTAGAATGTTCTTCCTCTCCTTCCCCACCTGAAGAACACACACTCATACCCGGAGAACCCGCTAAATGCCGCCTCCTCTGTGAAGCCTCACTCAGCTCACATAGGTGGAGAGCTCACTCCCTCCTGGTCCCTCACAGTATACACAGGTCTTTCTTCCTCACCATTGTGACCCTGTGTGGGTTGTGTCCTGCCCAATGTTTTCATTTACATTATGCCCAAGTTAGTACATTTTCATTCAGAAAGTATTTTCTGGAGTGTCATTAAGCCAATATAATTCTCTTGATCAATTTTCTATACAATAAAATTAAAATGTTTCCTTCCATGCTAACTTTCTAATTTGGTTTTACTAGCATTATTTTCATTGGGGTTAATATATTTTGCATTAATTTTACAACTAGGATAAGGATTCTTCCATCAGTATGTCTTTATCCATATCACATTTTACAGTATGATCATCATCAGAGCATTTTCTTTTGTGGTAGAAATTTCTACCAAGTTTAGTTTTCTTGGATCAAAATTTGAATAACTAAATTATGTAAATATTCATTTCTTTTATCAATTATTTAATTGTGTGTTTATATGTTCCTAGGGATTTATTGGGGATTGAATCCAGGGGTTCAGTACTACTGAGCTGTATCCCCAGCCCTTTTTTATTTTTTATTTTAAGACAGGTCTCACTAAGATGCCCAAGCTGGGCTCAAACTTGGTTATCTTCCTGCCTCAGCCTCCTGAGTAGCTGGGATTACATGTATGTGCCACCATGGCCAGCAATTGCTTAGTTTTTTATAATTTTTACTATGTTCATTTTTATTTGTTGTTTTTTTGGTGGGGTACTGGGGATCGAACTCAGGTCCTTGGACTTACGGGGCAGGTGGCGGAACCACTGAGCTAAATCCCTGGCCCTATTTGTTGTTTTTATTATTACTTATCTATGACCATTTGTGCTTTTTAAACTTACATATTTTTAAAAAAGAATACCACCTAAAATGTGAGCAGGTTTTCTGAGTTGTGTACTTAACTGCTGTTGCCATGGGTGGATCAAAGAAAGTCCAGAAGTCTTTGAAGTCAAAATAGTGGAAGGGTCCAAAACATCATGTTTAAGCTTGCAACATTTCCTACAATCTTCTATTATACTGTACTTAGAATGTAGTAATGCTCCTCTTAAGGGAATGGGGTAATTCTCATGGGGGTTGAGTTCTGGCTCCTAAAGGCCTGAATTAATTAGCATAAGAGTGGGCTGCTAAGCAATGAAGCCACCTCTTGTGTTCTGTCCCTTCTGGCCATGCCTGCTCACTGTTCCGTCTGTCTGCCTGTCACGCAGCATGAGGTCCTCATTCAAAGCTGAGAAGAGGCCAAGGCACGGCCCAGACTCCAGAATCATGAACCAAAGTGAACATCTGTTCTTTACAAGTCACCCTCACTGAGCTATTCTGCTAAAGCAACAGAGAATGGACTAAGATAATACAGTCTTAGGATAACTGGATGGTCATATGGAAACATAAGATGTTAGATCCATCCCTCACACCATACATCAGGATCAATTTCAAATGAGTCACAGATTAATTTGTAAAAAATGCAATCATACAAGTATTAGAAGAAAAACATAGATGGATTTCTCTGTAACCTGAAAATGGGTAAGTTTTTCTAGGACTAAAATCTGGCAACAGGGAAGAAAAGAAATGATACTTTTGCTGCTTACATTTGAAAAAAGCAGCCTTTGCATAGCAAAAGAGAGAGAGAGAGAGAGAGAGAGAGAGAGAGAGGGAGGGAGACATCAGAGGCAAAATCAAAAGACAAGTAACAAACTGGGAGAAAATATTGGCAATTTATATGAAAGGCAAAGTATTACCACCCTAATGTGTAGCGATTCTAAAAAAAGAGAAAAGACTAACAACCCTACAGGAAAGTGGGCCAAAGATATGAAGAGCTCACAGAAAAAAAGAAATGCAAATAGCCTTAATCACATGAAAAGCTTTTCAACCAAGTCCTTAATAAGAGAAATGCAAATTAAAACTGCTCTAAAAGTCATTTCTCATCTGTCAGATCGGTAAAAATTTCGAATATTGCACAACATACTGTGTTGGTACAGCTGTGAGGAAATTGATACCTTCGTCATTCCTGGTGGAATAAATACTACCTGTCTGGAGGATATTGGGTGATGTTTAGGAATCTATTCAAAAGATAACCAGTAAAAATATGAAAAATATATAAGATTTAATTATAGTGCTATCCCCTTTCAAAGAAGAAGACTGAGGAATACCTTTATATGCTATTACAGAATGATCCTCAGATATATATATATTCTCAAAAGAAACAAGCTGGTAAAAATACACATACTATACCACCATTTATCTAAGACAGGGCAGATACTATTATAGTCACATTTCTTTATATTTTTCAAGTGTAAAGTAAGAGGAACAAAATAAATGTTTACATTAGTGGTAGTAAAGAAATAGGATGAAGAGGAACAGTGATAGAAAGTAGACTTTTCTGAATATACCTTATCTTGTAAATTTGATTTTGGATTACATGAAGATTTGCATAATTATAAAAAATTAAACTTAAAAATCAAAAGCAAAATTAAATACATGAGTCTATGTATTTATTAGTTTGGTAGGAGAGCTACATAGAGAGGAATCACTTTAGCTATCTTTAAAGCATAGTAATTTGACTGTACGTCTCTAGTGGGATATAAACTAAAAACAAGGAATGCCGAACACAAAAAAAATTAAATTGTTTCTAGTCATCATGTTTTTGGTGACAGTGTTGTTATCAGTATTGTGAAACACTGTGGGCATCCTAGAGAATAAAACAAATGAGTAATTTTATACTTGTCCTCAAGAGCCAGAAATTTCAGCATGGGAGAAAAATACATAAAGATGTAAGATTGATGAGGGTGAGTAAAACCCTGTAGTCCTAAATTCGAAGCAGAAAAATGAATAGAAGTGTTTGAAGTATTTTATCTCTACAAAAATAATAATAATAATTTCTACTTCTGACTACTGTAAAGTTCTAGAAACTCGGATCAACCTGGTAGCAATGAGCGCCTCCGGGGCCCAGTTTGTGTTTTTCTCACAAAAATACTATTCCTTGCTAAAGGTGCACTGGGAAATAGCTAATCACAAGGAAATGTGTAGGAAGACCCTGGCATCACTAAAGAGCCAAAAGAATTCAGAAGCCAATGTCAATAGGGTTCTGATGCCAAACTGGGAAAATTTGAAAGTCAAGCAGGATGTTAAGTATAATGAACTGGAATACATCAAATATATTTAAATCCATAAGTTCAAGAGACTATAAAACTTATTGGTCTCTTTTGGAAGATGATTGAGAATTCATATTTTTGAAAGGTGTTATAGAAAGGACTATTTATTCTAACTTCTTCAAATGAACTTTGTTGTACTTGTGGGCAACCAAAGAATGAATTTCTATAAATGTTTCTTTATGAAAATTATTCCAGCTAATAAATGAGAAAGAAAAAATAAATTTACTACTATTTTGCAACCTCTCATGAATTATTTTTTTTTGTTAAATTCTTTTATTGGTACATTGTAGGTATACAACACAATTACATTTCTCATTGGGAATTGTACCTTTACATAATGCATCTTGGTTCTTATTTTTTCCCCATTTCTAGCCCTCCCTTCACCCCCTCCACCCTTCCCTATTCTCATGAATTATTAAATCAAAGCAATAATTGACAATGACTGCTAGGATCACAAATGGAGAAATAAGTAGATGTTATGTGCCTTATGATGGAAGTCCACAAAAACTATCTCTAAGATCATCTTCTTACAAAATTAAACCCAAATCTCTAGATCTAACTACCAATTTAGAAGAATAAATAAGACAGAAGGACATGCATCAGGGAAATGCAGTCAGGAAAATCTAGACTGTTCAAGTCTCTATGGGGGGGTGAGAAATAGGGGCTTGAAAAACATATTAACTCATCAAATCATGATTTGAGCAAAAAAAAAAAAAAAGGAAAGCAAAAAGAAGAAGAGCAATAATGAGAAAATTGGTGAAATTTAAACATTCATTGAATATTTGATGGTACTATAGAATTCTTCTCAACACTTTTAGGGCTGAAAATAGTACTCTGGCCATGTTTATTGTTCTTTTTATATGTTACAATCTAGTTTGCATGCATAGTGAAACTTTTTTGATGAGCTCATATGATGTCTGGGATTTGCTTTAAAATAATCAGAATTGGGAGAAGAGTGGGAAAGGGTAGAATTAAAACCAAACTGGTTTGAGTTGACAATTCTGAAACTAGTTGATGAGTAGAGATTTACTATTTTTACACATACTTGAAATTGTCCACAATAAAATGCTTTTAAAAGTCCCTTTTTGATAAAATATCTGGAGGAAGGAACACAGTACCCTAAATAATGTATTAATTATTTTAGAAGACAGTTGAATCCAAATCCTAAAATTCAACTTCCTTTAGAAGGGACCCTGTTATGTGTAATTCTTGGAATTATGGACCATGAAAGGTGTCATATATGACCTGTCCCTGTTCACTGGAAGCTAAGACATTTTCATATAACCTAGATTTAGTTAACTGTATGCTCTCACTCAGAATTTTAAATCTCAGTGAATGTCACCAAGACCCAAGAAAAGGTGCCCAGTATCCAGGGGTAGGACTCTAAGCGGAGATATTCGACAGGATGTCAGTAACTTGTAAATATGTTCAATGGTTGTCCAACAGAGTCTTGTCTAGTAGAATCAATGTTTTCTCTGTGTTGTCTTCCAAACAGCTCGATCTAGTTCAGACTCATCCACAGCTGGGACAAGAAGAGGAGCAAGTCTCTTTCATCTCATCCATGACTATTTAGTCCTGACAGAAGGCTCAGAGATGTTCCTGAATAGACTCTTATTACCACAGGGCTTTGGCTGCTTTCCTGCTGTGTAGCCTCTCTTCATTCTTGCTTGTTTTTCTTCTGCTTCTACAGACCTCTTTATTTTTTTAAGATACCCAACAGCCTCCCTATAAATTTCTTTGGTCTTTTAGTTAGCCCAAGTCAGTTTTCTTTGCTTACAACATAGATTCTTGAGGGCTATTTGAATAAAAAGTTCAGCAGAACTATAATACCTATAAATTAATGCATACTTTAAAAAATAAAACACTGTATGGATGGTAGTACAGTTATTCAACATACATATTTACATGTATAATAGATGCGATCATGTTTTATATAAAACACTTTATAGTTTATGAAGTACTTAAATTAATTTTCTTCTGTTATCTTTGTTGTTAAAAATAGTAATTATGATAATGAGATAATAAAGCATAGGAATGAATTAGCTTTTCTGGTCAATATAAATATTTTTAATCATATAACACTACTAAGATAATAAACTGTGGCTTGCTTATAGCATTTGACTGCTGTGTGCATAAATAGGATAATTGTAGGGAAAGAATTTTGCAAACACAGATGAAAGGTAATGTCCCTGTTTTGTTGATGTGGAAGCAACAGATGAATCTAGCATAGGGACTAAGGGGGTTGTTTGATACTTGACACCTATGCAACTTGTGCAATCTACCACTATTGTGTCCACACCTTCCTTGCTCCCTTCATCACACATACTCTGTGGAATTGGCATTTTTTTCTGGGGCATGTGTAGGTACTAGCTTCTTCATGGCTGAGGAAGAAGATTCAAGTAGACCAGGACAACAGCAAGATGTCATGGGTTGAGAGTAGTCACTGTCCAAGGTATTGTGATATCTCCAATGCAAGTCTTTGTATAATTAAGCTGTTAAATAAATCTATCCAAATGAGAAAGACCTTAAAACAATTCTTCGGTGTCCTCAAGGCCAAAAAGTGGAGCCAGTAAGCTAGACTTTCTCCTGTCCTAGATGCTACTCAACTACAAGAGGAACTGTCCCACAGTGAGGGATTCCACTTCTAGTCAGGCCTTCTGATGAAGCTAGGAAAGAGCCATTAAAGGAGGTAAAGCTGGCATTGAGGAATAAAGAATAAATTCAACAATTCAATCTTAGGAACACGTAGTAAGAAGTTATCCAGCAGGACAAGAAAACTACTTAAGAGTCATCATAATAGCAAACAGTATTCTAAAGAGGCAAATGATAGTGAACATTCCAAGACAGAGGCTCTAAGACACCACAAGGAACCCTAAATGAGCAAACTGTAGATATCCAGCTAAGGAGTCAGTGACTTGCAGATATGCCCAAGTAGCTATCCAACAAGGAGTTCTGTATGGTAGACTCTTCTCCATGGCACATTTCAAACTTTTTAATCCAGTCTGGAATGCTCTACAGGAGGGGCAAGATGGACAGGGGGTTACTTTCATCTGGCTGCATGCTCTGGACCTCTGAACATTACTGGTAGGTCACTGGCTGCATCTATGGTGTGCTTCCTTTTCCCTTCTTACTCTTTTCCATTACAGAAAGGGTGGAGAGTACTATTAAATATATTAAAGAATTTAACTGCAAGGAATAAAAAGCAGGTTAGGCTTCCAAATAGGGTTCCCCACATCAGCTCTTTTTTGGGGGGTACAGGGGTCGGGGGGTCCTTGCGCCTGTAGGGCAGGTGGTGGAACCACTAAGCTAAATCACCGGCCCACCCACATCAGTTCTATACAACTGATGAATTGCTGATTTCAGAAAAGGAAAATTTTACAGTCAAAATTTTCCAAAGAAATTTTTAGATATTTCTATGGACTTTTCATCTTCTTGAACAGAATAAAATTTCTTTATGACTCAAGGATCTTGAGATCACCAGAAATTGTGCTGTACATGCTGAGTGTTTAGCTTTAAAAGAAATAGATCCAGGCTGCTACATTGTTGGACACTTGTTATCATCTCCATATTCTCAGTTCTAATAATTTCAACACATTTGGAATATTTTGTTTCTTCAAAGTTTGGCAGTACTTAATGGTAAAACCATCTGGTCCTAATTATTTCATTTGTAAGAATATTTTACATTATGAATTCAATTTATTCAATGGATCCAGGACAATTTGGGATTTTTATTTCTTCCTGGGTCAGTTTGCCCAAGCTACAAATTTCCTTAGACCTGAAGTATATCTTTTATAATTTACTTAATGACAGCCTGTGTCTTAGTCACTTTCTCGCTGCTGGAACACAATACCTGACACAATCTAAAAGAGAGGAAATTCATTTGGGCTTAGATTTTTTTTCAGTGTATGGTCAGCTGGTTTCAAGGCAGAAACAAGATGGCAGAGAAGTCTAGTGGAGGAAAAGCTGCTCATTTAATGAAGGCCAGGAAGCAAAGTGAGAAGGGAGAAGCCACGGAGGGAGATATAACCCCTCCAGGTCATGCTGTTAGTGGCCTGCCTCTTCCTACCAGACCATCCCTCCCAGTAGCAAGTCAGCTATACCGTCTCCATGATTCAATCATCTTCTAAAAGCCCCACCTATAGGTTCATGAGGCCTGTGGGAGACATTCTTAATCTAAACTTTAACAGTCCGCTAGTGGCAAACTCTTTTGATTTTTTGTGTGTCTGAAGATGACTTTCTTTTACTGTGGCTTTTGAAGGATATTATTATTGGGTATTGAAAATTATATTCTCTCAGTATAATGAAGATATTATTTCATGATCTCTTGAATTCTGTTGGTGCTGTTGAAAAGTCAGCTGCCATTCTGATCGTCCCTGATCTTTAGGAAGTCTACTTTTTTTTTTCTTACTGGTATAAGTTTTCCTCTTTATCTTTTGTATTCCACAGTTCCACTATACAATATATCTAAGTGTGACTACCTTCATATTTCATCTTGCTTTGGCTAGTTTGACTTCCTAAATTTGAAGATTGACCCTATTTAGGAAACTTTTAATCCATCATTATTCAAATATTGTTGTTTTTTTTTACCTGATTCTCTCTTTTTATCATTTCCATTTGAAATTTTGAGATACTGTATATTAAACTCTCCCTCTCTCTCTCTCCCCCCCTCCTTCCCTCCCTCCCTCTCTCTCTCAATCTTACATGTCTCTTAACCTTTTTTTTTTCTTTTCCTTTTTTAGATGTCTTTCTGGGCTGATTTTGGCTAATTTCTTTAGATCTGTTTTCTAATTTCCTATATCTGATTGCATCTGCAAAAACCCTATTTCCAAATAAGATCCAATAAGGTCATAATCACAGCTAAAGGATAGTAAGATTTCATCATATTTTTGTGGGGTGAGGGACTCAATTTGACCTATAATCAGTTTCTAACAATTTTTTACTTCCTTGCCAGTTCTTAAATACTTTTTAATACATATTTTAGTACTTTGATAGTCATAAAGTATATAATCTTACTATCTTCTATTCAATGTCACTTCTTATTTCCAACTTATTTCATTCTGCCACAGATGTTCCTTCCCTTTTCCTATTGCCTTGTGTACTTAGAAATCAGGGGGAAAAGTTTTATTCAAATTGAGTGCAAAATAAGAGTAAGTCATTAGATCACGACTCACTGGACCTGATTGTGAATGAAATGCAAGGATGGAGGCTGTAATACCTTTTAGGGAGTGCTCAAAGGACTCCTATCCCTAGAGCAATCATAGTGATCTGTTTATTGAATCATAAACATTAGGATTGAATCCTTTATCTTTTACAAGTTGCATGACCTTGAGAACATATGTAAGCTCTTAATTTCAGTTTTCCCAACTGAAAAAGAAGAGAGGTATCATAATAATATCCATTGTTACAGTGTTTTGTGGATAAATAGCATAAGTAAAATGCACAGCACAATCCCAGCACAGAGTGGGCTTTCAATAAGAGTGCAAACAACCCTGTTTCTCTGTTCTGAAATAGAGAAGAACTTGAATAAGTGGCTCTGGAAAAGCGAGGTGTGAAAAAACAGTGCTTTTTACTTTTACACTGAGGGATAATTATTTTATAGATGAGAAAACTGAGGCACTGAGATGCTGGCTCATAAAACATGAAAGAAAAACACAAATAAACTAATAACTACCCAAATGAGGGAGCCTGTTTGGAGAGGATCAGCAGGCAGTTCTGTGGCCCTGCAGGGGGAACTGACATCAGGCAAACCAGTTCCTCCCTCAGTGTGCTCAGTTCTGCCAGCTAAGAGGAGGCTGGGCCCCTGCTTTAAAAGCCACCTTTCCTTGAACTCCAGCGACACTTTATCTCCAGCAAGCGGGAGAGAAGAGATGCAAAGGAAAAAACCAGACAAGATTTTATACAATATTTTAAACCCTGAACACGAAGCCACCCAAAGATATTTTAACACATATTTGAGAGCCTCACCCAGGCCCACACTGCAGAATAGCTTTGTAATTCAAGGAAGGAAAGGCCAGAAATCACCACCACTCTGTGACTGACTCACACACATGTTGGAAGCAGAGTTCACAAATCTAATTCCTTTCTCCATGCCTGGACATTTTCACCCAGGGAACACAAGTGACCAGAGGCAGTGCTGTCCGCTCAGCCAATTCCTGACAGCAGCTTCTGGAGAAACATATTGCGTTTGGGGGCAAACATTTATCCAGGAGCAGTGCTAAAACAAGACGGTGCGGATGCCAGCAGTGAATCAATGACCGGCGGAGGGAGAGCTGAAAAATTGAGGGTGATTATGCAGGGCTGTTCTCCATGAATACATTAGCCCCCAATGAGCCCATGCATTTGCCCTGCCACCAAAGCAATTTCTTGAAGTTCCAGTGAATACAGGGAAGTGTTTTCTAAGCTCAGCTTCAGACAGGCCATTCCTACTGCCACAGCCATGGACACCAGGAGGGACAAGGCCCTCTTCAAGGATTGGCCCGCCTACAGTGTGTGGGTGCCAGGTTGTTAATGATCTCCATGGGGAAGACGGTAGGAACTACCTCAGAGCCATGCCACAATTCAAACATTGGGCTGCAACACTCCCCAGTGTGGAAAAGATCCTTCGTTGTATCCATCGTCCCATTCCTGGCCCATACCATGGGCAGCTAAGGGTTCCTCTGAGGGAGGGGAGGGGTGTGTTCGGGTTTATCTCTTTGCAGGCAGGGGTAAGGAGCACAAAGCCTAGGAAGAGGTCCTGTAGGATGAGAAACAAAACAGTGCCTCTCACAGAGTCACACATGGGCCTGGGGGAGGATGAGTAGCAGCCTCAGGAAAGAGTGTGAGGTAGTAACAGGCCTAGGGCTCTGACCAGCACTAGGTGGGGTCAGATACCACACTGAGTGAGCCTGGCTGCATTTTGTTATCTATACCGCAGAGTTTATTTCCCTGTAGCTCTCTCTTGACAGTCTCTGTCAAAGTTCTGGGGGCCACTGTGGAAGAGACAGAGAGTATCCAAGTGACTCTGAGGAGCCCTGCTGCCCGCCACCCCCTGATGCCTATTGTCTCGCCTGGCACACACCTTTGCTATCCTGATGGGCTCATATCAGTTTTAGCAAAGAAGCTGCTCCCTTGAGTTGGCAGCTCAAGTCTCCCTTCCCCTCAGCCGCCAGCAAGCAGGTCCTGAAGTCCTCTTCCTCCTGAAAATTCACGAGGCTCCACCTTGAGTCCCCTGCCTCTGGCCCCAGTCTCATGCGTGGACCGGGATTAGGGCTTCAGAATCAGACTGTGAGCCTTGACTTTAAGTCCCCTTTCTTCACTCCCAGCCTCATTCATCTTTATGGGAGCTGAGTTTGCCCTGTCTGTGAGAAACCCTACTCACCCTGATCCCGAGCTCGACATTCTCGCCTCCATAGACCTCCATGCCTTCGTCCAGCAGGCCGATCTCCTGGAAATACTGGCGGTCCACAATGAAGCAGCCAATGAGGGCGGGGCTCCTGCAGGAAAGGGGGAGGCGGCCAGTGGTGAGCCCAGGGCTGTCTCCTGGGAGCTCCTTGGGGAGTAAGAGCTTCCTACCAGGAGGACAGGCTCTCCCATACTCTGCTGTCAGAGCCCATGGAGGTCTCCTTCTTGGAGTGGCCCTGGTCTGTTCTTTCCCAGCCAGTCCAGGAAGGCTGTTTATTGGGGCAGCAGGCAGACAGCTCCTAATTGCCAGGACCAGCCTCATTCCCAGGGCTTGTGTGTGTCCTAGCCCAGGGCAATGGTCATCTTGCTATCTAGGCTGATTGTCTCTATCTCTCGCTGCCTTGACCCTGACCTCTGAGCTGCCCAGCCCACCTGTTTCTGCCCGGGCATCCATGCCAACTTGCCCACCCTCCTCAACTGGGGTTCTTCATGCCAACTTGTGACTGCTTAGAGAGAATAGCTGGGAACAGGTGGTAAAGGGCTTTGGATAATATGGAAAACAATCTGTAGATTTATCTGTAGCTAGAGGGGTATTCACTAGGTGTGACAGGTGTGCCAACAGTGGTGTGAACAGATCTGTTTAAAAAACTACTCAGGCAGTAGTGGGGATTGGGGGGGCTGAGGAATCAATATGGGTTTGGGGGAAAGAAGTTGTTCTCAGAAGAAAGCAGCATTCCTGCTGGGAAACTGCTCTTTGCTATCTGTGGGACACCAGGGGGACATGTCCCACAGGTCAAGGCGCTTAGGTAGACACCCAGGTTTGAGTCAACAGCTTTCCTCCCTTAGGGCTCTGAGATTCTGCAGACACCCAGTAAAATCAGCAGGAGCTCATGGGGCTGCTTCTCTGCTGACAGCAAATGACTTTGAATTGTTCTACTGCACACTGCTATCCTTTCTAGCCCTTGCCTGGCATTTTATCAGCCCATGGCTGGAGGATTTGGAGGGGAAGGGGGAGAAAAGGAGAAATGAAGAATCTTTAGCTATGAGAAACTGTCAATCACATGCAAATGCATCTGTCTTTGAAACTGGAAACTCATTACTGTACAGAAAGAACTATTTTGCAGGCTGTTTCTCTGGAGAATGCTGATGCAGGAAGCTGCTCAGCACACTGGCACCCGGGGGTCACTGCCACTCTTGCTTCCAAATCACTATACTTTATTCTAAATGGCTTCACCCTCACAGACCACAGGAATAGAGCATGGTCAATTTATGCTCCTAAAGCAAGTTGGCAGCCTGCTCTGGTGGAGGACACTGGATTCAGACCTTTGAGGTGAGCACTATGGAAATAACCCCACTTCTGGCTGTGATTCTCTGAGAAGAGATCCTCAGCCTTTCTGAACTGCTGAATCTACAGAACATGGGATCAGCTATAACCTCACATGGACTCAGTTACATAAGGTAACTGAGTAATCCTCTGGGACATAACTGTCACTCAAAAGACCATTTAAAAAGATGTACTTGCTCACCAAATAATCCCAGAGGATCTTTTTTCTAAATACAAGGTGGTCCATCAGAGTGGGGTCTCAGTTTCACCTCCACTCTCATGAGTGTTGGACATTACAAGGCACTCAGGAACTGTGCTCCTAGAGCATATAGGAAGGGGTCTTGCTCCACCTGCTACATCCTGCTAGGGAGGGAACAGAATCTGGAACACAGGCCACCTCTGGAGGTCCAGTACTTATCAACCAGCTAGGGTATTAAGTGGATTGGTCAGCCTAAAAGTGTTATTGATTTATGCCCTCCATCAGTTCTGAAAGGATTCAGCAATATCTTGTGAGAAAATGTGAAACACATTGAAAAACATAAATTATGTCTGGAAAGATCTAAAGATTACGTCAAATTGGGCATCAGTTAGAAGGCATGTGAAGATTGAGGTCCTCTTTCATAGTTCTTAAAGTGGACTCACAAATAGGGCTCTGAGTTTCTTGATGGCCAAGGTGAAAATGAATACACACAGTCTTAGAAATAAAATGTACAGTTCTTATGTGAAGATATCTTACTGATTGATTCCACAGGGTTAGCAAGGTGTTCTTTGACTAGCAGTTGATTTGAAAGAAATTTATCATGTGGATCTTCTTAAAGAGATCCCTGGGGGACCCAGTGAACAATCATCTCAAAGACATTCCTTTAGAACACAGTAGAGGGTATCTCTGGACTTTTTCTATAGCTTACACCATGTGTAAGCAAAATGCTATAGTACAGCTCCAAAGATAACAGAGCCAGGATACACAAAATAGATTTGTATAAATTACAGTTTCTGCAAGACTATTCATCCAGGAACATGACCAGAAATGTTCTTCCAAAACCTTTTCATAAATGAAATTTCTCTCAATCAAGTTTCTGATAAAAATTGAGTAATGGGAAATGTGAGGTTGAGGTGACATCCTCTAGCAAGATCCTTGAGTGAAGTTTTACTGATTAAGATCAGCTTGGTATACTTAGAGATGAGCAGAAGAGAAACAGGTAATATCAATACAGTCTTCTGGAAGAAGGTCCACTGCATGTGGCATCTTTCCCTCCCACAGTATTTAGTCAACCAGGGGCAGAAATGGGCCACACCAGTTCTGAGCTCAAAAGTTGCCAACTAGAGGGATGATGACTAGCCACAGAGCCTGGCTGACCTGAGAGGATCCTGGCTCTTTTCTCAGTCTTGCTCTCCTCATCTTATAAAACAGGGATGACAGAATGAGTTGTCATTAGGTTATAATAAAGACCCAGTGAGGCTATGTGTGTCAAAGGCCCTTGTTTATAGGAGGCTCCCAGTAAATATTCAATAACTCAAAAGTGTGGCATAGACCTCACATATTGGGTAACTGATATGGTTTGTATATGGTTTGGGTTATGCCACCCAAAGGTTCATGAGCTGAAAGCTTGGTCCTCAGTATAACAATATTCAGAGGTAGTAGATTTTTAAGAGGTAAGACCTAGAGGAAAGTGATTAGATCATGGGGCACCATACTCGGAAGGGATTGAAGCAGTTCTGGTAGGATCAGATTAGTTCTTGAGAAAGCAGGTGGTCATAAAGCAAGGCTACCTCACATACTTGACCCTTTTTGGATGCAACTGTTTCCTTTCCTGCTCCTGGCATGAGATGCCATCCACCTTGTTATAATGCATTCAGAAGGTCCTTCTCAGAGGCTGACCAGGAAGGTCACCCAACCTTGGACTTTCACCTTGTAACACTGTGAGCTAAATAAACATCTTTTCTTTTAAAATAAATTATATAGCCCCAGGTATTTTGTTACAGCAAACTAACAGACTAAGAAGGTTACAGAGGTAACCACAGGAAAGGTAAGCAGGTTCTCATCCATTCTAGTTTAAACATGAGTATCTTCTTTTACTTCTGGCGAGGAAAAATGTGATCTTAGGTATTCATCACCTACTTTCAGTTGTGTTTTTCATAATCTTTTTTTCTCATGCAATACAAAGCAACATCATCTTCTAATCTCCTCTTTCATTCCAGGAACTGCCCCCTACAGGAACCCATCTGTCATCAACACAGATAGAAACAAGGCTGGTGGGGACTGGTATGCAGGAGTCCTGACCTATAAAAGTAGATGCTGCATAGGGGAATAACCAAGGGGTCTAGGAAGATAGCAGCAAAGGCAGGAGGACTTGAGATCTTTGAAATGCAGTTTGATGCCACTTTTGTTTGAGACCTACAGGATAAAACTCAAACAGCATCAAGGAACACAAGTCCCGTGGGTCTGGTCTGGCCTCTCCACCTGTCCACCTCATTACTTGGTGCTTCATGCTTACATTTCTCCTTCCAGTCCCTTTGAACCTGCTCTATGACTGTGAACTTCACATATGGGTGTCCATTCCCCACCTAACCATCTCTTACTACAAACAAACACAAATGTTTTACAAATTTGTGAAGCATTTCCCATTTCTCTACTTGCCATCCACTCCACCTGCATGGTAAAATAATTTTCCATTCTGATTATTTTGTCTGTCTTCACTAGCCTCCAGACTTTGGGGGCTGGGAACCAAATCGCACAGCTAACACCTTGCAGGTATCCCTGGTGATATGTCCAAATGAGTAATTTTGAGGCTGTAAGTGGATTCTGTGTGCCATGTTGGCTCCTTTAAAGTACATGTTGGGAGGCTGTTACAGTGACTGAAGATCACACTGAACTCCTTTATACCTTTCCTCCACCCTGACATCCCTGGAGTTTGGAGAATAAGTTCTGAGTAGGGAGGGGAGCCCTGGTTTGGAGGACAAGACAAAGAGATCCACAGGCAAGAATGCTGTACCTGATTGGGGCAGTGGAGTTCTCCAGCTTCCACCAGGCCTTGGGAGGATTTAAGTAGCGGCACCACAGCTCCCAGTCAAAGCCCTGGGCAGCCAGTGGGTACTCTTCTATCTCAAAGTTGTCATATTTAATGTTATCAAAGGATGGTGAGATGATCCGCTTCCGATTCTCCTTTATTCGGGTGAGTACTGGTTCAGCCCTGTGCAGGAGGGAAGGAGAGAGGGGGTGACTGCTTCCAAGGTGGACAACAGCCAGATTAGCATCTCCTGAAGGTTCATTTCTAGCAGAGGGAGAAAGGACCACTGGGTCATCACTAATGGAAGCCACACTGCCTCCCACGCACTGAGGACTTCCGGGTTGGCAGGTACCCTGGCCACTCCTTCAGCATGTCCAGAGCTGGCCTAAGAGACCCTTGTCCATCTGTTGCTCTCCCTGTCTCCATACACAACAAAAACCAAGACATAAAAATGAAGAATAGAAATGAGGGAAGAGATTTGAGGGTCCAGGGGAAGTTTTCAATCTGGGCTTTGATTTTGCTAAAATTCAGTGTAAAAACCTGGAAGAGAGACAGAGCATGGTGGCAGAGTGCCATCCCCAAATATCTAAGGAGAGGTGGTACATCCAGGCCTCCCCAGGGAGCCAGGAGGCCCCTTTGGGCACCACACAAACAATGTGTTTGCAGACAGGAATGAGAAGCTTCTCATTAATAATACATTTGCTGCATAATTGTTTATTCAAATTAGCTTGAAATAATAAGTGTCCCTCTCCTACTCTGGTCATAAATCCAGTGAAAATGCCTTTTAAAGAGTCACAAATGGCAAGCAGGGACTTCAGCTATTAAAAAATGGCTGCAATGCTGCCTTGATTTGGGCCTGTTATGCTGGAATCCAGCTCTGGCTATGTGCGTGCCCCACTGCCCTGCAACTCTTCCTGCCAAAGTAACCGCCTCGCCCAGCTCCCCAGAGGCAGAGGCCGGCACTGTGGAGCCAGGAGGGAGTGGAGCCCAAGGCCATGAGGCAAACGGGAAAAAAGGGCGGGAAGCTACTTTTCCCAGCTGCACAGTCATCCCTGGCACCTGTTTCTCCCATGACCAAGCAAAGCCACACACAGGGGGCTGCACTATATCCCCTGGCCTGCAGAGAAATCAGCATCACGAGCCTTATTCCTTCTTGGTGGCAGACCCAGGCCTCTGTCAGTTCCCTTGCCCCACCCAGCCCTAGCAGCCCTGACCAGAGAAGAAAAGATTTGCTGAGATACTTCACTAGTAGGGAGAATCTGAGAATGTGAGATCATGTGCTACCTCTGGCCTGGAATTTGCAGAAGCCCACACAAGATGAAGTCCCCACTGCACAAGGTGAGACAGCTGTCTCACATCTGCCCCAGTGCTGCCATTCGGGGTGTTGGAACTCTGTCCTTAGCCTGCAGAATCTCTCTGCTTTGGCCTTAGCATGTATACCGCTTCCTGGTCACACCTCCTGGAGGACCACACGCCTTATAGCACCATACCCTTAGATGCCATGTGTGGACCCGTGGACCTCCAACCCTCCAGCCCCGTTGTTTGGGTCCCTCATTCTCACATCTCACCTGTCCCCCGAATTGTCTAACATGCTTTATGCCCCCATGGACATCAATGTGCCCCTCTCCCCTGACACTTACCAGCCCACATTGAACTCCACATGGGCATCAAAGAGCGCCACCACAGGGGCAGTGGCTGCCCGCCAGCCGCTGACCCTGGAGCGGATGAGGCCTTCCTGCTTGTTGTGGCGCACGACCTTGATGAAGCCTGGCTTCTGGCTGTTCACCTTGTCCACGTACTCCGTCAGCTTCTCCTTCAGCTCCTCTGTCAGGGAGAAGATGCAGTCTCAGCATAGTGAGGGGCAGGGCGCGGAGGGGAAATGAAAACACTCACCTTTTTGTGTGAGCTGACTCCCCAGAAGAGGCTAGAGGGCCCACCCCATTCCCCAGGTCTTATTGGGTCTCCAGGTAGCCAGAACAGCAAAGTTTCAAAGTTAAAAACAAAGAGGAAAATGATCTTCATCTTTCTATCAGGTGGATGGCAAGAGCAGGTGCCACTCGGCTGCTGCCTGCTGTCACTGAATCTGGCTCAGCACACAGTGCCTTAGCATCTCAGTTGTCATGGCCCTCAGCAGCAGCACTGAGTCCTCAGCAGCATGTGACAGCACAGTGGCCCTGTTCATCATGGCAGCTCCGACAAGGTCTTAGGATACCTCATCATGGGTTGGGCAGAATTTTAAAGATGGTTTTGAACCAATAACCTAATCATCTACCCCAGGAGACCATAAAGAGTGAGACGAAGTACTCTGTGTGTGTGTGTGTGTGTGTGTGTGTGTGTGTGTGTGTGTGTGTCTTCTTACTAGGTATTGAACCTGGGGCTTTGCACTGAACTACATGAGACAGGATCTCACTAAGTCACTAAGTTGCGCAGGTTGATCTTGAACTTACAACCCTACTGCCTCAGTCTCTCAAAATGTTGGGATTACAGGCATATGCCACCCTGCCTCGCTCAAGTCCATTAATTGGGGCACTTCAATGACTAGATGTTCTTATTTCTTCTGATCTTCAAATGCCAGGACTCCTGGCTTCCATTCACTAGTGTAAGTAGACTTATGTTAAGGCCACACAACAGATCAAATCTGTCTTCTATATCATCACCCTTTAGAGCTGAGGACCTTCTTAAGCCCTTGTTAAGGATGGCTCTAGGTCAAGCATCTTTAGTTATATTTCCTTATATCTCATGATTTCAAGTTCTTTTATCAACATGACCTTCCCTCTAAATATGTTAGTTTTTCTTGAATGTTTTAAATTATATACCCAGGAGCTGACTTAGTACACTTGATATAAACTGTGCCATACAGAATACCAGAAACTTCCTTAATCTAGAATCTATGCTCTTACTAATATAGTCTAAGGTCCTATCAACTCTGCCTTCTTTTGACTCAAATTAAGCTTGCTGGAAACATATATGCTTTTTTTTACATGGTGCTACTAAGTCAGGCCTTCTTCCTTCCAGGTGTTCATGGATGCACATGTATGTGGGTATGTGTGTGTGCATGTACAAATGAACTCTGTGAACCAAAATGTAGGATGTTACATTTATTCTTATCTAGCTCAATCTTTGTGAAAATTCACACCATTTCTCTGGATGTCAAACCGTTCTTGTCCTCTGGTTCTGTTAGTCATTGTCTTAGTTATCTAACTTTCAGATTTCCAGCTTCTGCAAAGCAATGGGCAATGAGGGCATGGCCTTTGTTGTCATTCAGGCTGTCCTTTCAAACAATGTGACTCTTGTCCTATGTAAGGGCCAGGTGTTCTCATTTCAGCCTGGAAAAAACTCAGCTGACTTCCGGGCTGCAGCTAGCATGCTGTGTGTCTCACATCAGCCTGTATGCAAATGACCTCGTGATCTCCAGTGGTCACTGTCTCACAGCTCCAGGCTGGAGAGCTGCATAACTCAACACGCTGTGTGCCCAAAACTTCAAGCGTGGACACCAGGAGGCTCTTAAGGTGCTGACTCCTTCATCACTTCAAAGATTCATCCTCTTATATTCACCTGGAAATTTTAAAAGGAGTGTGTAAAGCCTGGTAGCTGTGTTCTTGGTGGTGGCAAGTGCACAGAGCTTGGAGGGAGGACTACATTAGTGTCAAATGCCCTGACAAAGAGCCCTTCCCTCTCCACCCCGGGAAGGCCCACCTGCCTCCTTCTCTCCCTCCTCACCCTGCTTGTGAGATGACTGCCCATGGGGGCGGGTCCCTATTTCTAAAGTATCAGTGAGAGCAAGTGGTCTCCCTGAATCCCCATCCTTGGGTAGCCACCTTGCATACTGACTCTGGCTGGATGGACCAGTGTCACACAGGATGAGACAGGAGGCTGCTGTGCAAGGTCCAGGCCTTGGGATGCTTGGCAGCTTTTGTCTTCACTCTCTGGCTGTCCCAAGTAGGGATGCCTGAGCCAGCCTCCTTGAAGGTGTGAGGCACAGGAGTTGCCAGTGATTTAGGCCATCAGCGGATACCTGGGAGAGCCCAGCTGATACCATAACACCACGTAGGACAGAGACTAGTGGATGAGCTGCTGAGAGATCTCAGCCCTTGCTACAGGATTCTGTGGCAATGAACGGTTGTCATTCCAAGCCACCGACTTCTGGGATGGGTTGTTATACACAACAGTGTCTATGACTCTGGTGTGGTACTGGGGTTAGAATAAGAGTGATGCACAGGAAATGAAGTTGTACACAGAAGAGCCAACTTTGAAGCAAGATATGAAAGGTCTAGCTGCTTGTAAAAGTTGCTACTCTTTTGTACCTCTGGCCTCTGTTAACAGTGACCTAGGATAAAGGTTTTGGTGGGCCAGTAAATGGGAAAGTCTGTTGCTCCACTCATGTGCTACTGATTAGAAGAGGGATTTCCTTAGCCTCGACCAACAACAACAATTGCTAGAGAGAGAGGAAGAGAGAGGGAGAGAGAGAGAGAGAGACAGAGGCTCAGTCTTTGCAGAGTATCTTTGCCTAATTAGGTGTTCGTGTTTTTCCTCAACCTTTGTGAATTGCCAAAGTAAGGAAGATCTGTCTCAAAAATACTTCTGCATTTGCAGAAAACTTGTTTTCCAAGATATTGCCTGAAAAGAAAATATATCCTGTTAAGCATCTTGTATATATAAAATACCTCTTGGAAGTAGCTCCAAAAGATGTAAAGACCTTGTCTTTTTTTCCTTATATCACAAGCACATAACTGGTCATAGTTCCCTTTTTGGTAGTGCTGTGAGGAAGCTCAAAGACAAATACAATGACTAAACACAAGCATTTAATAAGCATTTTTATTCCCCTTTGGTAAAGGTTTGATTTTCAAGATTTGACTTAAAAGACTGGTCGTCTTTTCCTTTTTTTCTATGTAAGCAAGCTTTAATTGTTTTTTATATAAATAATATTTCATAAAGTGTCATAGGAGGGCAGGACAGGAGCATAATTGTGACAAGAAGGGGGAAGCTTTGTTTCGGCTATTTTTGTGTGATGAGAAAGGAGGAGGTATGGAGTTTGCTCTTTGTGATTGTGCCAGATTTAGAGTCAGCTCTGAGCTGTGACAGCCAGTGTTGACAAAGAAACACAGTTTACACCCTGCATGAGGCCGAGTGTCCTCCTGCTCCAGTAGCTCCTCCGGGCCTCTCCTGCTGTCCACAAATCCCCACTCTGCTGACATTGGAGAGACCTCTGTAAGGCAGCGCTCCCAGAAGCAGTGCTGATGAGACATGAGATACCTTGCCTCTTAGGAGGGCACAGGCCACGCTCCACATCCCCAAGGAAGTGTACCCCTGGGGCCAGCTGAATGCAGCTGAGAGGGGAACTCACCAGTCTGGTCAAATAGAGCCCTTCCTTCCCATACCGATGCCCTGCACTGCTCCCCTGTGAAGCTGCAGCTCTGGGCCACCCAAGGGAGCCTCATCAACTGAACAGGAGGGGCTGGCACCTGTGCTGTTAATCTGATTTAAACACTTAATGGGACACTCAGATCTCTTGTATAAAGGAAACCAAAGGATTATGAGTTGGTGCCTGAGGGGGCTTAGCGCTTTGGAAGGGAGCCGCACAGGAATTTTGCAAAACACCCTGCCGGGCTTCACTGAGGAGAGCCTTTCCTTGCTGGAGTGAAGGAGGAAGCCACCCACTCATTCCTTTGCTCATTTATTCATTTACAAACACGGAGCCCTTACAATGTACCAGGTACTGATTTAGCTGTTGTGGCTATAGCCGTGAATGAGACGCTCTGCAACTAAGTGTTTGTGTCCCCCAAATGCACGTGCTGCAGTACTAACCTCCATGTGATGGCATCAGGGGGTGGGGCCCATGGGAGATAAGTCCTGTTTGTGCTGCTGCAACAGATTACACACACTGGGTAACTGTTAAAGAGCAGAAGTGTGTGTCCTTGTAGTTCCAGTGTCTAGGAAGGCCAAGAGCAAGGTGCCAGCACCTGGAGACTGGGGAGGCCTTCCTTGCTGCTGTCCTCTCCTGGCAGATGGAAGGGCAGGCTGGTTGAATACTGTGTGAGGTCTTATAAGGGCTTTAATCCCTTTCCCAAGGCAGCAGCCCTCGTGGCTTTATCACCTCTGAAAGGCCTGCCTCTTGTACTATCACATTGGCCACATTTGAATTTTGAAGGGGGCACCTTCAAACCATAGATGCCCTCGTAAGTGGGATTAAGGCTCTTCTAAAAGGGACCTCAGAGAAAGGGCCCCTCTTTCCACCATGTGAAGATTCAAGGAGAAATGGGCCATCTGCAACCTGGAAGAGGGCCCTCACAAGATCCCACCCATGCTGGCACCTTGATCTCAGAGTCCAGGCTGCACAACTGTGAGAAACAAACGTGTCTATTGGTTATAAGCCCCCCAGCCTATGGTATTCTGCTCTAGTGGCCTCAGCTGACTAAGACACACACAGTCCTCAGGGAAGTTTTCTTCTAGATATCTAGAAAAGCATGTTACAGAAGAGGGACAGCAAACAGGAAGTACATGGCACCCTCATCTGTAGGAACAGCCCTCAATCAAGTAGGGCTAGAAGTTGGGGGGTGAACAGCCTATGCATAGGTTGAATTGCATACTCCAAAATTCATATGTGGAAATCCTAACTCCAATACCAAAGAATGTCATCTACTTGGAAATAACAGCAGATCTAGTTGGTCAAGAGGAGGTATGCAGAGTGGCAGGGGCTGCCCAAATATAACTGGTGTCCCATGTACTGGAGAGAGTTGGGGACAGATACACACAGAGAGGGAACACCCTGTAAAGATGAAGGCTGAGATGGTATCATGCTTCCAACACACCAAGGAACAACACAGATGCCAGCAAACACCAGAAGTGGGAGGGGTCAGGGAGCAGATTCTCTCTCACAGTCTTGCCATCTTGATTCTGGACTCCTAGCCTCCAGCACTGTGAGGCCCTGTGCATGGGTTAAGCCACCAGTCATGGCAGTTTGCTACAGCAGTCCAGGCAACAAAGGTATCCAGCTTCCTCAAGCCTCAGCTGGGGTGATGCTGAGGCAGGTTCCACACATCTCCTGGTGGTGGTGATTACCACGAGCACGGAGCCACTGATGCCCACGGTGCCAGCTTTCTTTTCCCTGTCTCAGAGCTTCATGGGTTCACTACTGTTTCCTGGGATCATGGACCAGATAAGTGACTGGCCCTATGTCCTGCCTCAGGCTCTGCTTCTGGAAGAACCAACCTAAGACGGTATGATGTACTGGGTAGTAGTCTAACACTTTGCAGTGTATATTATCTCAGTCAATCCTTTCAACAACCCTGTACTACAGCTACTGTGATCATCATTTTATTTTGAACAGAAGACACAATGTAACTCATGTAGTAAGTGCCGAAGACAGGATTTAGCTCCAAGGAGTCTGTCTCTAGAGTTGGTACTCTTCACTTCTGAAATCTTAAAAGCTAGCTTGCATAGGAACCAGCTCATTAAAGACACAGCTTCTGAGGTACCACCTCATGGAGAGTGTAATTCAATAGATCTTGGGTGGAACCAAGAGAGTCTGAGTTTCACACAAACTCCCTATTATATTCTGACAGGAAGCCAAGCTTGGTTGCAATGGGTGGGAAAAGGAGCCTTCTCTGGAATATGCATGGTTCTAGCCCGAAAAGGAAGAATCAGACTCAATCTGAAAAAGACTCCCCACTACCTGACCAGATGGTTTTTCTCATCATTACCCCAAATCCTTTGGTTCCATTTGTCTGCAAATTTTTTTATTTTCTAGCTGCTTTTCATTTCTTTGTATCATTGTTCGGTTAGTAAGCTTTCTGTTGCTGTGACAAAATACCTGAGAATATTGGCTTAAAGGAATAAAGGTTATTTTGGCTCATGGTTCTAGAAGTTTCAGTCCATGGTCAATTGGTTGGCTCTGTTGTTTGTGCGTCAGTGGCAAGGTAGAACATCACTGTTGGGTGAAGCAGAGCTACTCACCTCATGGCAGCTGGGAAGTAAAGGGGATGGGGTGGGTCAGAATCCCAATATCCTCTTCAAGGGTATGCCCCAGTGACCTAACTTGCTTAGACTAAGCCCCACTTGCTAAAGAGTCCATCACCTCCCAACAGTGCCATAGGTTGGTGATCAAGCCCTTAGCATATAGACCTTTGGGAACACTTAAGATCCAAGTTACCTCTGAATCTGTTCCCTGCAGATGTTTTGGATTATCCTTTGTAGTTCCCCAGCTGCTTCATGCATAGGCCACTGTTCTTTGTCCTCCTGTGGTCACCTCTCCTCCCTAGCTCAATGCTGTCCCTCAAAGCCCAGTCTGGATTACAGCTTGGCCACCCCTCCCTCTAGCTGCCTGGGAGAAGATGATGAACACCCTGCCCACCCCCACTGAGAGGTGCTAATAATTGCTAGCCTCCAATAGCACTAATTTAGAGATTAAAAGCACAGCACATTTCTGTTTACTCCATCAAGAGTGAACAGTTGCTGGTCTTCCTCAGATCAGAAGATTAACTGGCTTTCCTCTAAAGCCATTTAGGGCCATTGAAACACAAATGCTATGTCAACACACTTTAAAAGAGAGATTATTCCTAAGGATGCAATAGTTGTCAAATCTATTTGATCATTCACAGCACATGTGTAGCTAAAGAAGATAGAACAGAGATTCCACCCGTTCCCACCCTCCGTGATTATCTAGAGGGGGGCTCTGGACTCAAAGGGCCCTGCCGATGGGTAATAGTGAGCTGGCAGAGGGCAGCTGGGCTCCCAGAACAGACCAAGCTGAGCCCAAACCCCAGGGCAGCCTCGATTTGGATTTGTGCCTCTCTCTCTCTGTAATATCATTCTACACAAGCTTTCAAACCCTAGCAGTTTACAAATGCCTTCCTTGGGTTCATTCTTCTGTCTGCTACACTTAACACTGCGCTTCTGTCCAGCTTCTTTAATAGCTGCACTTCTTCAAAGTCAATTGATGCTGAAGGAGATTTGGAATGGCCATAAATAGTTCCCCTCGCTCAGGAGGCCTGACCTGGCCATTTATGGTAAGGACTTAGAGGAAGGCGCTGTCAAGGGGCCCCACAAATGGCTATGAAGTGTGACTACAAGGTCCAGGCACAGAGGATTACAGTCCCTCTGGGAAGTTGCATTAATTCATTCTCATCAAGTTATATAAAGTCCCAGAATTACCAGCAAATAGCTCTTTCATGTGTTTCTCGGTCGTCTCTTTGGTATCACAGTGGGCATTATGACCACCCAAACCTACTATAATCAGGTACTCCAAATGTAACGAGGTCTCCAAAGCCAAGCCCCCAGTGCCCACTGACACTTTCTCCACTGTAAAATGCTTTATCCTGTGTCTTACAACAAGATGGTCAAAATGGTTTCTGAAGATGGTTAGGGCAGAGAACGTGAAAATGATTCTGGTGGTGAAGGACGTAATGGGTTTGAATCTCTCTCTCATTAAAACACTGCCACCTCCAAAAAAGCCCCTTGATTTCTTTTTTTTTTTTTTTTGCTTAAATTCTTTTACTGGTACATTTTAGGTATACAATTCGTTTACATTTATCATTGGGTGCTTGTAGCTGTACATGATGTATCTTGGTTCTTATTTTTTCCCCATTCCCTGTGCTCCCTTCACCCCCTCCACTCTTCCCTATTTACAAAGACTTTGTTGCCATTTTTTCCTTTTCTCATAATTTTTCCTTTCCCTTCTTTCCTTTCCCTTTCCCCTCCCAATTTCCCTACCCCTTTGGACCTTTTCTTCCTATTTCAAATTATCAGTTATTTGTTTTAATTATTTTAATCCTTATTTACACTTTCAGTTTCTCACCCTAGAGAAACTATTCGGTATTTATTCATGTGTGTCCTATTTATTTCACTTAAGGGTACGGCCTCAATATGCATCCATTTAGCTATAAATGTCTCTAGTTTCTGGTTCTTTATGGCTGAGTAGTACTCCATTTTATTAAAAAACCACATCTTCTTTATCCAGTTTCCAGTTGATGGGCACTTGGGCTGTTTCCAAGCTTTAGCTATTACAAACTGTGCTGCTATAAACATGGGTGGACAATATCACTGTGGTATGATTCTTTTAATTCTTTTGGGAAGATCCCCAGCAGGGGAATAGCTGGGTCAAATGGGACTTCCAGTCCTAGTTCTTTGAGGTATCTCCATACTGATTTCCACAGTGGCTGCACCAGTCTGCACTCCCACCAACAGTGGAGAAGGGCTCCTTTCTCCCCACAGCCCCGCCAGCATATGTTATTGGCTGGTTTCTTGATAGCAGCCATTGCCAATGTCTACAGTATATATGCTCCCATCACTGCCGATTCCCAGCTGCCAACCTGCCACTGACTGAGCTGGGAAGAGCTGTGCAAACTTGGAAAGGATGTGCAGGATCTATCAGCTTACCAGGATCAGAGTCACCCGGCACGGATCTCATGCCCAGGGCAGGCCTGTGTGCCGTTCCCCACTCTCACGTGATGTATGCTGTGCTTAGCTCTTCACATCAATCCATCCTACCCTCTCTCATTCATGCAGCAATCACATACGATGCACATATGAAGTGCCACACCCTTCAAGACTCTCACCCCACTACCACCCTGCAAACAGTGACAGTCATAGCTAATGCCCATTTACTTAGTGCCACCTTGGCAGGCACTAAACCTACCTTAGTAGGTACCAAACCTACTTCCTATGTTACTCATTCAAAACTCTCAAACAATCCTAATACTACTCAAGATAGAGAGTATTATTATCCCCATCCCATAGACTAAGCAATCCTCAGACCATTACTTAGTGTCACAGATCTGGAAGCAAACCCAAGTAATGGCTTCAGAGACCATTATTTTCTTCAAATGACAAAGGAGAAAAGGATCGAGGATCAGAGACTTCAAGTACCATAGTCAGAATGGCACAGCAGGAAAGAGAGGAGCAGGGATTCCAGCTCAGCTCTGCCTGACTCCAAGGACTGCTCTTTTTCTCTCTGTCGCAGGCTTCTCAGGGAGCCACACATCTCAGGCCTTACCTGTGGCTCTTCCTAGGGCCAGGGCTCTGTGGCTCTCTACTCATCCACTTTGAGGAATGAAAATGCGATTAGTGGACTAATAGAAATCAGTCGTCTTCATTGATTTAATGACCTTGGAGGAGGGCTAGCTCACCTGTGCACTCCCTGGGGCTGGAAGGGGGACCCCATCAAACAAAGGTGGGGCAATGGCCCAGACACTGGGAAATTACTTAAAGGACAGAAAGGACTTCTGTTCTTCCTGTGGTTTTCAGCAGAAACCACAAGATTTATGAACAGTGCCCTGGTGAGTGCTTGATGCCAGCCGTGTCCAGGCAGGAGCGGACACTGCTCCAGCCCAGCTTTTGCTGGCTCACAAGCCCAGAGTAGAACCCTCCTCATGAGCTTCCAGGGGGACACGGCCAGAACTCAGAGCCTGGTGATGCTGCCACACAGCATCTAACAGCAGGCTGCACCCAGCAGGGAGCAGCAGAGTAGGTGCCCCAGAATGCAAAGGGGGTTCCAAGAGGCGAGGCCCCTCCTACCTCTGTGTGGTGCTTGTGAAGGTCTAGTTACCCCTGTTGGCTAAGCCAGGGGCCAATCTGAATTTGGGTGCTGACTTCTATTTTTACGCATGACTTGGAGAGTTTA
The DNA here is from genome assembly GCF_000247695.1 of Heterocephalus glaber. Next base: position 3,427,491 of record NW_004624766.1, read on the forward strand.
AAGTGTTACCCAGCTGAGAAACTTGATCCTAAAATCTCATGGTTGACAGCCCAACAGTTTATAACTAAGTCCAAAACTTCAAGAGTCTGAGATTCCTAGAGTCTTTATCAGTTACCAACACAGACACTAATTCCCATAATTCTGAGATTCTTTGTCTAAGCATCTGTAAATGCCAGACTAATGGTTGTATGCTGTGTACCCCTTCTCCCACACCCCCAGATCTGCATTTATTGATGGCCTACAAGGTCAAAGGTCCCTGCTTACCCCAACCTTCTCTGCAAGATTCTGTGCTCATGATCCCAAATACACCAACGGTACTTGTGCCTCAGTGCCTTTGCACTAACTGCTTGCTCTTCTGGCTTCATCTGACCCAATTCAGAATCTTTAGAAAGTCTTCCCTCTTCTGCAGCTCTCTCTATTGGGAGGAAGGCTGAAAGGAGGGAGGAAACTGCTTTCTCCTTGGGACACAGACACAGGGGCTTGAAACATGCTCCAGGCTACCAGTGAGGAGCAGTCACAGGTCCTGAGCTCCAGTTTCACTGCTGCAGCTTCTAGCACCCTCAGGAGAAAGAGTTAAGGCTCTCACAGGCTGTGAATCAGCACTCCACTTCTGCTTGGGCTGTGTGACTTCAGCCTCAGCCTGGCTGACTCATGTAGCAGGGCCCCTGTGGCTTCACACACCGATGTACACCCCAGAGAAAGCATGGTGTTCTGCAGACTCGGGGTGTCTACATGATGTCCTTTCCCTCGGCTGGCAGGGCATCTCCAGGCAATCTGTTCCCAGACAGAAGCATCCGTGCAGGAGCAGGTGGTTTGGCAGAACCCAAACATTCTGCTCCCAGCCCTTCCATTTTCATTTCTTTATGGAAAGATGCCGAGTTAGTTTTACTAGAAGGAAACTGAGGCTCAGCACACATTGATTTTTTCCCCAGTTTGCCCAGTTAACAAAGGCAAAGCTCACTTCCTGTTCCAGAGGCTGGGACTTCCCATCTTCCTCCTGGAGGCCGCTTTTGCCCTTTCTGAGAACAACACATGCTCTATCCCCTTGAAGGGCAGTGAAATAACAATGACACTCTGTTGTCTTTCTCAAGTGGTCCCCTGCTGCACACTGGGATTGCTGCTACATCCATTTCTTTTGTGGATCAGCCAGAGCCAAGCAAGCCACACCCCTGTGTCGTGTCAACCATGAAGTCTGGGACATTTTGGGACTCACCTCCTTGTGTCCTCACCCAGGCCCATAAAGAAGGCCATATTAGAATCCCAGCTTCACAAGAAAACAGACTCCACTTCCCCAGCACCACACCACTGATCCAGATTGCATCTGTCCAACTCTAAGTCCATCACTAGCATCTCATCTGGGACATGTGCTTCTCATGGGGCCTGGTGGATGTGGCATATTCTGGCTCCTGGGAGAATTCTCCTGTGGGCTGAGCAGTCACTCACTGAGCAGGTGTCATGGAGCTTCCCTCCCATCCCTCCCAGCCTGAGCCAGGGCTCTGAGCAGACCTGGAGTCAGAGTCTCCACACTGCCACCGAGGCAAAGCCTTTCAGCACTCAAGGTTCTGGTGGAGGCTTAAATCCAGGCTTGGGTCCCTGGCCTCAGAACTGCTTGATGAAATTTATTAATTGCTTGAATCTGGTTAGGTTAACACTGGACCTCAACTATAGGAAAAAACACTTGTGGATGAACTTTCGTTCATCTGTTTAAGGTTAGAGTACATGCTAAGAAGACACCTTTGCCAGCATCTGAACCTGAACGGCTGACATTGGCCTCTTCCTGGCCTCCAGCCCAGGCCCACCCAAGCTCCTCTCTCTTCCTCGGAGGTTACCAAAGGCAGAGTCCTGGGTCCTTGAGGTGCTCTCAGAATACCAGACATAGGCAGCCAGTGCAGGCTCAGCCAGTGCAGGCCAGTCACCCAGACAGGTGATGGGAATGCCCTCGAGAGAAGACACCTTCCGGAGCCTTCAACCTTTGCAGCTAGCACCCTGCCAGCACATCTTTTTGACAGGGCTTTCAAGCATCACTGATTTTTCTCGAGACCCTTATATTTCAGGAACATACATCATCTTATCCCTCTTGGGAGATTTGCTTTAGAAAACCCAAGAAATATTACTTCCCTGATAGACATGCCCCCAGATATTGGAAATATTGCTCCCTCTCACTTCATGTTCCTTTTGTGTTCCTTTAATTCTTGTGTTTAAATGGAAGATGTGTACCAAGCACTCAGCCTGCAGCAGGCCTGGTGCTAAATGCTGGGGATGTGGAGTAAGTCAGAGTCCTCCTCTGAAGATGCTCACAGTGTAGTGGGAGGAAATAATTAAATGATAATTTTAGTGCACGGAAATATGTTCTCAAAGTGGTTGTCACAAGGTGCTGTGAAAATGTAGCACAGGAAGAGGTAGGTAGCCTCTACAGCAGGCTCAGGGAGGCTTTACAGAAGCCTCCTGGATTTGAATTTGTCTTGAGGGGGTAAATGAGGGAGTTTTGCTAGGGAGATTAAGAAGACATGAAAAACCATCTGAGGTAGAAAAGCACAGAGGGCAAAAAGGCCAGGAGGCATGGGTGTGCACAAACATGTTTGGGAAGTGGTAAGAGGTGCCACCACGTAAGGGCTGTGGCTGAGTGTGAAGAATAGGTTGAATGAGGGAAGAAGAGGCTGGGTGAGTGAGTGGCGGGGAGATTATGAAGAACCTTGAAAGATGGGCCAAGAAATATTAGGAAGTCTTAAGAAAGCTTTTATTTGGATCCTTCCCACATAAAGGTCTCTGAGAGATGAGCTGAAACATCGGGAAGGACTTTTCATCAATTTGATAACTTAAAACTCTACCGTAGCAGCAGAAGCAACTGCCCAATTCCAGAACCCCGATGATGCGAGGTTTGGATGTTACTTTTTTCCACCCTCTAAGTGGCACAAGGCCTGGGTACCTCGCTGAGCTTCAATCCTCCCTCAAGACTACACTATTGCTAAGAAGAGTGTGGGACTCCTGCCTAAGACAGCATCTACACAGAGATAGGCTGGCTCTGGTGCCTTGCTAGGGTTCTTGAAGCACCTCCTGACCGCATCCTGCCACTGAGATTTGTTCCTCTTCTCCCAAGAACTTGATAAGTAAGACAAGCCAGGTCAGATAGAAACACTCACAGATCACCCCAGTGCAAGGGCAACCTGGCCCTGGAGAAGGATCAGACGTGGTATCCACAGAAAAGGTTGGAAGAGGACTTGGTGCAAAAATGAGGGTCTCCAGCTTCAGAAATCAAGCTTCTTGTCATCTTTCCCGACTCATTCACTAAGCAGAGGTGTGGAGGACACAGGACCAGACAAGCCCCCATGTAAGGTTCAGGCCCTGCCTGTCAACCTGAGCCTGGTAAGGTTCCACAGAGTGCTGGATTTGGCTGGGGTCCCAATGTCTCTAGGGCAGAATTGCAAAGCAGGCTGCTCCAGACAGATAGAGGCAAAAGCTTGGTGATTCATCGTGAAGTGGGTGGGTCTAACTGGAAGCAGAGACCACAGCCCCAGAGAAAGCAGAAGAAAGGGAAAGAATGCAGGGATGAGTCTGTCTTGGTGTGGTATGTGGCTGAGTCTGGGCTAGGTGCTTCATCTGTAATAGCTCATTCACTCTTCACAACGAATACCTGAGATGGGGAAACAGACCCAGAGACTGTAAAGAAGGCAAGGTGGCCTTTTTGAAGGCAGCACTAGATCTTCTGGAAGTGCCAGTGGGATGTGTGGCCAAGACATGCACTCATTGTACCTGAGGGGAAAGGGAATGAACCTACAAATCATAAGGGGGCATCACCCTGCAGAGTAGAGGGGATAACACAGAAACAAGGGAGAAGAAAGGAGGCAGGGAGGAACAGCAGAAAGGGCATCAAGTGACTCCACTGATGGAGAAAGGGAACCAATTCTGGGTGAAGGAAGCAATCCTGGTGTGAATGAGGGAGAGAAGGTGCTGAAACACTGGGAATTGTGAGAGGAAATGCTAGACCTTCTGTGGGGACCAGCCATTGTCATGAGTGGATATATGTGTCAACCTGCTCCAAAGAGACTCCTAGTGCTGTGAGTCAAGGACAGCAGTTAGGCACTGATGTGGGGACATTGTCAGGTCAAGGGGGAGGGGCCACTATCCAACCATAACTCACCCCCCTGCAAATTGTTGATCTGTACAAGGCTGAACAAGCCTTGACCATTCAAAGTCTTCCATCTTGGCAGGAAACTGAGGAGCTCAGATAGCAGAATGGCCTTGTTCTCATTTTCTCTGAATGAACAAAGAGCTGGCAGGACCCCAGCCGGGCCTGTGGGTGGCGCTCCCCAGGAGGTTGGGCTTTCCTGATTCTGGTCTCGGATCCATAAATCCAGATTAAGAAGGGTAACAATTCAAGAGGTCAGGCAAAGGGAGTTTGCTGAGAGATTAAAAGAAGCCATCAACGGAGAGAAGGAATAGGTGGACTGGTTACCATGGAGAGCAGCGGCAATGATGGAGAAGGAAGTCACATGTGGCAGTGACCCAGGAGTCAGCTGAATAAACCGTGGAGGTGAGGAATGAAAACCAAACTTCCCAGAAGTCTACATGGCAACATGCACAGTGCTGGTAATAAGCGAAGAGAAGTCAAGGCTGGAAGCCAAGCAGGGGAAGATCTCACGGGCGTCATGAAGATTTGTGTGTGGGACTTTAGTCAGGAAAATAGTGCTGTAGGGGGCAGTTGGGCTTCTCTCCTGCCTGGCACTACCCGACACAAGATTGGAAGCGTCTGGTGAAGCCAGAGGAGGAGAACATTGAGGAGAGCTCTGAATTTCTGATCTGTAGCTGGTGCTCTGGCCAGCTGGAGCAAGAGGGGCTATTTCTGGCCCAGGTGGCAGCCTCACAGGGAGGCATGTGGGAAGGTTCTTGGCTACACAGGTGCCAAAGGGAGGCTTCCATTCCCCTCAAAGCAAAGCATTTGACAACTGGCTGAGCTACAGTTTCCTCTCCCAGTGGCTGCAGGGAAGGACGCTCTGGCTGTCTATGCTTTGTGCCTCTTGGAGATCTGAGTATCTGATAAAACCCATGGGCTCAGTCCTATGAAAAAAATGCACGCACACCCCCAGGCACATACAAATACATAGATACCCTTTTGCCTGTTTTAGTCTCCCAATACCATTTATGCTTCCTCTAGGACTGAGGCTCTATTTAAAACCAGTTGCTCTTCTGGGCTTGTCAACTCCTATCAACCATGAAGAAAACGACTGGTGAAGTGGAGAGTTGGAAACTGCAGAGGAAATGCCCACATCTTTGTGTGTGTGTGTGTGTGTGTGTGTGTGTGTGTGTGTGTGTGTGCAGTGCCCAGGCTTAGTAGACAGATTTTGGGGTGGATGGGAAAAGAGAGCTGTGATTTTCTGGACTGCAGGCTTTGGCAGGAGGCTCTGGGAACCCAAACTCTGCCTGTATAACCAGTGAGGACCCAAAACATAAAGAAATGGCAGAGGGACTCAAAAATAGGAAAGCCAAAAGGACTCTTCAGGAGCTCCTATTCTTCAAAGGTCATACAGAAGAAACAGAAAGGAGATGCAAAATTGCCCTTGACTGGGCTTTGTGAGAGCAAAGACGATCAGTGAGCAGGGACCTCTGATGAGGCCAATGGTGTAATGTGTGAGATGCTGGAGAGAAAGCACAACTCCTTAGCTTCCCTTCTTCACCCACCCCAGGCCTGGGAGCATGATGCTCGACTGGAAGGGAAGAGGAAGGAAATTAACATTTATTAAATAACTGCTAGGTCCCCACAGTGAAGTGTTCCACACATTACGGGCATTATTTAGTCTTCAAAACAACCCTGAGAGGAGCTATTGGTATTTGGGTTTTACAGATGAGAAAGCTGAGGTGTCAAGCAACGTGTCTGAGGTTGCATACTTAACAAGTAGCAGAGGCTGCATTCAAATGTGGATGTGTCTTTCTTCCCAGTGTATTCCTTCTTTGCCCACTGCACTTGCTCTTTCAATCTCAGAAATCACAGCATGGCTCCCTGGACAGCAGGCTGAACTGGAGGAAGAGATAAAACCAGCTTGTGGGCCAACACTGAGCACTTTCTAAGCACGCTTCCCATAAACTATTTCACTTATTCCTCACAACAAAGTTATAGGGAAGACACTTTTATGCCCTTTCTTTTGAAGGTGAGAAAACCAAAGTACTCAAAGGCCTCAGAGAAAGTCTCCAGCTTATACTTGGCAGACCCAGGATTTGAACCCAGCCAGTAGGGCTTCAGTCCTGGGCAGTTAACTGGTCTGCTGAAAATGAGCATGAAGAGAGTGCCTGCAACCTCAAGGATCTCCAGTCTGCTCAGCCACAACCTAGGACACCAGGGTCTAAACTGATATGTGGGAGAAAGGGCTGGAAAACCACATGAACACATGGTGTTTTATCATCAACAGGGAAAGGATCATTCACACTAAGACAATGAGATTTAACATAAGCACAGGGAGGATTTCTTACGAGAGTTAGAAAGATGTCTCAGGCATACAAAAGCAGCATTTGCAAGCATGCTGACAATGGCCAGACAGTGCGTGCAGGCTGAAGGAGCCTCTGGGTCAGGATGAGCCGAAGCTCAAGGCAGAGAAGTGCCAACCCTAAAGAAAGGCCTAGCTGTGCACTGAGTGCTTGGGTCCACAAAATTCGTATGTTGGAAACCTACCCATCCATGTGACGGTAATGGGGTGGAGGGCTTTGGGGAGGTGGTTAGGGTTAGATCATCTACGCATGAGCCTGGAGCTGTCACGAAGGAAGGAGATTATTGCTCAGAGTCATGAGAGAGCTTGCTTCCTCTCTCTTTTGAGGATACAATGAGGTATCTACTCTCTGCAACCAGGAACAGGGCCCTGCCCAGAAGTGGGCCATGCTGGCACTCTAATCTCAGCTTACCAGCTGTCGGAAACTGTGAGACATCAGTGCCTGTTATTTCAGCTACTCAGCCTAGGTATTTTGTTATAGCATCCCCAATAAGACAGGCCCTGAGAGTCAACTATGAGAGGTCCTTCTTTCTGAGAAGAGCAAGGAGTAAGGTTGAAAAGGAGTGGGTTTTGAGTACCTGCATCACCAAGTAGTGGGGTTTTATCAGAACAAGTCAATGAACAGATTATGTTTCTTTCCCAAACAGTCTTACTAGTGCTGCAGGCCAGGGGCTTATGTAAGTAATCATGATAATAGTAATAATAAACAGTAACAATACAAAACTTTGAGGATTATTGTAATATAATGGATGCATAAACACATTTCTGGAGCCACACTAGCAGGGTTTAAATCCCATCCCCTCTTTCTAGTGTGTGAACTCAGGCAGTTTGCTCTGCCTCACAGGTTGTGTGCTCTAAGTCCTAAAGTAAGAATAATAACAGAAACGACTTCATAAAGTTGTTGTGTCAGAGTTAATGCATCCTTTAACTTTTAGAGAAAGCTCTTAGAAAAGTGCTGGCAGATACTAAGTGCTCAATCTGTGTTAGCTGCTGTTATTATTGTAAGTAACATTTATTGAATACTTTAACATATGTCAAGTACAGTGGTACCTTAATTCACAAACTTAATTCTTTCCATGATTGTGGTTGCTGAATTCTGTTTGCATATGCTTGGAATTCAGTTGCAATCAGAATCGTGGGACAATGGATCACTCCTGAGACAAGGCCATGAAAACATAGTAGTTTGGTCATTTTTTTCTTGGATCACTCAGGATGAAGCAGCTGTCATTGCGTAAGATCTATGCAAATCCTCCAGCCCTATCAGTGATTCAGATGACTGCATCCAGAGCTAACTTCTTTACTGCGGCATCCCCCCACCTCCCCACTCTGACATTCCTGGATTCCTGGTGCTCAAAAATTGTGTGTCATAGTAAGTATTTATTGTTGTAACCTTTTAAGATTGATTAAGATGACAACAGATAACTACAGCAGATAACTAATACAGTGATCAGGAGAGAAAAATCTTTCATATTCTTTAGGAAGTCTGCAGACTCAAAGTGATGTAAGTGAAATCATCAGAGGCCAGAGAATGCATACATTGTCTAACAAAGGTGTATTAGTCTCTGTGGTTGCTATCACAGACTAACATAGATGAGTGGCTTATGAATAACAAGAAATCACTCGGGGTTCTGGAGGCTGGGAAGTCCAAGATCAAGGTCCTAACAGATGGTGATCTTCTTACTATGACCACACATGGCAACAGAGGTGAGGGTACCTTTTATCACGGCACAGTCCAATTCCACCTAATCATCTCCTCAGAACCCTGCCTCCTTTCTTCTCCTTGTCTTTGTATTATCCTCTCTATTCTGCAGGGTGATACCCCCTTAACAATTTGCCATTACACTAGGAATTAGGTTTCAACATATGAATGTTAGGGGTCTATAAACTTTCAGCCTTAGCCAAACATATTTGCCACTCAGTTCCAGCTGGTTGATATTGAATATTTTTCAAGAGAAGCCAGAAACCCAAATATTTTGGTGAGAAATTTCCTTATTTTTAATATGAATACAAATTTTTTAAAAAAATAATGTGCTGAAGACCAAACAAAAAAATGTACCAGAAAGCTACCATTTTGAACCATCTGGATTAGATGCTGGAAAAATTGGGGCTGGATGCTTACAAAATCAAGTGAAATGGTCATTAATTGAATGATCGTGTCCAAAGGGATTGATTTATGGCTCGACATCAAAATGGAGGTTTTTCTAGCAGCAGGCCAAAGGCTTTGTCTTTAATTCCACCCCAGATACGTTTTTGCCTCGATAGCTGAAAGATAGGGAAGTTACACTCATTCGTATAAGTGGCTGAAAAGAAGGTGGGGGAAGTGACAACAGGTACAAAACAGTTTTAGCAAGAGGGAACCATGGGCCAAATTGAACAAGATAGAATTTGACAGACATGAAATTGGAAACTCTACACCTGTGCCCTAAACTCAAGTGCACAAGAGAGGAAGTAGAAACCAAACTACACATATTGGCCCTGAGCCAGTTCATAGGGGAAGGGATAGAGCTGGAAGTGAGATTGGCCTGGGATAGGTGGTCCAGTCAAGTCCCAGAAACAGATAGGACAATGAAGATGAACCACGAATATGTGGCTTTGAAGGAGCCTGGCAGCAGAAGGACTGGAGGTCCCAGCTTCTGGTCAGTGCCAGGGAGCCAAAGTAGGTCTGCAGGTGTACCTAGGGTAGGTATGGCATGGATCCCAACCCAGAAGGTTGGCAGCCAGCAACAGCTACAAATGCAGAGGACTCTCCAGCAAGAAGAATGGTCCATCTACCTGGTCCAGGCCTTGGATACATGGGAAAAACAAGCACTCAGTTTACAAAGGCCAGCAGCCATCAAGCAAGTTGGGATCACTTCCATTAGTATCTTTTAGTTTTGCTTCATTAAGATGCAAGGAGGAGGGGAGGAAGAGAGAGATTTGGAATGATGCCCATGATGATGCGTATCGGGAAGCAGAGGATTCATTTCACTGTGTTCAGTACCTGGGTAGTAGTCCTTGGTCTGTGATCTTGGATCCCATTTTCATTCTTAAAATGCTTCTCATCCCTGTCTTTGCTATTAAATCAGGATGATCTACCTGCTACCAGGCTAGTTCTGGCTAGATTCTAATTGGCTGGATGGCTGACGAGCAGGTGCCTGGGCCCTGATTGGCTGGATGGCTGAGGAGCAGGTGTCTGGGCCCTGATTGGCTGGATGGCTGAGGAGCAGGTGTCTGGGTCCTGATTGGCTGGATGGCT
>NW_004624766.1:3441724-3455820 GCF_000247695.1 Heterocephalus glaber
CTTTCTTTCTTCCCTCCCTCCCTCCTTTCTTTCTTCTTTCTTTCTTTCTTTCCTTCCTTCCTTCCTTCTTTCTTTCTTTCCTTTCTTCCCTCCTCTCTCTCTCTTTCTTTCTTTCTTTCCTTCCTTTCTTCCCTCTCTCTCTCTCTTTTTTTCTTTTTCTGGCTACAAAAGAGACTTGCACGGAAACCACTACATCAGTTAAAAATCACTTGGTTTTGTTCTAACTGTATGTAAATTGTTCATATGACATACCTTATTTATTGTCCATGAGACAAATACTTATCTCCTCTGAAAAGAGCCGCGAGGTTCATCCTTTCAGAGTGAATTTGAACAGCAACCTTTGGAAGCAAGCAGGTGACAGAGATGAGGGTGGGATGGGTTTCCCCCAAGGAAGAAATGCTGCGTGTCACGCTGTGGCACTTCAAGCTCCCTGTGGACTTTTGAGACTTAGTACAAAGAGAACTATATGGAAGCTAGAGGGCTGTTTGTCAGGGAACAAATCTCAGAGGTCTGCAGAACATAGGAAAAGAGAATATTCTCTCCTCAGGAACATTAGAGAGAAGCATTGAATGCAGACCACAGTGGGAGGCTCCTGGGGCCCTCTTTCATCTCACCGGCAAGGTGGGAAAATGTCTTTTCAATGCCTAGGAGCTATCAGACTGAAGAGAGGAAGTGAACATCTGAGAGCAAATGAAATTCAAGATTAATCAAGTAGTGATGGATAAGAATTTGCCTTGTCAAGGCAGAACTATGGCTTTCGGCTAAGTGGGTGTGTATCCCCTTCATCCTATGCCTAGAGCCAGTGTATCTGGCTTTCTCTGACCAGGCAGCCTTACTGATGTTCTGGTCTTCACCTGATCTTTAGCACCTTCACCATGGTGCTGGATGACAAACAGAGCATCACAGTCTTGCCCAACCAGGAGCCCAGCACTGTATCGCATCCCATGAGATTTCTTCTGCAGAGGCATAAAAATCCTGACAGGACACCAGTGGGTAAACTTTTCCCCACAATATGTCTCCCAATTGTAACTTGTTTTTTTTTGAGGTACTGGGGATTGGACCCAGGAGCACTGGGCTACATCCCTGGGCCTTTTAAAAATTTTGGTACAGGGTCTTGCTAAGCTACCCAGGCTGACCTTGATCTTGGAATCCTCCTGCCTCAGTCTCCTGAATAGCTGGGACTGCTGGTGTACATGACCACACCTGATATGACTTTCTTTTCTCATCTTTTGGTACTGGGGATCGAACTTGAGACCTTGCACTTGTGAGGCAGGTGGTGGCACCACTGAGCTAAAACCCTGGCTCTGATATGACTTTCTTATTGTGAACAACTGTGTAGTTTATGTTTTCACTTTAATAAAAATTACATCAGAGCAAACAGTCCACTGCCTTTTACAAATATAAACACTATTTACTAAATAGCCACTATGGGCCATGCATGTAGGCTGCATTACAGGCTGCTGAAGCTGAGGTAGAAAACCTTTTCATTAGGTAGAAGGATGATTGTCCTGAAGTCTACAGCTCCTACAAGGCATGAGTCTTTCACAATGACTGACCTCAGCCATTTATTGTACCTTCTGATTTTCTATTTTGCTGCCTGGGGACAACTACCAAATTACAGTTAGAAGTTAAAATATTCCATAGGGCTAGCTTTTTATACTAAATGCACTAAGAGCTGGTAAATACTACAAAACCGACGATAGTCCCAGGCCTATTTCTACCTTCAAAGTCACAGAAATGGTCTACTATCTATATGGACTTCTAGCCGGGGGAAAGGAAGAGAGAGTTCATCCCAGTTGGCACAGCAGTACAATAAAGGCAAAACTGAACACAAGTGGGCCATAGGGTTAAAACATCATAAAAGTTGGGCAGGATACCAAATAATATGGCCAAAGCCATATTCTGGAATCACAGCCATCAAAACAAGTACGATCATCAGAAGACATGTGGGAGGGGAGCACCCAAGATAAAAGGCAGGGGAATGGAAAGGACATAGATGCTCTCAAAGTCAAATCCAGCCCAGGGTCATCTCTTTGGCCAGCAGGGACCCCATTGTCAGCCTTTTAAGGAAGCTCAAGGCCTTGCCTACAGGTGTGGGACTTGGGTCCTTGGCAGGGGGGTAAGTTCAAGAGGAATGTTGTCCATGGGGGTTTTGTGCTGAAGTAAGTGTCCCGGGGCTGGATGGACCAGCGAGGGCACTAACCTAGGACAGCTTCCAATAGCATAAATGGAGGAAGAATCCAATCCCAATCAGAGGGAGGCAAGCTCAAACTGCTGAGCCAAACTGCTGAACAGATTCCCAAACTCCTGACCTGGGAACAAACTGGGATTCTCTATATAGAATGGGCTAATGAAAGATGACCAAGCCAAGGCTGTGAAGGGGAGGGACTGGGGTGGGTTGAATGGGGCTGGCTATGGACACAGGGATGGCTTTATGGGCTAGTATTCAGCAATAAGCACCCTGCTTTGTAATCATGTAGCTTTCTGACAGACCTAGCCCAGGACTGGGGCTGCATAGCTGAAAGCATTCTGCACTCAGATTAGCAAATTATCCCTGGAGGAAACAGGCCAGGAAACTTCTAAAATGAAGAGGCAGCAAGGGAGGCCACCTTCCTGAGAGATTTGCCACTGCTGAAACAGAACCTGCAGCCCTTTGGCACTCACATCTCTGCTCTGCAGAACCAGAAATAAATAGCAAAGGCCACTGGGCTTCGGCTTCATTTATTATTATTCAGAAATAGCACTGCAGAGCTTTCTCAAAGTCAGCTGCATGATGTAGCTAGCCAATGCTGCAAAATGACTTATGGGACAGGAGAGGAGCTATTCCCATGACCACTGTTATTGCAGACCCAGTCAGAAAACACTACAGGGCAAGGAAGGCACATAACTTTATTTGGCCACTGAACTTAATAAACGTAAGAGCAGGGCATAGTTGGAAGAAGGAACATGTCCAAACTAAGGTTTACAAGGCTAAAGGAAAGGGACCAAGTCCTCCAGCAATATGAGCATCACCAGTAAACTAACAAAGGAGTGAAGAGAGGAAGAGACCAGAGAAGAATTTCCAGGCACCAGTTAGATGCATAGAATGAAGACCCATCCCTAGACATTCACTCCTTGAACAAGCATATCCTGAATGGCAGGTGGGAGACCTTGCATCTGAGACATGGCTCTCTTCCTGAGGCATTAGGTCAGAGAACATATAAAAAAGTAGCTGGTCAAAGAGTACACAAAAAAGTATCTAGAGAATCACATATTAAAGTGTCTGCTTCCATCTGGCCTACAGGGACAGATCATTGAGCACCCAAGACCTATTTGGAGAAGACGCTGAAAGGAAGTGCTTCAAACTGAAGAGGCAGAGGTGCATGAAATTACTCTTTCCTTGAGAGGCACCGTCTCTTTGGGGTCCCCTGTCGTGATGTGATTCCTACTTGCCTAGTTAGACACTTCCTGTATAAATGAAGAGAAGCCACACTCTCATGCTTTGTAGGTGCTGGTAGGGCCAGAACGCTCACATCCTAGAGATGTAACTGCTAGGTTCCAACATGATGTTTTACAGGCCATAGTAGATAAGTCAGTTTCCATGGTTTCTGGAGCCCATGGGTGTATATGTGCGATGGAGGGTACAGAGCAGTGCTCTATGAGGGAGTCACTTGAGTTGAGTCAGTAAAAAGCTGGGTTTCTCCACCATCCTACAGGCAGACCCATGAATCCAGATGGCTTTCCAAGAGCAAGGGTGCGGTGGCCCACAAACACATCCGCCCCCAATCACCAAGCCTGCTGTGTCTGACTATTGGTGAGGCACTGAGGTCCCCACATGCATTTTAGGAAGATGTCATTCATACAGCCCTGGACCACAGGCTGCAAGTGAAACCAGCATTTCCTTCAAACGCTGCTAGCAGAGCCCTCTGCCTTGTTGTAGCGTGGGCAGGACAGCTGGAGACACTCGGGCTCCCACAGCCAGGCTCAGCAGGCCGCAGAGCCAGAGCTCCTGCTTCCCACAGTCTGACCTGGCTAAAGGGTAAGTCCCAGACAGAGCTCAGGACGCTATCTGGACACAGGCCTGGGCCTGGTCAGCTCTCGGTCTACCACGGGCTAGGTCCCAAGCCCACCAAAGTGAGGCTCCCGGGGCAAAGCCTATCCCCCAAGGACTCTCCTTTTCTCCCTGCCCAGCCCTGCCCAGCTCTGTGTCTCCCTAGTCATGTGAGGCCGCTCCCTGTGGGACCCTGAGCTACATCCAAAGGCCTTTGTTAAAATTTTGAAATAGGATCTTATTCAGTTGCTAAATTGCCAACCAAGTTGCCAGGTGGGTTTGAATTAGTGATCCTCCTGCCTCAGCTTCCTAAAGTGCTGGGATTATAGTTGTGCATCACCACACCCAGCTAAAATGCCTCGTTCTTAAACTCTGCTCTGATGACTGGACTTGAGAAGGCCATCTGCTTCCTGCCAGGACCTCGCCATCTGATCACGTGGCCAACAGCAGGGCGTACAAGTGAGTTCAGAAGTGAACCTAGAAAAACCCTGAAACTCACATGTTTATATCCACTCAATCAGAACGAGAGCAAAAGAAATAGTGAGACAATCAGTGGCATTTTTACTTAAGTGAGCAATCACGGGCACTGTGTAATTAATTTCCATTTACCACCCTTTGCTTGCTAAAATTTTCTCAAGATTTCTTACCCCTGCAGTTTTCCATGACACGCGTATGAGTTTGCTCTGCTTTGCTGCAGATACTGTGTCCATGGAGAGGCTGATTTCCCCTGTGTGTAGGATCTCCATTACAAGGCGGCTATTTGTCTAATTTTATGGCTCACAGCTGGTAGCCCCTGCTTCTTGTCTTACAGTTGCTGCAGAAATGCAGCAGCATATGCTGTGCCAGGAGTACAAGTCCAGCGCCCCTTGTGTAACCCAGGCTGTGGGCACCCTGAAATGCTGTCTCACGAGCCCTCCCCCTATGCAGAGGGAGCCACGCGACTGGCCACATTCTCTTTGGCAGCTGCCTGCTGGGTTTTGTGGGAGTCACCAAGACCTGGCTTGGCTTTGCATTGCCTCCTGGTGTCATACCACCCCCCCAAAAAAAAGAGCCTTAGGAGGCTCAAGAACCTGTGTTTTGCCTCAGCTCCCTCCACCTATCCCAAGTCATGCCACCAAAATCTTTTCACCCACTCGTCTTCATTTTTCTCTCTTTTCCTCGCTTTGGGTCCAGTTCCTTCTGTTTCACTGACATCTGCCCTTGAGGAATGAGCTCCCAGGCCAGAGCTGGTATGCCCACAACTCAGGGAGAGGCTGTGGAGACAAGCCTTTGATCTGTTTAGTGTCATGAAGACAGGTTTCCCCACTGCTCTGCAGCTGCCACGGAAGGTGGTGCAGCTCTGGGCTCAGACAAGGAACCCCATGCATTCGAATGGAGACTCTGACATACAGGGTGACCCACCTCCCTGGTTTGCTCAAAACAGTCTCTGTTTCAGCACTGAGAGTCCCACAGTCGAAGAGGAATCAGGTCACCCTTCTAGGGCACAACTTCTTAACCACTTGGCCTGGCACTGCTCTCTCGTCCTGGCATGGGACAGTGTTAGATTGGTTCTCCCAAAGTAGAGCCTGCGGTAGGGACCTTTGGGTTTGCAGAGGGAGGCTGGTGAGTGCTTCCTGCCAGGAAGAAAGGAAGGAGGCAGGGCAGGGAAGAGGCTCAGTCAGACCCTGCAGGGCTCTCTGGAGAGTGAACGGTACCTCAGGCCTTCCTTCTGAGACAAGTCGTGGCTTTTGGACACCCCCTGCAGTCAGGAGCCACCTGGCCTGGCCACAGCAGGGTGAGGCAAAGTCTCCCAGGCAGCCTGGGAACAGCAACGTCAAGGAGACTGGTGCAGCTTTGAGCTCTGGCCAGCACAATTCAGCACCACTCAGCACCACTCAGCACCAGGGGCAGGTGGACTGACCAGCAAAGGGGATGTGGGTGCGTACCAACGTGTCCACTGTGCCACGCAGGGTGCGTGGCCTGTGAAGGGAGCACCCTTGACATCTTTGCCAGCCAAGCTGCAGCTTCCTTCCCACAACCTCAAGTTGTATCCAAATCTTACAAGGGTGGTTCTACCTTAGTTGTCTCATTCACACTCTCGGAACTGACCTGAGACCATTCTTGGTGAGGGCCTGAGCCCTATTAGAACTTTCCAGTTTCCTCCAGAGAATCTTACCTTTGGTTATGGCTTGTTGAAGCCAGAGCCTCCTAGAGTCATAGTTGGGGATTTTTCCGAGGTGGCTGGGTCTAGAGTGTATGACGCTGGAATTGATTCATGGTACGATGCTAGGCTCAAGGGCACTAGGATTAAGGGTGTGAGTGCTACCTGCCCTAAGTAGTCTGGATAAGACAAAAGGGGCAGAAAGGCGCTGTTAACATCCCTTGTTGCTTTTGCTGTCTTTGCCTGCAATGAACTTTCTCTTCTGTGACAACCCTCTGCCATGCCACTCTGCCTTGGAGCCAGCCAACTATGGACTAAATCCTCTACAAATTGTGAGCTAAATAAACTTTTCCTCCCTTAACTTTGGTGTTGGGTATTTTCTTTCAGCAAAGAGGAAAAGTAACTAAGATACCCTTGTCCTTGAGCCACATCAGAATGGTATTGTGCTTTGAAGCTGCTAAAGCCTTGGATCTATGATCCCTACCTCGGCCTGAGTAAATCTATATAACCCAAGCCACAGCTTCCTGCAGGTGTTCTGACCCTCAGCTAGACCTGCTGGACAGAGACACAGATGAATGGAGCCCCAGATCTCTGAACACTGCAGGACAGAGATGCTCTCCCCTGGTCTTGCTTGACCAGGGTGACAGGCTCAGCCTACCATGGATGTTCCACCCTGCCTTGCACTGACCTAACTGGATTCACATAGAGTTGATATCACAAGGCTTTTAGAAATGTAGTTTTTAAAGCCATCCAAAACATACACATTACGGCCCTTACAAAAAGTGCCATTAGTGCCCTATCCATATTCTTGTGGCCTCCTCCCTTCAAATGTGGCCCTCATCACCACCATGTCAAATTGCTAGGACCTTGGGCCACCGGTTTTATTCAAAACTACAAAAAGCTGCTCTGTCCCAGCAGCTAGAGAGCCAAAGTGCTACAAATTAAGAGCTGCTGCAAGCAGCGCCAAACCAGGGACTAATGGAACTGGTGTGTAAACACCCAGGTCCCCTCATCTCTCAGTGGGGATGATCTAAGTCGTGTGCTTTTCACCCATTGCCCAGTTTTCCTGTAAAATTAGGCTCCACCTACCCGCCGTGGTGCTGGCAGTTCTCACTTTTGGGATCCTTTCCTAGTCTGATTTCCCCACCCTGCTAGCCTGTTAGGAACTTCCTAAAGTCTATGCAGCTGAATCCATGTCTCGGGGTCTGTTGCTGGGGAACAGCTTCAAGGCAAAGCTGGAGGAGTCAGGACCAGCCACATCCCATAGGACTTAGGCAGTTGGAGGTGGCTGTCCCATGTCCTGAGCCCAGGGCTCAGGATCCACGTGGGAACGGCTTTGCATGCTGCCCCTGCTGCACTGAGCGGCTCTGGGGAAGAAGCCCCTGACTGACCCAACATCCTCCCAGAGCATCGGAGGCCCCATTAGGATTCACAGGCTCTTTCTACTCTCCCTAGAGGCCATTTGATCCTGGGAGGTGATTTTAATCACAGATTTGATCATCCTACAGACATTCCTTGTTCACATTCACGCTTCTCCAGGTCCCTCAGGCCCTTTAACAATATTAGACTACAATTTCAGGTTTATATAATTTGGTGCTTAATGCCCCTTACTACTAGGCCAGAACAACTGAAGTAACTTGCTGAAGTGTTGGCTTCACATCAGAGCCCCACCCTCCAGGCCTGTGGCTGCGCCCCGGGCTCCAGCGTGGGAGCAGAGGCAAAATAGGAAGGACAGCTACTCCCAGCTTCAGCTCCTCAGAGGAGGTCACTTACCTCTCAGTCTTACTCCCCAAATCTATGCACCCCCATACTGTCCTGCCCACCTCATTCCCATGCCCCATAGTGCTCAAACCAGAAACCTGAGCTGCATCTTCAATTCTTTCCTCCCCTTCACCCCCATGTCCAACTCATCAGCAAGTCGAACAGCTCTCCCGCCCATCCGCTTTTCCTACAGCACCACAGTTGGACCCTGCCATGCCTGGTCTGAAGTATTGCAATAGCCACCTGAGAGATTTCTCTACAGCCACCCTTACCCACACCCAAACCACCCACCCCAGAGTGGCCAGGGTCTTCTGAAATGCCAATCAGCCCATCCCTTTCTGTGTCTAAAACTCACCAGTGCTCTTAGCACTGAGAGTAATCTTCTTCAAGGGCCTGTATGCTGGTCCCTGCCCAATTCTCCAGCGCTGTCTCAAGTTGTCCTTTCCCTTTCTTACCACCCTCCAGCCACACTTAACTTCTTGTGGCCCTGAGAGCATGGCAGGCTCTCTTCGCACTCGGGCACTGTGCATGTGCTGTTCCCTCTACCAGGAATGCTTTCCCATGCTCTCCATGTGGCTGCCTCCTTCCGTCCTTTCCAGCTCAGACAGGCCTCCCCTAGTCACCTAACCTGAAGCTCGCACCCCTGCATTTGACTTACTTCATATCACTCTGTTTTTATCTATTAAGGCATTTATCATGGTCTATAACAATTTATTTCTTGTCTGTCTCCCACACCAGACTGTGATCTCTGTAAGAGAAGCAACCAATCATGTCAGTCTCAAATTCCAAGACTATATCAACCCAGCACACTACAGGCCAGGGATGACGAGCCTTTTAGAGACGAATGCCCAAACTGCAACTCAAAACCCACTTATTTATTGCAAAGTGCCAACACTGCAATTAAACCTGAATACTGAGGTTTTAGTGTAGAAAAAAAAAACTCCTACTTTAAGATCTTCTGTCTTAAAAGGAAAACAACACACATGCCATAGGTTTGCCAACACTGCTATAGGCTGTATATTAGTTTTTCAGTGCTGGCTAACAAAATACAACACAACATTATTATTCCAGTTTCTGTAAGTCATAAGGCCAGGCACAGCATGGCTGGATTCTCTTCTCAGGGTTTCACTGGGCTGAAATCACACATTGCCCAGCACTGTAGCTCTTATCTGGGGCACAGGTTCACCTTCAAGTTTTCTAGTTGTTCCCCAGTTCACTTCCTTGTAGTGGAAGGACTTACATCCCTGCTTTCTGCCAGCTGTCAGCCAGGGCTCCACTCAACATCTACAGGCTGTCCACAGTTCCCTGTCGTGTGGCCCCTGCTGGCAGTTCACAGCATGGATGTCTGCCTGCTTTCAGGCCACCAGAGCACATCTCTGACTTCCCCTGGCTGATGAAAACCTGGCTTCCAAAGGGCTCATGTGATTAGGTGTGGCCCACCCATCTGATTGAGGATCTTAATTAAATCAGCAGCATCCCATCACAGCTGTACCCTGATTAGTGTTTACTAAATAAGTGGGAAAATATGTGTGCACCTGGGGCCAGCAATCTTGAGAGGCTACCTTAGAATTCTGCTTATTCCGTGATCGATAAACATTCGCTGAATGAAAGCCTGGATTTCCTCCTAGCCACCTATTTGTATAAATAGTTCCTCAAAGCCCATGCGAGGCAGTTTCTAGGTACAAGGAAGGCAGTTTAAAAAAAGAAGTCTCCCAGGAAATACAAGAAGGAGCCTGGAGTTGGGAGATTCAGGATTAAGCCCCAGCTCTGCCACCATCTTGCAATGAGAAGTTCGGTAACTCTGTTAGCTCCTCTGACCCTCAGTTCTTTGACCTGTGAAACGAGTTTAAAATACCTACATCATGGAATGGAAGAGATTAAATCCATTCCCCTATCCCCTGCACTCAGGTATTCTCCCACCCTTGTATCCATGCATCCGTTCACCCACTTATGTTATAATGGCAAAGCAAGGGCATGGGAGGGGTTTTTCCTGCCCCACAGAATTCAGGAATTCAGCAAGCAACTCTCTACCCACCGCCAGTCTTAGGTGTCATAGCAATATGATGCACACAGGTTCAGCGACAGCCACTGGGCATCTAGGACAGTAGGAATTCACTCCAGGAGGATTAAACAACAACCTTGAGTGTTCTCTTCAGAGAAAATAAAATCACTTCAGCCAATTTCTCAGCCTCATGCCTGAGCAGCCCTGGTCAGGAACACTCGACAAACAACTTTGTTTTTCTTGATTCTCTGCATTAGTTCTTATTTTGAAGCCAAATTTGACAACAGAGACAAGTTTGCAGGCATGCTCAGTCCTAGGGAAGGGGCCGGTGACTTGGCCAGGAGCTTCTGTCAAGGCGGAGAACGTGGTCTCTTCTTTGGTGTCTTAGTACTTTTGGGCAAGGGTGGGGAGCCAGTGCTGCCACTGGGCAGCCTGGCTAAAGTCTGCCCTGTGTTGCTGGAATTTCGTGTCGCATAAGTGAGTGTCATTTGGTGACAAGTTAATTCCTTGCTATTGTCTGGGTAAAGAACCCTCTCTCCACCTCCTGATCTCATCGGCAGGATCCTGGGATCAATTCCTCCCTGAGACTCGGGTCAGGGACTCTGCCAAGGAATGCTGGGAGCCTTGCCTTCCCCATTAACCTTGCTGCAGATACTCTTTTTAATTTCCATTTGGCTCGGGGCCCATGCAAATGCTGAGCCCTGATCTAATTTCTGATTCATTTCTGTCACCCATCAAATTCACCCAGTGAGGAAGGGGTTGGAGACTTGGGTGTGCGCACCTCCTTCCCCACAGGAGAGAAACACAGGACCTGGGATTTATTCCTGGGTCTTGTTTGGTGTTGGCATGCTATGATTATTTACTCTTGGGTGGTGACTGCACACCATCAACCACAACTGCCCCAGACACACTCCACGGCCATCCTTGGGTGGCAGAGTGAGAAGAGGGTGCAGGAATCAGGCAGGCCACAGTGAGCCATGGGACATCCAAATGACAGCCACCCAGCCTGGCTCAGCCCACTGCAGGCCAGAGCCCTGCCTCCCTGCCTCATCTCCTCCCAGTTCCAGATGAGATGGTGACACACTGGACTGACAAACTGTATCTGTGGCCTGGTCAGCCTTCTCAGGTTCTGGTCACTCCCTCTCTGACTCCTGGCCAGGCCCAGGGGACCTGATGCAAGAATTACCTCTGACCCCAAGATTTAGGGAGATCCCCAAGAATGGGATCTGAGCAATCACCCAGGGACACAATCTACACCATGGCTATAAGACCATGTGCTTCTCTGAAAAAGCCCAGGGCGCCCTTGCTGGATCACTGGAACTCATCCTACGGCCAATGCCCGCAGATGTCCTCAATTTGGGCCCACAGTGAAGATAGCCACACACAAGACTACTCAAAGGAGTATGCACAGGAGTAGCTAATCAGCTTTTCTGGGGGTGTCTGCTTTCTGTGGTGTGGAAAATGAGCAATTATGAGATGGAGAAGAAGAGACTAGGGAAGTGTGGTCAGGGCCACCTGGTAAAACAGCATTTCAAGAGAAAGTTCCTGCTTCTTAAAGGGAGGGTGAAAAGTAGCAGAAGCGACAACCAGGAAGGCCAGGTGTGTCTGACCCGCCCCCACGGCTTGTGCAAACCACCCAACAAAAGTGTGGATTTCCCACTTGAACAAAGGGCAAGTCCTGCAGGCTGGCAATAAGCCAAGCCAGTACTGGCTGCCCCTCTTGTCAAGTCTGGGCTTATCCTCTTGTGCACCAGGGCCCCCAGCACTGCCCATGACTTTGCATCTATCCCACCTCCCATTTTACACCATCTGTCAAGCCTTTGTAGTTGACTGTGCTTAGCACCCCTGAGTACAGAGATCAAGTGCTTTAGGGTCTGGAGCTGGATCCAACTGGGGTTCAAATGCTGGCTCCACCAGATCCTCAGTGTTCCCATCTGTGAAATGAGCATGATAACCGTAATCCCTCCCTCTGATGGTTGTGCTTAGGGTT
The DNA here is from genome assembly GCF_000247695.1 of Heterocephalus glaber. The sequence goes on from NW_004624766.1 coordinate 3,453,648, forward strand.
AGACAAACTAACATTTGAAAGATGCTTAGTTAAAACAAATGATAGGTCTTGTTGCTATTCTGCTTAGACTGACGATATGCCAGCCTGGGCTTGGGGTGTGTAAATGCACATGGGAGACATTTATTCTGACGATCAATACTTGAAACAGCTCTGTGTTCAGCCACATGGTGTTCAAGGAAGCAGGTGACTGCCTTCCCTGTGACATTCCAGCCCTCCTCCCCATCTCTCTGTTTCCATTCCATTGTCAGAATCATTGAGTCCTCACAAGGAATAAGGCATTGGGTAAGGCCATGTGGAAAAGAGAGAGGAATCAAAGAAGGAGAAGGCTCTGCTCCAGGGCTGAATTGCTTTTGAGGCTCAGTTTCCTCAACTACAAGATGGGAAGAAATATTGAAAACATTAGATGGTGTGCAAAAGTGCCTAGCACAAGTGTCAGGAAGACAACAGCTGCCCAGTAACTATTGCATTGACTCCTCTAAAGTCCAGTTAGGAAGACACAGAAAAAGAGGTGGGTTCTGTCTTGTTCTCCACCATCGTCTTCATAGACCTGGATCCCTTTCAAGCCCCAAGGCCCAGCTAGAATGCCAAGTTCTCCTAAAAGCCTCCACTGAGTGACACCCCTCTCCCCTGGGCTCTGTGGCACAGTCTCCTTCACCTTTGGCCCTTCCCACTTTGCATCATGTGTTGCAGCTATTTGTGTTTTATGTCTGCTCTAAGCTGCCAGCTCTCTCATCCCTCACATTCTGTGACCGTTTGTGGAAGGAATGAATGAGTCCACTAGCAAAGAACTGGGCTGAGGACTCTTGAAGCTCTGCCACAAACTAAGTGTGTGACACTGGAAAACTCAGATCTTAGTTTCCTCCCTAGTCAACTGAGAAGCTTGCACTAGGTTTTACAGCTGCCTGCTTCAAGTTGCCCAGTGCCCTTAAAGGTAAGGGAGGGAATTCACAAAGTGAACCAGGTCATCTTCCCCAATCCTATGCCAGGTGCCCAATAGAGAGCCACTTAAGCCCAGGAGAGGTCACTGAAAGTCACAGTATGGGGATTAAGGATGGAAAAACAAAGAGAACCACATATTTTGGTATATAGGCTGTGCTCTGCTTGGTTGGCTAAAAATCAAGCTCCCACTCCAGCTGCACAAGGGGCCTCAGGAGGAAACCCCACAATGGGCCTTCCAGTAAATGCTGTTTCAAAAGTGCCTTCCTGATCTCTGAGCTGACATCTTCCAGGGTTCCTCATGTTCAAGAGCCTCCTTCCTTTAAATCCCACCTACACCTTGAGCTCTGAAAACACTGGGCAGTGCACATCTGTGCCAAGTGAGGGCCATGGAGTCTGTCCCCCTACCTGTCAGCATCCCTGGACTATTGCTCGCCAGAGGCAAGAGCCACAGCTAGTGAACTGTGGCCTCCCCTCTTGGAACTTGGGCCGGATCCTCCATTTGTGGAGTGAATGCATGAGGATGAGAGTAGGGGCAACAGGAGGTATAAGTCCTCTTAGGCCTGAGCAGACAGGTGAGGCAGTCCCTGAGAAATAATAGAGTTGGCTCCATAACTTAGGGCCCTTGAGATTAAGACCTTAATGAAAAGCAATTTTAAAACCTGCTTCCCTCATCTCCTAGAAAGAGCAGGCTTCTGTTGAGATATAACACAGGTAGATCTGCACCTGCTGGGGGACCCTGAATACCCCACCCATCCTTTGTATCAGCTTCCCCAGCCCCAGCACCATCTCCCACACACCTGACCATCAACCAGGGAGCTGGTCATCTTTCCTGAGCTCAGAAACAAACCATCCAGGACAGAAATAGGCAGCAGCTTTGGTAGTCACGAGACCCAAATCTTGTTCGTATGCTTCTCTTTCTGCTGAGCATGCAGACCCTCTGCTCCTGGAGGACACTTGTGTCGCTGCACAGCTTGGGGCACTCATTGTGGAAATCAATTTCACTGGCAGGCAAAGATTTCCTATCAACAGTGTTTGAGTCTATTTTCTGCTGCTATAACAGAATACCTGAGTCCGGCTGTCTTATAATGAATAAGTGGAAAAAAACATGTTTGGTTCAGAGAGTTCTAGAGTTGGAAAGATCAAGGCTGAGGAGCTGCATCTGGTGAGGGATCATAACATAACAGGAGAGAGAGAGAGAGAGAGAGAGAGAGAGAGAGAGAGAGAGAGAGAGAGA
>NW_004624766.1:3455920-3593459 GCF_000247695.1 Heterocephalus glaber
AGAGAGAGAGAGAGAGACTAAGAAGGTGGTAGAAACTTTAAAAAGTGGGATCCATGGGGGAGGTCTTCCAGTCACTGGAGATGTGCCTTTGAAGGGGACAGCTGGGCCCTGGCCATTTACTCTTCTGCAATTTTTCATCCCAGTACTGAGGTGAACAGTTTCCTCCACCACACCCTCCCTGCCGCAATGTGCTGCTTCACCACAGGTCTACAGCAATGAGCCCAAATAGACCTGTGACCCTAAATAAACCCTTCCTCTGTATAAGTTGATTGTCTCAGGTATTTTGTAACAGTAACAGAGAGCTGACTAATACCATCTGAATTCATTTCTTTTATTAAGAAACCACTCTTTCGATAATTAGCACACTCCTAGAATAGCACCATTAATTCATACACAAGGACATAGCCCTCATGGCCTTTTAAGCTCTTAAAGGTCCCAGCTCTCAACACTATTTCATTGGGGTTAAGTTTCTAACACATTCAAACCATAGCAAGCAGAATGTGTTTGATTTGTTGGAGTTTCAGCTATTTTAAATAATTTGGAAAGCAGTGGGCAGAGCCCAGCTTATAAGGAGGGTCATGTATTTAGCTGTACTATTGTCAGATCTAAAGTTTGTCTTTTCAAGCTGCTGAGTAAGATAGGCTGTGGGCCAAGAATGTACAAGGAGACCTTCCTGGTGGCTGTACTGCAGGCCCGAGCAGTGTGCCTTGGCTTTTCTCAGGGACAGCTTGACTCCCAGCTGCTGGCAACAGGGCACCTCACCTGAGGGCAGGAGACAGCTCTCTTGACTCACTCCCACACTCAGCTCTAGGGTCCTGTTCTGGGAATTTCCCCTCCAACAGATGGTCTTGCAGCTGACCAGAGAATGAGGATCTTTTTGTATTTGATTCCTGCTATCTTTGTTTATCAGAAACTGGTCACCTTGGCTAGTCTGTAAACAAAGTGATCCAAAGCCCTTTTATTACCCTTTCTTTAATGAGCTCATGGGAGCTCATAAGCCAAAGAGAAGGCAGGTGCTTCATCCTCCAGGTGCCGTCCTTGATTGGCCCTGAAGTATGTCAGGGAGTTACTGATTCTGTAAGGCGGTTTCCTTTATCTGGTGATGGGGCCCAAGAGGGTGATGAGCTACCTACCTACACTGCTGCTAGACTCCAGCAGGCTCCATGGTGTGGTGTGCTAGGACCTCAGCAGAATGGCCAGGACAGAGAAGATGCTGGAAATGTGCAGGCTTGGATCTGGAGAAACTGACAGAGATCTGGGGCTGTGTGCCCGGGGGTCTGCACACTCAGGTCTCACTAACAAAAGATGCTCATTTCAGGAGCTTATCAGTGGGAAGTTCCAGCTCCCAGGAAAGGGGATTAGACCATGGGAGCAGAATCCCAGGGTAGTGATACAGGAAATAGTCCACCCACCTCTAGGAAGAGAGTTGCTCAGGGCCAGAGCGGGAGCCAAGGCCCAGCTACGGGACTGAGCAGGTTGTCAGAGCAATGCTCCACTCCACATTTAAGCAGGGAACTGTAGACTGGTAGTAAACACAGGCAGAAGACCAAGGACAGGACCAACTCGAAGAAGCTAGAAGAAAGTTGGGGCTTGTAAGCCAGCAGGAACAGGGAAGTCACCCTAAGCTGTAGCAGCTCTGTGAAGGCCGGGCCACCCACTGGGAAGAAGAGGCTGCTTCTAGTCTCTGCAGAGGTCAGGGCCAGTCACCTGCTCTGATACGGCACTTTGATGTCCCTTAAGTAGTGTGCCCCCTGGGACACCAAGCTTAAAAAGGCATTTCTGAGACAGGCTCATGGGAAGATGCAGTTTAGCAGGTGGAGAGCAGGGCTACATTTTAAATCCCCATGAGGCCTTGGTCTGGGTGCCAGGTGAAGGGTACAACAGCGGAACCATATGAGGCAGTCCTGAGATGTGGATTCAGGATACGGACACTGGCAATCTGTCAGAGATATGTACTCAATTACCTTCCATCCCGAGTCACTGGCCTGGAGCCGGGGCTTAAATCAGCAGGGAGAGGAAGCATGTGCTACTTGGAGCATCCAGGAGCTTAAGAGTCACATTAGTCATTAAGAACGGTTTGGGCGAGTGCTACTGGATGGCACTAGAGGACATGGATCTATGGCTGTGCCTGGAGCAACTCCCAGGCCTGGCGATAAACAATGTGGTGGGCAGCAGCAACCGCAGGCAGCAAGGGACAAAGGTGCACACCCGGGACCCTTGCAGAATACTTAACCTTAACCTCTACATTGCTGGCACCTACTGTCAGTTGCTGGTTGGCCTACCCTAGGCACATGGCTGAAGGAACATGGGTGGGCAGTGACAAGAAGCATTAGGCTGAGCAGGCAGGGAAGGCTGGGGCTGACAGCTCATGTGCTTGGCTGTGTAAACACCTTTAAGCTGCCTGAGTCTTGGTTGTAATTCAATTAGCTATATGGGATTCTTTAAGCTTCATAAAGCACATAAAGGACCATTCTTTTCCTCTGCTTTTAAAGTTTTTGCAGTTATTCCAGCTGCATGCAAAGCTGTTGGTAGTTTTACAGCCTGGAATGAGCATCTCTTGTGTAGGACAGCATCTTTGAAACATTAAACAATGATTAGGCAGGCTCTGGGCCAAGGGACAATGGGGGTTTTACAGGGGTGGAGGGGGACTCAGCAGCTGGTGTCAGCAAGCAATCTAGGAGCTCTGATTCTATTTCATCACCACATTGTGATTTTTCTTACCAACAATTAAAAATAACAATGATTCAGAGTTGCGCAATTACTTGTCATTCATCGGGATATTGAAGGTGTCTCCAGGTAGTGGTGGGTGGTAAAAGAGGCTCGAACTACTGTTAGGGAGGTTTGCTCACCATTGTTCACACCAGCACACATTACTATGGGTGCATATGTGCTTGCACGCACACACACACACACACACTATTTACACATGCTCACCATTGCATGGCTACATATGCACAGGTCCACATCCACACATCTACACATCTGCATGGACACATGTGGACACACAAAAATGTAAGTATATGGTTGCACATGTGTGCACAAACACATATGTACACATGTACATGCACACATGTGACCATACACACTCATGTACAATGCACATGCATTCACTCACATACAATGTTCATTCACAGACATGTACACACATACACACACAGGCAGGCCAACTTCTCCCTATTTCAAAAGAGAAGGAAGCCACCTCTCTTTTACAAGGTGACCTAAAGCATGGCTGGTAACTTGTCAATACCTCTCACCCCCACCCAAACCTAGAAGCAAGCATCTATGTAACACATCAAGCTCCAGCAGAGGAGACGGCTGGGCCATTTTCTCAAGCTCCTTATTTGTCTCTTTCGTCACTGGCCCTGCTGCTCAGCATCTCTCTCCCAGAGGGGACAGAGGAAATGAATGAGGACAAAGCTCAAATAAATCTTTTGGAATCAGGAACTTAAGATGCACCAAAGGCAGCCCATTTAATGGTCAAGTGTGTAGGCTCTTAAACCAGGCAGTCTGGGTTCAATTTCCAACCTCTGTGTGACTTTGGATAAGTTCCATAAATTCTTTGTGCCCGTTTCCTTGTTACACACAACAACACTGACAATGGTTTTCACCACTCTCATAGGATATTGATTAATTATAAGAAGTACTCAAAAGAACTCTGGCACATGTGAGTCCTCGGTGAGCTGGGGGGCCTGGTAAGGACTCCGTCTACCTGGGGGCACAGGAAAGTCATTCTAGGCCCAGGTCTGGAGAAATGGGGGTCAAACACCATCCGTGGCCAGAGGCAGAGCTGGGTGGTGGTCTAGCCAGCACCTGGAGGTCAGCTGGGGGAGTCCTTCCGGCCCAAGCCTCACTGAAGTAGATCCAGGACTCCAGCCATCGCCTGTACCCAAAAGGGTCCCTGTGTGGGGCTAATCCACAATGGAACGTCAGGACATAGGCCTAGCATTTTAGGGTGTGTAGCAGTCATCTGGCTCTGGTCTGCCTTCCCCCAAGAAGCAACAGGATGGGCTGCTGTCAAGGGGGAACCAGAGAGGAAAAGGCCTGTATCTACACGTTCGCAAGGCCCCAGCAGTGTGTGAGAGGAAACATGGGTTCCAGAGTCAGAGGATGTGGGTTTGCGGTTCTGCCCTTCTCAACTGGTACGTGGCCTTGGGCACTGATCAATTGTTTTTTCCTCACCTCTCTGAGACTTAGCTTCCTCACCTGATAGAGAACTGACTGCTTCTCTGGGGGACTGTGACTATTCTTTTGTCCACAAAATTGAGTGTGTGACTTCTATGAGATAGACAGCTAGACACTGAGAGGACCGCGTGAGGGTCCCTCTCACCCAGTCTATTAAACTGCCTACAGTGATCAGGAAGGAAACACCCAGATAAAATCCAGTGAGGTAAAGTGGAGCCAGGACAGGTAAGCCACTGATACAGTTCCCTCACTCAGCCTGGGCAGAGCACAGAACAACTGGAGTCTTTGGGGACACAATGGCCCTATTTTCTGACCCTAGAAGCTTGGAGCTAAGCAGCAGGCTGGGATATGACAAGACTTTAATTCCCAAAAGAAGGTTAATGTCATGGTTTATATCTAGATGGCCCTCCAAAGCCTCATGTGCTCATAGGTGGGGCTTTGGGGAAATGACTGGAACATGGGGGATGAGTCCACTGATGAGTTTATAGCTAAACGTGATATTGGGAGGTGAAGCCTGGCTGGAGGAGGTGGGTCACTAGTGCCATGGCCTGGAAGGCTCTATCTTCCTCCTTCCTCCCTTGATAGCTCTGTTTCCTGCCTTCCATGCCATGAGCAAACTTCCTTTCCCCTGCCCTCCTGCCGTGCCACCCTGCCTTGGAGCCAGCTGACTATGGACTGAAACCTCTACAAACTGTGAGCTAAATAAACCTTTCCTTCTTTAAGTTGTGAGTGTCAACTATTGTGTCCCAGCAATGGGAAAGTAACTAAGACAGCTAAGCAGGCTACATGCCCTGAGCCACCCGACTCAGGGCTGCCTGGCTGTGGGTCACCATACCCACATACAGTGCACAGAAGCAGGAGACCTGGATTCAGGACAAAGCAAAGGGATGCATGGGGAATGGAAAGGGCTGTGGCTGGGGGTAGAAGACCCAGGGTTCTAGCTCATCTCTGCCACACAGACTAGAGACACTGCCAGGTGTTTCCCCTACATAGGTCCTCAGTTTCCCGGTGAGAGCCAGCTGGGATTTGATTAGCTGATCGTGGGTTCTGTGGACTTCTAGCCATCTGTCTGCCCCTCTGACACTGAGGGACAGCTTCATTCTGCCTGTCTCTTGAAGTTCTATGCCTTCTCCTGGCAATAGATTTGAAAGTGTTTGTGCAAACATGGCCAGTGTGAAGAAGACAGGAGCCAGGAGCCAGGAGCAAAGGAGATCTATGGCCTGGGAGGGAGCTCAACCCCGGCCCTCAAAGATGTGATGTGCAAACCACTAACAAATGGGATCTTCTAAAGAATACTTGACATCACCATTGCTTTGATGTAGTTTTAGTCACAAAATTCAGATTAATTTTGAAATCTCAAGCGGTAGGAAGGAAAGGTGTACAATTTGGATGTTCACCAAGAGAACATTAATTCAAAAAGGAAACAGAAACTGAGTTTGTGTCCAAGAAATGTTTGTGTCCAAAGTAGGGGTAGCGGAACTGTGGGATTAGGGGTCGCTGGGACAGCTGGAGAGGGAAATTAAAAGGTCAGGTGCATTGAGCTCCTGCATCTGTGCGGCATGAATGAGCCCACAAAGTTCTTGGCACAATGTATGCAGCCACTGAAAATTTGATGGATCGAATGACTGAGTGATTGACTGAGTGAGGGAACAAGTGAATGAACATCAAGAATCAAATACGGAGCTGAAAATCCCAGGGCTTCCCTCCCTCAGAGCCTGTAGAGGTTGCATTGCTCTGTCCCAGCTAAAGACATTGGCCCACCGGGATTCACTGGAAAGCACAGTAATTAAAAGCAGGATGCTCAGAGCTCTATTCACCCACATTTTCTTAGGAGGAGGAGGAGCCAGGGGAGGGCAACATGGCTCCTGAATTGCAGAGCAGGCAGGGCTTGGAGGACTGTCCAGAACACTAGCAGAAGCTGGTGACACGGGGCAGGGAGATACAGTTTGGTCCTCTGAATCTGGGATAGGAATTGAGTTCAGGCCAAGTCCAGGAAATAGCAAGAGAGCCTCCCACCTTCTCTGCATTCCACCTACTGTCTGTCTGCATTCACACCATCTCCTTGGAAGTCTGGAAGAGGGTCCCAGAGGCCTCACTCAGTGCCTGCTGCCTGAGGGGAGCTGGGAGGAGGCCGCTGTCCCAGCGTGCCCCACTGCAGCATGCACAGAACAGTGACTCCAAGTGTCCTGCTGCCCCCAAATGCTCCAGGAAGCTGGCAAAAATGCAGATTCCAGGCCTGGTCCCAGGTCTGCAGAATGCAAATTCACTCGTCCTTTCATCGAACCAATGTGTACTGAGGATCTGCACATACCAGACACTATTCTAGATGCTGGAGCCATAGCAGGGGGCATAGACATCCCCGTCTTCCTGGAACTTACAGAAGGGTGAAGGGAAAAATGTACAAAGAAATTTGGGGAAGTAAACAGGTGAGTTCAGTCCACCAGATGGCAGTAGGTGCTACAGAAGGAAAGAATTGAGGAAAGGTGGGGAGTGACAGGCAAAAGGGCTGCCATTTAAATGGAGTGGCTCAGTGACAGCCCTAGCATGGCATTTGAGTGAAGTCCTAAAGAGGTAGAAGGGCAGGTCATAGAGGGATGGAGAGGGGCAGAGAGAGCGTTCCAGGTGGAAGGCGCAGCAGCCAGTGCCAATGTCCCGAGGCAGGAAGGGCCTTGGCATGAATCTCCATATGTCTAGTCCAGCTCAAGCACTATCATTTGAGACTGTTACTGCAGAGTGGCATTGTCCTACCTACAAGCTGGCCCTGAAAACGTGGGTTTCATCAAGGATGTTGCGAGAAGGCAGAGCTGGGGAGCCCCGCCTCTGGGAGGGCTGAAGGTCTGGAGACCGAGATGAAGACAGAAGGATTGGCTACCGTTCCCCCAGCTGGAGGAAGCCCAGGCCTGGCCCCAAGCAAAGGTGCAGCCAGGACAGCAGGGAGGAAGAAGGCACCGGCACACAGGGCTTGTGACTAGGACTGGGAAGGAGGAGTCAGTGAGTGACACACTCTGATGCTCGCTATTCCTGCTTAATTTAGAATTTTAAACACTGACGCCCTTCCATCATGCCTTACCTCATCCACGCCGCCAAACAGTCCTGGAGGTAGGTAGGAATTATACATCTCAATTTTATAGATAAGGCAAGTAGGGTTCACAGAGGTTAAGAGCACACAGCAAGACAGACGCTAGAAAGAGCCAGAACTGAAGAGCGGGCCAGATGCCAAATTCTGTGCTGTTCCCACCAGCGGGCAGGCGCCAGGAGGCAGCTGTGTCACTGCTTTCACCCTGTGTTGTCATTGTCATTGTGATTTTCATTACTGTCATTTTAACTTGCCTTTAGGGCATCCTTAGCACCCTGCTGCTTGCCCAGAACACTGGTTCCTATTCCTCCAGGTTATCCTCTGCCAGTCTGTCAGCAGACAGGGCAAGGCAGGGTCTAATGACCCCACATGGCATCTTAGGAAACCAAAGCCAGGCAGTGGCAGAACTGAGGCGGGAAATGAGCCCCCACGATCCTATTTTGTATTTATGGCAGAGGCCCAATCCGATCCATCATTCTCTCCATACTCCAGGAATGCTTGTGGAACCGAGAGGGTGAGCCTGACTGAAAATAAATCAGAGTCCTGTGCCGAGATAATGCCTGGAAGAAACAGTTCCCCAAAATGGAGCCTGCTGAGGTAGATCTGTATCCGCCTCATGCCAGACCAAGCGGTAGGAAGGGTCCTTAGTGTGTCCTAAGGCTGAGACAGTGCCCTTCCTCTGGGGACTTCAGCTCGGGCTAGTCTAGGGGAGGCCCACTCCTGCTCACCTACCTTCCCATTTGCACAGGGCACTCTGTGGACCAGACCCGGTCAGGCCCCTGCCTGCTACAAGACCCAGGACAGAGGCAATTGCTGTGCCTGCCCCCAGAACCCTCATGACCTCCAGCTGTCCCCCTGCTCAGCCATCTGTGCCCCCTGCGTGGGGGAAAGATGAGCCCTTCCTCCCTCAAGGCAACCCTGGCCTCTGGGCCCTGGGTCCATCTTCCCCTCCCTCCACAGAGACCCTGCTCCAGACCCCAGCCTCAAGGAACACAGGGCCCCCCTCTTCAGAATCACTAAGTCACTCCTCACCCCTCGAATTTTTTAACAGCTCTCTATGAGACTCTAACACGCATTCAAGGTTTTGCGCACAACCTGCCTGTTTTTCAAAAAAGAGAAGTAGAATAAAATACAATACAATAGAATTGAATAGCACAGAACAGAACACAATAGAAAATAGCAGAGTACTTTGCACATTGTAAGGTTAGGCATTATTTGTTAAAAGTTTTGTTTCAATCTTGTGTGTATGGGGATGAGTAGGTATGTCATTCTGGGTCACGATGTAAATTTATTTCTTGCTGTAGATTATAGTGATTTTTATTTTTTATTTTTGAAAAACATTGCCTCGATTCTTGCCTTAGCTTGAGATTCTCCTCCATAATCAAAATCCCTGACAGAAAACCCTGCATCCACTATCTGCTCTTCTTTGTCTGGCTTCTACAGCCCAGCCAAGCCTTTCACTAACGCTGCTTCTCACTGAGGTTCCATGCAGGGGCTTCTGCTCGGGCGCCTTGTCCTTCCACCTTCCGCAAACAGACAACTATCTGAAATTCTCTCCATCCATGGGACCATACTGTCTTCCAGATTCTTGTGGCTGTTCCTTCTCTGTCTCTCACCAGTTAGCTCATCCTTATGGGTCCTGAATATCTCACCCTCAGTGTGCTTTCAAGCTTCTGGCTTTTCTCTCTCCTCCCCTCCACTCCCTCTCCTCTTCTCTCCTGACACCCTCTCCTTGCACCAAATGATTTCATCTCCCTCCACAATACTCCAAACCCAAGTCCCCTTACTTTCTTCTCCTGAGCTCCGGTTACACAGGTCACTAGCTGTGCTCTGGGCTCCAGGCAAAGTGCTGGAGGCTGGTGGCAATGACACTGACCGGCCAATTCATAGAGGCAGGTGAGGCAAGCAGGGGTGGATTATCACCCCCTTTCACAGAAGAAGAAGCTGAGGCTGAGCAGGCTGAGGGCTCTCCCATGGTCTCTTATCTACCATGCAGAGAGTCTGAATCCATGACTTGCAGCTTCGCCCCAAAGCTCCTCCCTTCACACTGTGCACTGGACACTCGGCGTGGGTAAACGTGAAGCTACACGTTATGTATTTAGCCACAGGCTCTCAGCTAGAGCTGTGACTCATCAAGCATGCTTTTTAAAACAGTGATGTCCAGATTCTACCTCACACCTAACATAGGATCTTCTGGGGGGTACTTTGATTTATTCATTTTAACTTTAAATTTTGAGGTAATTAAAGATCCACACAAATGTACAAGAAGGTGCCATGCAGCCTCCATGCAGTCTCCCCAGTGGTAATATCTTTCACAACTACACTGCAGTCTCAAACCCAGGATACTGATATTGCTGCACTCCATGAGGCTTGTTCAGATCTCTGCAGTTATTCAGGTACTCATGGGAGTGTGCATGTATAGCTGCACACAGTTTTAGCACACATATAGCTTTGTGTAAACATTGCCACAGTCAAGATACTTAACTGTATCATCACCACAAAACCACAAACAGTACCATCACCACAGAGCTTTGGTTTTGAAGCCTCCCAAGTGAGTGATTCTTGCACACATTTTGCAGGAGTAAATACTACACCAAATCACCATTCCTCGCTCCTCCCACCTCCTCTCCCAGGGTAACTCACTCTCATCCTTTAAGTCACCCTGACTTGCAATTTGGAGTTCTCACTGACCCACCCTTCTTCGACCCACCTGCCAAAGGCGAGTCCAACAGAAACTTTCTTTACAATATTTCTCAGGACTGAGTCTTTTCCCTGATCCCCACACCCCGATAATGCCAGGCCCCTGACTTCTTGTCTGTCCTGCAGCCATAGCCTGCTCACCGATTTCTTTCCTCCAGGTAGCCCTTCCCCTAGCTAGTGTCATGTTGTCCAGCCTCGATTGTCCAGCTTTCACCACTTCATTCTTCTGACCAAAAACTTTTGATGGTAGCCATCATTAACAAAATAAAATGCAAACTTTTAAATTCAAATATTCCACCCTCTCCCTCTGACCTGCTTTCTTCTCCCAAGTTTCTCAAATACAATTTAATTTCTCACAAGTAATATCAATCTTTCCTCAATTTTCCATATAGATTAAAGACAAATGGCATCTTTAAGGATATGATAAACTTCTCACCACAGGGAAGAAATGAAAGGCTCCAAGACTCCTTCCTCCTGGTACTTCATGCTCTTCTCTCTGGCATGCAAGGGAGTGCAGCAGGACAGGGCCCGGGGACACGTCTTGGTTTGGGGATGTCCTCATCCTTCACCCCTTGCTTCCTTATAAGGTAAGGTGGGAGGGGACGAGTGGGTCTGGGTGGAGCTGAGGGCTGCGCATAGCTGGCTGTTATGAGCCATGGGAGGATGGGCGCTTTCATTAGGGGCCAAGAAAAGTGATGGTCGATAGCTCACAGAGATGGGAGCTCGGCCCCTTCTTATCTCCATCCTGGTAGGAAATCACCTTAGAAACTATATTGCCTATTGGCTAGTGTCCTTGATACCTTTTCCTTCCTTTCTGGAACAATCAGAGTCCAGTGATTCATGAGCATTGCCCTTCAGAAAGCTCTAAAAGGCTATCACAGCACTGCTCCTACACTTCCTACTACATGAAAATTTGCTTATTGAGATGAAGTGCATTTTAATTATCTGATATGTTTCAGCTTTACTTTATAACAAATCACACATTGCCCATCTCACTACAGCAACTGATTCACTGGCAAGTTTACTACCTATATCAGAAAAGGCTCAAAAAGATAACACGAGCCCAGGGACTCTATGATCTGGTGACCTATTTTTTAAAAATCACACACTATCAGAAACACATGCATATAAATAAATTGTCCAATCACGAACATAGCTTCTAAACTGTCTCTGTACATGGTCTTTAAGTTTGGAGAATTAGGAAGGTGGCAGATGTAGGGAGCAATCAGAGGCCTGGGGTGTGTAGGAAGGGGTAGAGGTAGCTGCTGTGGGGGGAGAAGTAGTGAATAAAGACCTCAATGAGGCATTTGCAGGTCACCTGGGGCCTTGCTAGGGACAGATGGAGTAAGGCACAGGGATCCAGCAAGGACATTCACCAGCTCTGTTGCTGTCACTGGCTTACACATCCACTACCATCCTCCCACCAACACCACTTCAACCTCCACCACCAGCACCATCAACATCTCCACCATCATCACCATCACTGCTAGCACAGCACCAGGCAACAATCCTCCAGGCCCAGGCCAAAGAACACCTCTAAATGATGTGCTGCTTCATAGAAAACAGTCACTGTCAGTGTACATGAGATGACATCCCAGAGAAGTGATACTGAGACCTTGGAGAAAATGACAACCCGAAGCAGAGGTGGGTACTCACCATTGCTGCTGTTGTCGTCCACCAGGATGATCTCCTTGAGCAGGTGTGAGGGTGTGCGCTCGATGGCGGAGTGGATGGAGCGCAGCAGCACTGAGAGAGCCTCGTTGACAAAAATGAACACAATGCTCACCTCCGGCAAGCTGTTGGGGAACGACAGGTTTCGGCACCTGGAAAGAAGAACAGCCAAGTTCTTGGATCTGTTGGCCATTCAGCTGGAGGCACCAGGTGAAGCCCCACCCTTCCTCTCACTCCAGCTTAGCTGCTGGCGGGCTCAGGAGTCCGGATTCTTCCCAGGGCCTCTTCTCTGTTACCTAGATGATCCCTACGTGTGCAGCAGAAAGACCCACAGCCACTGAAACACTCTGTCCCACACTTCGGGGAAAACTGCCAGTGCCTATCTCAGCTGGGCAGCTGGACAAAAGCATACAGCACAGCATGTGGCACCTGCATGCTGTCCCTGAGTGTTTCCTGCAGGGGTGACTCAATGTTTCTAAACCAACAGGGTAGACAATGTAGCCGTATGAATAACAATAACAACACTGGTGTGAGGCCAGGCCAGACCAGCCTTGGGAGGGAAGTTTGTCTTCTTCTAGAGACTTCTACTACCCAAACACACTCTCCTTCACTCCAGTAGCCATCCTACTTGTTTCTTCTGCCCATCATTCATTCAGGGTCCAGCCTTGCAGTCAGGCTGACACTACTGTCAGAGTCTCAACACAAACAAGGGACAAAAGGACCAAGTCTATTCTCATTCATAAATGACACTGAGGCCCATGGAGGTTGAATCCCCACCTAGGGCTGCACTGGGAGATAGCTCAAGATAGAATCCCACCTCGTCTGCTGACATCTGCACCAGACTCTTCTCTGAAGAAGAAACAGCCATGGAAGAAAGTCCTCCCTGAAGCCATTACTCAAAGAACTACAGGCAAACTTTTAAAAGGCTGTATGTCATTCTCCATCGGAAGAGGAACAAACAACCCTTACACAGCCAAAAGACACCAGACAGGAAGAAGTGCTATGGTCCCCAAGGGCATAACCTATCCTCTGAAACCATAGCCTCAGCAGGCAGGAGACCATGCTGGTGACCTTCCCTAGCTGAAACTAAGTGCTGTTCCAGATGGCACTGAGCTGCCATCTTCAAGGATAGGACAGAAATTTCATCCCCATCTCAAGCTCTGGGCTTGGGGAGGAGGTGGCCCACATCCACCACCTGCCACCGAAGACTCCAGGGCTTTAGGGCTGGTGACCACATTCTGTTGCTCCAAAGTGGGAGGTGCAGCCAGGTTAGAACATGCAAGAATGAGTGTAATAGTGCTGGGCTTCTGCTTGTCAGTAATTAAAGTGCTGCAGGATAGGAATGGACCTGCTCTTCCTTAATGAGGAAGGCTGCAGGATAACCAGCACTGAGCAATTTGGAGAAATCACCATGGGGCCCCAGCCTGCTTAAGAGCATGAGATTAATAAACTAAAATCACTGTCTCTATGGTTACCAGAAATTTACAGAAATTTCTCCCTTTCTATTTCCAGCTCTCCTTCTCTCTCGCCAAAGGGAGATGGGAGGTGGGGGAAGGAAAAGAGTTGAGCCTTTCCCCAAATCTACTTCATACTTGCAATTTTAATAAAACTATTAAGTTAACAGATTGGCCTAGAATTCATTCTTTCTTGTATTTAATGGAATAAATAGCTATTGAGCTTCTTCTGCCAGGCAGGTACTATTTTAGGCACTGAGAGAATTGCACACAGTCCTTGTCCGCATAGAGCTTATCCTTTGACAAGGGAAATAAATAAACATGGAAGCAAACAGATGATACAATGCAATACCAGTGCTAAAATGAAGAGAGTAGCAAAAGATAAGATGACACAGTGATGCCCTAGCAGCTGTGGCTCAGAAGTGGCTAGGAAGCCCTCTATGAAAAGGCAAGGTTTGATCAGAAACTTCCACAGCATGGGAAGGTCTCACATGACCTAGGGACAGAGCTGCAGCTGGAGAGGAGGGAGCCAGCTTATCCAGCTGCAGTGAAAAGATGAAGGGAATGGAGAGCTGAAGAGAGGAACTCCAATGAAAGAGAGAGACTGGAATGGCTTTTTGTTTTGAGACACGGTCTTTCTGTGTAGCCCAAGTTGGCCTTGAATTTGCAGCCCTCCTGCTGCAGCTTCCCAAGTGCTGGAAGTGTAGATGTGGGCTACTATGCTGGGCTTGGAATGATTTCTTAAGCTCACTGGATCATTTCCAGAATTGTTTTTTGTTGTGAATACAATTGTTATAACAACAACTAAAAGGTTTGTGGTTGACAGTCAATAATCTTCTGGCTAGTCTTTATTTTGGGGGCAGCAATTAAGGTCAGTGGCTGGGCTTTCCTGGGCATGAAAACAGACATGAATATTAGCATAGAAACTACTTGTTAACTGCATGTTAAACCAAACAGCACACAGTCTTTATTCTTCTTGAATATAAATACAATGGACAGCTCCCAATAAAATCAATATATTGATACAAGTTCATTGTCCTGCTTCCTACATTCCATGAGCAGTGGAACTTGGGGCTCTAGACCTCTGCACTTGCCCAGGGGTTTTCTGTGAATTCTGTCTGGTTTTCAGGGATAAGAGTTAACTACCTTCTCCTACTTTCTTCCCCTCTAGTTTAGAATATAATTAACAAGTCACTCCCCTCCAAGAACATAATTTCTTCCAGTAGCAGCCATAATGGTGTGAGCTGCTGGTCTCAGGAAGCCTTATGAGATTTTTCCTCCAAGCAGAATAAAGATTTATATTTGGTTTACAAGCTAAACCCTGCTGATCACTATTTTCACATGAAGGACTTTCAAGCACAAGGTTTTTATATGAAAATTCTTGTACATAACAGCACATCTGGTATATTGTATCCTATTTACATTTATTTTTGTCTCTCTCTCTCTCCCACTACTATAATGATGTTCCCTCAGAGCAAGGACTTTGTTTGGAGTCTCTGCTACTTCCCTACCTGAAACAAGGCTTGGTACAGAGTAGGGACTTAGTGAATGATTTTGGGGAGAAACAAAGCCAACGGGTTTATTTTCACATGCACACCACTGGTCTTGGAATGCTCCTTTTTCTTACAAGCCTCCCCCATCTGAAACAGTCAGGTCTTCTCTAGACCAGCAGGTTCTTGTTCTTCTGTCCTCCCTTCCCTTGAACTGATGGCTGTGATTCCTCCCATCAGGTCTCAGGAAGTTCTCACTTGCTTTACACTGTAATTAAGTGATCCCTCCAGGGTAAATGTCCTGACCTCCTTAAATCCTTCTTTTCTCCTCTTCTCTCCTGGAGGCTGCTGGGCCCTCACAGCTGCAGCCACCTGCTGCCCTCTGGTCTCTTTACATCACAGGACTCCCTTTTTCTCCCTCCCTCCAAATTTTCTGCACTTAACCTGAAGAAAGTGGGCTTGGATAAGTAGAGAGGTGAGGGGACAGCAGAATAAAACACCCAAGGCAGATAGAGTTTAGGGGAAGAGCATTGCACAGTGAATGAAGGCCTCAGGTGCTGGTCCCCACTTTGCCCTTCCTTGCTGCGTGACCATGGACAAGCCACCTCAGCTGTTCATCCATGTCTTCGTCAGAGGAGGAAATGATCCTCAGAGATCTGTGTCACGTGGGGTGAGCAGAAGACATTCCATTGCCAAAATAGTTTGTGAACTTTCCCTCCGTCTCCACCAGAACCTTTTTACCACCACTGGCCACGCTTGCCACCATTGTGACTAGACAGGGTGTCTCCGTCACTTTCTCATTGCTGAAACACAATACCCAACACCCACAACTTAAAGGCAGGGAGGTTTATTTTGGCTCACGTTTTCAATCAATAGTTGGCTGGTGCCAAGGCAGGAAAGCTGCTCACGTCATGGCAGCCTGGAAGCTGACAAAAAGAGAGGAGCCCGAGAAGGAGGTACACCCTTCCAGGTTACACAGCCAGGGACCCACCCTCAACGAGGCCCCACCTCCTAAGAGCACACTCAGCTGTGGGACTCATTAGTAGGGGAAATCCACTGATGAGTACAGCACCCCACGATCCAATCACCTCGCAAAGCCCCACCTCTGAGCACATGAGAATTTTGGGGGACATTCTAGATCTAAACAATAACGAAGGTAACCAAATCATCCAGGTTTGCCGAGAATTTTGCCCAGTGTCAGCACTGAATGTCCCTAACAAACTAGGTCAGTCGGTTGCCGTGTGACTAGACCACAGCTTTGGGAGGGCAGAGTTCGGGCCTGCTTACAGTGCATGCCCACTGTGTAGCACAATGCTTGGCAAACAGCAGGCTTCCTGTTGGTTTGCTAGCTAAATTCTCTTTCAAGTTCCCGAAGCCACACATATATGCCACATAGATACACAGTTACGGTTCTTCCTCTTTACACCGAAACAGAGCACATCACAGAGGGAAGGGGTGAAGCGAGAAGAGGAACATGTCAGGGAAGAGGTGTGCATACCTGCTGGTCACAGCCCCATCACTGCAGGGTGCTGAACTAGAGCCAGACACCTTCGTGCTGCAGCCTACATGTGGCCTGCCACAGGAACACACCTCCAAGGACTGCGCCTCACCCAAGCCCCATGTGACCCCTCCACAACCCACCTGGCTTCACCTGTCAGCCCAGCACTAGTACCATAGTCTCAGGACACTGTTGAGATGTTCTCCCAGAACCTAGATCCCCTCGGATTGGGCCACACATGCCTGAAGCCAGGACCCTGCCTGCCCTGGACAGCTGCCCCTGCTCCCCACTCTCCTCCACTCGCTTCTGCAGAGAAGGACCCGAGGACCTGGGCAGGATAACTAGCCCTCCTGCATTTAAGTTCTTGGAGGACACCTCACTGTAAAGACTGAGTTCTTTCTTGTTTGAGAAGAGTCACATTCCTCTGTAAAAGTACGCCATGAAAGTCCCCTTTTTACTTTTATTTTTGTTTAAAGTCAAGCCATTTTCCACTAGAGATAAAAACACTGCGTTGGTGAGAGGGGAGTGTTAGGGCTGTCTAATAAGCTGGAATTGATGGTCACGATAAACTCCACGTTATCGATCTCTGCTCCCAAAAGGAGATTCGAGGACAGGGAGCCTCAGCTTGGGGAGCATCTCTTCAAAGCTACTCCCAAATTGTTTTGAGTTGTTTTGGAGGGAAATTTATATAAAGAGCATCTGGGTCATTACCTGTGGGAGGAAGGGAAGCTGTGGAGGACCAAGTGAGATCAAGGCTGGCCCCAGTCACTGGATAAGGACGGGGAAGCAGCCAGGCAGCAGCCTCTCTGGCTGGCACCTCCATCTTGGATGAGCAGATGTGCCCCTTCACCTCACCAAGTCTAGAATCCCTTGTCCACCAGAGTGGCCGATTCCTGGAGGCCACCTGCTGGGTGGGAGGGACAAGTCTGACCTCTTCCGGCACGGAGACTGAAGTAGACTGTGAACTGGGGTCTGCCTCCCAGTGCAAACTGAGAACACAGTCCAACCATGACAGGCTTCTCAGAGTGCAGAGGAGGGACCACGCGGACAGAGTGAGTGACACTTCCAGGTGACCACTTCCCTAAGGGGGTCATCTTGGCCCCTTTGTCTCCTCAGGTTTGTTCAGATAGAGCCAGCACACAAGTTTGAGACGTGCCATTAACCATCTGAAGCACAAACCCAGGGGGCTAGTCTGGCCCCACGAGGACCAGGAGCCTTCTGGGCCTCTCAGGACCACCAGTGTCCTTGAGCCAGCCCCTGTCCCCCTTCCTGCACACATGGAACATACATGATCTTCCCCTGGCCTCCTTTGGGTATACTTCTAGCTTCTTCCAGAGCTTTCCAGATTACCTAGCCTCCTAGGCCTGTCTTCCGGGGATGAGGGGTGTAGGGAGACTCTCATTTGGTGTGAGCGTGCTCAGGATTATCTCTCCCTCTTGCTGGTGTCTACATCTCCACAACCTCTGGAGCTGAGAGATTGTATTGTGCTGGCTACCATTACTTCCTGGGACTCCCTGCAGAATCCCTGGAAATAATTAGGGTAAACATTTCCATTTATTGTTTGTAGTATGCTACAAACCATGCTAAAAGATGTATGGACATTTATGCCCCCTCCTCCATTGTATTTATTTCTACAATCCTGTATGGCGAATTATCCCCATTTTGCAGATGAGAGGAATAGAGACAGATAGTAAGTTATCACTCACAGCTTGAGCCTGGCTCATTTGACTCCAAAGGCCATGATCCTCATGCCTCCTGGATGATGATCTTTACCTTCCCTTCCATGCCCACAAGAGGTGCCCCGGGACAGCAGTGTCACTGTGGGAGGGGCAGAGTATAGAGCTTGATTCCAGACTGCCAATTCTGCATGAAAAATGAGGAGGAGATAGTATGCCTAGCAGGACAGCACAGACAAATGCAATAAACACTACTGAGCACCAAAAGCCTAAAATTATCTCCCTGCTAGTTGATCAAAATATAAAGTGAATGCTTAAATTAAAAAAATGTATTACAATAACAGACACACTGCCATTAATCCCCCTCAAAATACTTTGAGCACACTTGTTCCATTGTTCTCGACACTTTCTGAAGCAATTCTGAATGTCTTCTTTTGTGAGTGCCTTTACAAGGAATGACCAAAAATGAGGTGAATTGTGTTGCTGAGTGTCATCCAGCAGAGAGACAGGTTCATAAAAACATTATGATGTGTCCTCATCCACTGTATGAATTCTGGCTCTTTCCCAAAGTCAAGATGACCATGAAAGGCAAACATTTTGGATGGATTCAGGACATAAGGCAACCATACAGTGCAACTAAAGATAGTCACAAACGAGGACTTCTAGTACTGCTTCAGAAAGTGACCAGAATGATGGGATAAGTGTGTTCAAAGTGAGAGGGAGTATTTTGAGGAGGACTAATGGTAATGTGTCTTCTATTGTAATAATTTTTTAAAATTTAAACATTCACTGTATTTTTCATACCTTTTCAAAATTGCTGCCTTTGCGATAAATGATCCTGGGGACTCCTTGCGTATTGCTGTATTTTCTGCTCTGTGGCTTGTATGGGTCACTGCTACAGACATGGTAGAAGTGGATCAAAGAGGAAAAAAGACTTTAGCCATCTGTCCCAGACATCCTGCACCACTCTGCCCACCTCTGAGCCTGACTGTGAGTATACGCCTGCATTTCCTGCCAAGAATTC
The DNA here is from genome assembly GCF_000247695.1 of Heterocephalus glaber. The sequence continues at coordinate 3,474,692 of NW_004624766.1, forward strand.
AAGCACTTGTGGTGATCTGTATAAAAGTTTGGTCTGTCATTCCTTTAACACACCCTGACAGCCCAGTACAGAGAGGCTCACCTCACGTCCAGGACTGGAATCCAACTCCCTTTATACGTTCACAGGCTTCTTTGCTTCTTGTTCATGCCACTTGTATGCTTTTGTGATGTAATATATGTTTACATGTGATTATTTCACAGACATCAGGGTCTACACTAAGCTATAAGCTATATGAAGTCAGGACATGTCTGCACACCAGGAATCCCTAGTACCCACTAAATGTCTAGCATAGAGTGGAAACTCAGGAAGCACAATGGACACGTGAAAAAACACTTGAATTCAGGAGCAGTGGAAAGAATTCAGGCCACGAGAGCACTATGGGCAGACTCCACTGTGACATGACAGGATGGAGTCACTTGGCTACGTATTCATTCACTCCCTGCCTGGCTGAGCAGTGAGATTAGATCATGCAGCAGGCAGAGGGGTGAAGGAGGGGAGGATGGAGACAGGGTGAGGATGTTTAGTGTAGCTAGGAGCTCCGGAACCTGGCAAGATAGCACCTCTGGCCCAGATGTGGATGAGAACTGGGAGCTTCCACTGTGCATAGCAAGAGAAATGGGCCAAGCCTGATCTAGGAACAGAATTTGGCCTGGGAATCGCTGACAGGTAAACTACCAAGGACACATGATCATTGAATCATTCAACTCTCATACAGCGGCAAAAGTTCAACAAACACCCCTTCTGGTAACTTTATTGATTTAAAGAAAGGATCTCTATGTAAATAAACATAGATGTTTAAAGTAGAATGTTTAGGAAAAGAATCATTTATAATTTAAGCAACCACAGGAAGCAAGGCAACCATTTGTTCCTAAAACATCTTGGAGATCTGAGGAATATGGAATCCTTGGGGTTAAATGAACAGCCCCTCAGGGAACAAAAGTCAGCTGGCTCTGGTGGAAAAGTCACATTAGGGACCAGGTGTTCCAGGGTGGCCAGTCTGCTGGTTAGCAGGCCAGGGCTGTGGCAACAAGATCTGAGGAATGTAGGAACAGAGCAAATACTCTGGGGCAGAGAAAGGCAGGCCCCATAGATCTGCTGGAGGAGAGGAACATAGGTCCCATAGATCTGCCAGGGCAAGGGAAGGCAGGTTCCAAAGGAGAACAGGGCATCGTCTTCCACAGCACAGCCTGGCTCAGGCCTCAGCCTCTGATGTGAAGATCACTAGGACTGGGGAGAAATCACTGCCAGACTTCAGTCTGATCTGTCCCGCAGTCCCTGTCTGATCTTACTCTCATCTGCTACCAGGGTAGATGCCCTGTCCCATGTTCTCCTTGTCCACACTGCAGTTCTTCACATAGGTAAGTCACAGTTATGCTCTTTCCCCAAGTCACTTTTTACAAACCAGGGCCCAGATAATAAAAGTTAACTCAAAACAGCCAGGCTTGGTGGCCCAAGCCTGTCATCACAGCTACTCAGGAGGCCAAGACTGGAAGATTGCAAGTTCGAGACCAATCTTGGCAACTCATTGAGAACCTGTCTCAAAATAAAATTGAAAAAGGGGTTGAGGATACAGCTCAGGAGTAGAGCATGTGCCTAGCTGTTGCGAGGTCCAAGGGCTTGATGCCCTAGTACCCCCCGATACACACACACACACACACACACACACACACACACACACACACAAGTAAACTGGCAGCTACTGCATTTCAGGCAGTGTTTCAAAAACATTAACACATGCAATCTTTGTGTTATCATCCCTGATTTACAGATAGGAAGACGGACGCACAAAGAAGCTAGGTAACTTGCTGTAGCTTTTCCCATTAACAAACCAGAGTTTGTTAGAGTTCAGGGAGCCAGGTTTTAATGATTACTCTATAATAAACAAAAACCTCTCCTGGATTGTCCTCCTCTAAATGGTCCACTTCTTCTATATCCCTTAAAATCTATTCCACAGCTATGATCCGAGTAGCAGAGTAGAAAAAAACTATCATTTCCTTATTTTAAGAAATATTTCCATTAATACAGTTAACAGTACTTTTCCTTTAAGAACAACAACATCATACTATTGCCCCATAAGGAGTTTAACATTAAAAAGAACTGGAAGTACTTTCCAGAGTGCTTTAGTTAGAGTGCTTTCCCCCCAACTGTGTTTGTGCAGTTAGCATTTTCCATGAGACAGCAGAATCATTACCAAGAATGTGAATTTTATCCCTTTGTCCTCAGGTTGCCCTCATGGAGGACACACCTTTCATGAACCTCTGCATTTTCTTTGGAGTCTAGATCACAAACTAGAGAGATTCACCTAGGTAAATGGGACAGTGCGGGAGGCAGAGTTCCAAAGTCACAAGAACCATATAAAAAGTGCTCTGTCTCTGAGCACTCATAGGAACTTGAATAGGTTTGAAATTTCTTTTCTGAACAGGTTTCTTAATCTTGCAAATATCCAGTTTCTCCTACATAAAGTAAGAATAACGAAAACTATCTTAGAGAGACATGAGAATAAGGTTAAATGGGAAAATGCACAGTGAGCACTGGTATAGCATCTGGCACACAGTAGGTGAGCAAGGGGTGGTTCCTATTGTGAGTTGTTAGCCCACAGCAGCAACTCTGAGACACTCAGCAATCATGTCCCCCAGAACCAGCTACAAAGTTTGGGGGACCTGGTGCAAAAGGAAATTGTGGTGTTTCTTATCCAAAAGTTATGAAGAATTTTAACACTGTAACAGCAGAGCATTAAACCAAATGCAGAGCCCTTCCAGCCATCCATCCTGGGCAACAGATTACATGCTATATGAGTGTCCTAGTACCAGTATTGCTACTGTGACAGATTATGACAAGTTTGGTGTCTTAGAACCAAACACATTTGTCATCTCCCAATGCTGGAGGTTAAGAAGTTCAAAGACTGAGTTTCTTTCTGGAGGTTCCAAGGGGAGAATATTTTCTCATCTTGAATTTCCAGCACTCCTTGGCCCATGGCTCTCTTCCACATTCACAACCATCAGGGGCCATCAAGTTTTGTTCCACAGCCATCTCTCTGGTCCTGCCTCCTTCTTCACTTTGAAGTCCCCTTCTTATCAGATTGGGCTCACGCCATAGTCCAGGATAATCTCCTTATTTTAAAGTCATTAAATTAGCAATCTTAATTCCCTTTTGCCACATGGCATAACATAGACACAGTTTCTGATAGTTAGGATGAAACTGTCTTTGGGAGCCCATTACCCTGTTGGCCCCTGAAGTCAGAAATGTCCTATATCTGTCTAGAATATGCACTGTTAAAACAGCCTTGTCTACCCAGATCCCACGGTGCTCCAGTCCATGCATACAAACCTATAGTAAAACCCATAGTCGTGGCAGCAAACACCAACAGCCATCTTGAGTGAACCCCATTCTTTGGCTGTGGGGTGTATTCTATCTTTGCTGTCATTCTGTCCCACTCCTTCCCACTTTGATGGTGGTACAGGATCCCTCCAGGTCCAGACCCAGGCTCTTTTGTGGGCTTGTGTGTAGATCCATCCCTCACTGGCTCCTACCTAGGGTTGCAGGAAACAGTCTAGCTCCCCTTACCAATCCGTGCTGGTCCAGCCCTAGATCCTAATCCGCCTGTTAAGCCAAGAATCAGTCCATCCTAAGCCCTGGGAGGGAGGGACATGAACTTCTGGACCCTGGAGAGAAAGACAGTCCTTAGATACAGGGCTCCAAAGCCTCTAAAGATCCGCCAGCAAGGAGGAGGAAGTGGTGCCCATTGAGGGCTCTGTCCTGAGCTACTCTGGTGGCAGGCCACAGAGTTGCCATGGCAATATCACAGACCTGGAGCTTGAGACATGGGCCCCCCTTCTCCCATCCATACCCACAGTTCACTCCAGAGCAGGCTTAGACTTTCCTGCATTCCCTATGTGGAAATAACAGCCATAGCTTGAGTAGAGAATGCGGTGTAAGCCTGTGGCTGCAGCACTGTGGTGCCGATGTGTCACATTCCTGACACCTCCATTCCTGGGGTAGAATCCCATCTGCCCTTATCGCCTCAGGCCAGCCAGCTTGCTTCAACCCCACGTGACCTCCTTTCCCAGAACTCACAACCCTCTTTTCAGTAACTTTCCAGATGTCACTTCCAACCTCCCTCCCCATCCCCATGGGCAAAGGATTCCCTTTGTCTCTTTCTCACACCTTCATTTTCCAAAACGTTGATGTTTAATTTATGTGCAGTCAAACACACAGATCTTAGGTGCACAGATGGATGAGTTTTGATAACCATGGATACCTCTGTGATCAACACCCCAGTGGAGACTGGATGCTTCCTCTTTCAGCCTACACCCACCACCACTCCCCCCCCCACCCCAGGTTATTTTGGAGCCCGACTGATAAGGAGGAAGAGAGAACTCTAGGAGGAAGACATGGAATGGCTGGAGCCTGCATCTGGGAACAGGAGGGCAGAGAAAAGTTCACCTGGCTGGGATGTGGGATTTCTTTCTTTCAACCCTAAGGCCCCGGAAGGAAGCAAGCACACCCTGCCCAGAATGAAGACCGCTCATGGGGGAGGTCCACAAGGGTCCCCAGGGGAGGCTAATGGAGTCATGTCTCCCCTGGGTGGCCCATGGGCTGTGGGCTCCTGTTACAACAATGCAGGAGAATGAATGGCCAGGAGTATGAGTGGCATTCTGATGTCCCCTGAGGCCACTAGGAAAGGAAGTTAGTCTTTTCTCTTCACAGATGAGGCTGAGGAAGCTTAGGGGCAGTGAAATTGTCAAACGGTAGCTCCTGGTAGAAGCTGCTCTCCACGCTGCTTCCCTGCCACAGAGGCCACGAAGTGACAGCCCAGGTGCCTGCCTTACTGGAAGCCTGCGAGGATGACTCCTCCCGAGGGTTCGGGGAGGGCACCTGCAAGTCTGCTCACTGCTTTGTCCCCCACCCTCTTTTGTCTGGATTCTCATCTCTGTGGGCCCCAGGAGCTTGGTCTGTTTGATGCTTTGGTGGTGTCTGGAGCACACTGGGTGCTCAGTGTTTGTTGGATGAACTTAATAATGTCTAATCCAACGTCTGCCAAGCCTACCACATCACCCTGAGCCTTGGTAATGGGCTTGATGTTCACTAAAGCAATTTTTTCAAAATGTCAAAGCAGACCTTCACTTCATCCCTCCCAAACTGGTCAGCACTCAGTGCTATGTTAAAGCATCACAGTTCATGGCAGTATAGCTCAGTGGTTACATGCAAAATTCTACTGGCAGACTGCCTGGCTTCCTATCCTAGCTCTGCCACTTTGGGCTGGGCATACAATCTCCCTGAGTCTTAGTTTCCTCTTTAATAAAATGGAGACTAATAACAGTACCTGTTTAGCAAGCTACTACGAGGAGTCAAAGAGTCATTGTAAACAGAGAGCCAGACACTTGCCTGAAAACATGGCTCATGCTACATAAATATTTGCCAGTGTAGTTTGAAATAGGATGGGAATAAAGTTATTGGAAAGATGTTTCCAACATGAATTAAACAGGATGGCTAAGCAATGACCTTGTTACAAGACAGGAATGTTTTATGGAAATTATCAGACAAAGGAAGGCACTGTTCTACCCAAGCACACACTTCTTTTAAGTGGTCCACCAACGGCTCTCCATCCTGGGTGTGTGTCTGGCATGGGGGATGATGTAGAGCCACACCAGGCCTTCCAAGTACCTGCACAAAGAGAAGCCGCCGTGGTGAAAGCCACTTGCACAGCGCCCTCACTGAGGAGTAAGCGGCTCAGCTCTCGCTGCCTGCATGGAGAGTCAGTGTTTCTGTGTAGGCAAGAAAGGGAGTGGCAGCAGTCACCTGCCCCACGGGGAGGTATGGAAGCCCCCCAATCTGTTAAGCTCTGTGTGGAAGGAAGGTCCTTCTATTCTGATGACTGCTGCTTTCCAGCAGCGCGGGAGGAAACTGCAGAGTTCTGAGCCCAGGGTCTTGCAGGGTTCCTTTCTCAGACGGCTCCTGCAATAGCTGTCAGAATAAACAGCTGTGGGCCACCGTCAAAGGCCAGGACTTGGCATCCAGCTTTAAGGCTCAGCTGGGCTTCTTGTCCGACTATGACCTCAGACATAACCCTTTTGCTCCTTGGCTTCCTCAACTCAGAGTGCGAAGGAGATGTCATTGCCTTGCTGGTCTCCACTACATGTTGCCGTGGCCTGGGTAGGAAGGGCAGTCTCAACAAGCCCAGCCTTGTCAGTACCAGTTATTTTTCTAACAGGTTGCAAGATCCTGTATGTAAGGCCCACCCTTTCCATGGCTTCCTTTTTATTTTCCTTTTAATTGTGAACAAACATGAATTTCATATATTGAGCTGGGCCTGTGTTTTGTGCCAGCAAAATCCATGGCTCTTTGTGTTGACCAAAGTCACAAGCAAAGCCTTTGCAAGAGCCAGAGGACCTGCCCAGGGCAGCTGCTCCTCCCCGTCAGTACTGTTTCCATCACCCCCTAGCATCTCCCTGGTCTACAGCAGCCTCTTGCTGCTCTCCCTCTCCCTCCCCTGCCCCCAGCCTAGTAGCACAACAGCACAGGGACTTTGAGAGAGACAATTTGACATGTTACTAACTGGCGCCAGTCTTTCTCTGGGATCCCCACCCCGCAGAGTGAAAGCAGCGCACCTCCCAACAGTCTACAGAGCCCTTGTCTATGATTCTCAACCTAGGCTGCACGGGGGACCCATCCAGCACGGTACACATGGATCCTGGGAGTCACCTTGGAAACTCTCATGCAATCGGTCTGGGGTACAGCACTGGCATTGGGATTTTTTTAAAAGATCTTTTATGAGTAGAACATGCAGCTATATTGAGAACCATGACCCCATCTGACCTGCTTCGATGGCTCCCCTAAGCTCATCTCCAACTACTGCCATTTATTCCAGCCATGTGAGCTTCCTTCCTCTTTCTCAAACATGCTGAGCTTGCTAGGATAGAGCTTGCCATTCCCTCTGCCTGGACAGTTTTTCCCTGAATATCTGAGCAGCTTGTTTCTTCATCTCTTCCAGGTCTTTGCTTAAATGCACCTTTGGAGAGGTGATAGAGGCCTTCTCTGACCACTCATAAATATAAGCAACTCCCACTCCTACCCGAGGAGGTCTCAGTCTGCCTCACCCACTTTATGTAGCTCTATCACACTTCCTACCATTAGATACTCAAGCTATTTGACTTGCTTTGTTCATTGTCTCGCCCCACTCAATGAGAATGCAAGCTGTAGAAAGGCAGGGACTCCTGTCTGTTTTGCTCCCTGCCCTGTCCCTGTCTCTAAACGATGCTGGCACATCGTAAGAACTTACTGGTCTTTATGTGAGTGTGTACTCACTCCTCTCCCTTCGTAGATTCCCAGCTCTTTCATCCCAGCAGCCCAGCCAGGGGTTCTCCCTGGGCTTGAGACAAATATACTCAATTATATAGCATACAGAAGCTGCTCAATAAATACCTATGGGGTTGAACTGAACTCTTGTCCCTAGAAGAACACACCTGCCAAACCCAGCTGCAAGATCTTGCCCCAAAACTCCAGATAGAAGCTCACTATAGTTTGGAGCTTTAAGCAAATTTTTTAAATGATGAGCAAAAGGGCAAAAGAAGGCATTGGGAGCTTACAAAAGTTAATGAGATTTTCTCAGCTGTGGTAAGTCCCCACATTTTTAATAATCAGGAGTAATAAATATTCTAACTGAACCTTAAAGGAACATCTTTGTGTAACAAAGAGAAGTCAAGACAGACTTCTCTGTCGGGTGTAATGACTTGTTAGCCTGGAAGATGGATGTACTTTAAAAAACTAATTTACAGAAAAAAATTGTTCATAAAAATGCAACTAATTGGGTTAAAATGACAGATGAAAGGGAATGCCAGATGATTCTAGTACCCTTAAGGAATAAATTAGGTAATTCATCCTTAAAATCTCCAGTGGAAGGGAGCCCTTCCCCTGCTCCACAGACAAGGAAACAGAGTCCAAGGGCCCAGACACAGGCTGAAGCAGGAAAGGGACCCAGAGTCCAGGGCCCAATCCTGGTTCTGTCCCTAGCATGGCAAGGACCCGTCTCCCCACAGGCATCTCGTCAAGGGCCACTCACTGACTCTGCTCACCCACTGGGTCTGAGGTCCGGTAGGGGCCTGTTGAGGGGCAGGCGGTCGCTGAGGTAGGCATTGTAGCCGTAGTACTGGAACTGCTTCAGGGCCACGCGCCGGCCTTCAGGGCTGAGCTCCTGGCCCCAGTGTGCGAACAGTGAGGAGTCTGTGAAGGGCTCAGCCTCTGCCTCCTCAGGCTTGGCAGGGGCCTCTGGAGAAAGAAGGGACAAGGAGACAGCGGTCAGAATGTAGCCCTGCATGTGCCAAAACAATCCCTTTCCCTTCTTCACAACAGTCTCTCTTGTAAATCGATTTGGCCCCTCCATTGGCAGGTAGAGGAGGGTGGAGTTTTTATGCTTCCCAATTCATTCATCCACGAATCTATCCATTCATTCATCCAACAATCACTAGACATGAGGCAATACAGAAACACAGCTGGCAGGGTCTGCCAAGAAGCTGGTGGATGTGAGCCTGATGCCCCTTTACTTTAAGGCAGAGCCTCCTTCTTTCCTATCTGTCTTCCTGCCAGAGACCTTGGCTCCCGTCCTTGAACTGGGTTGTTGCTTCTCTTTCCCCAGCCTGCATCCCATTCTCTGCTTGTCCTGAGCCAGCCTCCCTCTCGGGTTCCCTTGCTGAGTTCTTCTCCTCTGCCCAATTCTGGTTGGCCCATGTCCCTCTCCATGTCAGGTTCGACTGAGAGCTACCTGGCACCACCACATGGCAGGCACACAACTGGGATCACCCCAGCCACACGGCTTCCTGCTGCTCCTGACTCTAACCTAACTCTGCCCACTGGGATCAGGACACAGGAGACAGTTAAGCCATCCTCCATCCACATGCATGCCACCACTGCCCCTTGGAGCCCTGTGATCTTCATGGAGGCAACTCCATCCCAGGTCAAGGATGGCTCACAGTTTTCCAGGAACAATCCATGAACACAGAGAAGTCATTAGCTGGAAGGGCAGAGGCTTTGGATTAATGCAGTCATAAGTTCAAATCTTGTTCCCCACTCACTAGCTAGGTGACTACAGCAAACATTCAACCTCCTTAAGCTGAAATTTCCCTATCTGTAATCAGGGATCATAATACACCCACAGCCCCTGGACTTGAGATCTGTGAGGACTGCATCAACTAATGTACGTAAAACACTTAAATCAGCACATATCTCAGAATAGGTGTACAATCAATGGTAATCAGGATTACCATGTAAATCTCTCTTTTAGGTAAGGGGTAATGTGTAAGTCTTGCCAGACATAGCTGATAGGCTGAGACTTTTGAATTTATTGCCTAGGTCAGCCAGTTAAAGTCAGAAATCAGAGAAACTGGTCAGAGATGGTTATCCCACTGGACAGCACCTTCCAGGCTTACAATTGCATGAAGTAAGTTAGGGTTGGAGCCAGGGATTTGAATGAGACAGAGACCCCAGAAAGCAGAAACAGGTCAGAATCAAGAGAGACAGGTGTGGGGCATCTTCCAATGTCCCCTTAGTTGTTGCATGGGGCCCAGGGGTTCATGCATGACACACCTAAAGATACAAGCTGGGGCATAGGGTCCCAGGTCTTCAAGATCAGGGCATTCAGAGCTACGGACTTCCACCTCCTCATGAGCCACTGTGCTAAGGGCCCATGTGGAAAGAGGAGGAGACCTGAAGACAAAAGGTTTGGGAAGCTAACTGCTTGCTCTTTCTATAATGCCAGCTCTAAGCATTCTCACCTAATAACTCATCTCACTCAGGCTATGTCCACTTTACAGATAAAGCAAGTGAGGCATAGAGAGGACAAAAAACTTACTCAATCCCGGGCAGTCTGTCTCCCCAGGCCCTACCACTGAGCTTTACTGCCCCTATGTGACAGCAGGCTGGTATACAAATAATTCAAAAGACAAACATGGGACATTATGTGAGTTATCAATTTACCTTAAAGACATAAAAGGAAACACAGGTACATCAAGCAGATTAGGATCTATAGAGGAGTAAACTGCAAACTATGCACAGAGTTTCAAGACAAAGCAGGATTCTCAGGCATGTGGAGACCTGCTCACCACTCAACCTCAGAACTGGGGTACACTTGCTCATTCTCCTCCCCTCTGAGGCAGGCTTGAAAGGAAGTGCAGGCTTCACAATCTTGAAGGTCCTTGTTATCTCTAAAAAGGCATATGACTCATTCATTTGGAATGGGTGTTAGTAAAAGTCTAAATCAGTGAACCAACTGAATCATATATATTGAAAAGAAATGTAGTTTTATTGCTCTCAAATGTCTAAATGGATATTATCAAGTAAAATGAGATCAGTTAATGAAAAAATTATGATTCACAATTAGGCCTGTGCTGCATAATAGTGTATTACAAACATATTGGAGTCCTGAGTTACAGCACCACATGTCCCTAGGTTTTTACTCAATATGGGTGCAAAGGACAACTTGAAACCAGTGGGTCCTCAATGATGAATTAAGGAGCACTGCAGTGGGAAGGAAGTGATATTTGTTGCATTTTTGCCAAGAGTCAAGCACTGTGCTACGTGATGTAAGGTTTCCTTATCTCTCTGTGTGCTCATGAGCATGGACTCCATGAGGGCAGAACCGCATCTGTCTTCGTCCCATTGTGTCCTTGATTATTCTAGCACAATATGTGGCTCTGATGAGGGTCTTGAGACATCATTTTAAAATAAAGGAGTTAGGGTCAGGGATTTAGCTCAGTGGTTCCGATGCCTGCCTCACAAGCACAAGGTCCTGAGTTCGATCCCCAGTACCCCAAAAATAATAATAATAATAATAATAAAATAAAGGAGTTAATAATGAACTCAAGATAATTAGTTATTAGACACGAGGCAACCAAAGATGGAAAGGTTTAATGACAAGTCCAAGGTCACCACATTCATCAAAGGTATTAAACAAATGCCTGGCTTCCTCCAAACTCTGCTTCCACTCTTCTGCACCATGTGGCACACTATGGTCCATGGCCCACCATGTATTTTCGAAAATAAAGCTTTATTGAAACACCAACACATCCTTTTGCTGATATCATCTAAGCTGCTTTGGAGGTATAAGTACAAGGCTAAGTAGGCATGACAGACCATGGGATCCATGAGACTGAAAATACCTCCTACCTGGTCCTTTGAGAGACAGTTTGTTAGCCCTGCTCCATACATTGCAGTTGACTCAGGTGAGGAGACCTTGGCTCTGCTAACTCCATTCATTTTCTTCTTTCTTTTCCAGAGCTGGTTAAGGACAGTGGCTGTCAATTCAGAATCCCAAGGTCTATATTGCAGCTCTATCACTTACTTGTTTACTCTGTCTTATCCTGGGCTTCAGTTTCCTCCTCTGGAAAATGGATTGGTAATGATATCAAGAGTAACTCCCTCATAGAACATTTGAGTATGGAGATGGCTACATACAGAGCTTAGCACACAGTAAGCTCTCCATAAATGCTAGCAGCTGAAGACCCAGGAGCCCATGGCTCCCTTTCCCTCACTTGGGTCCAGATGGACAAGATGACCTGCTCTGAAGTCCTCAGCTCTGAAAGACACATATGGATCCAGGCCCCCAGACAAAGAAGAGACATAGACAAGCGGCCTCTCTTTAACCAGGCCCAGACTGAACTTCCTTCTGCAGTAAGAAAGCAGACCTACATGGTTGTCCAGCGAGGACCATCTTTGACACAGTGGAGGGCAGGCCAAGAGGACTCAGAGGAGTGCCTGGTCTGGGTGCTGGGCAGGCACCCAGGGGTATCTGGACATATTTGGTGATTGTCAGACCCTAGAACATCTCACCCTGGGACAAGACTGCTCCCAGGAGTGTACTCAGACTGAGGTCCTTGCTGGGACTCAGACCTACCTGGGTACATCTACCAGCTGGAGCATAAATCTAGGGCTTGAAGGCTCCCAAGGGAGGGCTCATTCAAGCAGAGACTGACAGGCCACAGTGACCTCAGCAGCAGTTGAGCTAGGGCACTGGAGGAGAGTATGTGGGGGGATCTACCCCAGCCCTCCCCACCCCACACTTGTCTGGGTCCCAGGGAGAAACAGAGTGAGAGGGAAAGAAGAAAGGGCTGTTTCATGCCAGGTCCAAGTGGCCTGCGTGTGACACAAAGGCAGGAGGCCTCCCTCTACCTCCCCCACTCACCATGGAGGGAGGATGTGGCCTGAGGAGTTCTGGCAGGGAGCCACTACCCAGCTCCTCAGCCTCTGCTCAGGACTCAGCAGTAGCCTTCTACTTCCCTCCTATAAAAATAAAATCCCTCCAGTGCTTCAGGCTCACCCACAAATGCTTCTGGCTTTCTCTTCTGCAAGGTTTTTCCTAAACATTGAGTCCCCTTCCAGCATTCCCCTTGCATATATATATTTAATCTTGCTTGTTATGTGTCTTCCCCAAATAGAATGTGAGCTCTGCGAGATTTACTTTGCTCTCTGCCATATCCCTAGTTCACAGTGATGATTGGTAAGGCTTAACCAGTATGGGTAAAATGAACAGTGGGAGTCAGGAAGTGCTTGCCTGCTAGGGATTCTCGGAACCCTTCCGAAGGGACAGGAGAGGACTGAAGCCTGGGACAGCAGGTAGAAGGTGAGGCCAGTGAAGCATGACTGAGCAGATTCAGAAGCATACAGTTACTTTTGTTTGCAGTTCACCCAAGCAAACAATTGTGTGCTCTTACACAGACTAGTGGGGCACTTTGGTGCTTCTCAGCTGGTTCCATGGAATCGGGTCCCTGGAGGACAAGCTACACTGCTTGACCAGGGCTCCTTGGTAAATCTCTTATAATTTCCTGGCACTTCTGCCAAGAATAGAACTGTGCACAGAGTAATCATCCCAAAATATAAGCAGAAGGGAGAAGAAGAAGGAAAGGAAAAGGTGGTGTCTCTCTCTTCCTACTGTCACCCAGAAGGGCTGAGAATCAGAGCCCCAAACATCCCTCCTTGCAGAAACTCAGCCACAGAGGTGGAAAGATCAGCATTTCCAGAAAAATGATCTTGGATGCCTTTGGGGAGTATCCAGCCCAAACCACACAGCTGCAGAGGACCAGGGGGGCAGGCCAGGTGTTCCCTTCCTTCCCCGAGCCCTGGCTCTCAGATGTCCCCAAGGCTTTGGCAGACATGTCGCTCCTTGTCCATGCTTCTGAGTCTCCTCAGTCTCCAAGGTGCTTTCGACAGAACCCTCATCAACCAACTCTGAGGACATGGATCACACTTTGAAGGGAGAAGGTGCAGTTGATGGACCTGTGCTAAGCATGGCATTTCTGACATCAGTGGGAAAAGAGTCTGACTTGGTTCTCATTCTTGTCATTTCTCAGGGAAACTCTCCTGGACCTGTCATTCCTACTCATCCCAAGGGTACCCTTCCAGGCCAGCACCCAGAGCTGCACCTTGACCAGTTTATCCAGAGGGACTCCTTGAGGGTGGCATTTCCCATGGCTGGGTCTCAGTGCTCAATGTTCATCCTGCCTGAAAACAGTAAGCAACACATATTTAAGCAAGTTTATTCTGTGCCAAGCCTACTTCTGGGAATTGAAATATAATTACTCAGACATGGTCCCTATCCTTAGAAGTGTCTGATTTAGTGGAAAAGCCAACATACAGAGAATGTGATCAACATTCTAATCAAGGATATATAAAATGTCATTGGATTCCTGGAGGTGTAGGGAGGTGGTGCAGGAAAGGTTATCTAGAGAAGGGGAGCTTGTGTCAGACCATGAAGAATAAAGGAGACGTGTGAGTTCACTGTAACGTAGGTAGGGCACCCCAAGGAAGGGGCAGACAAGAGCGAAGACATAAAAGCTGGAAAGGGCTTCCTGTGAGGCTCAAGATCATGGGACAGATGCTGTGCAGATTTGCAACAAAAGAAACAGAACCAGAGCCAGAGCTAGAGGGCCTGGGCAAGCCTGGGGCAGCCAATGGATGGGGAGAAAAAAACCACCACGATGAACACTGTAAGGCTGAAAGGCAAGGGATTCACCATAGCATTTGAAAACAATATAACTACAAGCACGCATCCCACAGCCCAACATGCAAACGTCACAGAGGTCCTGTCCAAAGTGGCAAAGCGCATTACTTGAGATCCAAATGCAGGCTGATATTGGATGCCTTACTGCAAAACCTTACTGTTGTAGCACATCCCCTAGTGGAGAGCACCCCAGTCCCATTGTACTGTCTCTCCCAGGTGGTGGGGCCAGGCCTTCCAATATCCCCCAGGATGGAGGTCTCGTCATTCCCATCACAGACAAGAGGATGCTGCAGTTCACTCACACCTCCTTCTGACCCACCTTCATGCCAGGGGTCAAGATACCTGGGAGGGGAGAAATTTGCAGCTTAGAAACATGCTTGAGAAACCTGGGTCTCAGGACACTACTCGGTTGATCCACACTGGCGTGTACCAGCTGTTAAATTAGAAATGCCTTCATAGTAGCAGTAAACAGCTGCTGCCTGGTGTCCATCCAGGTCCCCATAGCCTGGCCCTTTCTCAGAAGGCTCTGGATCTCTTCACCAGCCAATGACTAGAGGCATATGCCTGGCCCAGCCAGGAGGCCCAGGACTCTGCCCCACACACGCCAGCATTTTTGCAGATTGGTAGTGCCTGTGCCTTGCCCTGTGTTTGTAAAGTATATCTTGACTCTCACTTGCCCAAGCCCTTCCTAGGCAGGCCCCTGTGAATGAAATGATGAGCTTCTTTCAGTTCATCTGCTTCCTCACAGTAATCCTCAGCCCTTATTGTACATGACCTGTTTTCCAGAAAGTTTTTACCGATGATCATATGGTGGACCTGGGAAATGCCACAACATGGTCTCTGAGATATGCTTACAGAGCCTGACACAGTCAACTAAAGACAGCAAAGCATTCCGGATCCATCCTGACAGTCTCCACACTAATTCACAGAGACAGGAGAGAAGGGCTCAGGAAAAGGCTTTCGAAGCTCTGAGCAGTTAATGCGACGGAAGTTATAGCCCCAAGCCTTGTCACGAGCTAATCAGCCAGCCACACAGAGCACATCTGGATGCCTTGCCAAGGCTTTTGAGGATCCCAAAGCTACTGGTGCAGAAAGCAGGTAGAACACCTGGATGAGGGTTCTGCTTCAGCATGCAGTGCACACAGAGGGCTGGCTTTGCTGTCTTTGGCTCCAAGCTCATGCCGATGACAAAACCACAGGGTAGAGTGGAAAGATGGGCTCTGAAGTGAAATAGACATTGTAATGCTGCCAGCCCTGACTGTTCTGCTGCCTACCCTCTTCCTCTGTGACCAGGTCCCTAGAGATCCCCTTATCTGGAGCTGATCTGTTCTCCAGCTCTCGCTGCGGTTGCAGATGGAAGCTCAGAGGTATCAGTGGCTTCTTGGAGTTGCAGGAAAGTCTGCAGCCAAGAGCACTTCCTAACCAGGAACCCAGCACCCAATCTGCTCCTGGAGAAGGCATGGGAGGGGTCCAACTGCACTGTCACTGCTGGAGACCACTGTGGTCTGGGGCATCCACCTCACGGTTGGGCAGCTGGACTGGCCAAGCCCTGCCCAGAAGGCAGACAAAGCCACCATGTGGGCACAGCCTGTGCAGAACCCAGCCCCTCACCCTGGCTGTACCACGGGCACATCGGAAGTGGTGGCCTCTCAGTCTGGGCTCCTCTGGGGATGTTTTTCCAGGACACTGATGCAGCCTTCTTGTTTTGTGGTTTTCTCCACTTTATTGCACGTCCTTCTCTCTGCAGATGCAACAGCTGAGAAGGCTGTGAGGCGGGTGGGGAGGGGGCTACTTTTGCCTGCAGCTAGTCCTGTGGCCACTGCTACTTCTGTCTATTCCCCTAGGCTGTGAGCATACAGAAGCTTTGGGAGTTTGATGATAAGATCCAGAACCCAGTGACAGAGGTGGGAGAAACTAGACAGGCACCCCAAGTCCTAGTAGCTGCCTATCACAAGCACTGGAGCCCTTGTCTGAGGTTCATTCAGGGGACAGACTGACAGGCCTGTCTCCTAGTCCTCTTCCCTCAATGTCCGGGGGCCCTTCTCTTCCCTCTCTGGGGTCTGCCATTCAGTGTCTCTGGTAGGACCCAGATCCCTTCACATCTCCATTTTCTTCTCATGTGAAATGGGAACAGATCACCAGGCTGCTATAGGGCGGTCGCTGTCACATCAGCTTTTGGAAAGGTGAAGGCTAAGCATCAAATAAGGGAGCCGGTTATGACGCTGGGTGTCCCAGCTGGAACTCCAAAAGCAGGCTGTCCTTTCCTGCCTCCTGCCTCAGTCAAAACAGCTCTACTGAGATATAATTTACATACTGCAATATTCATCCACTTCAAATGTTCACCTCGATGACTATTGGAAAATTTTCAATTCTTGAGATACCTTGGTACATGCTTTATTTTGCATTAAAAAGAGAAGGGCTAATTGAATGTCCAGAAATGTACACTTCTCTTTTTGGCTTTCCATAAACTCCTGCCCACTGGCTTCCTGCTGAAGAGAAGTCACCATTATTCCCACTGAAGAGCTTGAGGCTGGCTTCCCTGAAAAGCTCAGGCTGTATTTGCAGTTCCTTCTAGAGGGCAGATTCACACCACACAGGCAGGGGTTGCTCCCTGAGCAGCCAGGTAGGTGGTGGCTGTGTCCAGTCCCGCCCTTTGCTGCCTGCTCTGCTGTCCCTACGGCCTCCTCTGCCAAATGCCCAGCCTTGGTGTCTGTCCCAGCCACAGCCAGGTGCTGAGACTCACGGGAAGCAGGCTGGTAAGTGAAACAAGAAGCTTGGGAGACTCATCTCCAATCTAGACAAACCCCCAGGCCCCAGAGCCTCTGTTTCCCTTTTTAAGATGGGGCCAGTGTTTGTGCTTTACCTGCGGGCATAAGGGAGACTTTAGCATGTCATGGTGCTGCTTTCCTTATACCTCTGTAGAGGCTGGGATCCCAAGGGAAAATGTCCAGATTCTGTGAAACACCCTTTGATACGTTAAGAGCGCTAACAAGGGTAAGGAAAGGAACTACCTTTGAATAGTGGGTTCCCCTCTTCTCTGCCTCTGGATGTGCATCCCAGAAGAAGCTGAAGGCCCCTTGCCAGCAGCCCCCATAATTAGGCTCCCACTTCCAGGGGTCCTCAGAGCTGCTGAAAAGAAAAATCAAAATCTGACAGGAAAGGGCTTGGAATGAATCAGAAGGAAGCCCTACACCATTAAGATGGTCTACACAAGGACTCTATTTATGGCGGCAAAGGAGAACTGAGAGAGCTGCTGCTGGGTGCTCAAGAGGGGGAGAAGAGAGGCTTTTTCGGGGTACCTCATCCCAGGCATGGTGGTCTATGAGTGGCCCCACCTCAATGCCAAGGGCAGGCTCCTCCAGGTGCTGAGTCCACCAGCCAGGGTGAGGTAGAAGATTAAACCAGGGGCAGCAGAACATCCAACCAGGTGGAATGTGTCAGGAGTCACAGAAACCTATGGCTAACTGATGGAGAGGGAGGTTGCCTAAAAAGAGAAGAGGTGCACAGAACACTGGGCCCAAAATGACTCCAGGCTTACAGCTCCTGAGCACTGTACACAAGAGCAATCAGAAAGCGTATTCTTAATCCCTCATCTGAATTTGGGGTTATTCATGGGACCAATCAGAAAAATGCTATTATTCCTAATCCTTCACTGAATCTCGCTAATTACATATGGGCACAACCTATCCACAACCTGTTCATGATCCTTCATTTACATCTGGTGAGAGGACAGGTGAGCTTTTTAATAGGACAATTTACATCTGGCATGAAGTCAACTGGGTTTTTCACAGGACAATTGTCTCACTGTCATATTTACATGGGATGGAGTCCAAGCAAGGCATTTTAGACACTAAAAGATCCCTTTCCCTGTATCAATGGGGTTCTGTGAGCTTTCTTCACCCTCCCCCTACAGCATATGTTTTTGCACCTTCAATTAAACCTACACCCTAGCTGTCTTTTCTGCATGTCTTGTCCAATTCTTTGTTCAGAACACCATGGTCCTGGAAAGAAGATCCCAGGGGTCCCCAGCAGGTAACAAAGGGGCTCTGAGGTCAGCTCTGCCCCGGACTGGCTGTGTGACCTTGACCCTCTTGGAAGCTCAGCTTGCTCATGTGTGGAGCAGGAATCATCACATGTACCTCTAAGCTTGGTGCAAAGAGTAAGGGAGGTGATGGACCCTAGAAAGAGATTAGCACTCCCTTAGACTCATGGTAAATGTAGTTTCCTGTGGCTGTGGAATAAATGATGACAATCAGAGTGGCTTAAGAGTTCACAAATGTGCTATCTTACAGTTCTGAAAGGATGATGTGTGAATCTCCCTGGATTAAAGAAAACCAAGGTGTCAGAAGGTCTGCTTCCTCCTGGAGGCTCTGAGGAGAATCTGCTTCCTGACTCCAGCTTCAAGAGGTGGCTGCATTCCCTGGCTCGTGGCCCCATCCTCCATCTCACAGCTAACAGTATTGGGTTGAGTCCTCCCTCCCCCATCACAGCACTCTGACCTCTTTCACCTTCCTCTCCCCAAGTCACACTGGGCCTCCACAGTCACATTAGGTTCATGTGCAACCCAGGATATGCTCTGATCATGGGCTTTTGGGGTTTTTTGGTGGTTCTGGGGACCAAACCTAGAGGGCCTCTACAGTGAACTACATCCCCAGCCCTTGTTTCGAGACAAGGCTAAGTTATTCAGCTGGGACTAGAACTTGCAAGCCTCTTGCCTCAGCTTCCCCCACTGAAGGGATTATAGGTGTTTGCCACCATGCCATAATATGCTCCTGATTTTGAGGTTAGCTGAATGATCCACCTTCATTCCTCCTGCAATCTGGATTCCTCTCACAGGGTCTGGGGAGGTGGACACAAGGACGTGCACATCTTTGGGCAGCCATTTATTTTGGTACAACAATCAGAAATCAGTTGTGAGATTTTTTTCCTAACCACGAAAAATTCATTCCACTACATTGCTCGAAGATTTGTTGTGAGGCGAAGTAACCAGAGCTAACATTTGTTTAGGGTCCACCTTGTGCCAACAGCAGCTCTAAACCCCGGCTCCCCGCTGAGATGGCACAGGAGCACGCGCCCCAGTACAGTTGGAACAGGGCTGCGGTCCAGACTCTCCAAAGGAGCAGGGGCACCTAAGGCCAGCAGGTGGCCACGAGCTGCAGGGGCCTCATTCCTTTCAGCCTTCCCTGACCTTGAAACCACCTTGTCCTTACCCCTTTGTGCACCCATCAACTATGAATAATTAAGGAGAGTGTGCTCACTGCAAGACAAGTACTGTGATATACACCCTCCTGCCTCTGCTTCCCTCTGGCTCTGACTGCCCCATCTGTACCAGTTCCCATGAGGCTCCCGACCTTTGGCTCTGCCTCCTCCTGCTGTGATTTGTACTGGATGTTGGCATTTGGCCACCTAAGTGAGTTAAAGACATCATATTACCGTGATAAATCCATACCCATGTTTATAGCAGCACAATTCATAGTTAAATCTTGGAAACAGCCTATACGTCCATCAAGAAGTGAATGAATAAAGAAAATGTGGTATTACACACAATGGAGTACTACTCTGCCATAAAGAAAGCTAAACTTTGTCGAAAAATGGAGGCACCTTGAGACCACAATATTAAGTCAAATAAATCAGGCACCTGAGCTTCAATATTGCATGGTTTCTCTTGTATATGAGAAACTCAAAATATAAATATAAAGCAAAATAAAAGAGAGATAATAGGAAGGAGGGTAATAGAACTTTCTCACATGGGAAGGGATCAAGAGATAGAATGAGGGGTAAAGGAGGGGTGGGACAGGGGATGAAAAAAATCAATTAAGATGTGTTATGTACACATACCAATTTCCCACAAGGAATGTAAACATTATGTACTGCAAATGTGTACGAATCAAAAAGGACAATGATTTAAAAAAATCTCTTTTCCTCCCTAGAGCAGACTTTTTTTTTTTCCAGCAGGGCAGGGTGTGTGTTCCAGATCTTCTAAAAATCTAATGAAAACAATGGACCACTCCCCAGAATAAACGCACATGGGCAATTGCATAGAACATCTCCACTCCACCTCATGGGAGTTGTAACAGGCATGGTACCATGACCAAGCAGGGTCTGGCACTTTTCTATCAAAGATCAGTAGGGAATATTTCAGGTTTGCAGGGCATCACAGCTATTCCACGGAAAGCAGCCTGAGACAATATGTAAATAAATAGGTGTGGCTGTGTTTCAAGGAAACTAATCATAAAAGCAAGCAGGGTCAGATCTGGCCTGTGGGCTGCAGTGTGCCCAGGGTGGCCACGTGAGACTCCACCTTTAATCACTTTGTATGGTAGGTGAATAAGGCTCAACTGCTCAGTGCCTCAGTTGCCTCCTGTAAAAAAAGTGAGAAATAAAGGGATGAATGTGTGTAAAGCATCGACAGTATCTGACACACAGCAGGCCCAGTGAAAGGGTAAGCCAGGATCACCTGTGGGTTCAGAGCCTCCATCTCAAAGACACTGGCTTTGGTACACGTCTGCTGTGTTCCCCTGGGGACTCACTCTGATTCCCCCACGTACCAGCCTCATGCGACACAACCCAAACCCACCTACCTAGACCAAATGAAGCCTAAGTCAGAGCTGACTGGGCAGGATAAGAGGTACCTGTGACTGAGAATAGGAGCTGGGGCAGGGACAGAGGAATCAGGATTTGGGAAGGCGGCCCAGCCAGCTGGGCTATGAATTGGGGAGGATGGCAAGTCCTAGCAAGGAACCAGAGAATGAGTTGGAGGTCTCAGGGGAAGCACAGTCACTTCCGTCTGGGCTGACGTGGCAGCAAGGCATAGGAGGAGGATGCCAGGATCGATGAGTGCACTCCAGATTCTCCACCACGATCCCTCACAGCAGACAGAAGGCACACATCTGCGCCCGCTGGGCTTGCACTGCTGTGTCCTCCTTCCCCTCCACTGGGGTTCTGGGCCAGGGTGTGGCTGAGGTCATGGCTGAGTCAGCTGGGACAGGTAGGGACAGCCAGAGCTCAGCTTGGTACACACACACACACACACACACACACACACACACACACACTCATAGGAATGGAAATGGACTTGATTAGAAATTATGCAGAATGAAAGCTGCTATTAAAAGGTCCAAATTTTTATACTTCAAGCCAACCATAGAAAGTACATGTGAAAAACATTTTAGGGAGTGACAAATGTATGTCTCTTAGGAACCAGGATTTATATGTGCCATTACTTGCTACTTTAAAACAACCCTTTAAACCTAGAATTCTGCCTAGGAGATATAACGAACTCTGAGACACATACTATCATTTTTCCCTCCTGAGAGCTGACAGCCTGGAGCTGAGCACCTGGACTTCTAAATACATACCTCACTGTTCACACATAAAACACAGTGTTTCCACACATCAATTTCCAGGAGTGAACTGGCTGGACTGGCCTGGCTGATGTGGGAGTGGGTAAACGAGGTGCACCGATGCCCAGCTGGGCTCCACGGGGAGGAAGAAAGGTGGCATTTTGCAGTAAGGCAGGCGGCAGTTGGGATCAAAGCCAGACTCTCGTCCTGGAATGTGCCACAGAAGTCCTTGCTTTGAGAAACCCCAGCTTGAATTAAGCAGCAAAATGTGCACTTGGCCTTGCAAGAGTACTCCACCTTTTGCTCTCCTGCCTATTCCCAGTGCCGTCCTGCCAGAGACATGCTGTACAGCAGCAGCTCCCAAGCATCTAGAGGTGTCAGACTCCTCTGAGAGTTTGTTATATCACAGGCTGCTGGCACTATCACCCTCAGTCAGCAGGCCTGGTGTGGAGCCTAAGAATTTGCATTTCTAGTGCTAAGGTAGATTCTGAGGCTGTGGATCCATGGTGTCCACAGCAACAACCAAGGCGGTGGGGAGGAACAGTAGGTAGGGAGTCACACGCCTCCTCTCCGGCCTGGCCTCTCATTCCATTCCCTGCATGGCAGCGCTGGTTGGGGCAAGAGCCCTTCCCTTTCTGTATACTTCAGTCATCACATCAGTGAACACAGGATAATCTCTAAGATCTTTCACGTCCTAAAATGTCATGATTATAAAGTGGCTCAGATCCCTGATTCTGGCTTCGACTTAGAAGCAGAATGCCCAGTGGAATCCTTGGCCCCTTAAATATACACAAACTGTGGCCCAGAAAGGTGAAATGCCTTGTCCAAAGCCACACAGCTAGGAAGCCCCAAATCTAAGACTAAGCCCACTGTTACGGTTGAAAAATTAAGTGTCCTCTAAAGACTCATGGAACAAGGACTTGATCCCCACTGTTCAGAGATGGGGCCTGGAGAGGTGACTGAATCATGAGGGCCCAACTTTAATGGATTACTCCATGAGCTGAATGGGCTTATTAGGAGGTAGGAGCTGATTGAAGTAGGTAGGTCAGTTGGAGCATGCCTTTGAAGGATATAACTTTTCTTGAGCCCTGTTCCTTTCTCTCTGCTTTCCTGCTGCCTTGAGGTGAACACCTTTCCTCTGCCATGCCCTTCCGCCATGTTGTTTCTGCCTTGAAGCCAGCTAACCATGGACTGAAAATTCTGAAATCATGACCCAAGTTAGACCTTTTCTCCTTTAAGCTGTAGACATCAGATATTTTGTCCCAGGAACAGGAGTTGACTGATGTGCCTACAAAGCCCCTGAATACCCTCATTCCTTGCCTCATGTTTTTTACTTTCTCTAAAAAGTGGCTCTGGGAAGAGGTAACTTGCTCAATGGGTGAACAAGTATTTTCAGTACATCTGAGGCAGCCAAAACCCAGAGCCTGAGCCTTGGCAAACTGGAAAACATTCTTGCTCAGAGTCCCTTACCAGTGCCGGGGCCTGAGTCTAGAACTACAAATGTAAGCTCCTGCAACCTTTGTGCCAGGCTGGAAGGAAGGAAGGCAAGAAGTACTCTGCAGCAGGAGAGGGGAGAATGTCAGTCACAAGACACTGGGATATTTCACTCAAGTTCCCCAAAGATAGCTGAGTTCTAGTCCTCCTGTTCTGCTCAGTTCTCACTGGCTATATTCTTACCACAGGCGTGAGCGTGTGCACATGTGTGCACACACACACACACTTACAAGAAGCCTACAGGACCCTGCAAAGGCTGATCCTGGGAACAAATTATTCTAGTCCCAAGTAGGTGCTCACTGCATATAGCAAGACCATCAAAAAAGTGCCATTTCAAAGACCAGAGAAGAACACTTGTAAAAACAAACTTGCAGGAAGAAGAAATATTATGTGGCTTCACTCTGGTTAAATAGCCCACATTTAAATATTTAAGTGCAATTTGAAGCAGAGAGAAAAAAATATGAGCTGGAGCCCAGAAGTTTGGGGTCTGGTCCCACAACCCTGGGGCCGCCTGGAAGACCAATCCTTCCCTGCAGCTGTCAGTCACCCGACAACTTTGCCCTGCAGTCCTCAACCATAAATCCCCAGCCCCAGTGGCCATGACTTACTGCAGCAAGGAGAAGTAGATTTGTCCTTCAGAAGAAGTTAACAAACAGGCCTTCCCAACCCTAGGGCCCAGCAGGATCAGAAAAGGCTTTGAATCCATGTCAAAGAAGCCATCAAAGGAAATGGGCCATTTTCAAACAAAATCCATTTCTCCAGCATGGCGGTAAAAATATTTATCAAATGAAAGATGTGAGACCTTTATGATGTCTTGACGCTCTGTATTATGAATGTGGTGTGTGTCTGGCGGAATGTGTACAAAACCCGTCATGCCCGTGATGTTGAAAGGGGAGGGAAATTAGTCCTTTCCATCTGGCAAATTCTTAATGTACGGACCCAGTCATGCTGCCTGGGCACCTGAGAAAGCAGGGGCAGAGGGAGGAGGCAGACATGGCTGCAGCCAGACAAAATAAGCAAAGGTTTTAGACAAAGAAGCTCTGCATGACCAGGACTTGGTGAATAGGGTTTCATGCTTATCTAGCTCCGGCAGCCATGGGCTTGGAAAAGCAGCCACACTGATACCTCATGCACAAGGTCAGACAAGGCTTCCTCAGTGGGACTTCAGATTATTCACAGAATCTGAACTTTCTCCCACAATCATGAGTTTTTGCTCTACCAATGGATTTTCAAAGTACACGATAAAGCCCAGAAAAAAAGAAATCACAGGAAGGCAAGCCAGCCTTCCCATGAGATCAGATCTGAGGATGAGTGCTCTGCTCAGAGAGTGCAGCCCTGAGGTTCTTTCTCCACACCACTCCTTGAGGTTGACCAGAGAGGGCACCCTGATGCACAGCCTTTCGTGGAACCATCAACATCTCTTCAGGGAGGAGACATGGACCCAGGTGTCCGGCTCTTTCCTCTGGGTGCATGGCTCAGAAAGAAGCTCCCTGGTAGGCCCTGGCATGTGGAAGAAGACACCTCAACTTGTCGCACCTTTTCTGGGCATACTCAGCCAGGCAAAAATTAAACTCCATTCATTTGGAGAATAAATGCGATTCATTTATTCAACTGAGAAATGATGAGGTCCAGCTCTGCAGAGAGGCAGCCCGGCTTGCAAGTGAAATGGAAGATTCCAAGCCACACTGCCTGAGTGTGCAACAAGGCTACACTGCTTAGCAGCTGTGTGACCTGGCACAAGTTACTCAATCTCTCTGCATCTCAGTTTCCTAATATGGAAACTTGGAAATCATAAAAACTGCTTCCTTGTGAGGTTATTGTGAGAAGTAAAGAAGTTAATAACAGAGTTCTTCACATTCTATATGTGCATGCGCATTGCTGCTGCTACTACTATTATCATTGGTCAAGTGCTGGGTTGGGCCCTAGGGGTAGAAAAATGAGCAAAAAATGTGGGGAATTTGGGAGTAACAATTCAGCATCTGGCATACAGAGTAACTCAGAACCTGAGGCAGCTCGTCTACCCTCCTTAGGACTTGGAGAGAAGCACAGCCCACTGGTCCCCTGGGTGAGGAGCCTTGGCATAGCCTGAAGGTCCTGTCCCTGATCTTCAACTCCACTCCTGATAAGATCAGGGTGGAGGGGGTGAATCAGGGAAGCCCATGCCATAGGAACCCAGTGTTACAGTATGGGGGTCACAGCCTGACCCCCTAAGCCGGGGAGCTGAATGGGCAGATGGCAGCCTTCTTGCCAGGCTGATCTGTCACAACATGTAGCCTAGGTCTGGGAAACAGGTACCCCTCCATTACATTCTGGATCTTCAGTGGCCCCCAAACATCTGTGAATTAGTGGCTTGGTTCCCTGAGTGGTAATGTTGGGAAATGCTTTAAGAAGTGGAGCCTTATAGGGGTTCTTGGGTCACCGGGGGTGCTTTTGAAGGGGAGTATAGGACCCAGCCCCATCCTTTTCCTCTCCTTTGTTTCTTGGCCATGAGATGAGCTGCTTTGCTGTCACGTGTGCCCACCATGATGTGTTACCTCACCACAGGCCCAAAGCAACAGAGCCAAGTGATCAAAACTAGAACATGTAGAACTGTGTGCCAACATAAAACTTCTCTCTTTGTAAGTGGATTATCTCTGGTGTTCTGTTGTAGCGGTGGGAAGCTGACTCACACATCTATGTACTGGTCACTCAGCAGGGAAACACCAGGTTTCTGCTCCTTTAGGCTGCCCAGGCTGTGTCATGCTGCCCTCTGTCCCTGAAGCTTCCAGTCCAGTAGCTGTGGCATCTCAGCAGCCACAGAAATCAAAGCAACCTGGAGCAGAAAGTTGGGAAGCACAGCCTAGGCAGGGTCCTAAGAGAGGCCTGAGGGTGACAAGCTGCTCTGCTGTTGAGGTCATAAGGGGAGGCTCTAGGCCACCTTTGCACCCATCTCTCCATCCACCTCATACTGGATAAAGCACAGTTTGTTCCCTGACCATGGACTTGGGAAGGTCAGCTCCATCCTAATCTCCTTGCCTCCCGATAGGCCTCAGGCAGACCAGTGGAGTTGTTAGAAAGTGTGTAGGGTGCCAGGCTCTCCCTAGGGGACGATATATACTGCCAAGGGGTCCTGCTTTCTCCTTGATTCCTTGCCTGGCTGCACTCATCACCACCGCTTTGCTCAGTACAGTGGATTAGGATGTCTCCCAAATGCACACATGAGCCAAAGTCCGAGCCTAAAGGAACCTCAAGAAGCATCTCCCTATCTGGGGCTTGGGTGGCAGCGGTGCGGCTGCACCGGAGTCACGTGGCTCCTTCCTTTCCGTCTGCCGCCGGCTGGGAGCTGGTGAGGCACATGGGATTCTCATGTTGGTTCCCCTTCATCTCCTCTCCCAGCTCGGGCCACTAGGGAGTTAGTTGATGCTGGGTGAACTCAGTCTGCTGCCAAGATGCCGGCCTACTTCCAGAGGCTGGAAAATGCCCTCAAATGCACCAACGAATTTCTTGAGGTTGGCAAAAAGCAACCTGCCCTGGACATTCTTTATGATGTTATGAAAAGTAAGAAACATAGAACATGGCAGAAGATACATGAGCCAATTTTGTTGAAACACTTGGAACTCTGTGTGGATCTTCATAAGAGCCATCTAGCTAAGGAAGGATTATACTAGTACAAGAACATTCGTCAACAGGTGAATATTAAATCTTTGGAGGATGTTGTTAGAGCATATTTGAAACTGGCAGAAGAAAAAACTGAAGCTGCTAAAGAAGAATCCCAACAGATGGTATTAGATATAGAAGATCTGGATAATATTCAAACTCCTGAGAGTGTTCTCCTCAGTGCAGTAAGTGGGGAAGACACACAGGATCATACTGATAGGTTACTTTTAACTCCCTGGGTTGAGTTCCTGTGGGAACCATACAACAGTGTTTGGACCTTCTTTGAAACAATTCTCAAGTAGAGCACCTCTACCATGATACTGCCTAGGAAGCTTTCAAATTCTGCCTCCAATATATCCAGAAGGCTGAGTTCCATAAGCTGTGTGACAATTTGAGGATGCACTTATCCCAAATTCAGTGCCATCATAACCAAAGCACAGCAATCAATCTTAATAATCCAGAGAGCCAATCCATGCATTTGGAAATGAGGCTTGTTCAGTTGGATAGTGCTATCAGCATGGAACTGTGGCAGGAAGCATTCAAAGCTGTGGAAGATATTCATGGGCTATTTCCCTTGTCTAAAAAATCACCTAAGCCTCAGGTGATGGCAAATTACTGTAACAAAGTCTCAACTGTGTTTTGGAAATCTGCAAATGCTGTTTTTCATGCATCTACACTACCTCACCTTTACCATCTGTCTAGAGAAATGAGAAAGAATCTCACCCAAGATGAGATGCAAAGAATGTCTACTAGAGTCCCTTTGGCTACTCTTTCCATCCCTATTATCCCTGAATGCACAGATATTGCTCGACTTCTGGATATGGATGGCATTATAGTTGAAAAGCAACATCACCTTGCAATGCTGCTAGGTCTTCAAGCCCCACTAACGCAAACTGGACTTATTAATGATATGGTCAGATTTAATGTACTACAATATGTTGCTCCAGAAGTGAAAGACCTTTATAACTGGTTGGAAGTAGAATTTAACCCACTAAAACTCTGTGAGAGAGTCACAGAGGTTCTAAATTGGTAAGGGAACAACCTGAAAAGGAACCAGAGTTACAGCAGTATGTGCCACAACTGCAGAACACCATAATCCACCTCCTGCAGCAGGTGGCACAGGTTTATCAGAGCATTGAGTTTTCTCATTTGACTTCTCTGGTTCCTTTTGTTGAAGCCTTCCAACTGGAACGGGCCATAGTAGATGCAGCCAGGCACTGTGACCTGCAGGTTCGTACTGACCACACTTCTCGGACCTTGAGTTTTGGATCTGATTTGAATTACACTACTCGAGAAGATGCTCCAGTTGGTCCTCATCTGCAGAAGATGCCTTCAGAACAGATAAGAAATCAGCTGACAGCCATGTCTTCAGTGCTTGCAAAAGCACTTGAAGTCATCAAGCCAGCTCACATATTGGAAGAGAAAGAAGAACAGCATCAGTTGGCAGTTACCGCGTATCTTAAAAATTCACAAAAAGAGCATTAGCATATTCTGGCTTGCCGGCAGACAATTGAGGAAAGGAAAGTGTGACTTGAAAGCCTAAATATTCAGCATGAGAAAGAAGAACTGGAGCAGAGGGAAGCTGAACTCCAGACAGTATGGAAGGCTGAAGAAGAGAGGCTGCGCCAAGAGGCAAAGGAGAGAGAGAAGGAGTGGATCTTACAGGAACATGAACAAATCAAAAAGAAAACTGTTCGTGAGCGTTTGGAGCAGATCAAGAAAACAGAGCTGGGTGAAAATGCATTCAAAGATATTGATATTGAGGACCTTGAAGAACTGGATCCAGATTTCATCATGGCTAAACAAGTTGAACAACTGGAGAAAGAAAAGAAGGAACTTCAAGAACAGTTAAAGAATCAAAAGAAGAAGATTGACTAGTTTGAAAAAGCCAAACATTCAGAAGAGATCCCTTTGATAAGGAGTGCTTATGAGGAACAGAGGATTAAAGATATGGATCTGTGGGAACAACAAGAAGAAGAAAGAATTACCACTATGCAGCTAGAATGGGAAAAGCCTCTTGAACATAAGAATCGAATGTCACGAATGTTCGAAGACAGATTTATTTGTGATGCGACTCAAGGCCTCCCGGCAGTCTGTATGTGAGGAAAAACTTAAACAGTTTGAAGAGCAATTAGCAGAAGAAAGGCACAATCACTTGGAGGAACATAAGAGGCAATGTAAAGAAGAATGCAGAGTAACTTACTATAGAGAAAAGGAAGAGGAGGAGCAGAGGAGGGCAGAAGAACAAATGATAAAAGAGCGAGAAGAGAGAGAATGAGCAAAATGTGAAGAGCTTTGAGAATATCAGGAGTGGGTCAAGAAACTACAAGTAGAAAGGAAAAAAAACACCAAAGGGAGTTGGAAATTGAAGAAAGAGAGCATCATAGAGAGGAAGAAAGAAGACTTGGCGACAATCCACTGTCTGGGAAGGACTCTCGTTGGGCAGATAGAGATTCAGAAGGAACATGGAAAAAAGGACCTGAAGCTGACTCTGAGTGGAGAGGCCAGCCAGAAAAGGAGTGGAGACGTGAAGGGCAGGATGACGAGAGGCCTCATAGAAGAGATGAAGACCGCCCAAGATGCTTGGGGGAAGATGATTGAGAGCGAGTCTTCTCTTAGACCAGGTGATGACCGGGTGCCCAGGCGTGGCATGGATGAGGACAGAGGCCCCAGACATGGTCCTGATGAAGATCACTTCTCTCACCATGGACCAGATGATGACCGACCTTCCTGGCACAATGCAGATGATGACAGGCCTCCCAGAAGAATTGATGAGGAGGACAGGGGAAGCTGGCATCATGCAGATGATGACAGACCACCTAGACGAGGACTAGATGATGACAGAGGAAGCTGGTGAACAGCTGACGAGGACAGAGGGCCGAGACGTGGGATGGATGAGGACTGGGTGTTGAGGCGGGGAGGTGCCCATGATGAAAGATCATCCTGGCAGAATGCCGGTGATCCCAGGTGATCCCGGGGGTCCCAGGGGTCCCAGGCGAGGGTTGGATGAAGACTGAAGACCTTGGAGGAATGCTGAGGATGACAGGATCTCCAGGAGAGGTGCAGATGATGACAGGGGGTCTTGGAGAAATGTGGATGATGAGCGAATCTCCAGACTCGATCCCTGGAGACCATATGTTAAGCCAGGTGGATGGAGAGAGAAGGAAAAAGCCAGAGAAGAGAACTGGGGTCCACCTCGAGAATCAAGACCATCAGAGTACGTGAATGGGATAGATGGGCTAGGGATAAAGAAAGGGATGGAGACAATCAGGATTGTGAGGAGAGTGACAAAGACCCCGAACAAGAAAGGGACAGAGAGAGAGAATCGGATCGTGAGGATCGCTTCAGGAGACCCAGGGATGAAGGTGGCTGGAGAAGAGGACCAGCTGAAGACTCTTCGAGCAGGAGAAATTCAAGTCGCCACGATGATAGGAATGACCGTCATCAGTAGAGAGACGATCGGCATGATCTAAGAGAACGACGAGACCTAAGAGATGATCGAGATCGGAGAGGGCCCCCTCTCAGACTGGAACGTGATGAAGCAAGTTCTTGGAGACGTGACCAGGCAGCAGAGTAGGATCCCCTCGTCGTGCTCCTCCCCCAGCTCCGTCAAGAGATCGAGAAAGAGAGAGAGACCGAGAAAGAGAAAGAGAAAGAGAAGGTGTAAAAGAGAAGGCCTCCTGGAGAGCTGATAAAGATAGGGAATCCCCTCATCGTACTAAAAATGAGACTGATGGAGACGGCTGGACTACGCACGGTACAACGCTAAGTCCCAAGAGAATGGATTCAAACTCTCAGGTCTTACATAGGTTTGATCACATTCAAGGATTATTATACTTGTACTTCAGTCTAAATTGGATTCTTTAACATTTCACCGTAACACAAAAGCAAAACTTGTATTAATCGTATGTAATAGATTGATCATGCACCCTATCCACAGGAGGGTAGGCAACCATGCCATTTTCCGGAATTTAAGGTGTTGCATTATTTCATCAGTCATTTGTTTACAAAAAAAGAACAACTAACAAATAAATTTAAAATGTGAACCCATCAGGTATTGAGTAATACCTATGTCTTGGTATAGAACAGATCTTTTCTCTTTTGATTTTGAAATGCCTGATACTAATTTGGAATGAAGTAAGGTTCTGTTAAAGAATACTTTATTTGAAGACTCTTTAAACCAGTGGATCTGAAACAATTTTCGCACCATTAGTAATTGAAACATACCTCTTGAGGTATTTTGAGGTACTTATTATTAACTAAATTTAGAAAGTTTTTGGGTTCACTCTAAGTGCAGTAAACATTGGAGTTGGTGGGATTTTTTGTAGATTTTACTTGAGGTGACTATAAAGCAGTTTGCAGTCTTTATTGTAATGACAATACTGCTCGAGTGCGAACCCTGAAGCAACACAGCTCTGAAACTTAAAACTTTTGGTAAACTATCACTGAGTTTTTTTCTGTTGCCAATAAGAAACTGCTTTCCATTAATGGAGAATCCATGCCTTTCAAGCATTTTAAATATGACAATATGTATAAATGGGGTTTGGGGAAATTGTTTAAATTCTTTATCTTAATTTTCTTTCTCTCCAGAATACAGCCCTTCGACAAGTAATTTTTAGTAATGACTGTGTTGACTTCAATTTTGGAGTATAGTAGTTATGTTAAAGATTAACTACTAGGTCGTATTGAAGCCAACACAGAACTTGCTGCTGTGTTCTCTTTCTTCAGTGACAAATAAAATACTCACAGAAAAAAAAAAAAAAAAGAACCATCTCCCAGACCGCTGCACCTCGGCCTTTTTGCTCATATCCTATGGTGTGAAGTATATGTTTTGCATTACATTTATTATACCTCATACACATATGCAGAGACACATAAGAACAAGTTTATAAAACAATCTTTAACCTTAACAGTGTGTGGCTAACCCTGATATTCTATTTTATTCTGCAATATTCTATTAAGGAAAAATGCTGGTCATGACACAATTCATTGTTTCTATGGCCTACTAATGGGCTGTGACTGCAGCTTGAAAACCACTCATTTAGATCAATGGTTTGCAAATTTTATAAACCAGTGGCTCCTTCTTATAAATGTTAAAGTCCCTACCCTCTTTTTGTATTGCTTGGAATTTCAAAATGAACTATCACAACGGAAGACAAATTTTTTAAATGACCATTTGGAAATATGCTTTTTCAATGTGCACATTGTAATTGTCACTCCTGTTAACTTTATTGGATTAAAAATACCTAGTAAATTAGTAAAGTACGCTCATGAGTGCCCAGGTGGGTGATGAAGGCATGACTTTGTGTTCTATATATGGTCCCTAGGCAGTTCTCTGGTGCTATTCCCCTGCTCTGCTCCCTGGCTGCCATTGCTCCACCATGCCCTTTAGCCACGATGTTCCTGCCCAAGAACCAGCTGACTATGGACTGAATCCTCCAAAACATTGAGCTTTGTAATTAAACTTCTCCTCCTTTAAGTTGTGGGTGTCAGGTCTTGTATCTCAGTGATGGGGAAGTTGACTGATACAACATATCATCTAACTTCCCCAGGATTTTGATGTGGATCCCTTACGGGAGAAGACATGACCATCTCCCACTGAAAACTACTTATCCAAGACAGTGATTTTCAAGAGATCCCACAGGTCCTTCTCCGCAAAAGACTTGAGTAGGATGAGAAGAGTGTGAGGACCCTCTCTCCCCACTTACTAGAGGGATTCTAATCTGTCTATATATAGGGTTTTACATAAAAATCCTTTTTATAGATAGGGTCTGCAGCTAAAGAACTAATGAGTTTTTCTGTCTCATTTCCCAAGGGTGAGAATGAAGGCAAGCCATTCAACTATCAGGAAGATAAGCGACTTGTGAAAAAGACACTGAGAGGGAAAGTGGGGGCAGAGCAAGAGGAGGCAAAAAGGGAGGTGAGCCCTGGAGGGGCATTACTGGGGAGCTTCAGCCTGTTTATAAAAGGTCCAGCAATAAGGGCACACACTGAACAATGGAAGAACCTAGTTCTGGGCTTTGGGTGAGATTTCTACAAGACTCAGGGTAGAAAAGCTTCTCACCTATTGGGAATCAGAAGACCCGCTTAAAAGCTACATGTGTCTTTGATTAATAAAATATGGAGAATAAATTGATCATCTCTGAACACAGGCAGGATGTTTGAAGAAGAACATCTTCATGGCCTGGGCCCAGGAGGCAGAAGCCCTTGATGGTGAAAATGCAGGCGTGCCTGTGTGTGCCCGCAGCAGTGCCCACTGTGTGTGCCCATGCAGAGGGAGGGCTCTGCTGGATCCCCCCCCCCTAGAGAAACCCATATCAAAAGTCAGGGTTTGGGACTTCGTAACAACCTCTACACCAGCCCTAGCCTGGGCCCTGTGCTCCATGACCAGAACTCTCAGGGCTGTAGCTGGGTTCTCACTACAGCTTCCTTCACAGAGCCCTTTCTCACCCAGAGCTAGACAGGAGAAGCAGCATGACAGAGGCTCTTTCTCTCGGCTCCTAGCGTGATCTTCTGAACACAGATGAAGCCTCTGTGCTAGTGTGGGCCCCAGATGGAAGCACAGAGAAGGGAGCCACCCCTTCTGGTAAAGCAAGCTTACGCTGCAGTCCTTAAATGCCCAGTAGACACACCAGCCTATGCTCCTGTCCATCTGGGACACAGACAGATACCATCCCTATTCCAGGGCTCCACCTTATTTCACAACCCTGGCTGCACATTAAAGTCAGCCAGGGGACAAAACAACAAGGATAGATACCCAGGACCCTGAGAGCAACAGAATCAAAATCTGTGGAGGTATGGTCCATGCAGCCTTTTGCTGTGCTTTGTTTCACTTTTTTCCCTAGGTGGCTCTAACATGCAGCCAAGATTTAGAGCCACTGTGATAAGAACAATGGCTCCCCAACTTCAGTGTGTGCCTGAGAATCCACTTGGAAAGCTTGTTAAAAGTATAGATCATCCACGGGCTGGGGATTTAGCTCAGTGGTTGCACCGCCTGCCACGTAAGCACAGGGTCCTGAGTTAGATCCCTGGTACCAAAAAAAAAGTACAGATCATCCTGAGATGTTCCATCCCTGCAGGGTAAATGTTACCAAGGCAGAAGAAATTAGTCCTGCCCTGATCAGCAGGCCTTCATGTCCACTGGAAACACCTCAAATCTCAAATAATAAAACAACCCTTAGGTCTTGCCTCCCACCCCAACAAACACTATAATCTATTGATGTATCATAAATGTTACACCAGAAAAGTATTTTGCCTTTCCTCTGAAGTAGCAGTATGTTATCATTATCCTCTTTCCCACAGCCTTTTGGAAATTTAATAATTTATGACTGCAAGGTCTATTTTCCTCACCTGAGCATCATAATGTTTTATCTTCCCTACCTTCCCTACCTGAGCATCAAAAGGCCTTCCTATCCCATGGCAAATCACGAGGCCTCTGGGTTACCCTCAGGTTCAGACAGAGAAGCGTGTCCAGGCCCCAGACTGGCGGGCACTTCTTCTTCCTGCCCTCCATGCACTTCTTACAAAGAGCCATATCTTGTTTTAAGTCTTTTCTCTGGACTACAAGTCCCTTGGGTGTTTCTGGAGCTTTCCCCACAACACACTCTGAGAAACAGATAAAACAGCCTCCAGCCAGCTCTTCTGAAAGGACTGCTCTGCTGGGGCTGCGGCTACAGAAAAGTTGCTGGGAAGTAGAAGTCAGGTCAAGTGGGCAGTCAAAGATCTCAGGGGCTCCTCATTGAGCTCCACTTTCCTGAGTCATCTGTATGCAAGATCCTCAGGACTGGGGGCTTTTTCAAACAGGTCCCCAGAAATCCTGACACCCCTTTCATTTCAAGAGTGCCTTTAGCTGGACACAGTGGTGCGTATCTATAATCTCAGCACTCTGGGAGGAGCAGGCAGGAGGAGCAAAAGTTCAAGTCCTGCCTAAGCAACTTAGTGTCTCAAAATAGAAAGGGTTGAGGATGTAGCTCAATGTGAAGGCTTACAGTTCAGTCCTCAGTATTGATGAGGGAGGGAGGGAGGGAGGGAGGAAGGGAGGGAGGCAAGCAGGCAGTCAAGCCAGCCTGATGCAGTGAACAGCCATTTCTGATGGGATATGGCAGATTCTGCTGGGGGTGGGAGGAGAAGGTGGCACAAACCACTGCAGGAGGGACACAGAGATGAGACCAACAGGCCTTCTGCCTTCAGCCACCATGTGTTCTAGTATAAGTTGGGCAGAGAAGCGGGTGTAAACTGGCTTGGCACAGTTCAACTGCACTGGCTGGGTAGATGAATGTCATACGGACAGATGTCAGATAGCTGCACCCAGGGTTTGGTAGGGAAGGTATGTTGGGTACAAGTGCTGCCTCTGGAGGAGAGGCCAGCAGGACACAGCAACTTTCAGCACGTCACCGTGAGTAAGCTAACCCTGAGGTTATTTGGGGAGGTGAGGGACTGGTAGCCAAGAAAATGTGTTTGGGTTGCTATAAACACAAAGGATGGGATCTACTTTCTTTCCTTTGTAAAGGGCTCAGATGGTGCAGAGCTAAGGAATGCCTTCAGCCACAGTCTCAGGCTCTGCCAGGACTTCACAGAAGAGGAGATGAAAGGCAAGAGGCAACTCTGACAGTCTGCCCCTCATTCTAAGCAGCTCTGATGCTCATGGAAACAGGGGGGCCTTACTGTATCTGCCTAGAGGCCTCTCCTTCCTCAGGGGCACAGATGTTGTCTTGGATGCCCAGAGAAGGCCTGGGGAGGCTGGAGCACCAAGTAACAGCAGCGCCATAGAGCCTTCCTTCCACCAGCCACTGGCTAGTGCCCAGAGCCCACTTGGTGTTCGAGTTCAGCAAAGTGGTCCAGAGCAAGGGCTCAGCATTTAGCAGGCTGGGGCTGAACTGCGGGCTCTGCAAGTTCCTGAATCTGTCAGTCTCTTGGTTCACCCAGCTGTAGACAGAGGATAAGAAGAATACCTATCTCCCCAAGAGTTGGGGAAAGTGAATGGCATTTTTCCTGAGAAGATCTTAGCCACGCCCAGGCCATGCTAAGCATCCAGTTAACATTAAGAGCAGGATTAACACTAAGATCCCTGTTCCCATGTACAGCAGCAGTGGCACAGTACACAGGACCAAGGGCTGAGCAGACAGATTCCCAGCCCTGAGCCCTTGCTCTGCCCTGTACCCATGCAAGTATGACCACATTGTAATCTAAGCTTTCAAAGCCTCAGTCTCTCCCTCTATAAAATGGACAAGATAAATACCCTTGCCCTACTGGCCACAAAGTATGGGTGTGAGCACTGTGTGCTGAGCACTGTGTTCACACCAGCGCATCTAGATGATCTCTCCTTG
Organism: Heterocephalus glaber; assembly: GCF_000247695.1. Next base: position 3,510,478 of record NW_004624766.1, read on the forward strand.
CCCTCAGCCTGGTGCAAGAATGTCCTGTCTGACTTCTTGCAGCACAACTAATATGACAACAGCCCCTGCAATAGTGTGTCTGCCCCAGCAACCCCTGGGATCTTGTTCTACAGACCAAGGGGCTCAAAGTCCACTTACAGCTCTGCTGCAAGCTCAGCTGAGTTAAATAGCAGTGCTGGGAAGGATGCTCCACAGGGAGCCCACTGCTGCCCACCCCCAAATTTGTTGCCACAATGGTTTCTTTCACAGAGCCCAATACAGATGGCTAAGAATAGGATGGAGCAGGGTCCAGCTGGAGGCTCTTTTCCTCCAGAGAGTGGTTCTTGGTCCTCTGGCCCCTAACTCTCTTCTTCTCTAAACTCTGCCGCCACACTGGCCCTGTCTCAGTGATTAACCTCTGGGCTTGTTTTGAGTTGGATACGTATGAGCCAGGTGAGGCTCCTCCAGTAGATGGAGAGCTCCCTGAAGGCAACAATTGTGCTCTGGCTGACTTTGGATCCACCACCCATATAGCCCAGAACTGGCTACATAGACAGTGCTGATCAGACTTACGGATGCCCACTGTAATGATGTCTACAAAGGCTACACCACAGGACTTAGCAGCATATTCACCTAGTTTGTTGCTACAACTGAATGCCATAGACTGGGCAATTTATGAAGAATGGACATTTATTTAGCTCATGGTTCTGGAGGCTGGGAGATTCAAGAGCATGATGCTGGCATCTGGTCAGGGTTTTTTTCACTGGTAGGAACTCTGCAGAATCCTGAAACAGCACAGGACATCCTATGCCGAGGGAACCTGGGAAAGATTGCCGAAGTGGCTTTTATAACAACCCACTCTTGTGATAATTAACCTCCTCCCTCCATAACTCATTCATCCATTAATCCACAAGTGAATCAGTCCATTCACGAGAACAGAGCCTTCGTAACCCAGTTCCCTCCCAATGGTCCCACTTCTCAACATTGTCACACTGAGACCCAGTTTCCAATAAGCAAACTTTGGAAGAAACTTTCAGACCTAGCAGATATTAATTTAGGAAACAGAGGCTTAGAGAGGTTAAATATCTTACATGGGGATACCCAGCAGGAAATAAGGCAGGCAGGGCCCAAACTCAGGAGTATCCTTCTTATGGTGCCTCTGAACAGAGCTCACATTGATCCCTTTGGTTCCTGCCCTGCTCTGACTCTAACTGGATGTCTGACAAATAAAACAGCTTTGTAGCTTGGCCCTCTCCATCAGCAGCAGAGCTGTCCAGGCCATGAAGGCTGAGCAAAGAGATGGCCCTCAAGTGAAGGGGATGTGGCTAAGCCATTAGGAGAACAACAGCAACCTCAGCAGAAAGCCACTTACAGAAAGCAATTTGGGCTTTATTTAGGGTTCACTCGCAAGATAAGTAGGCTTCTTTGGTGTGTGCAGCCAGAAAAGAATGGGTGATCTATCTCACACTAGGCACAGCTAATTGATAAGAGTCAATTCCGATGGGAGGACAGGGCTCAACCATCTGGACGCCAGCCATGTTTCCTGCTGCTCTGCACTGCCTGGCTGGGCAGAAGGAGGGGTCTCAGGGCCCTGTGTCAATGCCTGGCTGTCAGCCTTCCTGGCTCAGAGCAGGCCTGGGGCTGGAAGGGCATGAGGGGTCATGTAAGGAGGAGGGCATGACATAGGCAGTCTTTCCTCAACCCCCCGCCTCCCTCTCTCTCTTGCCTGATGTATTTCTCTTCTCCCCCAGCAAATCAAATTGAAGTCAACTCAAGATGGGCTTATTCAGAGAGAGAGAGAGAGAGAGAGAGAGAGAGAGAGAGAGAAAGAGCAGAGAATACACTAACTGTTAGCAGTTATTCCTGGATTGTGCAATTAATGAATATGCTGAGTAGAGCAAAGATACAGACTCTTACACATCGGGTCTAGTCTGAATCAGAAAACTATGGATTATAATGTACACTATGCTATGTTTATAAAAACACCAATTATGTGCCCAACAATATGCTAAGTATTTTCATGTTCATGATATCATTTCATCTTCAGAATAACCACAGGGGTAAGTATTACTATTTCCAATTTATACACAAGGAAACAGAAACTCAGAGAAGTGTCTCAGAAAAGATTATTAAAAAATAGAGGTAGGGGTACCATCCACGTCACCTAATTCTGCTCATTGCCCCTCTTATAAGCCCCAAACCCACCTCATCACAAGAAAGGCATTCTCAACCCATCTCAGGTACACAGAGGCCCAGAAATGCTTGGAACTAAACAGAACATTATTATATTGAACAAAATTAAATAGAACTCAATAGGGCTACTGTCACTTATTTGACTACCTCGGTGCAAAAATACTCTGAGGCAAAAGCTTTGGATGAGTGAAAATGTATTTGTTGAGCAATCAAATGAAAGTGCTCTGGGCCCAAAATATGCTCTAGCATATAACTTATTTTATAAACACAAACCCAGTCTTATTCAAACATTTGAAATGAAAGATTTGCCTTTCAATGGTGAATCTGCATTTCAACAGAAAGTTATTCACTGGAGATGCAAAATCTGATTAATGTGTAGTTAGCATTCGAAAGCCTGAGGATCAGAGGGCTCATTTTAGGTGTGGAGGCAGCACATGTGCACAGACCTGCAGGGTGAAATATGATGTGAGCCTTGTTTTTAGCATTCTGGGTGCCCTCTCTGATGGTAGTTCTGAGGAACAGCACCAGCAAGGCAGCCTTTCCAAAACCAAAATGTGTACACAGGTCAAGGGCTAAAGAAGCATGTTCACTGCCAGGCCAGAACGTTTGTTATGCTAATGAGCACCTATGACCTACCTGTCCAGCACCAGGCTAGGATCTCAGGCTCTAACAGTGGCCCCACAGACAAATCTCTGCCTCTTGGAACTTACCTTCTCATGGTGGAGACAGATATTGGGTAAAATAAACCAAGAATCACAGTTCTTGGGATGCACTTGGTGGGAAACACTGCTTTAGACAGTATGGTGAGCACAGATCATACTAAAGATATATTTGAGCTGGTATCTGAAAGATGAGGAGGAACTAGCCACAGGACAGAGATGGCAAGGATAAGAGTCTCGAGGCAAAAATAAATTAAGGGGGAATCAAAGAACTAAAATGATACCAGTGTGACAGGCTGAGAGAGTGGTAATGATGGGTTAGGTAGGAGGCTGGAGAAAGATCAGTTGAGGCCTCCTAAGCCTTGGTTAGGAGTGTGGATCTTGAACTGATAGCAAAGGGAAAACTTGGTAGGGCTTTAAGCAAAGGAGCAACAGGATATGATTAACATATTTAAAGGCTCACTCTGGTGGATGAATGAATAGAAAGAAGGAGGCCAGCCAGGAGCTATCAAGTAGTCCAGTAAAGAAGTGGCCTGGATACAGCTGGCAGTATTGGAGATGGAGAGAGATAGTTGAATATAAGATATGTTTTGGAAGTAGAAATACTAGACTTTAAAGTAAAGGTGGATTCACTCATTCAATCAATACTGAATATTAGTGAATGTGAAGCCCAAGAATTTATTTCTTATTGTATCAATGATGTTTCAGAAGTTCAATGGCTCACAGGCATGGGAAGAGTTGCTGGGCAGAAGCAAGACTTTGGAGGTCTCGAATGCACCACAGGCTACATATTTTATATATATATATATCTATCTCCAAATGTCATATACTCCAAAGCTACCTGAAATGCCCTGACTGGCTTTTCTCCAGAATCAGAGTCTAACTAGATGTAAAAGTGGCCAGCTAATATAAGCACAATGTCTCCATACCCAGGATACCCACCAAGCACCCAGCAAGTCCTTTGGGGAAAGACACAGCACAGATATTGCAAATAAACAGAGAGAGGTTGCTGAGTACCATGTAAGTTTCAGCATGTAAATTTCAAATTTTTCTCATTTCCATTTTATCACAACAAAAAGAATAGCCAAACAAGCTCCTTTTTTTCTTGTTCTTCTAATTCTACTTTGTGTCATTTCTCTCATGTTTTCTACCTACATAACACATCTTATTACCATGCTACAGTCACTGCATCTTAAATAGCTGATAATTACCATATTTCTAGAGCCTGTTAACATCCACTTTCCGTGGTGATATCCTTCTCAATCTCCTCATGAGTCATTTATTTCATTTTTTTATGAACATCATAGGTAGGTGCTCCATGGAAAACAATCATTAATCTCATTAAGACAGCAGGATGAGAAGCTAAGAGCATATCTCCTGACATCTTAAGAAGTTAGAGTTGTGGCTCTTGAGACCCTAAATTGAGTTTTGTTCCTTTTAGTCATAATGAATGTTAAAATTCAAAAGCATCCTTTAAAACGAAATCTTCAGAACTTGGCCAGGGGCTGCCAGATCCTGTTGCTTATGGCACTTAACAATGTTGTTAGGCAGCCCAGAGAGGAGCTATGCAGACAGGAGCGCCTGCCAGCTTTATCTATTGCATCTTCAGAAGAGTCTCAGAACCTGGGAAAAGGCCAACCCAAATCTCCTGATCCCAGACGCACTTCTACAGGGGGCTCCAAGTCATACAAGTCCCCATGGGCCTTGTGGATCACCCTAGCCAGGGTCCACATTCACCTCCACCCAGGCATCTAGATTCCATAGAATTCCAAACCATGCAGCCCCCAATTCCACTTTCTGTACAGGAGGAGAGAGTAAATCCAAGTGCAAAGCTAGGGGCAGCCGTGGTCTTCATGACTTGTCTTTAAGCTCAAGACTTCCTTTCCTACAAGGTGAGAGAGCTCCTGCTGTCAGAAGTATGAGAATTTGAAAGTGCTCTTCTCTGTAAGCCTTCTCTTCTTGTCCCTGGAGACAGCGATCTTTCAGTGCATTAGTTCAGGAATTATATTTTTCCTACCTATCTGCCACCCAAGTCCATGGAATCAAAAAATCAATTCACTCAGGCCTTTCCCAAACCAGCTGATAACTGTAGCTTAGCGCCAAGGTTCTCATGAGCAGCAATGGAACTGGGGGAGATCCAGATGTGAATGACAGCATAAGGAAGTGACCTCTCCCTAGTCACAGCCCTCTGGGATTCCAGACTCTTACTCTCGAAACAGCTGACTTATTAGGGCCTGGAAGTCTTCCAACCAGACACACACACGCACACACACAGGAATGCTCACATACACAGACAGAAATAGAGTCTATGCACCTATGTTTTCTCCTGTTGTTATTCAGGGATACTGAAAGCCAGGGAATGTGATTCCTCTTGGGGACACCGAGCTAATTGGACCCATTCAGAAGGGAAAATGTCTCCCATAACCTATAAAATTAAAGGCAATAAATAAGCAAATAAACATGCTTCCACTGACTCTGGAAGTGCTTCCTTTATTGGCTCATAAAGCATCGCCTACACTCTTGCTCCGCTATCGACAGCTCCAATGTCAAGACTGAGCTATCAGCTCACTAATTGGAATGTCCTCTTCTCAGGAAACTCCTTTCTGAAGGAATCAGATGTCTGGCCCCCACTGTCTTTTTGCAGGAGGCATCCCTCAGTGGTGCTCAGGTATCCCAGATAGCTATTTCAGAGTGAATCAGGTAGGATGTGACAGGGCAAGGAGGAGGCAGAGTCCTGAAAATCCCCAGGTAACAAGAATATTAAGCTGAGAATTTTCTCTGAGGCACCAATGTGCAAGGGATACCAGGTGCCCAAGTGAGCTCTTAGACAAATCAGTGCATGAAAGTTCAAAGTAGGTGATTGGAAATGGATTAGTCATTCACTTGATGGAAGGGATAAAGGACTGGGTTGCTGATGATTAAGAAAAAGATCTAGGAAGAGGATTTCTGGGTTGAGGATCCCCTCCTCAACTCTGAGGGAAAGGTCGGATGAACTACTTCCCACCCTAGGCTTAGAGGGAGAGACTTGAGAACCTTGAGGAAAGACTTGTGGTCCACAAAGCTAGGGACACAAATATCTGGGCCTAATGCATGGCTGAGAAGCCCCCAAACCCCCTCCAATGACAGAACTAAGGTAGCCAAGCTATAAACCCATGGAGAAACATCAGCCCACAATCCTTTCAATAGGCCACCCTGCCCAAGAAGGCAGCTGTCTTAGTTACTTTTCTCATTGCTGAGACAAAATACCACAGCCCAAAGTTAAGGTAGGAAAAGTTTATTTGGCTCACAGTTTGTAGAGATCTCAGTCCATAGTTGCCTGAGTCCAAGGCAGGGTAGCATGGCAAACAAATATTGCAGAGAAGAAAGTTCATGGTAAGCAGAAGACAGCAAAGCAAGCAAGGGGCAACCACAGCTCTTTCTACCCCTTATATCTTATCCAGGATACTAAGGGTGGGTAGTACTCACACCCTTAATATTAGTGTCCTTAACCCTAGCATTGCACCATGAACCAGTTCTAGCATCACACACTCTAGATTCTGCCACCTCTGAAAAAGCTCCACCTATGACTACATGAGGCTTTGGAGGAACATCAACACACAAGCCATAAGAACAGCCTACCTGGCAAGGAATCCCTCAACAAGCCACATGTGAAGTACCACCACAGGGGCAGAAACTATGGGAGCACCAGGTAAAGCCAAGGCTCTCCCTCTATCAAGGAACCTGCAGCCACCTAACTCAGCATGGACTTCTCCAGAGAGCTTGCAGAAGTATAATGAAAGAATGCTCTTAAACATCTGCTAGGACCAGAGAACACAAAGCTATTTGAGGACCAAAGAGTCAAGTAAGAACCCTGCTGCCCGCCACATCTACCTCTCTTCCTTCTTTCTAGAATGGCGAATGATGGGGCTGGTAATCAGGAAAGAAGAGCAAGGAAAGAGAAGCAGACCCCATTCCCCTAGTGACCTGTAGGTCCTCTAGCAAAATTAACACCAAACCAGGCTTGAAGTTTCGTTGAGTATATATAGCCTGACCCCCTAATGACTGAATGAGGCTGTGTTGTAGTCTGCATCAATCCTATGGCTTATTCTCAACATTAATGAAAAAGAAAGTCATGGTCCTGTCTGACATTCATCCATAGCAAGGAGAACTTACTTCTATTTAGGACATTTAAAAAGACAATGATATCAGAAATGAAACTGCTTCTGCAATGCTTCCAGGAGTCTTATTTATTCAAAGAATCAGACACAAGGAGTTGGATCAGCAGAAAAGGCTTTATTTAATCGTCCATAGCTAATTTTGTCAAAAAGTCCTATAATTAGGAACTAATCCCTTTGGGATATCATGCTTATCTAAGATCAAAAGCTTCCATCTCTTTGGGGTTTGATATTTTCTTGACTATGGAAGGAGAGGATTCATGCACTGGGCAAAATAAGTCTATATTTGGGGTTGTTTGTCTAGATATGCAAAGATCATTTGAGGATATAAAGAAAAGCCTAAAGCCTCCAAAGAGAGTAAAAATGGGTCTTTACAAGGAGCAATAATTGGATGGTACTGGGTCACGCAAACAAAAATAGTGGGAGCCAGAAGACAGTGAGTCAGCACCTTCAAAATTCCAAGGAAAATTCGTTTTCAACCTAGAATTGTAAAGCCAGCTAACCTGTCAATCAACTGTGAGTGTAGAATAAAGACATTTTCAGACATTCAAAGGCAAAATATTTATTTCTCATGGCCTCTTTCTTGGAAAATTACTGGAAGACATGCTTCTATTAAAAAAAGAATAAACCAAGAAAGAGGAAGACATGGAATGAAAGCTGATTCAGGCCACGAGCGAGGAGAAGGGAATCCCTTTGATAAAGGCATCCTAAGCCGGGATCCGCAGCACCAAAGCAGGCCTGGAGGGACAGCCCAGCGAGAGCAGAAGGATCAAGCACTCCAGGAAACAAACTGAAGCTGATGGATTATATGATACAGCCAAACATTTGGAAAGTAATATCAAAGTTATAAAGCAGACTTGATGGAGCACATAGGAGAAATAGCAGCCTAAATGCTTATTTAATCTTTTCTTGGAAAAAAAGAGCAAATATTAGTATTAGTATGTCTGAGGTTTGCCTGTTTGCCGTCATCTCCATTCCTTGCTGTTCTCTGACATGTCTGTATCATGGGAGTGGCAGGGAGCTGGGAGAGGGGGGACTGCACTTCTCAATTCTGCAGACTGCACTTCTCAATTGGCTTCTAACTGAACTTGGCCGACAGGAAGCACTGGAGGGAGATAGCCAACAGGAGGAAGAGAGAAGCCAAAGTGTGTCTCCTTATCACTTGCTGCCTCCTGCAAAGCCTCCCACAAGGTGCTAGCTCCCCTTGGTTTGGAGCCTTCCGAGAGAGGCCTATTGAGGTCCCGCCTTCTGCAGGATGGCGCTCCATCTTGGGTTCCGGCAAAACTGCTCATGCTCTTGGCTGTCCAGGGTTAGTCATGGTAAGAGCTTCCTGCTGTAGCTAATTTCTGGTTGCCTCAGCTTCCCCTGTTTTACTTCCAAACTCTTCCATTATCTCTGTAACCAATTTCTCAAATTCATTACCTTTTGCTTAAAATATTTAATGATATCTGTTTTCCTAACTGGACACTGATCCACCCAGGGAAGATAAAATTTTACATGAATGTCTCCTTCACAGTGAATGATATTTTCACAGTATGTAATGTCAATATTTTCTATTATTTTTGCCTACAGTGTGAAGCCTGGAGGAGAGGAGGGACGTGTTCAGGAGAGTAGAAGACGATGAGAAAGCCAAATCCTTACCTACAACGGTAGGAAACCAATACATAATGCCTAAAACTGATAGATCAGGAAATAGTGGCCCAGGCCTATTAGCAATATGGTGCAAATATGAGGGAAACAACAACAACAAAAGATATAACTCCTTTTGGTGTCTGGGCTTAGACACTGACTGTGGTAGAGCCAAGAATTGTTTCATTTCATTCTAAGTACTATTTGAGGTTTCTAACTATGTAAAAGATCACTTTGATAAAATCCAAAAACAATTCTAAAAATAATGATTCATTCTAGTGGTTTTCTGAAAGATGACATTAAACTTGCTCTTGTAAAACTGACCTCTGCCCCATATTAAAGTTGGGACATTGATTTATTTATGGCCATGGTCCCGAGTCTTACTCCCACCACACTCTGAAGCCTGTAGCCAGTGAACTGATGTTTTCTTCTGCAAATTCACCTTTTGGAAGCATCATCTAATAGGACACACTCCAGAAATGTAAATTCATTTAAAATAGCTGTGTTCATATGAAGGTTTCTCAATTCAAACTGCATTGTAGACAAAGGCAGGAATGAGGGAGAAGAAAGAGATGGTGAAGAGAGCAGAACAAAGCTGCTGCCCCCCAACCCTCCTAGGAAGTTGGAGAAGAGAAATGGGAGACAGGGAAATTTGCCTCTTAAATTGTTGGATCTATATGCATGAGCCAGGGTGCTGCTTTTTGACACCTTTCCTACCTTGGGCTTCAACTTCCTTTCATTCAGTGACCTGTGGGCTGGCAACAAAATAAATGAAAGAAAGATCGATCTCTCTCTCTCTCTCTCTCTGTTTGTGTGTGAGTGTGTGTGAGTGTGTGTGTGTGTGTGTGTGTGAACAACCCACTCTCAGTCTCTGTTATTTGTTCACTTTGCTCATCTCACCCCAGGCTCTAGGCCCCCACCCTACTCCCCATAGCTGAGATGCTCCTCTCTGGTTATCCATCTTCCATAGGTCTAATGCCCTGAATTAGCTCCAGAGGACGGTTTCTCTTATTTCCCTTGCTGCCTTCTGAGTTGCAATTGTCTATGATGCACATCGCAACTGACTGGATGTTCTGCTTCTAGACTGGTAGGAAGAGACTCTGAACTGAGCGGTCTATGGCCAACCACCTGGCCCCAGTTCTGGTTTCATGACCTGACTCTGTAATGATGTGGTACCATTCCTGTGGGGTTTGCTGCCAGCAGAAGAGTGACATTAGGAGGAGCTTCAGCCCTCTGGACTCTTCTCTGACTCTCTGGGTGCATCCTTTCACCCCTATATCGGGACTTTCCATGCGTGCTCGGCAGACTGTGGAGAGTTATTAAGTGCTGAGAGCTGGAAGTGTCCATGGTCAAACAACCTTGGGAAATGCTGGTTAATCTTGGGTAAGTGAAAGGGATTGTTGACTCAGGATTCTCAGGCCTTTGATATACACTGGCCTCCAACCTCCAAGAGTGAAATGTAATTGCAGCTTTGGGCAGATTCATGTGACCTGGATGCCTCCTTTGTGGGACACATCCCAGGGCTGAAGTTCTACAGAATATGCTCTGAGAAATGCTATCATCCATAATCTTCTCCAAGCTCCTTAGCACTGACCTTCTGGCCTGATGGAATTTGTTCATCCCCAGTGGGATCCTTGCAGGAGGCTCAGCAAGGGTCTGGACCATAATGTACAACCCAAAGGAGAATAAGCTCCGGGTCAGGAGAGGAGCTGAACCTCTCAACAGGCTCCTTTGCCCTGCTGGGTGATCCTTCCCCAAATTTCCATAGGTAGACACAGCCTGGGCCACCCTTGCCCTTGTTACAGCATAGCATAAACATCTCTCTGCAGGCCACATGCCCCCATGCCTTTCAGCAATGCCCACACTGTTGCTCCTTTCCAAAACAGAGATCCCTCCTCCTCCATAGTCTTAGTTGAAGTTTCTTCAGAAGTCAACTCTGGGACGAGCATTTGAATACACTTAGTATGTGAAGAATACCAAGTAAGGGAGAAAAAAAGAAAAGAAGGGGAAGACAGCCACTAAAGGGTGCTCTATGCAGCCAGGGAGGTGGGTGATGGGCTGAATCCTACCAGGGAAACTCAGGGATCTCTCACGGGTGAGGAAGCTTGGGTATTTAGACACCACCTCCTATCTATCATTGGTTGTTGGTTGCAGTGGTGGTCTGGGCATTAATTTCCTAGCACTCTGGCCTGCCCCAGCAGAATAGACTCCAGTGGGAAGAGAAAGCATCCAGTAAAAAAAACATATGTGCTGGGGAGAAGTTTGGCCAGCTTGGGCTGAAGGAGCAGGGCCAAGCTTCAGACAGGAGGCACAGAGGTACATGCTGCACCTGCCCCCCACCCCAGCAGGGCCTCAGGACACAGGGACCTGGTTTGTCCCATCCCAGCTCCACCCCAGTGCACAGCTTAGGGTCAGGTCCCATTAGCACTGCTGAGTGAAGGGTTCCTCAAAGCACAGTTTAAATACATTTCTCTGAATGACCGACTCTCTTCCCCAGAATGAATTACTCCTATCTAGATCCCCAGGTCCCCTGAGCATTCTCCTGCAGCCACACCAGATTACAGTCTTTTTGTCTGTTTTCCCTGTTGAGCTAAGGGCCTCTGGAGAAGGACCCTCCTTCCTGGAGCCCAGATCCACAGCAAGTGCTCAATACTCCCACCAGGGCTTATAATATGGAGAATGCACTGTGAGAAAGTGTTCAGTGCTAGTGAAGCTGTGAAGCAGCCCATGTACAACCAGAGAGGCTGGAGGACCAGCTGGGTCCCAACCACCCTCTCCCAGCTGTGCAGCCTCATGTGACTGGGGCATCTCAGCTCTGCCTGGGGCCATGCTTTTCCACCCTGCTGGCAGGGTCAGGCCCTTAGAGTAGAAGGCCCAGCTTGGACTGCCCTGCAGTGAGGGGAAATGTAGGGGCTAGGAGAGCGAGAGACAGCATCCTGGGCCCACAGAGAGAGGAGTGAGACCCAGCCCTTTACAATCACACAGAAAGCACTTGGAGAGTTACACCAGCCCAGAGTCCCAAAGATGGAACACTCTGTCTTCCTTTCTGAGGTGCTTGCCCTGTCCTTATGAGAAGTTGGAAACATGGCTATGAATGCAAATGTTGGGGGATAAAACCAAACTAGTGTCCCAGGCATGCTAAGTGATGGGCCTGCACACTGATCAAAACACCAGTCCCTTAGCTAAAGCCAAACCTCTATCCTTAGGCAAGATGAGAATAAAGCCTTCCAAGGCCAGATGCACAGGGCTTGTCCTGCCTGCCACAAGTCTAGCCTTGCTACTCAAAATGTGGTCCATGGGCCAGGAGCAGGGGCTCCACCTAGAGCAAGTCAGAAACACAGACTTCTATACTCCAGCCCAGAGAGTGATGCATCTCAGCCCTCAGCACACTGGAGCCAGAGGGCAAGGGGATGAGAGGCCATGGGCAGAAGGCTCATCTTGGACTGCTCTGCAGTGAGGGAAAATGTAGGGGCTAGGAGAGTCCGCCCTGTAACAAATGCCCAGGTGAGACACAGACACGTAAGATCTGAGGAGCTCAGCCTTTGCTCAGCTTCACTTGATCTGCTCACAGTCCTCTTTGACCCACGAGAAGCTTGTGGATCCACCTGTCAGAGACTTGCTGATCCCATGGGGGCACTGTGATGCCCACCGCTGTGACTGACAGTCATGCCTCCCTGCTCCTTGCTTTGTGGGCCGCCCCTGCTCCCAGCTCCACTCAGCCTGCCTACATTGTGCCTGACCCCTAACACTCAGCTCTAGGGTCCCCTTTGGGGAGCTCCCCAACCCTTCTGAGCTGTTCCAGGCCTTCCTTTGGTCTCCCTGTTCTCAGACATAGCAATCTTCACCAGACTGCTGCTCTGTGACTCTCCTGTCTCCTCATCATGCTGGGAGCTGAGTGATGACCTCTAAATAGTCAACTGCCTGTGTAGACACAAAACATCATGTTAAAGAGGACAGAATGCCCACTGGATGTTCTTCTGAAGCTGAAAGAGCCCATTCATTCTGAAGGAACCAATGGCCAATGGATTTGCAAGCATCCTCCTACCTCAGCTCCACTCTGTTTCTGGCCAGTCTCATGGAACATCTGGGAGCTAAGGCTTGCAGAGGGCTGGGGACAGGTTATTGCGTCAAACCCATGATGCCTCTGTGAAACACACACTTTCCCTCTCCAGATCAAGGCAAGTCTCTGAAAGGTAGAGGGCAGTAGCCCTCAGTGACACTAATGAGCCGCAGGAGAGCAGGTGACTGGGGCTGAATGACTTTTCTTCAATAAATAACGAGCTCAATATCCATGGATGAGTTGGTGTTTAGGCACTTTCCCCTGTGTTTCTAGAGGAACGATTAATTCAGCCCTAAAAGAGAAGCTGTGAATGGCATGTGGGCAGATGCAGATTGAAATGAAAGCCTGGAGCAAAGTGGCCATGGCTGGACAGGTTGGGACCAGTGCAGAATCCCCAGTACTAAGGAGACAGCACCTACTGTGCACCGAAGACTCTTCATTTAGTCTTGCCAAGAGGTCAGTGAGGTGACCACTGACCTGCATACTACAAATAAGGAACCAGAAGCTCAGAGCAGCTGAGTGCTAGAGGCAAGATGCCCAGCTGAGCCTGTCTTTTCTGAGGCACAGCCCTGCAAAGTGCAACAGGCCTCTGCCAATCTGTAAACCCAGGGTGGTTCTGGGAGATTTGCTTCATTCCAAACATGGCCAGGTGAAATGTTAAGATGACACCCGAGAGTCTCTGCTGCCTTCAAATGATGGCATGGACTCAAGACACAACATGCAGAAAACCATAAGGCCTACAAGAATTAGAGGCCCAGGGATTCGAAGGACAGGGCCCAAGTTAGGTGAGGGACCTCAGGAGCCTGGCAAAGGGAAAGAAAAGGAGCCAGGCCCGGGAGAGGGAGAGGAAACAGAGAAGCCACCCCAGGGTCTTGAGTTGGAACCCACAAATTAGTGCTCTGAGAGCAAAAGCAGAGTCCCTGTCCCTGCAGCTGGGAGTGGCCAGGGCCAGGCGGCCTGAACATGACTTCAGCTTGTGCTGTGCCCAGACTATATCCTGACTGTGAGCCTCGAGCCAGGGCTCTACCAGACCTCGGGCAAGCCATTCAACATTCCCAGGCCTCACTTCCCCATCAGTAAAGGGTGTCCCTTGATATGCCCAACTCCAAAGGTGAGATGGGAATGACACGTTTTTACTATGATAATGGCCAACAGCAGAATTCCTCCCAGAAGTCCCTGAAAGATCAATATGGTGAGGGCTCGGTGGCAGGGTAGCACACACAGGCTGTCCTCCCACAAACTGTGGCTCTGACCGAAGGCAAGGGGAAGAATAGGCCTTGACAGGCCAGGGTGAAGCACTGGGGGTGTGCTTCTGGGGAGGAGAAGGGCAGACAGGGAGGTTCAGCCCAGCAATGCGATGTGAGCCAGGCAGAACCTGAGGGCAGTGAGACATTGTGAGGTAAAGTGGCTGGCAGAATGTTTTAAGGCTCCGGGATACAAAGTTGCTGCCCTACTAAGGCTTCTTGGGGAAGGAGTACTATGTGCCTGAATGCCAGTATGGGTGAATTCTCAGCACTACCTGCACCTCACAGAGATGGTCCATGAGAAGAGGAGTCTAGGATTCAGAAGGAGCCTTGAGTCCCTGGGATTGAGCAGGAATCTACAAGGAGGGCTCTGTATTCCCGGGAGCTATGGAATTACCCGAAGCTATGCGTAAACCTTTAAGGGGCAAGTGGACCCTGCTGACACTGGACCACACCTGTCGTACCCCTGGCACCCTGGGTGGTTAGGCATCCCAGTGCCTAAGCCTCTGGCCCTCTTCAACTTCTTCCTCTTCAGTATTCGTTTCCAGACACCTCTCTCCTGTTACAAGGCCTTCTGAAGGTCATAAATCCATTTCCCATCAAGACTATCCCCATGAAAGGGAAGAAGACAGAAGTCACATAGGGTTTTTATGAGATGAAGGGTGCACAACTCCAATGTCCTTGGATGTCACAGGATTCGTGTGCTTCTGTCAGAAAGAGGCTGAGCTGAGGAGTAGATCTGAAAGTTAAATAACTCCAAATGAGTTTTCTTCATCTTCTTCTTCCTTTTAAAAAAAATAATAATTCATAGTACTAGACAGGTTGACAACTTATTGAAAATGGTCCCTCACCTGGAAAGTGCTTATTACTTATAGCGTACCATCTTTATTACATCGATACTGACATTTAACACTCAATAAATTTCCACTCCCTTCATGGAGAATGCCTGACAGCCAACAGGAGTCCCTGCCTTTTCTCTGCATTCCAGGGTCAGTTTTTGGTTTCAGAGTGCTGAATTGTGCTCTAATAGAGTCCCTCAAACCCAAAGTAAATCTGAATGAGAAAGACCAGTCCTCAGATGCTAACCTCCAAGTGGATGGCTCCTCCCGCCACATCCCAACGTCCCCATGTGCAAACAGTGGCTGATACACACATAAAAAGAGAGTTGGTAAGAGCTGAGTCACTGAGGGAAGGGAGGGACATCCCTGCAACTCACCACCACATGACCTGATGCAATGACCAAGGCCTCTCCCAGTGCAATCTCCCTGTCCACTATTGTCCTCCCCCAGCAATGACCATCCATCACCTCAATAAGTCAATGTCCTCAGCCTCTGGGCTTTGCATCTGTGGTGTGGTTCCCTCCACTTCGAATCCCAACTCCTCCTCAAATCTAAACCAAGTACCTCCTACTCAGGTGCATGCCCCATCCTGCCACCCACAGAGGAGCTCATTGACTTCTAGCCCGCACCCCATGGAGCCACAGGCAGCCTGTGCAGTGCCAGCAAGCATAGCTATCTGTTACTGAAGGAGGTGTTGGTCCTACCAGTTCAGTATCCAACCTCCTACTACAGGCCTAGTGAATTAATGAATGAATGAGGGAAGGAGGGAACAAGCGAAGGAGGGAAGGAGGAAATGAGGGAAGGAGGGAATGAATGAAGGAGTGTGGCATTATACCTTTTCCTTCCCACACTCTAACTACTTCTTCCTCTGCCTAGTAATCCCTCAGGCTCTGACCTTTGGATGTGCTACACCACTGAAACAGTAGTTATAGTCATCACAGTTTGGGCCCTGAAGTCAGAAAAACCTGTCTTTATGGCTCTGCCTTGAAGCTTATGATTATGTGGCCTCCTAACCCCTTGAACCTTCACCTCTTTATCCATAGAACAGGGATAAGAAAATACACCACTGGTGGATCTAAGGATGAAATGAGGTAATGTATGCACAGTTCTTGCACAGCCCCTGCTAACCAGGGAGGCAGTAACTGTCTTATTTGTGGTGCCTGGCCCTGGAAGGACAGTAGAGTCCCCTGTCTGCCTTGGATCAGTGGCTTGGTTCGTAAGCAAGACTGGTGTTCCAATATATACTCAGGGCAAAACTAGCCTGACCTGGCAGAAAGGTCAGCACAGCACCCTGTGGGTGGAGAAGTGTGAGTGTTGCTTCCAAGGATGTGCAGTGAGATGAATCTGTGTGAGTCTCCAGTTTGTAAGTAGAACATTGCACAGAAGAGTGCTGCTCCACAGCCTAGAAGTATCTCTTCTCCACGGGGTTTCAAATTTCATCTTGCTGCTAGGAGTAGTGGGTTCCCTCGATGGCTCAGCACATGTCAAGGGCCTCTTGGGCTGTGCAGGGACAACATGCAGTCCAGCCCCAGGGGCCCTCATTCCAGCCCCTTTGCTGCATGTTGGGAGAGAAAGGGGCAAGTGCCTGCAGGTCCCCTGGGCCACAGACAGTGGGAGGGCGATTCCCAGTGGTGTGGCCCCAAGCTCTGCTGGCAGAGCTCATTTGGGACCAGGCAGCTGCTGCGGACAGGGAGCCCTTCTGGGGTGCACAGTAACTCAGGGCCTGGCCACAAAGGGGAGTCACAAAGGCCTTGGGAGCATCCGGATCTGCATGCTTTTTTGAACCAAGGCACTTCACTGGCAAGGGTTGAGAAAGAAGATTAGGACATTTTCTCCCAGGGGTAGTGAGAGGAACCATGAAAATGCATGAGAGTAAAACTGAAAAAAAATATATAGGTAATTTATAAAAATCCATTCACGTTCCCAAAGTCCTTTAAAAACTGGAAGGACTCTAGAGGTGGCCTGGCCCAGATCCACTTTCAAAGCAGCAAAGGCCTTGAGAAGAGGCCCTGTGTCCCTCCACTCCCCACTCCTGTGATAGGGAGCTTGGTGCCTCTCTTCCTTGGCCATGGCCAACTGTTAGCTCTCCTTACAGCGGGACCACACTGCCTCCTCTTCCTCTTGAGCTCTGGACCCACCTCTGCCCTCCAGACCAGCACCGTCCAACAGAAAAAGAATGCAAGCCACATGTGTAATGTTAAATTTCCTAGTAGTCACATTAAAAATAGTACAAAGAAAAAGGTGAAATTAATCCTAATAGTATATTTTATTTAATCCAATACATCTAAAGCACTAGCACCTCAATGAACATTCTTCCCTCAGTGTCCAGAGAAAACTGGTTCCAAGAATCCCCACAGATGCTGAGATCTGCAGATATTCAAGTCCCTTTTATAATATGGCATAATACAGTACCTGCAAATAACCTACACCACCCTCTCTCCTACTTTCAACTATCGCTAAGCTATGTGTAATACTGAATACAGTGCAAATGCTATGCAAATGGTTGTTAAACTGTATTTAAGTCCATCTGTGTTCAGTACACATGCAATTTTTTTTTCCGTACTTGGAATCGAACCCAAGGCCTTCATACTCTGCTACATCCCTCAGCCCTTTTTTAAAATTTTGTGACAGGGCCTTGTTAAGTCATAAAGTTACCTAGACTGGACTCAAACTTGTGATCCTCCTGCTCTGGCCTCCCAGACAGTTCTGATCTGTGTTGGGCTGGATCAGAGGATATGAAACCTGCACCTATGGATGACTGACTGATCAGCATAAAAATGCCTAATGAGATATTCTGTATTATTCCATCTGAAGTCTGACTTGAGTATGTATTTCACACTCATAACACATCTCAATTTCGGCTCACCACGTTTCCAGTGCCCAACAACCACATGTGGTCACTGGCCCTGTACTGGGCAGCACTGCTTCTGACAGCTTATAAGCACCTCTTGTCCTTCCCACACCTGTCTGGCCACCCGGCTCACACATTCCCAGTTCTTTCCATTCTCCTTCAGGCTTTCCTTTTGTTTCCGTAAGCTACTCCAGCTTGTGTTTTTATTCACAGTAAATGGTAAATGCCTCGAATCTTCCCCACCTGCCACCATTAAAAATAAACTATTCCATATCCTTTCTTCTATGAAAGGCTGTCTACACAATAATACTTTGAAAGTAGTTTTATATTGTATTACTATTATTTAGCTTCAGGAAATGATAACACAAATAAATTACATCCAATGAGTAACCTTTGATATCCATTGAAAATACTCATTCATGCATGCATTCTTTCAACTGCTTTGGCTACAAATCCAAATTATTTTTCCCTGCCTTAATTTGAGCATCTGCATAGTTTTTCCTCAGTGGCTAAACTTGAAGGTCTCCATACACAGACCACTCATAGAGATGGACTGAACCCAGGTCACTGCCCAGAAACCCATCACACCACACCTGAGAAAGGACCAGGCCAGAGATGCAGAAATGGCTGGAGTGGGCCAATCCACCCCCTTGTACTCCCCTCCTTTCCTCTGCATCCTGGGCTCACGTCTCCAATGGAAAGAGACAGAGAAGCAAACAAGAGACGAGTCCCAACTTCCCAGTGAAACTTCCTGAAGGAAGCATGCAGAGCAACTACGGTGATGATAATGGTCATGGTATATAGGACAGCTGGCGGGTTGGGAGCAGAATGGCATGGCGGCTCAAGCACAGACTCTGTAGGCAACAGCTGGGAAGAGGTCCTAGCTCTCAATCTCAGTGAGCGTGCACGAGTTATCTGTGTGCCCTAAACTTCTGGAGATAATAACAACTGCCCATTTTATAGAGTGAATTAATTTTCTATTGCCAATGTAACAAATGACTACAAACTTAGTGATGTAAAATGACTTAAATTTATTCTTTTATAGCTCTAGAGGTTGAAATCTCAAGTGGGCCTCATTGAGCTATAGCAAAGGTGTCAACATGGCTGTGTTCCCCCTGTTGGGGAAAAGCCACGCTCTACCTGCAGCTTGTATAAGTAGTCCACATCCCCTGACTCATGGTCCCCTTCCCGCATGCCCACAGTCAGCACAGGTGGGTTGATTCTTTCTCACATTGAGCTACTCTAACTCCTACCTATCTTCTTTTGTTTTTTTTGTTTTTTTAGATTTAGGAACACTTTCCTTACTTCTAAAACTATTATATAGGTTTAATGCAATCCCGATTGAAACTCCAACAATATATTTCATAGAACTAGAGAAAACAATCCAAAAATTCATTTGGAACCAGAAGAGACCTAGAATAGCAAAAGAAATTTTAAGCAACAGAGATATGGCTGGGGGTATTACAATCCCCAACTTGAAACTATACTACAAAGCTACTGTGATAAAAACAGCATGGTATTGGCAAAGAAACAGACCTGAGGATCAGCGGAATACATTAGAAGATGCAGAAACAACTACAGATATGCTCAGCCACCTCATCTTTGATAAAGGAGCCAACCATCCTCATTGGAGAAAAGATAGCCTATTTAATAAATGGTGTTGGAAAAACTGGATTTCAACCTGCCAAAGATTAATTGACCCATGCCTATCACCATGCACTAAATTAAGATCAAATTGGATTAATGATTTAAATATTAGGACAGAAACAATAAATTTGCTGAAAGATAAGTTAGGTAGAACTCTTCAAGACATTGGCATTGGAAAAGATTTTATGAACAAACCCTCAGTGGCACGGGATCTTGCACAAAGAATCAACAACTGGGATCTCATCTTATTAAAAAGCTTCTGCACTGCAAGAGAAATCACCAACAGAGCTAAGAGACAACCTAAAATGTGGGAAAAAATTTTCAGCAACTGTACCTTAGACAAAGGACTACTATCTAGAATATACAAAGAACTGAAAAAAAATCAGACCCCTCAAATTCAAAGACCCAGTTCAAAAATGGGCATCTGAAATGAACAGATATTTCTCAGACAAAGAAGTAAAAGCAGCAAATAAATATACAAAAAAATGTTCAACATCACTGGTCATTCGAGAGATGCAGATGAAAACAACACTGAGATTCCACCTCACCCCACAAAGAATGGCTGCTATTAAGGAATCAACAAATAACAAATGCTGGCGGGGGTGTGGGGAGAAAGGAGCCCTTCTCCATTTTTGGTGGGAGTGCAGGCTGGTGCAACCACTGTGGAAATCCGTATGGAGATACCTCAAAGAACTAGGACTAGAGGTCCCATTTGACCCAGCTATTCCCCTGCTGGGGATCTTCACAAAAGAATTAAAAGAATCATACCACAGCAATATATGTGCACCCATGTTTATAGCTGCACAGTTCGTAATAGCAAAACCTTGGAAACAGCCCAAGTGCCCATTGACTGGAAACTGGATAAAGACGATGCGGAGTTTTTTTTTATAAAATGGAGTACTACTCAGCCATAAAGAACGAGAAACTACAGACATTTATAGCTAAGTGGATGCATATTGAGGCCATGCTCTTAAGTGAAATAAATAGGACACACGTGTAAATACCGAATAGTTTCTCTAGTGTGAGAAACTGAGAGTGTAATTAAGGATACACACGGATGAAATTGCCTAATAACATATTTCTCAGATTGTGTTTCCATCGCGTGTCATATGACTGTATCAAAATTTAAATTAGGGAGAAGTTTGGCTTATGTGGAGTCTGCTAACTAACTGGAGTTTTTTTCCCAGATCATTATTTGTTCAATGTTGGTTTTGGGGAGCTTTCTGAAACAAATCCCATCCTCTGGTGTCTTGTTGATGCTTGAGATGCTTTTTTAAGTTATATGAAAAAATGTTTAAGTGCTTTTCAGTTTTGTTTTGGTTGAGTTCTACTGTATTTGAATACTATTGTAGTTGTTTTCCCCTTGCATTGTTCTTCTTTGAGTGGTTTTAATTTTTTGTATGTGTGTGTGTGTTTGATAATAAAGTTATTTAATAAAAAAAGAACTCTTTACAGTGTATTGTTTCAGAATGTGTGATGGTTGATGGAATTAGTGAGTAAATCTGCCTGGCTCTCCTTGGGTACCAAGGGTAGGTATGGCCACTTGGCTAGAAAGGCCAGCAAGGAACATGGACAATGGCCATACCATGTTCAGGTGAAGGCTCTAGGATGGCAGAGAAAGATAGAGCTGGAAACAGAAACATATTTGACAACACTTTTTCTCTTGGAGGTTAGTTTTTTGGTCTATAAACTGGAAAGGAAGGCTCAGACTTAAATAAATACATTTATTTTGAGTAATGGCCTTTATTGAGCAATGTCCACCAATTCTGCTTCAAGTGTGTTTTCCCCCTGCAGCAGCAAGCATCTCTCCCTGGGCTAAAGGCAGAGCAATGCCAGGATTCCAGCCAAGGTCGCTTCTTTCCTCTGTTATGAAGGGAAGTAGGAAGTGCATCTCTGTTCTTTGACAGAAAAACAACCAACTTAACTATGCAAGACAAGGTTTTGTCCTCCAGGTAGCTTCTTTAGTTGATTTTGTCCTGGAATATACACAAATTATTGGTGGCAGCTTCGGCAATAATGTTCTCCATGGGGTGCCAGGCTGTGTGAAGGATCTTCTTATTGAAGTCCAGACTTCCACACTAATCTCATCTTTCTTTCTTTTACCACCTCTATATACTTTCTGGGGTTTTAAGCTGGCTCAGGGTTTACTGTTCTCTCTCGAAGCTTCCAGTGTAATATCCCTCCAAGTGTTTCTATTAAACATTCTAAAGAATTTGCTGTAGGACCCCGTCATGATAGCACTGTCTGAACCATTCCAGCAGCACTCAAACTTGTCAAAGATGCAGTCATTCTCATATAGGGAACAGAGCTTGCTTCGCAGGTACTCATTCATCTGATGGATCTCCACAGGTCTGCTCTCCATGTTAAGGTTCCATACCTTCACTGACAGGTAGTCTCTCGTCATCATGTATCGACCAGTGTAGCTGAATTTGACATCAGAGATGGATGAAATTATTTCTGAGGAAAAGGACCTACTGCTGGGATCTTCAGGCTCCTCAAAAAACTTAGAATGTCTGTCACAAAGGGCAGAGGAACGCATGTCACATAGCTGGATGGTCCCTTTGCTGCTGCTTTAGACAAACACATTGCACTGGTGTAGGTGGAATTTGGCAGCAGTGATGACTTCCGTCAGCTCTTCCATGTTAGCAGGCTTGATAGCCATGACGTTAAAGTTTCTATCTGTGATTTCTAAATGCCATAGGTTTATTCTCAGGTCATCTGCAGAAAGATATGTTTCATGATCACTATTTACTGAATGGAATTTATATGATATGTGTGAGCATTTGCAAAAATTTGCCATGGACTTGCTTCTACCATGAGGTCCATGGGCTTCAATATAGGAACCCATAATGCTGTAATTCTAAATGGATCTCGAAGTCATCCATCTTTATCTTTCAAGTTACAACCTTCTGCTTTTTTATCCCATTCACTTATTTTTCATAATTTAATAGTTTTATCATTTGTAGAGAGTAGAAAATGAGCAGCATTCTGTTATGGCAACCATCTAATTTTATTAATTTTTTCTTCAATTTCTAGACTTTTCAAATAGTTAAACTCTGGTTCATGACTTTGAGGTACTATAAACATTATATTCTCTCCTTGAATGAGGATGGCTTTTATTCTCTTGTTCCCGTTGAAAACTAACAACTCTGCCACCCTTGTCTCCTGTTGCAAGAAGATCTCCAGAGTAATTAACATTTCAACAGTTGAAATGATGTCAGCTTCCACCACGTCCTTATGGATGGCGCCGTTCACCTGTGAGAAGCACCACTGGAAGTCATTGCTGCCTGCTGGGCAGCTGCCACCTCCAGCTCCTGCCATGGCAGCAGGGCGGGACGGGCCTGCCCAGCCGAGTGCTCCCAACTCAGCTCTGGCTGCCACCACAGCCGCTGCCCCCAAAGAGAGGCTTTTTCCCTTTTCCCCTACCTATTTTCTTTATATTCACACTGGGCCCACTGAATTAATCTTCCCAACTCCAGGTCAACTGGCCAATTTAACTCCTCCTGGCCATGCAGTGAACTACATTCACAGATTCTGAAGATTAGGATGTGGACATCCTTGGGGGCCACCAATGCTCCTGCCACATAGGGTTGTTTGGAGAATCAAGTGAGCAGTGCTTGACGTATTGTAAGTACTCTATAACTCTGGGGGATTTTTGTATTTGGCCTCAGATCCTTGTGTGAACTCCTGGCCTTGGGAGGAATAGAGTGAGTCGGGTCCATTTTATCGAGCTTCCTTCCTCCTGGACCCAACTGAGTTCCTTTCAAGGATGAGCTGGCCACTTCCAAGTGGACACTCAACTCCTAAAAAGCCCTGTGTACGGGAGAGAAGAACAAGATCAAAAGACATCCCGCTTGAAAGGCAAGAGCTTTAACCTCATTGTTCTTCACAAGAAAAGCTCCCTTACAGGGCCCAGGCATATCCTTGGCCACAAAGATGGTTCTCTATGGGGAAATAATGAAGAGCAAGGAAGGCTTTGTCTGCCCTAGATGCTAAATGGCAAAATAAGAACAACACTGCTGCAGGTATTATCTAGGCAAACTTAGGAAAATGGTGACTTGGTAAAGGTAACACTAACAGTAGCTAACATTTATTCAGCAGTTACTATGTGACAGGCTCTGGGGTAAAACCTTTATGAAGCTTATCTCACTCAATACCCATAGCAACATAAATCTGGTAGCATTATTATGGGAGTTAGATGAGCAGGGTAGAAATAGCCTGCTGCTCTCAGACTGAGAGGTGAGAGAGTGTGATCCCTCAAGTCCAACCTTTGACATGGACGGGATTTCGAGAATGTGGTGCTGGGAAGGGATTAGGAGGCAGAAAGCTAAAACCTGTTCCTCTCAGCTGAATCTCACTGAGATGTGGAGCAAGTATCTTTGCTAAAGAGGAAAACATCTACTTGTGGCCACCACTGTCCACATTGGCCCATGTAAATATGGAATCTCCATGGCAGATCTCTTCCCAGAAAGAGTATAGGATTGATTCCATTCAGTTTAGCATGGTAGACTTTGGGAGTTTGATATGGCTTAATGCCAGATTTGCCATGTAAATATCAGTGATCTTCAGGAATGTTCTTAGTTTTACTCTGCTTCAGTACTTC
Source organism: Heterocephalus glaber (assembly GCF_000247695.1). The sequence goes on from NW_004624766.1 coordinate 3,534,336, forward strand.
ATGTAAGAAGATAGTGATACCAATAAGAGCAAACACTTATATAGGTGTTTAACCTAACACCAGGTCCTGCTCAGCCTGGTGTGTTTTAATAATCATATGTTAACAACTCAATGAGGTAGATATTATTGTTATTCTATTTCACCGATAAGAAACTGATGCACAGAAAGTTTCTATCAATGAACCTGCCTAAAGTCATAGGTCCAGTGGTGGTCAGAGCTGTGATTTGAACACACTTACTCTGGCTCCGGCCTTAATGGTCCTAACAACTATTCAACACTACCTCACAAGGCTGCTATGATTTGAAGGTGTCCCCCAAAGGCATGTGTTGGAAATTTAATCCTCAATGCAACAGTGTTGAGAAGTGGGGCCTAAAGAGGGGTGTTTGGTCCATGGGCCCACTGTGCTGATGGATAGGTCAATGGCATTATCATGGAAGCAGGTTCATTATCATGATATGGGCTCCTCATCAAAGGACGTGTCCTCTTGCTTTGTCACTCTGTCTCTGTCTCTGTCTCTACCTCTCTCTCTCTTCCTCCCTCCCTCTGTCTCTCCCTCTTTCTCTGTTTCTCTCTCCCTCTCTTCCTCTCTCCCCCTCTCCCTCTCTCCCTTCTTCCCTCTCTCTTTCCTCCTCTCTCCTTCTCTCTCTCTCTCCCCCTCCATCTTTCCCCTTCACTCTCTTCTTGCCTTCTGCCATGGGCTGATACAGCAAGAAGACCCTCACTAGATGTTGGTTCCTTGATCTTCAACTTCCCAGCCTCCAGAATCAAGAGACAATCAATGTCTGTTCATTATAAATTACCCAGTCTCAGATATTCTGCTCTCATAGCACAAAAGAGACTGAGACACTGGCTTACCTCACAGGACTTCAGAAATTAAATAAATCATCAATAATCATGTGGATGTGTAATACCTCATATATAATAAAAGTATATGGTAACTGCCTGACATAATAAAGACAAAACTCATGAATAGTTATAGAACAGATGGTGGTGACCCAGCAATCATGTACCTTCGGGACCAATAGGAGTAGGTATAGGTGTTTCCAAATGCGGAGTTACAGGGAGGTCAAGCTGTCCCCTCCAATGTGGGATCCCTCTAACTTGTGTGGCAGAAACAGCCCTTCTCAGTAAACACAGCCAATAAACCTTGTGTTTCCCTTGACTTGTTCTCCAAATCATGGTGTGTTGGGCCTGGTTCTCCCTAAGGAAATGGATGTAGCTCAACATGGACTGTTAGAGGGTCTGTCTGGCATATCCAAGATTGGATGAGATGACCCAGTAGCATGATTGTTCTGGAACAACCACACTCAGCAGCCTTGAAAACACAGTCCCCAGAAGTGGGCTCTGGCAAGTATTGGAGGCATGGGTGGCAAGGGGGCAGAGGCAGGGTGTCCTCTGAGGTAAAGAGGAGCAGCAACAGAGGCCAAATCTGAGCCCCAGCAAGTGTCCAGAGAGACGTGGCCATCACTGGTGTATCTCACTTGTGTTCTTTGACCACGTGGGTTCATTATCACTAGATAGTTCAGAAGCCAGGTGGCTCTCCATCACATATGGTAATACAAGGGCATCTCTCCTTTCTGTCATCATAGGAGCTCTGTGGCAGCTGCTCAGATATAAGATATATTCTGTGAATTATTTGCAAAAGCCAGGTGTCAGAAAAGACCCACTATCATCAAAGAGCCATGAGCAGTGACATTTACAGGCAAGAACACCTTCCAGGCCTTCCTCTGGGGCTCAGAGTACCAATCCAGCCACGGAATGCAAAGGACAATTAGTCCTGGCAGATGGAGGATGTATCCAAAACCCTCTCCCAGGGTATAACCAATTAAAGCCTGGGTTTTTAAAAGCTGATTGATTCACTCAAAGAAGCAAATTCTGGGCTACAGAAGCTCTTCTGCTGAGCCATTTCTCCGCATTTCCCAAAGCAGATCTAAAACCTCCCAATGGATTTGGTTTTCAGATGGCTCTGCTCAGTCTGCTGATAATCTCTATGCTTCAAAGCACTTGCTGGGCATTTTCAGATGCATATTCATTTAATCATTCAACACAATTTCACTTCACCCTTTCACCGCAGAATCTGTGCCCTGGGAAGGTTGACAGCAGAGTGCTGGGGCAGAGGGCTGGGTAGAAAGAGTTGTATTGCCCGGTGCAGTTCACACCATAGCCACAGAAGCAGGGAGGAGGACCTCTGGGCCATGTGCTACCCCTTCCCCAGCAGCAGGACAATCTCACTTGGCATCCAAGCCACGCTGAGTCTGAGGAACAAAGCCTACCTATTACAGATGATCCAGATTGACAGAATCAGTAATGAAAAGCTCATCTCTCATGGAAGGAAAGAGTAACTATGATCCATTTAGCATTGACTCAAAATTTGATTTTTAAATTCTAAAAGGAATAATGGGTGATGCTGTTTTATTGGCTCAACCAGAATTAATGAGCAAAAGGGAAAGGGGAAAAAAAGGCCTTTCAGGGCAGGGAAAATCACTCCAAATTGTATAACAGTGTTTAAGCAACATCAGGCATCCTGGTGTTGGGCAAGAATGAAGCATTTTATCCAACAGTTATTTCACCGATGTCTTGCCAGCTTAGTCCCAGGCAGTAGGCAGACAGAAATTAGGAGACACCAGGTGCTGCCTTCCAGGTCACTTTCCTACTCATCCTGGCCTCACACAGCAACCCTGGTACTTGGCACCAGCCTGACTGGAAGCCAACAGCAATAGTACTGGAGAAGCCAAGAACTTTGCTATCAGAGGAAAGAACTGGCTCTAGCTGGAAGCAAGGGAAGGGAAGGGCACAGCTAGAAAGGGATCTGTCCTCTACCTCCAGAGGCGCAGCCCAAGGCCATGACTGTCCACTGCCAAGGGCCTCAACAGGGCAACTTTCCCTCAGCTGGGCAGCTTTGTTTGGCTTGTCTTCACAGCCTTAGGCCAGAGACAACTCAGAAAGCAACAACTGCTCACTCATTCAAACTTCATGGTTTTCTAAAGAGCTCCACCTTGCTACAGAAGCCTTAAATCCTCAGTTTTGTCATCTATAAAAGCAGATACTATTAGTCACCTCGAACAATCATTAGGGAATAAGGGATAATGTTAGGAGTTTTTAGTACAGTCTTCAGCATGCGGTGGTGCCTAGTACATGGGCAATGTTTACAAAATGGAAATTTTGTTCCCTACAGCTCAAGATTAGATTCCTTTGGAAGAAATCAATGAAGAACTCATTTATCACTGGTCCTCCCAGTTTGTTACCACTGAATAAATAGGAGCTTCCTCCCTTTCATTCACTGAGCAGCTCAGGTCCCAGCATGTGGCAGCAGATAAGAGGCCATGGAATTATCAGAGAAGCCATGACATAATGGTGCAGAGCTGGCTCTAGAACTAGACCGCCTGGGTTCAGATCCTAGGGGAGCAAATTACCCAATCTGCCTGTGCCTCTGTTTCCTTGCCCATAAAGTAGGACTAATAAAAGAGCTCAGGGGGGGTGCTGTAAAGATTTGATGAGTCCGTGCCTATAAAGAACTTAGCACAGTACCTGAAGAAAGCTTGAGAAACATGGCATTCTATTAATATTACCATCAACATCAAGAATAAGAGGAATAGACAAGGAATAAAATCCTAGAATAAAATCTAAATATAGGAAGATGACACTCAAGTTCCTGGCAGAAAACTTACTGTGCTAAGAAGCAGTACAGCAAGCCCGACACTTGAGACCAGGAACTGGGTTCCTTCCCCACCACCTCTAGTCTAGGACCCCCTGTGATCCTGACAGCCTGTTTCCCCCAGGCTGTGTTTGTCACTGGCCACCTTGCCTAAGAATGACCACTGACTCCGTGGGCCCAGGCCCAGGGTTGCCACATCCAAGAAGACTGGAGCTGTCTTTGTGCCCCACAAAGCTTGCCTCAAATTAGCCATCTCCCGCAGAGTGGTGACCACCTTCCAGACACAACTCAGCCCAGTGGGAAGCACACTGCAAGCTGAGCAGCTGCCCAGTCATCCTTTAAAATGTACAGGGGATGCAAAACCATGCTTCATTATGTGTCGCAGTTCCCATGTCCCTCTGGAATCTGCAACACATGCATTTCTAAACGGCCATGGCCTTTTTGTTTTGTTTTTAACTCTGCAGAGGATCTGAGTGGATTTGAACAGTTTCTCTTCCATTCTTCAGTCCTCACACTTTTCACCTGAGAGCATTTCCTCTGTGGCCACATCAGAGAAAGGAATTCAGCCCACAGCACCATTATTCAAAGCTAGTTTATAAGACTAACATCCTCATTGGAGGGGACGTATTTTAATCTTACAACTCCAGCCATGATCATCTGGGAGCGTCACAAATCAGATAGCAAATTCCACCACAGGAAAATGCAATAACATGGAGTTATAAGCCAATATGCACTCTGAGACTTGAGCATATGAATGTGGAATCTCTAACATGAATCTTCAAGAGCACCTTGGCTTTGCCTAGGGGAGGGGAAAGATGAGGAATGTCTCGAGGAACTCTGAAATTGCAGCTTAAATTTTTTAAAAAATTCCATCCAGGCAAGAGGTATGAATCCAAAAGTATTAGAAATCAGGGCATCATTTGTTAGCAGTATGAAGTTCTGAGCAGAAAGCCTGGACTTGGGGTTTTCAATCTTTGATTTCCAATTTTGATTACTAAACTCTACTCAGCACAGTAAGATGATGAGCAGCATTTTCTCAAAGTGTGGACAGAAATGTTTGGATTAAACAAAACTAAACATGTTTCTCTACTGAAGGAAGTAATTCTCAGAGCCTTAACAAAGCAAATAATGAATGTGAATCTCCAGCATTGGATTCAGTGTGCAATCTTTGCCCAAGTAAATTTACAATTTGGAGGGATAGTTTGTGGAGAGGAATAGAGGATCTTACAAGCCACATATCAAGAACCAAGAAGTCAAGGAATCAAGAAACCTGTGAAAGCAATATTGCCAGCCCGCTGGAGAAAATCAAATGAGCTCCACACTGAAGCAGCCATATTTGTTTGCTCGTTGGAAACAAAGAGATATAAGTGGAACCTAAAATGAAGTAGAGTCATGAAGGTCAGGTGCAACAGCCTTTAAAACTGGACACACTTAGAAAACATCAAGACCAAGCACTAGAATGAAAGAACATGTGCTCCAAAGCACCAGACAAAGGCAAAGGCTGAATGGAACGACCTACGAGAAACAAGACATACAGCCCTTGTGAATCCCAAGTGAGAACCATCCTAGTTATATAAGAGACAGCCGAGGCTCCTAGAGGTCCCTTATTACTGGAAACATTTGATGGAACATTCCAGGATGGAATGAGTGGCACCATAAAAGGCTGTAATCAAGAAGCAGGTGCTTGTATCTCCTTCTCTAAATCTGCCCTCAACTTCTCTAAGACTCCCAACTTGACTGTGCCCCAGACACTTTGCAAAGTGTATTACATCCATTCTTCCATTACATCTTCCTAATACTTGTGCTATTGGTATCTTTGTTTCACAGCTGAGGCTCAGAAAGGTCAAGTAACTTGTCTAAGGACACACAGAAAGGAATAATAGCAAGAAGCTCATGCATCTCTTGAATGAAGGAATAAATAAATGAATAACAAATATTTAAAAGGAGTCTTGCAAACATGTTCTCACATAATTTAAAAAGATTGGTTGAGAATAATGCAATGGAGTTTTTGATGACCTATGGACCTTGATTGATGACTACAAAGTCACTCTGCACTTGAAAAATAGCAGGCCCTTTCCCGGTGATTCAGCTATCACCAAGAGGCCTGAGATCTTCCCATCCATCAGAACACTCCACTGACTACCACACTGCAAACTGGGTCCAATTACAGGAAGAGTCAGCTCTTGCCTGATTTGGTTGAGCCCAACCAGCAGCCCCTGGGTTTAGCCACAAGCTCAAACTACCCAGTGGTACTTCCTGGCATGTACCACTTCTGGCATGAAGTATGCCAGAAAAATCAAATGAAAGGCCGTTCTCTCACAGGAAGAGACTTTTTCTACACTCACTAGACTTCTCTAACAAACAAGCAGCTCACTTTCTCCCAGTAGCTTCTCATCGCCTCTGCAGAGAACTAGAGGGAAGGTTACTCTGATGAGAATGGGAGAGCCCTGCAGAACCATCTGCCAGGAGGCATTGAGCCTCAGTTTCCACATGAAGACCCCACACTGTTCCGAATTCTTCCACCTCTCTGCCTCTGCAGCTCCCCCTGAAGTGGTCTAAACCACCACATTTCTGGCCTAGACTTCCCAGTAGTCTTCCTCCTAATCTAACCATTTCTATGTCAGTCTCAGCACACCCTGCAACCCACTAGCCACAGCAATCTGGACAAACTTCTAAAACAAATCAGACTGCATCACTTCCTCACTTGAAACTCAACCACAGTCTCAATGCTCATGTCACAGAACATCCACAAATCCCTTACAAGATCTGCAAGGGTCTCACCGGTCCTGCTCATCTCACGCTCACCCACACGCACTGTGTTCCAGTCACGTGGGCCTTCCGGCTTCCAGGCTCACTCCCACCTCAGGATCTTTGCAGTGACCCCAGGACCAGACTCTTCTTGTCATCCAAATCTCAGCTCAATCATTGCCTGCCATAGAGAAACCTTCCCTGACCACCCAGGGTCACCACCCACAGTGGCTCTATTGTCAGACACGCTGCCAAAAGCTTTGTCTTCTGTTTTTTTCTACAGAATTGCTTAAAAATTATCTTGCTTTTAATTTATGTTTTGCCCCTGGCCCCAGTACACACACACACACCACACACACACTGGATACAGCACCATGAGAACGGGGCCCTGGCCTATCTCTTTACTCACATCTCCAGATCCAGGCAGTGCTCAGCATGAGAGGCTGATTAATGAAGTCAGGTTGAATGAAAGAAGACATCAAAAGATTCTTACATGAATGAAGTGAGATAGTTATAGATGAAGAAGTTTATGGAGGAAGGGCATCCAATAAGCACTTAAAACACAGCATTTCATTAAACAAGTCTAATCCAACATGGGCAAGACCATTTAACTGGTTAATTCAAACAAATGGGTAAAGTAGGGATCCCTGAAATCATACATACCGTGACTCACATCTCAACACTATTTCAACATAAGACATTTCTTGCTAACCTACTGATGTAAGGCCAGTCTCTATTGGAGGTGTATCTCCAGGTTGAAGTTCTTTTTTTCTCTTGATCCATATTCTTTGTATATCATTTATAATTCCCAGAATTGGCTTTAAAATGCAGACATTAACTCTAAATGGTGAACTTGCCTTAAAATGGAAAAAGAATTTAAACTCATCTATAAAACAATATGAGTACAAAATTCTTCTAGGATTATGTAAAAAAAATTTTAATCTTTACCAGTTGCCCTACCAACAACTAATTTGGCAGCCATTTATTGGTAGCAAAGTTTTTTTACCCAATTGTTCAATGCATGCAACTTGGTTTTCCTAAGAAACAACTCCTTTTCACCCATATTTTATCAAGTCACTCAATATTTAATCAAATCATGTTAGCACAACAAGCACAAGCAGCAGAAATAGAGCAGAGAAATAGCTCTCTGACCCTTGCTGAGCACACAACCCAGGGTGGAACAGATGCTCATGGGAGTACTAGTGTTCCTCCACCAGCTGGGAGAGCCTAAAGGGCTCCAGCCTCAGTGATTGCGTTCTACAGAAGTAAGAGAAAGGAGAACACTGGAAAATTCATAAGTTGGGTGAGTAGATATGGGTTAAGAAATATTTCATTGTAGTAGTATCAGTAATTATAGTTGTAATCAAAGACAATTCAATGGAAATATGCCAAAATGTTTTTCCCAGTCGTGTTATATTCTGTTTAACAATTTCTTGTATCTCTCAAATTTTTGACAGCCTCATAAATAATATTTCATAAAAACAGAAAGAAATTGTGCTTTTGCCTGAGTCAAAAAACACCTACTGCTGAGAGTTACTGCTTCTAGAGCTCCTGTTCTATGCTAGCAATTTATATATGTTACTCCTGCTTCTCCGAGGCACTCTGCAAAGCAGGTACGATAATAACCATCTTTATAATGCTATGACTGTGTCCACTCAGGAGGGTCAAAAGTTACACAGGTCTCTGCTTCCATCTAAAATCCAGTGGTCCTCAACCTTTTTGCCACCAGGGACTGATTTCATGGAAGACAATTTTTCTATGGATAGAGGTGGAGTGGGGAGATTGTTCTGGGATGATTCAAGCATATTACATTTACTGTGCCCTTTATTTCTTTAGTATATTGTAATACAGGGGTCTTTGCTAATGTTACTCTGTATCTGCAGCTGCTCCCTGGTGCTAGCATCACCACCTCAACTATCCCTCAGATTATCAAGCATTACATTCTCATAAGGAGTGCATTCCCTCCTATGTGAAGCTTACAGTAAGGTTCATGCTCCTATGAAAATCTAAAGCTGCAGATGACCTGACAGGAGGTGGAGCTCAGGCAGTAATGTGAATGCTACACAAAGGCTACAAATACAGATGAAGCTTCCTTGCTGCCCCATTATTCATTTCCTGCTGTGTGGCCCAGCTCCTAATAGGCCACAGACTGGTCTTGTTATTTCACTCACCTGTGGGCTGAAGAACCCAGACCTGGGACAACTGGACCCAGAGCAACAGCTGGGATCCCCAGTTGGAACACACACTTTAGTACCAACACAGCATACAGCACTGTTGGGATCAGAGGGTGCATGAGTAATGAATAGAGCATAGGGGAAGAGGGGCTGCAGCACCAAGTGTCAGCAAAATCCCAGAGGCAGCTTCACAAAGATGGACAACAACTAGCTCCCAACAGTCCCTAACCTCAAAGAATTGAAGGGGTCCAACTATCAAAGACATAAAGACTCAGACCTAGAGAGCCAGAAAGAAAAGAGATCAAAAGAAAGGGAACAAAAACCAAAAGAGAGGCCAAGGACTGTGAAATCTTGGCATCTTTGCCATGTTCAGTCTCATCCCACTCACTTCTATAAAAAGGCTTAATCAGCAACTGCAAAGAGGATCTCAAAGCAAGTGACAAGGAGGTCCATAGGAAGAGTCATGGTGCAGGTTCTGGAAAAGGAGAAATCTGGGCAGAAAACTTGCATGAGGCTGAGCTCCCAGCGAGCTCCTAACACTGGTGGGCAGATACGAGGTTCCCATCTCAGTTTCATTACACCCTCCTTGGGTGGCTTCAGGCCGTCTCTGAACCTCTCCAAGGCTTCATTTCCTTACCTGGAAATAAGTGAAGCTAACACTGCCCCCTAGCACTACGGAGGCTGAAATGAGCTGATACAGGCCAGAACGTAGGCTAGTGGCAACATCTGGAGACATTTATGGTTGTCATAACATGCCTGGGAGGTAAAGAGAGGTGTCCAGCTGGCATCAATGGGTAGACATCAGAAGCCAGGGGTGCTGGTAAACACAGATAATCATCCCACAATGCACAGGGCAACCCCCATGACAAAGGAGAATCCAGTCCAATGTGGCAGTGGTGTCAAGGCTGAGATGCTCTTCCAATGATCCAAAATACAGGAAGCAAACTTCAGTCCCCACCCCATCCTCTTCCTGCTCCTCTTTCTAGACAGTGTATTTCATCAGGTAAGAAGCTAGAGATGTCTGTTCTTACATGCTCTGCCCCAAATGGTGCCCGCAAAGAGCATAGCACTGGGCTCTTCCCAAGCTGGAAGTGCCTCTCCTCTCTGCTCCTCCACAGGGATACATCCTGGTGCAAATCCTATCTCAGTCTGGATACCAGCGAGTACAGCAGGCCAGGGGAGGGTGCCTTCAGAGAGACACTGGGCTGGGAAAGCACCTCTGTGGACTTCTCTCCTATTTCTGCTCACAGAGATAAAATAAATGGCTCTTCCATGGGGCCCTAAGTTTGCCATTTCTCCAAGACTTGACAACAATCCTGTATTCAGAGGATAGGAGTCAGAATTCATTACTTCTCTCAATTATTCAATAAACATTGGTTTCTTTCTTTGGTGTGCACAGCACTCTAATGGTCTACGTTAGAAAAAAAAATCAGCGTTATTACTCTTCAAGCCCTGTAACTATTTAACCAAGACATCCATGGGAATGAATAAGTAACAGAGGGAAAGGGATGTTTAAATCTCACAGAACCTCAGATCTGACCAGCTTCATTTTAAATGGTGAAAATACCCATTTGATGAAGTGCTAAAAGTTAATATTATTCTATTATTCACTCATTCTTTATTAAGGCTTCAGAAGTGATTCACTGAGTTTCTGAAGCACAGTATTTTCTGCAGTGTTACTCTTTCATGAGCAAACGATTCCAAGACACAATCTGCCTATATTATACAATAATGCATCTTCCCCAGAGATGGCCCAAGTGAAGCCACTAATTTCTCGTTTCTAAATTCAACAGGGCCTGTTTCCACTTTGCTTGAGTGTGTGAGAGGATGCAGGAGAAAGTGCTTAAGAATTAGAAGTCCCTAAACAAATGTTGGCCCCTATTATCAGTATCAGCCATCATAATTTCCAGATTCCTAGGGGAAGAGTAAATGAGACTCAGCTTTGTGTTTTCAAGTGATGGGCTCCTAGTTGCTATGAGGACTTTTCTTTCCCACTTTCTCCTCTTACCTTACTTGCTGCCTTGCCCGCTGCCACACAGGAGGATCTTAGGGGCCTCACATGGGGAGACTATCAGTGGAAAGATCCAAGAAGCAACCTTGGACATGGCCCAGGCTGTCTGGCCCAGAGCAGGAAGTCTGCGAGAACACACCCACAGTTCTGAGTGCAGTGCCTGTCTAAGGACAAAGTACCCACTTCTGGGATCAGCTAAGCACCTTGTAAAGCAAGGCTCAGATTGAATAAATAAGACCCATCTCTAAAGGGAGGTGAGGCTTGCAGGATTTATGTGCTTCTGGGATCCCTTGTAAACAAGCTTAAATCAACAGTGCCTGCCTCTTTCCCCTTCTGTGGACTGTCTGACTTGGTTTGGAAGGTGGGAGTGAAAGGCCCCTCTGTTTGTCTAGAGTGTTCCTGGGCCTGGCAGGTGGTCAGAAGCACATATGGCCTTTGAGAGGCTTTGATCCCTGTTCCTCTCTCAGAAGAACTGCTCAGGAACACAGACAAGAGGCCTCTGCCACACTCTGCTGGCTTCTGTGTAAAGGAAACCAGGTAGCAAGAGCCAGGGCAGGAACAGAGGAGACAAGTCATGGACAGGAACAGCTGAAGCAAAGAAACCAGATGCGGGCTGTTGTTCGCAGCAGGATGGCCTGCTGCATAATTCATCCACAGTGGTTATGTTTATGTGCCTGTTTTTAAGGTTAATCATTTGTGTGTTTGATCGAGGCCTCCTTTCCTGATGGCTTCTGTTAGTACATGAACAGGACGCTTGGTATGAAATGCAAACATCCTCATTTGGCAGACATAGAGTTTGCTAAATTATCCTTCCAGCTGCAGATAAGTTGTGACATTTATAATAAGTTGCCAGTCATGAGAGGCACAGCATATCCTCAGAGAAATTCATAGCCAGATTTCTCACCAGCTTCAGTCTTTCACTCTCTCGGAAAGAAGAGTATTTTCCAGTCCAAGATATGAAATATTTAAGAAGAAAGCATGGTCACTCTTCTTTGGGGAGGTTGGTCAACTGTGTAAGGACCAGCTTAGACTCCAGTCCCCATCAAAATGTTTGCAGTATATATGCACTGATGGATTCATATCTTTTTTTTCGTACCAGGGATTGAACTCCAGACCTCGAGCTTGCGAGGCAGGTGCCAGAACCACTAAGCTAAATCCCCGGCCCTGGATTCATATCTTGAGGGGCCATTTGAAGGTAGCAGAAACTTTAGCAGGTAGAGTCTAGTTGGTGGTGGGTGGGGAAAGTGCCCATATTTTGTCCCCAGCCTCTTCCTCTGTGTGCTTCCTGGTCACCATGAAATGATCTATCAAATGCTCCCCACCATGATGTTCTGCCTTTCCATGGACCCAGAAACAACAAAGCCAAGTGACCATGGACTGAAACCTCTGAAACCATGAACCAAAAATAAATCTTCCTTCCCTTTAAGTTCTTTACCTCAGGTATTTTGTCATGCCCACACAAAGGTAACACAAAAAGGAAACCAGTTGTTTCCATCTGTTTGCTGTGATAAGTCATGGAATTGATGGTAAGATACCATAAATATTATCTCTGAGTCAAAACAGGAGACAGGGAAGAACAGAAAGCATCAGGGAATGACAGTGAGTTACTAGATCCCAGAACATACTATTTCTACTAAAGGTGGTACAAAGGCATCATTCCTGCCAATACTGACCACTACTGTTTCCACAGCAGACATAAATAATCAAAGCACTCTTTCCAGATTCACCCTGAAACAACCTGCTCAACAAAGAGCTCTAGGCAATCACCACAAAGTAATAGGAGCTGGAGTCATCCTGGGTTGCACATTATGGTTTCCACTGTCTCATAAATGTCATATTATCTGGCTTCAGTCCCAACACTCCATTGAAACTGTTCTCTCTAAAATTTCTGCAATCTTCCTCCTCACCGGATTCAAAGGCCTTTGTTCTGATGTAATACTGCACTCTCTCCCTCATCCTCTATGCACCCAGTGTACGTGGGCTCTCTCCTTTATCTCAGTGTCTTCAAGCTCTGTCTACACTCCCTTCCCACTCTTTCAGATCTGGCCTCCTCCACAGTGAAGCCCCTCGTTCCCAATGCAATCTAATCTGAGTCAGAGAAGTTGGCCATCCATTCTCACTCTGCTGAAAGGGAGTTCTCCTTCCCTGTGGCCTTCCTTCCTCATCAGTACAGGTTGCAAGCATTTAAAGTGCAGTTCAGCTTTCTGAAATAAAATTATGGATGATCACGGCCTCCTCCAGTTACCTTGCAGCAACTTCTAATGTCCAGCACCATCTGGCTGCTCTAGTCCTTGGGAACCTCCGTGATAAAAGGCTCCACCAAGCAAGAGGGTGGAAGCAACCAGCTGAAATAAAGTTTAGGGTTTATCTATTGATTTCTAATGATCTACATCCCCCTGAACTCCAGCACACAGCTCTTCTATCAAGGGGATATAAAAAGCATACAAGCAAAACACATAATAGCACACACACAAAGTGTAAAACCCATATGGATTTGCTATGGATTCCTGGATCTAAGCTACTCATGTATTTTGTAAAAAAAAAAAAAAAAAAAAAAAAGCCAGTAGAAGATATTGACTCATATTCATGGAGCTTTTTCTTTTCCTTGTAGCAAGATGACTTCAGATCCAGAATAATTAAGCATGGATGTGAAACCCTCTGTCTAAACCCTGTCCAGACTACTTCTCCAAACAGCTACAAAGAGACTTAAGAAAAGCAACAACAATCCTAGCCAAGTAGTGGTGCAGGTGTTTGGAGGAGAGAACCTCCCAGACTGCTAACACTGAGGAGAATGCTTGTCTCAGCTTCCTAGAGTAGGGCTAGCCATGCATCAGCCAGCACTATTGATTCCTGTGATTGCTACTTACTGGTAGGAAGTGGGGCCATCTGTCTTCAATTAATTAGAAATAGACTGGAATAAGAACCGTGTTGTTGGAAAGGTCACAGCATGAGGAGAAGCTCTCAGGGCCATGTTAAAGTAGTTCCAGATCCCAAAGAAACAAAACTTCCAGTTAACAGGCAGGAAAATATCCAGGAAACCCAAGGGAGGCCAGGCTGGTCCACTGGAAGGGACAGCTCTGGTGTCCTGGGAGACATACAGCTGCAGAAGAAGGTACAAAGCTGGTCATATAAAACCACCCACTTGTCCTCTCTCAAAGAATACTGTACTCCTTCTCTGGTCACATTTTCACTTTTACACAGACAGTAGGTACCGACTAGGACACATGGAGGACAAAGACCTCTGGGGATACCCTCGACAGAAACAGCACCTTAGGAAGCTCTTCCTGCATAGGCTGCTCCCCAACACCTGGATCCTGATCACAGGGGCAACGTGATCCATGGGTCAGGGCTGGCTACCTTGGCATTGCTATTAGGATCATCACAGAGACACCAAGTACTTGGTAAAAATGAGTGAGTTAATGCGTGAATTTTTTGATTGTTGAAAATTTCTACTTTTAAGGTCTTTTATTCATCCAAAAAAGAAGAGAATGTCACTGAAATAAATACTAAAAACTTATTTTATCGCAGGAGCATTTAGTTGTCAGAAAACCCACCAAAGAAGACATCATTTCCCCCATCTTAGAAATAAAGAAACCAAGTCTCCGGAGAAACCAGAACCAAATCAGTCTCCCAGCCACCAGCCCTGGTGCACTGTCCTTTTATTTCTCTTTCTCTTCTACTTCCTCCTCCTTTTCTTCTTACTCTTCCTCTGCTTCATCTGACTCCTTCATCTTTTCCCCTTCCTCTCCTCTTCCACCTAAACGTTTTAGTTCTTATATTTATCAAAGAATATATGCACGCAGATTAAAGCATCAAATTCTTCTGCAAATCTTACTTTAAAATATCCTTTCTACAGGAGTACCCTGTTCTGTCTCAACTCCTAACTTCCAACAATTTCCTTTCCTCTAGTGCAACATTTTGAACTCTTCTAGATTTTTCTCTTCAGATGTATTGCCATATGTCTATATGTTATTCATACATTACTTCTTCCTGTTTCTTTCTCTAGCTTTTAAGTATTCTCTGTTGACTTTCCCAAGTGGAAGACGAAGGTTTAACTCTCCCACACAAACACATTCTACCTCCCTTCCCCACCATCTTCCCTTGTGCGTTTTGGAAAATGACTTTATTCTACACCCACACTTGATAGTGTAGGTGAGTATAGATTTCCAAGTTGTAAACTATTTCCCCTTAGAATGTTAAAGGCATTGCTTTATCTTTTTCTAGCTTTCAACATTGTTTTTGAGTCATCTGACCCTATTATGCTGTTTCATTCCTAAGTCTTTTCTGTATGAGGGTTCCCTTGTCCACAAAAAATTCACTTTTTTATGCCCCAAACTGGGGCTTAACGAGCTCTTTCGATCTTGACATATGCCACAGCTATGGGAAATTTTCTGAAGTTACTTCTGTGGCAACTTTCCCTCCATTCCTCCCTCTGATAATAGAACAACTATTATTGGGATACTGGATCTACAGGGCTGATGCTTTAATTACCTTGGCTTTTCTCTCCTACTTTCCACCTGTTTTTTGTCATGTCTCTACTTTCTAAAAGATATGTCAACTTTAACTTTCAACAAATCCACTGAATGCTTCATTTTTGCTAGCATGTTGTTAATTCCCTCAGGCTGTGATTTGTTTTGGCTCTTTCTTTTCTAAAATAATCTTCTCACCTGAATGTAATATCTATGTCTTATTTCTTTGAGGAAATTTAAACAATTTTTAAAGGATGTCATCTCTCAGGATTTTCTATTTCCTTCAGGTTGTCTTTCATATTCTTTCTCTGTCACTCATTTTGAGTGTCTGTTGATCCTTGACCAGCTCCTCTTATTTAAGGGTAAGGCAGGAAAATACTAGTTAGAAACTCTGTGGGGCATTTGCTAACTATGAACTTCATTGTGAAATAATGTGGATGAGCCATTATTAGGGAAAACACCTATTCTCAACATGTTTGGGTCTTTTTTGCGAGGTAGATCAGAGAAAAAAATCTTGTTGCCCGACCAGAGTATGAAAATCAGTCTACCCCTGTTCTAGGTGCCCAGGGAAGACAATGGCTGGTGAGGTCTCTTTATTCAGCATGGGAGATGTTCACCTAATCCCTCTTTCTGGTATGACACCCAAGCTGAGTTAGATGTTGCTTGGCTCCAAATCCTGTTTCACTCTCCTGGCAGAATACATTTCTGGTTTTCTGTCCAAATTGGTAACAGGGGCAGCATTTATTTACTTGACTCCATGAAGTGAAAGAGGGGACTGGGAAGGATCTAGTTATTTTTTAAATGAACCTTCAACCAACCTTCCTGTTTCCAGGCTCACTCATCTCCATCATTTCAGGAGGAGATGCCAGCATTTCAGGTGAGGAGGAGCCAAGAAGGTGCCTAGAGTGGTGTCTGATTGAGAAGGGGGTGGAAATGATAGGGAAGTGGTGATGGGACTGATGGGTGAAGGAACAGGCAAGGTGGGTTTGAGAGACCTCGGTGAGAAAGGGGAAGATCAGCGTTTACAGCCTAGTGAGAACTTGGGGTGACAAGAACACTGTTATCCAAGAGAACAGTTTTCAAGACTGAAATATTGTGCATGAAGCAAGACCAAGTGATGAGCAAGTTCCAGTAAGAGAAGCCAAGAGCCTTCTGGATGCCACCAACCCCAGCTGCCAGGTGCCCATCTCCTCTCCTTAGCTTTCAGGTCACATGCGACAGATTTCCTCTGGACAGTTGGGAATGGCCAGAGCTTTTTTTTTTCTTTTAAAGGGAAAAGGATGTTTGAAGTATAAACCCACCGAGTGTTCAGAACCCAGAGCCCTAGTCTTTCCCAGAGCAGACTCCAAACTTCAGGCTCATGCTCATGACTTCCACACCCCGGTCCTACCCCAGTTTATTATCTGCAAGTATCAAGGAAACCACCACTTCAAGGACCACCCCCAAATGTGACCATTCCCTGCTCTGATGTCCTCAACTTACTTTAATGGGAGAAAAAGCCCTTGAATATATACACAGTGCAGTATTATATAGTTATAAGCAAGAACACAATTATGTCAAGGGCAGGAATAGATGGAACTGGAGGTCATTATGTTAAATGAAATAAGTCAGACTCAGAAAGACAAATATTGCATGCATTCCCTAATACGTGGAATCCAAAAGAGATGACATGAAAGTAGAAGTACATGGGAAATTATTACTAGATAAGAGGAGGGAAGGGAACAAGTGGGCAGGGGACGTGAGTGTAAGGAAAAATGGTAGATAGGATCAAAATATATCATATGTATATACAAAATAACATGGAAACCCAAGGTTTTGTAAAATTAATTGGCACTAAAATATATTTTAAAATACATCCATATATGCATACATCATCAGTATCACGGAATTCTTGTATAAAGCAATACCATTACTATCCCAAAGAAATTTATTGTTGATAGAACTATTATTTAATATATATTCAATATCAACATTTTCCCAAATATTCCATTAATGTCCTTTATAGCTCTGTGTTCATTTTTCGAATTATCAACCCAATCTTAGCTCAAGCACTGCATTTGGTTGTCACATCTTTTTTGTCTCCTTTGGTCTAAAATATTCTCTCTCTCTCTCTCTCTCTCTCTACACACACACACACACACACACACACACACACACCTTTTATTTGCTCTTCTTCAAAACACTGACATTCCTAAAATCTATGCTAGCAGATGTAAGATGTCCTGCAATGTGAATGTGTCTGGTTAATTTCTCATTATTATCTTCAGGCTGGAAATTTTGGGCACTAATATTATGTAAGTAATATTGTGTTCTTCCCATCATACTCCATCAAAAGCCACATAAACTCAGTTTGTCCCATTACTGATATTGCTAAGTGTGATTACTTGATTAAGGTTGCGCATGCCACATTGCTCCATGGTAAAGTTATTTGGTCCGTTGTAATTAATAAGTAATGTGTGGGGTGCTACTTGGAGGCCATGTGAATATTTGCTTCCCCAAATTGTTGTTGTTTTTTAATCACTGCAATTACTGTGATCCCTCCCTAACAGATTTGAGCAGTAATGGGAGGACAGGGGCCTGGCCTTCACTCACTTCGATATCTCTGTAAATCCCATTTGGGACTGGTTAATGATAATGAAGCCTTTGGCACTTTTTTGCTATAGATGCACTTACAGGATGGAACTCCATTTTAAAAATCCATTACACCAAAGCACAGCAAAAGTAATTTCCAGTACTCAATTACTCTAGCATCGCTTCATCACTATAGATATTCTTAAATGCAAAGCAAGGCTGGCTTTGGATATCCTAAAGGTGAAAATGGGTTTACAATAACAAAGCTTTCAATGTTTCTCAGGAAATACCTAGTACAATCCAAGCTCCTTATCCTGGCCTGTGGCCCAACAGACCCTGGCCCCACCACCCATTCTCCTGTGACTTCCTTGCATGGCAAATCTTACTCACCATTGAAGGCCAAGGACAAATTTTTGCTCTTCCACAAACATTTGTTGAAAAAAATGACTCCAACTCGTCTGAGTTCTCTCTGTCTGTGACAATGAGAGGAGTTGGCACACACTGTTCCAGGGGTCTCTTATCTCCCCATCCAGCTAAAAATAGAGCTGGGGTACCCAAAGGGCACCTGGAGCATACATTCAGACATCAAAGAAGCTTGACAATCAAATCATTTTTAAGGAATTTGATATATTTTTAAACATTTAAGTAGTCATTATGAGAAAAATTAGAACTGCTGGTATTCCTTCCCTATAAATATATAATTTTATATATTTTTATTTTGAATTATACATGAAAAAGAGACAAAGAAAGCACTGTAATTCTTAGGACCCCATATTTCTTAATCTAGCTTTGGCTGAGAACTCCAAGGGCAAAATTCATGTTACTTCTCCCCTTGCTTCAGGTCTATCTAACACAATGGGCTATACATAATTACTACTCAATAAGCAGTATGACTGAGACAAGACTTAGAATCATGCTGATTATTTTTGTTCTCTTGGACACTGAATGACTTTCCCCCTTTCCATACCCTCAGCACATCTCCAATAATAACAAGAAGCCCAGGCCCCCCGTACCTTGCCACTGCCAGAGAGCAAGGGACTGTCCATGGGCTCTTAGGCACATGCTTGGGTACTCAAGACCTTCACTGCCCTGTGGCCAGCAAATGGGCTGCTTCATTCTCTGTCAAATGTGGTTTTTTAATAAAATGGAGTACTACTCAGCCATAAAGAATGAGAAACTAGAGACATTTATAGCTAAATGGGTGCACACTGAGGCCATACTCTTAAGTGAAATAAATAGGACACACATGTAAATACAGAATAGTTTCTCTAGTGTGAGAAACGGAAAGTGTAAATAAGGATTAAAATGAATAATTGATAATTTGAAATAGGAAGAAAAGGTCCAAAAGGGTAGGGGAAGTGGGAGGGGAAGGGGAAAGGAAAGAAGGGAAAGGAAAATTTATGGGAAAAGAAAAACGGAACATCTTGTTCATGGTAACAAAGAGGGCAATCTTGCCTCTTTGGCTATGCTTGGGACCACTCCTAGCACCACTCAGAAGGTGTGCAGGCCTGATGCAGCCCAGTGGGTCATGTCCTCTGGGAGGCCTCCAAAGGCCAGGGCCTCTACCCTTCCAGACACCTTGCTGTAGCCAAGTGAACACCAGTCAAGTGTCTAAGCCAGCCCCAAGGACACAGTCAGCTCCTGTCCCAAAGAAGCATGCCGACCAAGCCATAGAGACAATGGTGATATATAAGGATAAACAAAGTAATGTTGGAAGAAAGGCTTTGGAAACTCTCGCAATAAGAAAGTCTCTTTTATTTATTTATTTATTTATTTTTTTGGTGCTGAGGATCGAACTCAGGTCCTTGCACTTGCGTAGCAGGCAGCAAAATCACTGAGCTAAATCCCTGGCAAAGAAAGTCTCTTTTAATGGCAGCCAGCCTTTTGTCTGACACTAAAGTACACAAAGCATTTTAACTTATTGTCTTAGTATATTCTCCAGAGGCCTCAGAGATGGGCAGGTAGGAAATATTAAATATGAAATGGTACTAAAGGCTTCCTATCTTGGGTGTCCTCTTTGATAAAGTCTCACCATGTTCCATCTCCTATTCATGTCTCTTCTGCAAACCTTCCACAAATACAACTAACTGCTGGTCTTTATATGAGGCACTGGGGATGCAGAAAGTCCCTTTGAGAACTATGTGCAAGACATTTACCCATGTAGTAGCATTTCCTAGATTTAACCTTGGGCTCAGAGCAAGAAATAGAAAATGTCTGCCTTTGAGGAGTTCCCAGCTATCCAGCCACGTGTCAGACCATCTTGTGACCTTGTGACCTGATGGCCCATCTGTCTCCTCTTCTATGCTGTGACCTTTTCTCAAAAGGGGCATCTCTGTGGCGCCAGGGTAAATCTCGGGGCTGGATACACTGCAACACCATTTTGAAGACAGGCTTCTATGGCGGACGACAGTCCTGGAGCAGGACACTGCACAAGTGCTAGCTGAGTGCCGCCTCCAGTCAGGCAGCCCATCCATCAGGCTGCCGGCCTCCTGCCCTGGTGGACTGTCTGCAGGCTCTGTATATCACACCACTGCTCGTTCATGAGGACAGTGCTGGGCAGACACAGTTCTTTGCAGTGGGCTTTGCAGTTAGCAGTACCTTCCTCTGAGCTCTGATAAGGACATGTGTTTACCAGGTGATGCAGGGGAGGGCCAGGCTGTAGACGAGAGTTCTGGAAGTACCAGGAACAGGCTGCCCTTCCTCTGGAATATGAGTTTCTCCACTGGGGATGATACTGAAGTCCCCAAGGGTGGCATCCAAGGACTGAATATCCAAATCCCAGCCAAAGAATCTGCTGAAAATCAGAAGGATCAGCTATCCTGCTCCACCCAGGGAAGACTTGCAGGCAACTTCGCCTGACCCCAAGCCCTGGTCTCAGATTTGACACCCAGCTATGTGCAGCACTGTGGGCCATGCTTGCTGTGCCCCATGCTTGCTGTGCCCCCATGTCCAAGGCTAATGTACAGCTGAGCCAGGCCCCACAGAGCAGACCCGGGGAGAATTCACTGACAAGAGCTTCCCCAATTTTAGATCACACATCCCTCAGCAAACCTGAGAAAAAGGCTGAACACTGCTCAGAAAATGCAAATATAAGCACACATAGACACTGTGCTAAAGGCTGAATGTCTGTGTCCCCCACATTCATATGTTGGCATCTAATCCCCAGTGCAATGGGGATTTGAAAGTGGGAGATTTGGGAGGTAATTAGGTCAAGAGGGTGGAGCTTCCATGAATTAGATTAGTGCCCTTACAAGAAGAGGTTGGAGGGTTCTCTTGTTTTCTGCCATGTGATGATACAATGAGAAGTTGACAGGCTACAATCTAGAAGAGGGCTATGAAGAGGCCCTGAGCATGCTAACACCCTGATCTTGAACTCTAGCCTCCAGAACAGTGAGGAATAAATTTCTAGCCAGCTGGAATGACTGAGACATACACATATGTGTATGTGTGTGTATTCTCATGCATAGATGCATACCCATATGTACACATATAGAACTATTCCCACAATTTGTGTGTGTTCACAGACTCCATAAAGCTTGTGCAGAAATTGAAGTTGAGAATCCTTGTTTTAAAATCTTCCTGGGAACCCAGCAACCTCGGATTCCCAACTACTTTCCTCATAAAGTCACCACAAAAGAAAGCCAATTTTTCCATCTGAAACCTGCCTGATGAGTTTAGGGTTGAGCCCCATTCCGTGGGCAGCAGGAAAGGGTCCATCCAGCCCTATGTCCTAGTGACCTGAGACCTCTCCCACCTCATGGAGAGCAGCCTGTCTCATGGCCGGGCACTCCTGACCTGGTCTCACAGCTGTCAGACCCTGCCTGACCCAGATCTGCCAGGAGGACAGATTACCTTGCTTTGTGTGGGAGTCCTTCAAGGTACTTTGTCATTCAAAGACAAGCACCCCAGTGCATAGAAATTCCTCCCTCTGAGTGAGACAGGAATCAGGGGTGGGATGTGGAGTGGGGAGCTGATGGTTCTCCCATAGGAGAACATGCACACACACATGCACACAGACGTGCGCGCGCGCACACACACACACACACACACAGCCATATACACTTTGTTCTGAGCCCAGGGAAGTGATGGTAAATTAGCTATATCCTCAGCATAGCCCAGCCCAGCTCAGACCTTACTCAACCTATTTTCAGTGACAGATCCTTCACCCAAATTGGCAGTCTGTGCAGGAAGTGTCTGGAAGGTGTTATGGAGAGTTTGCAGCACCTGCGGCCTAGCCTCATTATGTACCTTAACCCAGTGGTATTATCCACTTTCTGGCTACTGATGAAAGACATCTATCAAATGGACATCAGCACACTTGGTGCTGGCTAGGAAAAGGACGCCTCGCAGAGGCCCAGGATGCTAAGGCCAACTCCTCCTGTCACTCAGGTGGTGTGTGTGTGTGTGTGTGTGTGTGTGTGTGTGTGTGTGTGTGTGCCTGTGTATGAATGCAGCATGCTGATGCATGCACATGTGTGTGTTTACACACTCCAGCATGAATAAAGGCAATGGGTAGTACATATAGATGGGGCTCCATGTACATTTCCCCCCAGTTACAGCCCAGAACAGTGGTGGCAAACCCATGGCGGACATATTATTGTGTTTTTCTTTTAAGACAAATGATGTCAATGTATGAGTTGTTTTTTCTAATCTAAAACCTCAGTATTCAGGTTTAATTGCAGTCTTAGCCCTTTGTAATAAATAAGTTGCCTTTGGGTTGTAGTTTGGGCACTTGTTTCTAAAAGGTTCACCATTGCTAGCCAGAAAGGAGGTGCTCCTCCTTTCTGGACCACAGAAGTACATTTGAGAAGAAAAAGGTATTTTGACGGCGCAGAAGAGCATGCACTGTGGGGTCACAAATACATGGATCTGACCTCAAATCCAGATTCTAGTATTTATGCCCTGTGTGACCTTAGGGAAGCCACTTCATGTCTCTGTGCCACTGCTTCCTCTTCCATAACACAGGAATCATAAACCTGCATCACAAGGTTGGGAGGAATACATGCGAGGCTTAAAAAAGTATCACACTTGCACACTGCAGAATGTCAAGACACATCTGTTGATTTTCTGCTCCTTGCTCCATTCTGAGCAATCCCAGATAGAATCATCTGAGTGAGAATCTGATTTGAGATTTCTCAACTCCCCATTTGGCTACATGGTCTACTTCCTTCACAGACATGGGTCATCATCCCACACCCGAGGGAGGCTGTGATTGGCACTTCTCAGAGGACCTGGGTGATGAAACTAATAACACACCCACCACTCCCCAAAACATAAGGCTGTGCCCTGGACCTCTGCACAATGACTTGTTCTTCTCTGCCAAGCTTCAAGCTCTGGTTTGTCAAATAATTCAGTCTTCTTCACTCAAGACAAAGGACAAGAGATTTCATGGAATGGGAAGCCAGTTTATTTCTTGGGATGCCTACACAGGCCACAGTAAAACAGTTTATATCCCCAGTGACATTTCTCCTGGGACTGCTCATAAGGAACATCATTTTCCATAAAGCCTTAAAGGTGTGGTTCATTTGTTGTAAGTGGGACCAAACTATGTTTTCCAGCAGTTCTAGAGACCTTTCAGACTGATTTTTATGGGACTTTTAGATAAAAGACCCCAAGTTTGAATGGGTCACAGATGGACAACAGGGCAGATGGCCAGTCGGTGGCTCAGACCCTGGACACTGGACGCACCATAGGCTAATATAAGCCACCAAAACAAAGGGGACCTTCCGCCCAGGAGATGCCTTGTGGTCACAGAAGAATGGGTCAGCACAGAAAGGTGGCTTTCTAAAGCACCTTCCCTTAAAGAGAATCTCTGTCCAAAATCCATTTACAGATGAAGAAACTGAGGCTCAGAGACATGAAGTCAGTGGTCTAGTCACACAGGAAGTAAGTGTTGGTGCTTATGTTGGAACCGGGTCTAGATTCTGGATCCCCAAAGTCTCTGCCTGCAACTACCTGCCCCAGGCTGACCCTTCAGGAAAATTACCTGGAACACGCTGGCAGAGGCTCCCCACTGGAATGGCAGAGCTCGTTCCTTTACAGAGCACTGCTCCTGAACTTGTTGCCCAAGACACAGCTTCCATGAGCACTGACTTTATAATAGAAGTGGATGGCTGACCTCTCTTGTGGCCAAGGGTCACCAGACTGGCATTTCTGAGTGTAGATAAGAAAAACAATCACATGGGTGAATAAGTTTTCTACATGTGAATGTGCCTAATCTGATTGTAGCCACAAGCCATGGTGCTGTATCTCCTTCCTGTTCTTGTCCTATAAGTGGCAAACCCAAGGAAGCCATCAGTAGTAGCCACCCTGGGCCTGAACTCCAACCTGTGCTGTCAGCTACTTCCCATGTGACTGCTCTGAGGGGACTGGAGGACACAAACAAACTGACCACAGCAGCAGGACAGCCAGGATGGAGCGGCATCAGAAGAAGGAGGACCAGACCTAGGCAGGCTGGAGCTCTGTGCCCAGAAGATTCAAGGGGTGAAAGCAAGCCAAAGGTCTTGGCCAGAGGCAAGGGAAGATGGCTGTTCATGGGGAGAATAAAGGGCCAGGAACTGAAAAGAAAACTCAAATCAGAAGATTTGGCAGGAAACTCCAGGTCATGTTAAGGAGAACAGGTATGTTAGGCAGGGCTTACTCCACATCAAGCACACAAGAAGCATCCTGCAGTCTAGACCCAGACCCCATGTTCCAGTGAAGAACCTCCTACTTTCTAGCTGTGGGACTTCGGGCAAGTCATTTCACCTTTCTATGGTCCAGCCATCCCTCTGTTAACTAAGAATAGGAACAGTGCCTCTCTTAGGACATCACATGGAAGACATGAGGTCATTCTTGCAAAGTGCTTGGTACAGGGCAGGGAACATGATCCACCCTTGGTAAATGTTTGCTATTACTACCCATCTTCGGGAGGTAGGAATTACTATTCCTTCTTTATGGATAAATGTGGAATTCAGAGAGCCTGGGACCAACCTGAGGTCTCACACCTGTCATACCTATGCATGACAGAGACAGGTTCAGTGGTCTCTTGGCCCTCGAGTCCCCTGTTCTTTCCAGATGCCACCTACATGTCAGATTCGGTGAATAAAACTAATGAAGTCTCCAGAGCTTATATTCTAGTGAGCAGAGAGAGACTGTCAAAGCCTAAAGTCATAAAACATGTCAGTGCCACAGATGGTGGCACTCAATACTCTGGTAGGCTGAGGCAGGAGGGTCACAAGTTCAAGCCAACTTAGGGACTTGGCAAGGAGACCCTGTCTTGTCTCACAAAGAAAAAAAGTCAGGTGGTAAGAACTGATACTAATGAAGGTGACACAGAGGAGGGAGAAGTAGGTGACAAAAGGGGGCAGGGAAGGCATCCTGGTCTGGGGCCACACAGATCTAGCCATCGGAAATCATATTTAAGATACTCAGTTGCTCTCTTCTGGGTCCCCTGTGAGAGACCAGCTGCCTAGATGAGGTTGCAGTAGCTGAGCTCCTGCCAAGGCTCCCAGACTCATGCCTGTCCTTCCTGAGCCATCCCGGAGCCCCTCTCCTCACCCCAAGTGGCCCCAAGCTTCCAAGATCCTCCACAGAAGAAGGCTTGATGAACAATTCTAATGGAGTTGAGAACACTGGTAACCTCCCAAAGCAACCCTCCTCAGGAAGCACTTCTTCACCATCGTGAGCTCCAGCCACAGGAATGAAGCAATAATGGTGTAACGGAAGGCATCTACTCCCAGTGCCTACTCTGATTTAGTTACATGGCCCTGGCCCAAAGGAAGAGCTGTCTCCCTCCAGCAGTTTCCAAGATGCACAGCCCTAAGGAAATCAGCAGAAGTAGACATGAGGCCTGGCTCCAGAGAACTCAGGACACCAGCTGACTGTGGGTGTGGCTGCACAACACTTGCTGATTCCCAAGGTGAGACCCCACTCACCAACCAAGCCCTTTTCTCTGCTGTTAGTCCAACGTGACACCAACTGCATTTCATAGCTGAGAAAGCCAGTGACAGGATAAGTGGTGTTTGTTATCTGACTAAATTGTAGAGGAAATGATGTGTGAATGAGAAAATTCTACCACAACCATGGATCACTTCTGACAACTTCGATTATGGTTCTGTTTAGTTAAGCACTTGTGCATTCTAATGAACTGTCTGATGAAATTATTAATTGGATCTGGGATTTCCAGGGCTTTTCCGCTTCTCTGAATCCTTCCTAGTGGAGATGATATGTCTTCAGGTACCTTCATTGTGAGGGTTGGTTTTCCAATCAGAAGTCTTAGAGCTAAAGCTCAGGGCATATAGATCCAGAATCTAGACTGAAACAGCAAGAGTAGTCCTTGGCCTCCTCACAGAGTCCAAGACACAGAGATACAAGTTCCGGGAAATCCAGGGACATGACAAGACAATCAGGGCCACTGTGGTCAGTGACTAACATTAGGAAAGGATTCCAGTGGAGAAACCAGTCAGAACCAATAGATAACTGTGCGGGAGATGGGTATTAGTCCTCTGGGAGCAGAGAGAGCACTGGGCCACCAGCTTCTCTAACACAGACCCAGAAAAACAAGAAGAGGCCCCAGACCTATAGTGCTCAGAACATCCCCCAGCCAGGTCTCTGGTGTTGCCTGTACCAGCATTTCCAGGCTTTTTCTATTCCCTTCCTACTCTAAGGACAGCACTGCAACAGCTAAAGCATCAGGATAGTTCCTTGCTGAAACCAAACCCAGGCAGTTCTGCTTCTGGTAATAGGAACAAAGAGGGAACCCAAGGTCACCCAACACAACCATGTGCCCCTAAGGGTGGTATGGGCTGCAATCCAGCCCATATCCTGCTCAGCATTTTGTTGCATCCTGGTCACACCAGCCCAGAGGATGTGGACCAAACCTCTGGGTCCCAGTGGGAAATTAGCCAAAAGGATTTAATGAAAGAACTATTTCCAAAGGTGGGCAAGGCTAAGGGAAGGCAATGAGGGCCAGCTACTATGCATCCAGCTTACAGGACGGAGGGCATCTTCACAGGAACCCAACAGGAGTCACAGCCACATAGCCACTGCTCAGTGCTGCTCACTGCCTTTTATAGCCAAGGAGGCAGAATTTATAGCTGAGACAGGTCCTCTGGCCAACTACCAGACAGGCACCACCAAAGGGGACTGAGAGCAAGATGCAGCATTGGGTTCCAAAAAGTAACTGGCCTGGGGGCATAAGGATCAACCACCCTTCCTGCCCAAGAAATGGGCCCCTGGAGAGGGTCCTCAGCTCAGAGCTCTTAGATGAGATCTTTTTTTGTGTGTGTGTGTACCAGGGATCAAACTCGGGACCTTCCACTTGCAAGGCAGGCGGCAGAACCACTGAGCTAAATCTCTGGCCCCTAGATGAGATCTTTTAAGCAGCCTAAGGTGCTTATTACATGCCCCACAGACACTGTTCTAAATGCTTAACAATGATTTCTTCATTTAATCTCCACCAGAATGTCCTGCAGAAGGTACAGTTATCTTCTCCAAGTTACAGATGAGAAGACTGAGGAACAGAGGGACAGGTAACATGCTCCAGATCACCAGGGAGTCAACCAATTGCAAGTGGGCGTCATCCCCAGGCAACATGACCTGGTTTGCTCTCTAGCAGCTGAGCCAGGGGGAGGAGCTTGCCCCGTAGCACACTGCTAGCCCCAGGCATTAGCAGCCACTGCATGCACAAGCACTTACACATCTCTGCCAAGGAAGCAGGAGTGGGGAGCAGGACAGCCCGAGTTGGTGAAGGGTGACAGTGAGGGAGATTTAAAGATGGGGCAAACCCTTGGACCTGCCATGGGTTGGGAAGAAGAGTTCTCATCTTGATCAATTATTTCATGCCGATCAGCCCGGCAAGGGGCGTGACGTGGGCCAAGACAGCCCCTCAGCTGACACTCCAGAGACCGATGATCCCAAATGTTTTAGAGCTTGCAGTGGTAACAAACAGCTCACTGCAGCACATGTGCCATAAGTTCGCCCCCACTGCCCTTGACCCTGAGGTTTTCTGCACACCATACTTCTGGCACATGGGGAAACAAATTTCTTTTTCTCTTTTTGAAGGTGTATATTAGCTAGCTTTTTATCACTTGGACAAAATACTTGATATACATAGCTTAAGGGAGGAAGGATTTACTTTGGCACACAGTTTCTGATGTTTCAGTCCATGGGTAGCTAGCTCCAAGGCAGAAATATCATGGCAAAGGGCCATGGGAGAGGAAAGCTGCTCACCACATGGTGGCCAGAAGCAGAGAGAGAGGAAGACAGACCCTGCTGACTCTCCTCCTCCAACCAGGCCCCACCTTCTAACAGCATATTCGGCTAGGAATTCACCACTGGACTAATTCACTGATGAGTATAGCACCCTCATGATCCAATCACCTTCCAAGGACCCAACTTCTGAACACATGAGCCTCTTGCAGGACATTTTTAATCCAAACCATAGCAGAAAGGGATCATGCAATCACTGCATAGTCTCTATCATGGGAACACATCCAAGACTCTGGCTACCAGTCCACATCCATCAAGGAAGGCTACATGAGGCTTTGTTTCCTGGCTATCTGGCTGAATTGCCTAGAATCTGACTTCTCAGATGGTCATCCATAGGCTGGGAATTCCTCTTGCACACAGGACTTGAGAATCTTGTCTTCCCTTACTCCAACCATAAGACTCACTACCTCCTGGCTCTCCTTTTTGCTCCTCTATGGCTCCCACACATCTGACACCCACACCCCATGAGAGGCCATTTACAGGTCTCGATCATCTGGATACCAACATGGGTCAAAATTGGTAAATGTTAAAAAGATTATAAGACATATAAAAACATGGGGGGAAAAGTCTAGAACAGACTGAGGACTTTTAGGTCTAGCTCTGCCTGCCGGGGTTTTCAGAGCACTGTCTGGCCACCCTTGAGACTCACTCCTTAGCCTCTTACTTTTTCATCCAGGCCTGTACATGGCTCTCAAGATCCTGCCACCCTAATTTGCTCTCCAGTTCCCAGGAACTCTGAACTTCACCAGGAAAGCACAAGGATGTTTCAAGAGGTCGAGAGGAGCTCTGACTGCACCTCAGACAGAATGCAGACAGAACAAACACTTTTCTGAGCTCCTACTTCACCCTGAACAGCCATGTCTCTTATTCACAATCAGAAAATGCCAGAGAAGATTTCAGTGGAGAGAAACCAGAGTCATTCAAAGTTACCCTTCTCTCTAAACTTAATTTATACTACAATGACAGTAATTTCTCATAGTAGTTTATATGAAGGGAACTGGTAGCTCAGGCAAGCCCAAACAGAGGACCACCCAGCACCTCCCTGCCAGAGAAGCCAGCCACTTCTCCATCCTGGACAGCCAGAGCCACACATGCAGGCACACCTGCTCCTGTAGTCACAATGACCCTACAGGGACTCTCTCACCATACCACACAGAGGAGAGATGGGAACCTGCTAACCCATCCACCATCAAGGACACATTCCTGAGTCCCCAAGAAAAAGCAGGACACAAAAAGCAGGGACTCAGGTGCCTCCTAAATGAGGAAGACCTGAGAGCCATGTCAGCCACCCACTCCTAGCAAGAGACACGAGACACAGAGCCCCAGGCCTCTTCTTCCCCACAGTCCTCCTTCTGAGGTACACCCCTCCTCCTACCTCAGCTTGACATTTCCTCCTTCTAGAGACTAATCTTGTCAGACACACATCTCCCCCTACCTTGCAGGCTCCAAGGCTACCTCCCAACTCCAAGAGAGGCCTGCCCATCCCTGAGCCCCCACAGCTGGCCCGTGTCCCTGAAATACCACACAACTTCCGGTAGCTAATAGGGCTTATGGCTAGGGATAGGAATGGGTCCTTCATCAGAGGGAAGTGGGAGATGAGAGCTGCCCTTGACTTTGCGCAGTCATTTTTGACCTAAAGCCCTCATGCATAGCACAGCCAAGAGGCAGAGACCTGCTCACAGGAACAGGAAGTCCTGTGCCAGCTAACCACCCTCCAACAGCAAGTGGAAGGCTTCCCAACTGTGCCACATGATAAGCACCTCAGAGCCACCGCAGAAAAGCTCAAAGCCCAGTAGAATCCTGGCAAAAGTCACTGCAACTATGTTTTTCTGGGGGTTGTAAAAGAACACAGACAGTCCACTGAATCCACTGGACGCAAGGTCTCAAGCAGTCTCAGGGTGACAGCTCACCCTCTGCTGACAAGGACCCTTGGCCATGGGCATGTAGCAAGCAGTGGACAAGCTGCACCACTTGTTCCAGAATCTTGAAACAGGCACTTGCCACATGGACAGCATGGATTAAACTCTTCAAAACTGGGTTACATGGGGCCGGGGATTTAGCTCAGTGATTTTGTCACCTGCTGCGCAAGCACAAGGACCTGAGTTCAATCTCCGGTACAAAAAAAAAAAAAACGAAACTGGGTTACATGACCCCCCACACACACACACACACACTCTGAAATTCCAGGTGCTGTCAAACCTTTAACTTCTCTTATCCCCACATTAGACACTACAGGAAAGGAAAAAATGGAGCTCAGCAGCACAGACCACCAACAGCTCAGCCAGAGGACCTGCTTTATAAACTGCTTGCCAAGAGAACAGCGATCTATACGCTCTTTCTTATCACAGCCCCTTTCATTTATGTGTACAAGATAAATTCCATCTAAGGAAGTTCCACAAGCACTAAATTTTAGTCAGGAAGCCTGCCTTCTGGATTCGGCTTTGCTGCCAGTAGACATTATGAACTTAATAAAGTCATTTAGTCTTCTTACCAATAACAATAATCATAGTAAGTCCAGAACCCCTCCACGAATATTACTTTTTGATACAATTGTATGAGTTAAATAGCATTATTATGCACATTTTACAGATGAGAAAACTGAGGCTTGTAGAAGTAAAGTAGCTTGCTCCAAGTATGGAAGTAGCAGGGAGCAAGAGGGTTTTAAATCCAAGAAGTCTGATTTCAAAGCTAATGCCTTAAAATCTCTATGCTCTGGAAGGAAATATATGCAACAAGATGCATGATAGGCTGGGGGTTTAGCTCAGTGGTTCCACCACCTGCCGCACAAGCACAAGGTCCCAAGTTCAATCCCCGGTACCAAAAAAAAAAAAAAAAAGATTCATGATTGCAAGCAACAGTGTTGGCTGATGCAGGCAGAGGGATTAATTAAAGGATACTGGATAGCTCAGGGAATTGCCAGAAGAAATAGAGAACCTGATTCCCAGTGAGATCATTAAGTACATCACCCAGTTCTTACTGCAGTAGAAAACCATTGCTAAACTGTGTCAATACTGTGGGTGGTGGACACTGCAGCCACCAGGAACCCAAGAATTCCATGCTCCTGGCAACTTAGCCAGTGGTAGGCACTGGCTCTTGACTCAAAGCTACCTCAGAAGGTCCATCAATTGATGTAGTCCAAGTCACTGACTGGGCCCCTCCTCCAAGGAAAGCAGCAAATCACTTTTCTAAGAGTGATGGACCTCACTCCTACCAAAACTCAAAAAGTAGGGAAATCACCCCATAGAAGTAGGTCCAGATGCTGGATAGTCCAAAAATGACAGATGTTCAACAAATAAGGAAATTGAACAAGGAATTCTTTCAGGTCTTTATTTGCAGCAGGAGTCATTTATTTTAACAAACATAGTGCAGTCCAGTGTACTATAATTTCCACATATTTATTCCTTTCACTCTGTGAGAATGTTAGACATGGTTATTCATTATCATTGCCTTGTGGTGCCCCTCAGCCCTCCAGGAGAAGGCTTCCTCACTGACACTGGACTTGTGTACATGACTTGCTTTAGCCCTGGAGGCATGATGTAAACTACGGAGCCACTGCATGGAACAATCTCATTGTTTTTTTCTTCTAGGAAACTGGCATGTCCCAAATAGGGGTTGATATTTCAGCCTGTTCCTCAGAATAGGAAGATATATGGAGCAGACCCTGGAATAGCTATAGCAACCACAACTGACTCACACAATCAATATGCGTGAGAAGTAAATGTTTCTCATTCTAAGTCCCTGATTTAGGGGAGCTGCTTGTTACAACAAAATAGATTGGAACACATATATGAAGAACAGCTCCACACCACTGTGTATTAAACAAAGAAGAGACATGATTAAATAGGACCCAACCTCTGCCTTCATGACACTTATCACTGACACTCTCCAGTCACAGCTGGCACAGACAGTGGAAATGTTTCAGAGAAGCATAAACACTGCCCTGGGGAGCACTGGGAAAGGAGACAGAGATTCTGCCTGGGGGATCCAGGAGGCTTCCCAGAGGATAGGAAACCTGAAGAGGACCATGCAGGCTAAGTCCAGCGTCATCTGAGAAGGCTGCAGATGAAACACTATGCAAATTCAGCAAGCACAAGTACATATGCATACATGTGCAAACTCATGCACACATATCATACACATGTGAATTACTGATGTCTGCATGTAAATGAATACATTATTTGTATATATGAATATTTTCATGCACATTTATTGATGCATATATGTGAATATTTGGGTATGTATTCATATATATTCACATATATATACATATTTATTTATGAATCTATTTTGTGTTGCTGGAGTATACAGAGTAGAGAGGAGTGGTAGGGAAAACTCCATGGAGGAGATTTCAAAAGGCCCAGGATGGCAGCCAACAAGTTTCATCCTGATTCTCAAGGCAACAGGAATGACTGAACTTTGCCATCAGCCATGTGATTCAAAATGATCCCAGTATAAGCAGTAGAGTGGAGGATGAATAAGACAAAGAGAGCACAATGAATACAAAGACCTTTAGATTAAAGCAGGTTCTAGATAATTAGGTTCTGAACTGAAACAGCGATAACAAGGGTAAAAATGTTCACACACCATCTCAGTCAGATGCAGTCACATGAGAGATGAGGCAGGAAAGAATGAGAGATGACACAGGAAAGAATGAGAGATGACACAGAAAGATCTGCTACAGCCTTGGTCATTAAGTGGGTGTTAGAGTTATTTATGGACATGGTGGAAGCTGCAGAAAGGGAAGCAGGCTTTGGGAAAGCTAACAAGTTGGTGTTGAATATGTCACATGTGAGATGTCCCTAGAATATCGCTGGGGTCAGAAATCAGAAGATGTGGAAGACACTGTCATCAGCTGGCATCGGGGAAGGGCTTGGGAAAGGCTCCAGAGATGGTGTTGAGCATGGTTCCAAGTCTGCTAGGTGTGCACTAAAGGATAAGATGTTGAGAGGAGAGAACAGTAGTGGCATTCTAGGTAGGGGATCGACAGGCACAAAGCCATAAGCAACAGATGTAGTCGGGGACAGCAAGTAATTGGATGTGATTGAAGGAACGGAAGCAAATATGTGGCTTCTCCATGTGCCATTTTACCGCAACCCATGGAACTGGTTGGAGGTTGATGGTTTCTGAGTGTGCAGGAGTGTTTGTGTGGCATAGGTATAGCTCTATGAATAAATTTGAAGACTTACAAGTGGACGCATAGGGTCTTTGGTGTTCCTTTACAAACTTAGCTATTGGTATATTTTAGCATTTGTGGGGATTTCTTCTTTTTGTCTTTCTGCTATAAAAATCAGAACATGTCTAAGTTTTCATGGAGCTAATAAATGGCCACATAATTCTTCCTTTTAAAAACATATGCTTTTAGAAGTGACTGTGTTATACTGCAGTAACGGAAACACTCAAAATATCCGTGGGTAGCTTACACAACTTGGCTTTACTTCTCACTCATGAATAAGACCATTAAGGGTCACCTAGGAACCTCGTTCCTGTGCTGTCAGTGTCATCCTCACACTGGGATGCGGGCTGCTGGAACACCTATACCACTGATTCCTGGGCACATACTGGTTCTTAAAGTGTCTACTAGGAAGTGACATGTGTCACTTCTTTTCACATTTCCTTAGGCAAAATAAGTCAGACAGTCAAGCCTGAAATCCAGGGGCAGGGGGTAAGTATAGCCCACCCACAGGAGTATAGTAGTCTCGGTGAACACCAGTATAGCTATTACATACTGCACACTAAAATAGCAAACTTCCTCAGTCTCTGATAGCATTTCACCTAGAGTATAGCAAGCTCATTTGATATGGATAACTCTTCCAGGATGGTGTTCAACTCAGGGATTATATTTACTGATTTATTATCTGAGTTGCTTTCTCATTGCTGAGACAAAATATACAACATCTGTACCATAAAGGAGCAGAGGTTTATTTTGGCTCACATTTCAGAAGATTCAGACCATGTCTTAAACACAGAAATGGCGTGGCAGCAGGGTCTGGGTGGAGAAAAGCTGCTTATGTCGTGGTGGCCAGGATGCAGAGAGAAAAGCAAGGAACCAGGCAGGAAGATAACGCCTTCCGAGGCCCGCTTCCAGAGACCTGCCTCCCCAGACCAGGCTCCAGCTGCTACCAGCAAATCGACTAAAGAGACCTCGAGATCCAGTCCTATTTCAAGAGCGCAGCCTATGAGCACATGAGGCTCTTGGGGGTACATCTAGATGTAACTTTTTGAGTGTATTTCTTTAGGACTTGACACAAAGTTGCCAATGGCCTTGGCATTTCTAGCCAAGAATGTTTTGTGTCCAGCCCTGTACTCCTGCATCTGATGCTTCCAAAGTCTTAATTGTCCTGGAGGTGCCCCCTGTAGCTCTAGACCAAGAAGGAAGCCAAGGAGCACCTGCCTCTGCTTCCACTGTACCTTTTCCCTGCATATTTAAAACTTTTTATGTATCGAGATGCTATTTCCCTTTCATTACAAAATTGTTCATAAAATTCATTCCTTGAAAAATTTGGATCCTTTTTAAATACTAATCTCAGCATTTGTACTGTTACTTTTTAATATATTAAAAATATAAAAAGGGAAAAAAAAGAAAATAGGGCACAGAGCCTATATTCTCTACCTTAGACACCTTTAGATCTGATGTCGCCCACGTGTCTGCTGCTGGGGTGGGGAGGCACTTTTCTCCTATGGTATATACATGCTTGTCTTTTGAAACTCCAGTTTGATGCAGCCAGTACCATTTTTGATAGCATTCTAGTACCAAAAGAGAAGCAATAATTGTTACTATCATGTGGCTCTGCAATTGACAGGTTCCTCCTAAGTAAATGTCCACAAGAGCTTCATTCAACAGAACCATAAGCAGATCAGCAAAGCTCTGCCTGAGCATCCCAGGTTCACCAACCCAGGTGCAAAGCCATGAGCAATGGCTCAGGAAATATGTAAACTTCTTCAGTATTAAATATACATATATGCATATTTTTAAAAATCTAAGTCTATACATATTTATAGTATCAGATTTTAATTTCTTATTCTGCTTTCTCAAATAGAGCTTTCTAGGCCTTATCTTTCTCCTCTCAGTCTTTCACAGCCCCATCAAGGCAGGTTATCAATGGGCTGCTTCCTATTTACTGCCTGATGGGCACCAGTTATTCCCTATTTCTTTAACTGAGAATAAGAAGAGCCCGATAAACTCAGGCAGCTTGACCGGAAACAGACAGCAGAGTCCCAGTCATGGCCATTGCCACTGTCAAAACCTCTAGATGCCAGGCAGGCAGGTGGCCAGGGATTTACCGGGCACTTCTGAGAGCCCAGATATTGTGCTAAGTACTCTGCATGGTTTGTCTTGCTAATCTTCACAGCAGTCCCATTAGGTGGGTCCTATATTGCATACATTTTACAGAAGAGAAAACTGGGTCTTAGAGAATTTATACATAGACTATAGAGAGTAGGATGCATGTGAATAGAGGCTGAGAGGATAATTAGGAATTTTCCAAGTGTTCAAAGGAAAAAGGCTACCAAGCAAACTGAGCAGCACGAAGAAAGTTATGGAATTGTACAAGAAAACTGCATGTTTGTGGAAGAGTGCAGACAGAGCACAGGGTATCTGGGTAGAATTAAATAAAAGTAACTCTAGGGCTGGGGATTTAGCTCAGTGGTTTCGCTGCCTGCTGCACAAGAGTAAGGACCTGAGTTCGATCCCCAGTACCAAAAAAAAAAAAAAAAGTAACTCTAGAATGGTCCACCAGGGTCAATTATTAAGGGACTCATATATTATGCTGAAGAGCCTGGGCCTCTGAATTTGGAGGCTGGGCAAGCCACAAAGGAGGGAAGTGGGCAAGTGTAAGACAACCGGAGTGAGGTAGACTATGGCAACCCAGAAGGCAAACACCCTTCAGGTGTAAAGGCATTCAAATTCTTTTAGTTTTTTTTTAAGTCTGAGCTGAATTTAGCTCTTAAGGAATCATCTTATAAACTCTACCGTGCAGTGAGAAGCTGATAAGGGGAATTAATTGGGAAATGACAAGATTAGATTTCTTTATTTTAGAGAGCTTGCTCTGATGAAAGTGTAGATGGCAGGCTGTGTTGGGCAAGCCTGAGGACAAGGAACCCACAGGGGAGGTAGATGCAGGAAGGCAGCAAGAAATGATGGTAGCCAGGGCCTGGGCAGACAATACAGAAGTGATAGATCTGAAGAGGAAATATTAAGGAAGAAGAAATTGACAGGACTTTGAAGTAAAAGGGGTGTGGAAGAGGAGTGTACAGGAGAAACAAAGATAATACCCAGGTTTCTGGTAGAAACCATTGGCAAAAATCACTGGTAAGCCCCGAGGTGAGGACGTGGAAGATAGTGAGTATTATTTCAGGACAGCTGATGGACAAAGTTTTCATGTCTCTGCCTCCAGGAGAGGTCCACTGGGCTGGAATGGGTCTTGGCCATGATTCTTTACTAGCCCTGTGGCTCAGTAGTTG
Organism: Heterocephalus glaber; assembly: GCF_000247695.1. Next base: position 3,570,674 of record NW_004624766.1, read on the forward strand.
ACAGGTCCATCCTAGAAGACAGCCTGTGCTGTATTCCAGAGGTGCCCAAAAGTACCCCCGAGGCACTAAAACTGTTGCCTGTGTCTGTCCTTCACTCAGGCCCCTACTGATACATGAGGTCAACAGGTACCGGGTATTGTGGTTAATTTTATGTGCCAATTTGTCTGGACCACGGAGTGCCCAGATATTTGGTCAAACAGTATTCTGGATGTGTCTGTGCTAGTGGTTTTGGACGAGATTAACATGTGAATTAACAGGCTGAGTAGAACACATTGCCTTCCCTAATGTGGGTGGCTTTCCCCAGTCAGTTGAGGACTGAATTAGAACAAGCAGGCTCATTCGTGTGTGGTCAGAGTGAACTCCTCCTGCCTGACTCCCTGAGCTGAGACATCAGTCTTCTTCTGCCTTCAGGCTTGAATGAAAACGTTGGTTCTTCTTGGGTCTCAAGCCTGCCAGGTTTTGGACTGGAGCTCCTACCCTCCGCTCTCTTGCCCTCAGGCCTTCAGACTCAGACACGAGCTAACAGGGTCCTCCCGAGTCCCCAGCTTGCCACCTCACTCCTGGGACTCCTCGGGCTCCATAACTGTATACGTCAATCCCCTATCATAAAGCTCCTCACATGCACACAGCACGCAGTGAGGTGTCCATCTCCCTGGAGAACCCTAATACACAGGTCAGGAAGGAGCAGGCCAGGATTTTGTCCCCTTGTCATCACAGAGGGCCAGGGCAGCACAGGCCACATGGAGACAACTCTGTGGATGGGTCTGGTTCTGTGACATAAGTGGATGGTGCCCCTCAGCCAGGAGAAGGGAGAACAAAGATAAGAGAAGGGACCTCCCTACTGCCTGGGTGCTTTTCATAACTCATGCTCTTAAGCTCCACAGCAGGCCTAAGAGATGGCCATGAATATTCTCACTTTATAGATGAGAAAACTGAGGCTCAGGACTTTGGCCCAGGTCACACAGCTGGCTAGAGGCAAATGAAAACCAGTCTTACTAGAAAGCCTGTGTTCTCAGCACTCCGATATCTCCTCTCTGGCAAAGTACCACCTGTTAGTGCCCAAATCCAGCCCTGGGTGGGAAGATGAGTTTGACCATATATACAGACTCCAGTGTGCCCACCTCTGTCTCTCTGTGCCTGCATGTGTGGGCCCTGCAGGAGGCTCATAGGAGGCCCCTTTGAGCAGTAGAAGATGCCATCACCTGGCATGAGAGAGTCATGTCAGCTTGGGATTCTTCAGGGAGCTTGCTCCTCTGGGAGGAGAAGACCAATCTTGCCTTCACTCTTGGTGTTGCTGAGATCCTGGGGGTCCTGGCTGGGCACCTAGGGAACGGAGTATTCAGCTCTACCTCCACCTTGCAGTGACCAAATCAATCCAACCCATCCGGAAGAGAGAGCTGTGCTCTGCAGGTGGGTAGCAATTCCCTCTGGCAGATTTACTGGTTCCTAGCAAAGGTGATCTATGTGGACTCGTGTGTGTGTGTGCATGTGTATGTTTTCACAGCAAGCAAGAAAGCAGTACTCTTGAATCCAGCTCCCATTCCCCATTCCATCCTGCCCAGCACCTGAACAGAATCACCTGTTGGGCTCTTCTGTATTCATCACCTGAGATCATTGTCGTCAGCAGGGTTCTGACCACAGTCCTCCTGTCCATAGGGTACTTACCAGGAGCTCAGCTTGGAGCTGTCAGCTTCCAGTTCCTGGCAGAAACCCAGGTGAGACCGGAGGCACCAAGACGGGCAGAACCAAGTGGTAAGAGTGGGAGAGAGCCTAGTAGAGCTTCTGCAGGCCTCAAGGGGACAGGACAGGGGCAAGCCACTCAGTGAGGACAACACGGTGACTCCTGTGTCCACCTCAGACTGAGGCCTGCTCTTCAGCATCCTCCTGCCACTGAAGGCCTTTCCTTTACTGACCCTCTCATGACCCCAGAGTATGGTGCTGAGATAGAAAGACAGCACACTAGGCATAGATTTATTCTGGATATGTGAAACCCATGCCACCTTCAGCAAAGACCAGGGAGGCTGGAAGCCAATCACAGTTTCTCAAAAGCAACTGAAGCACCACAGTGTGCAGGTTCTGAGAAAACCCGGCAGGATGCCCCATTCAGAAGGTCTCAGAGAGCCCTGCCAAGCCTTGCAGTCACATGGGAGGGACACCCCACCAACCCTCCTGCGTGCCCTGGAGGAACAGGCTCCAGCCAACCAATTACTCCTATGCATAAGAGGCCATAAAAGCACACACACCGAGCTGCTTACTTTCCTCCCGTCTCTGCCAGGCTCTGCGCCCAGGAAGGAGACCCTGCACCCAGCACCCAGCCTCCTTGGTGTGGTGCAGCCAATGAAGTGATCCACACAGGGCCAGAGGGTAGATATGTCTTCCCCTCCACAGTACCTCAGGCCCACATCTTTGGCAGTAGCTGTGTTCCACCCTCTATCCCCATGATTTTATCTCCCGCCAGACAGCTTCTCTTCCAAGGTTCTGGTTCCCGCCTCACCCTAGGAGGACTATTTGTCGCCTTCTCCTGCCTGCTCTAGGTGTGGCAAGAGCTTCTTCCTGGTGCAAGTGTCTGGGCAGCTCACTGTCCCTTGCTTACTCCTTTAACTCTGTCCTTACCACTTCATGGAGATTGCCTCATGTGAACCAGGAGGGAAAGTTCAGTTTCATGCCAGCTCCCTCTGGAAGACATGGATGTGTGAGTTCTACATATGGATGAACACGTGTATGCGAGCATGGGCACAGGTTCTGCACCCTGCGGCCGTGTGTGTGTGCAACATGGCCATGATATATGACATATGACATACATTTCCCCTGAGCTTCCAAGACTGAAGGTAAGATGGCTCAGTCTTGAGACTTGTTCAAGGACCAAAGCTGGGTTTGAGCACACTTCCTCCCTCATAATCACCAGTACACTGCCCTGGTCCTATCTCTATGCCTGTTACTCCCTAGCCCTTAGGCGATCTCCAGGCCCCTGCAGATACTACAGCTGTCTGGTCTCAGAAATCTCTGCCTGCCTTGCCAAAGCTGGCCTGGAACTCCTGTTCAGCTGCCACCAGCAATGAGGCAGTTGTTTTAGTCCATTCTGCCCTCCCGGCACTCCTATTAGTGTGGTGGCATTCCTGTAGGGTTCGGGGTTGAGGGGACTGCAGTCCAGCCAACCTGCCAGCAGTCACACAGCTGGTAAGGGATGGAGCCAAACCCAGGCCTGCCTGCTCCAAATCCTGCTGTCTTTGCCATACCTAATGATGCGGACACCCTCCAAGCCTGTTCAAAGACCACAGTGCTTTTTGAAAGGCCAAGACATGTGGAGCAAGGCATGGGACCAGAAGATACAGACACATGGAACTCCTCCAGATGTGCACAAGCTGGGTCCCAGGACACTCAGTCAGGGCTCATCCTGGGCACCTCCATCCTTCTGTGTGGCCTCCTATACCAGCCCTCTCCACAACAGCTATTTATAAACCTGGCTTGTACAGACAGAACCACGTATTCTGGCTTTTTTCCTGCACTTTAAATAACTAAGCTATGGATGAAGCAAACAAAATGGAAATGTTATCAGGCTGTGGACTTGCCCTGGTGCATGTCTGTGGACCCCCTATTTCTCCCGGTGCCATTTCTAAAGACACTCCTCTCCTCTCTGCCTCATTGTCTCCCCTCTCCTTTGTGTTCCTAAACAAAGGCAATGTGGGCATACAGCCTCAGCCTGCTGACGCCGCCTAGCAGATTGGGCACGGAGGCACCAGGCCTCCCCCAGACCCCTCCTCAGGGAATGACAGCACAAAGACTTAAGTGGATTGAATCTTCCTAGGGGCTGGCGCTGCACAGCATCTCCCTCAGTACTCACCATGCCCTGTGCTTGTGCTCCTGTTTTTATAGATAAAGAAACTAGACCTGGAGGGGTCAAATGATTGGCTCAAGGTCACACAGATGGAAAGTGAAGAAGCTAAGACTTCAACTGGGCAAACCTGACAGACATCTAGGCCCTTGGCCATGGCCAGTTGGTCCAGGGCATGACCGTGGCTACTCAGCACTGAAAAACTAAAACAGTGATTCCTGTTACAGAGCAGATGGCTCCCAAGAGAGGCTGATGATGTTCAGTGACACAAGTGACCACGAGATCTTCCAGGTCCTCTAAAGGAGGGAGTTGGAGCCCACGGGAGATGTAATAGGAAATGGGGAAAGACCCACTCACCAGCCATTTGGCCTCACCCATACCTTGAGTAATGGCTTTCAGTTACCCAGACAGCTGTCATTCAACAAACACTTGCCAAGTACCTACTTCATGCCAGCCCCGGTGCCAGGCGCTGCTGGATGTTGCCCTCAGGATACTAAGCCAGTCAGGGAGGCACATGAGGAAGCAATGGTCCAGCCAAAGCCACACACACACCGCCTTAGGTACAGGTCTATCCTCACACATGACATGGGATTGCCATGTCATTCCATGTGACCAGAAGATCCCTTTTCTTTTCCACTGGCATTTCCATCATTCTAATCAGCAGACAAACAGAGCCTGTTTGGTCCTTGCTGTGTTTACAAATGCAGCAACAGATGCAGATTACTGCTGCCACCAGTCCTTCGAGATCCGTGGGTGGCCTTTCAGCATTGGATTCTGTGGATGTTCCTATGCAGCAGTAGCACATGATGAGTCTGCCTGAGCTTTTTACAGCACTGGAAGAAAACAGCTTGAGGCTGTGGGAACAGGTGGCAGGAGCCCTGGCCCTGGCTCTGCTACCATCTTGCTGAGTGACCTCAGGCAAGGCTGTCAAATTCTCTGAATCTCCTTTTCTTTATCTTGAAATGGAGGAGATTGGACAAAGGGCTCTATCAGATCCCTTCAAAGGTCCCAGTGAGTATCTCCTGGCTCTCAGCCCACACTGAAGACTAGGAGTGAACAGCTGTTGGTGAGCAGCTCCAGCCCCTGGCCTGCTGGAGAGCAGGGCACTCTGGTACTGTGGATTAAAAGTGTGAGATTCTGAGCAAGCAGGCATGGCTCAGCCACTGAGAGTTCTGGGACACTGAGCAAATCTTTTAGCTTAGTTGAGCCTCAGTTTACTCATGGATAATATGAGATAACTCTGTCTTCAATGGCTTGGTCCAAAGATTATCTGAAGGAATGTGCTTTGGGACATGCAGTAAAGCAATGGAGGCAGCCTCCTGTTATTTTTTTTTCCTGGGCTGCCCTTGTTGTCCACTGGAGCCAAGTTCCAATGTCCTAGGGCTGACTCCCAGTTCCCATGGGCTCCTTTCCAAAGTTGGACTCCCAAGTGGGTGCTAGCTCCTTCCCAGGGAGCAGAGTTCTGCCCCACCCTGAGCCTGAGGTGGGGCTCTGCTGCCAGGGCCAGGCTTTCTGCAGATGAGACTCTCCCAGGTGAGCCCCAAGCCTCCATGCCTGGATCCCTGTGACTTCCTCCAGGAAGTACTGGCACTGTGTCTCAGATCTTCTCGCCATCTCAGAGGCCCTGACTCACCTCCTGGCTCTGAGTGGAAGTGCATTTCCTGCCAGACCCACCTCTTCCCTCTGCATGTAGCCTGGGGACCACGGCATGTCAGGCTGTCCTGCTCCTTGGGACCTTGCAGCAGCCTGCTAGCCCAGGTGTGCTTCGCTACCTGTCCCCTAACTTCCTACAGCTGCTTATGGAACACTCAGAGTCCCGTAAAATCACAGAAGGCCCATGGGGGTGCCAAGCTCCACCCATTTCCCATCCAGACACCTGCACAGAAAGTAATTCATGCACTGGACTCTTTGAACCTATGTTCTCTCTCCAGCAATTCCTGACTACACTTTTAAGAAGCCTGTCAGGGAAAGACCTGGACTATCAAGATTTCCGCTAACTTGGCCACATGGAAAAGACTCAGCAAAATACTAACAGAAGTGCTCCTGTATGGAGTTCCGGGCACGTTATACACCTTGCTTTGCTGAACCAAATCTGAGCTCAGTGACACACGCCCTATTACTCCCTGTATTTCACAGAGGAGGAGAGGACTGGTTAGCAGTTCCCTAGATCACACAGCCAACAGGTACCACGTGAGGCTCAGCCAGGTCTGTCTGCTTTAAGGCCAAGTGCTAAGGATGTTGCTACCCTGCCTCCTCCAGAAGGCAAGGTGGGCTCTGGCCTGGCAGGGACACCAGAAGGGGAATAGGATTTCTGGCCCCTCCTCTCCTCTCATCCCTGCAGAACTTCTCAGCGCTACTCCCTGGCTTCAGAATATTCTTCCTTTCAGGACATCTGGTTCTTCTCCTCTACTTCTTTGGTGGGGAAACCAGCCAAGACCTTCGCCAACTCTTGGAAATGAAAATTGAAACAAAGTGTATGTGGCTGTGCTAGAGCTCCCTGGCTTTGCCCAGGCCATTCATGCAGTTACAGCTTTTCTCTCTACAGTGAGGATAATCTGCTTTTATGTTTTACATAAGACAAAAATATACTTCTTGCCATGAGCCAGGCACTGATGTGAGTGCTTTATCAACATTTACTGTGTTAGGTGATAGGCACTGCTGAGTCCTGTTCCAAAGAGGACAGAACTGAGACACAGAGAGGTTACATAAGTCGTCCAGGGTCACACAGCTAATAAAGAACAGAGCTGTGAGCCACAATCTTTATACTTACCCCACCCTGCACTTGCTAGCGATTCATTCAATATACAAACAAAGACAAATATATTGTCCCTTTGTAAGACTTTTCAGATGAATTCCCAAGTCAAGGGGAAAGATTCTTTATTTCACCATGCTTCTTAGGAGAACTGAGAAAATGTGGTCACCAGGAAACAAGTTTTATAAAAAGAAATATTTTATAAATAGAAAAGAGTTTGCAGGTCTGCATGGTGTCTAGACAGGGAGCTGAGGAGAAAGCATTGTCAGGGGGTCTCCAGGGCTGCCCAAGAGGAAGGAGCCCAAGACAAGGGCCCCAGCGATGAGACAGAAATAGCCAGCCATGGAGGAGAGCCATCCACCACACTGGCCAGGGCTGGAGGGAAGAGCTTGAAAACAGTGCTTCTGAAACCCACACCTGGGAGTTTCTGTAGGAACCAACTCAGGATTTTATTAAAAATGCTGATCCAAGACGTCACCCTGGACCCAGGAATCAGAATCTCTGGGGGAGGCAGGAGGAAACAGAAGTAGGCATAATGCAAAAGCCCAGATCTCTAATGCATTCTTCAGGTGTTCCGTAACCATGACATTTGGATTTCTCTGCCATAAAAACATGACAGATCTATTTGCTGTAAGAATCTGTGCATTATGCATCTTTGGGAAATATGACCCGAGAACCAGAATAAAGTGAGTTACAGTCCAGCCCAGCTACACAGCCAAGCTTACTCTGATACCCATATGTTAACAATAATGATAGCTATCAATTACTGAGCATTTACTACATGCCAGGCACCATGATAAGTGCAGTACTGATCTTACTTGGGTGGATTCTCATCACGGCCCTGAACTAGTGTTGTTGTAGACCTTGTTTTGCAGACAGTGAAGTTCAGGCTTGAGGGGTTGTGGTAAACAGTCAGGGCTACACAGAAAGCAAGCAGCAGAGGTGGGGTTCAGACTTGTCTGACACCTCAACCACTGAGCCCAAGGTCAATGTGAGTAATTGTCCTGCCACCACCGTGCCCAAGGCCACAGCTGGGGCTGGGAAGCCTTCACCAGGCAGGGGTCAGCAGCCAGAGCAGGGTTGCTCTTTGCACTGCACGTTCATCTTGTTGCCTTGTGGGCACTCAGCTCCCGGTGCCCACCCCAGCAAACACACAGGCTGACACTAGGTCCACAGAGCCGGGCCTGCAGGGTGGGGGAGCCCTGAGTATCCCAAGCGACTGAGACAAACACTGTACTGCTGGAGAGAACAACCCCATAGTCTTGGAGTCTGCAAGGTCCCTCTTGGGGCCTGACCTCTGCCCCCTTCCTTCAGGAAGGCCTCACTGGGTACTGGGAAGATTAAAGAAGGCACCATATGGGAAGTGTCTGGCCCATTGTGAGCACACTGATCATCCTTCCTTACCTATGTTTGGCCATCCTCAACTTCATAGCAATGGTCTCGCCTGGACAGCACTGCCAGATCTCCCGCCCCAGTCTTCAGAGATTCTGGGGCTCCTTCACTGGCAAGGGCACCCCTCCCCCGATGAAGCTCCAGGGCCTGTGAGCCTCCCTGCTCATGCAGCCCCAGCGTGCAGGCTTCCCCAGAGCAGGGCCTTAGCTGCCTTGTTCTCTGCTCTATCTGGCAGGGGCAGGCATTCTGAGTGACGTACGCTGAGTGATGAATTCAGTCGTTCAACAAACGGCTATCGTGCACTTGCTCTGGCCCAGAGGGGGACAGATCCATCTAGAGCATATTGTTCTGCCCTCAGATGTGACAGTGAAGGCTCCCTTTCTAACCCTCACTCTGTCCCCGAAAGGAGCCTGGTGAGCAATGAATGTTGCCTCCTCCCTGGTCCTCCCTTCACCTTCATCCCGCACTCAACCATCCAAGCCAGAGATGCTCAGACCATCCCCTCCTTCTGGAACTTTCTATGTGAGCCCAGAGCTGAAGGCAAGCCCAGAGCCCTTTCTGGAGGTGTGGGCAGGTAGCCTCACAGTTCCGCTGCTCACAAGCTTCTGTGGGATAATCCATGGCCAAGGCAGGTTCTGCCACTGCCTGACCCTGGGAGCTTCATTCCTTCCTCTCAGAAGGTCCCAGAGTCCCCGGCTTCAGCATGAAGCAGCCAGCCAGCCATGATGGTGGACTGCTGAGAGGGAAGGAGGTTGGCCTTGGTGGTGGAGGGGGGAGCTACAGGAAGTCCCAGGCTCCCCTGCCTGCCTACCTGTGAACTAGTGGGTCCCGTTCAACTGCTCACTTTTCTTTACTGGTCCTAAAAGACGTTGCTCAAAGCCTGGAAGATACGCTGTGGTTGGGTTTTAGGAAGTAAAACCAAAGCAAACCTCACCCCAAAGCACAGGAAGATACTGTCAAAAATGGGAGTAATCCAAAATGAAAAAGAAAGAGGAGCTCTTCGGTGATAAAGGAAGTCAATAGCAAACCGGAAGTTGCTTGACACAATGTGATGCATGGCCTGGTGACCTGGGACCTTGCAGAGGTCAAAGGTGCCTGTATAACAGTGCCAGGCACAGAGGGAGAGTGAGCAGTGGGAGGTCTGCTGGGCAGGGGAACAGGACATCAGCCTGGCACTTGCTCCTGGCCAGCTGCACCACCTTGAACAAAGATTTTAACCTCTCTGGGTCTCCATTTCCTTCTCTGAAAACTCAGAGGGTTGGATGAGATTACACTAAACACGTTTTTAGCTCTGAAAACTCTTTCTCATTCCCATGTCAATATTTTTAAGACAGAGATAGTCACTTCTATCTCCTTAGCAAGTCATCTTCTCAAGGGCTTATACTGTGTCCTTGTAACCTTGGCAAAGGGGCCCAGAAGGTGAAGGATAATTGTTTCTCTTCCTTGTTGCTATGGAAACTTGGACTCCCATATTCCTGGTGCTAGGACAATAACATGCTAAGGCCCCTGGCGGTTTGTTCTGCTTTGTCCACACCCGCAAGGTCGGAGTTCGGAAGTTCCCGCAAAGTAAAACCAAGGGCTTGCTGACAAGCTCCCCACTGCTCCCCCTTCCCTCAGGTTGGGATAGAAACTTGGGAATCATGCAATCAAGCGGTGGTCTGATCTATGTGTGGACTGAGGAGCTCCATAATTAGGGGCCCCTTTGGCCCAGAAAACTGATCTCTGATCTTGCCACCTGTGGTCATCCTCTGAGACTTCAGAATGATGTCTTCTTAAGACTTTCCTGCCTTGTGTACACTTCAAAAAAGGTGACCGTGACAAGCGCTGAATGAGACTCCATCATCTCTACGTGACTGTCTGATCCCGGTAGCATATCAGACTTGACAGAAAAGAGTGTCGGCCAGTAGGTCTTGGAGGAACCAGTCAGAAATGCATAACTGGGAAAAAGACCAAAGTGGTGGTGCTGTCTATTCAGACACTGGCTTCTCAGAGAAGGAAGACAGGCGAGAAAGTCCTCCCGGCCCAAATGGACCCTGTAACATGCATTCGATTTGCTAAAAGACTTATGCAATATTGCTTTGGAAACACACAGGATCACTTAGAGAAATGTGCCCCTCCTCCTGATAAATCAGGGCCACAAAGCACTTCCTGCTTGTCCCACTCCAGCTGTACGATGGCAGTGTTCCCCACTGGCTGAGATTAATGGGGATGCTACTGACTGCCGGTGTTATTCACTGTCATGTGCTGCACCTACAAGCTCTTTCAACCTCCCTCACCCAACAGGGACAGCCTGCCACAGTCTAAATAATGGCCTACATTTGCAGCCTTGCTTCAGACCCAGAATCATCCCCCATCTGACATCTCCCTCCCACTTCCATGCCCAACTGGCCACCAAGGCTTCCGCAGATCCACCTCAACTGCCACCATTATCATGCCCGGTCCACCAACATCATGTCTCACCAGCACTCTTCCACTGTCTCCTGGCTAGGCCCATGCCTTGTGCCTCTACCTGTCTCATCCATCTTCCACCTGCATCCAGACTGATCTTTCTAAACCACAAACCTCATCAGGTCTCTCCCTGCTTAAAATTCTTCCATGGCTCTCCAAGACTTTCAGGATCCAGTCTTAACTCATTAGCTTGAAATATAAGGGCCTTCTCAGGCTGGCACCCCACCCCTATCCCATACCTCAAGAACAACTCTTCATCTGCTCAAAGCTCCACTCCTCTTACAGCCTCCTTCCCTTCAGCCTCTCCCTCTAGCAGGCAGCACAAGCCATGGGTGCCTCTGAGCTACCATAGCAACCCAGACCTCCTCTCCAGCACCCTCCTCCTTCCATGATGTCTGCACGTTTCTTTACTCATGTCTCCCCCTGATCTATGAGCTTTTCCTGGACAGGGACTCCGTCCTAGTCATCCCAGCAAAGAGCACAGTGCTGATGCACACACACATTTCTTTGATGAATGAATGAATAAGTGAATGAATGAAATCACCACATGCTTCTCACTCTCCAGATACTAACAATAGCAACAACAACCAAAAACTACCACATCCAAGTTCTAGAAAACAATCAAGCCAAATTCAAAAAAGAGATGGGAATGCAGAACAAAGAAATTAAGAGCATTATTTCTAGAATTAAGCAGTTGGATTCAAATCCTACCTCTGCTACTTTCTAGATGTGTGACCTTGGCCAACTTCCTTCATCCCACTGAGCATCAATCTTCCTCCCCACTGTAACACGGAAGGAGAGTAGAGTACCTGCCCTTCCTTACAAGGCCAATCGAAGCACAAAGTGGGTCAGTGTGGACCATAGCAAAGGAGGCTCTGGTGCAGATCAAGTGCTCAGTCAGTGTTAGTGACCATCACTGAGGAAACAGCTTGCCAGTCCTGCCACTGCCATCCAGGGAACATATGAGGTCTTTATGAGGTTTGGCTGAAAAAGACAGTGAATGCTTAAATTTTTAAAAAATTAGTATGGTAGAAAACACATTGCCACTAGCCCCCCTCAAAATACTCCTTTTATTTTAAACACACTTATCCCATTGTTCTAGCCACTTTCTGAAGCAGTTCTGGAGTCCTCTTTCATGAGTGTCTTTAGTTGCACTGTCACAGCTGCCTTGATGCCCTGAATTCCTTCAAATCATTTTACCTTTCACAGTGTTTTTGACATTGGGAAAGATCCAGAAGTCACACGATGCCAAATCCTGTGAAAAAGGTGGATGAGGATACACGATAATGTTTTTATGAGCCTAACTTTCTCTGGATAGCACTTGGCAGCAGCATTCGTTCCATTCTTCATCACATCTTATAAAGAGACTCACGAAAAAGAACTTCCAGATCTGCTTCAGAAAGTGGCCAGTGTGGGCTATGTGTGTTCAAAGTGAGGGAGAGTATTTTGAGAGGAAATAATGGCCATGTGGGTTTCTACTATAATAAACATTGTTAAATTTACATATTCACTGTACATTTTGATCACACCTCATACAATGAGCATGCCCAAATGGCCCATATGCTTTGGAAGTTTCTAGAGCCTCTATCTCAGGAAGTTTTCAAGTCCAGGCTTCCATGACTGTGCACTGCAGGCAGAGACCCCTCTGAAGGGGTCCTGAAGGGGAGGTGGAGTTTGCAGCCACAGCTGTTCACCAAAATCAGCTTCATTCACACCAGGAATCTTCTAATTAGCCACGTCAGCCCCCAGTTCTGTGCCCACGTGCCTGGCAGGCTGAAGTGACAAGGGTATGGTGAGGACAGTGCGGGCTCAGTGGGACTCTGGGCTTCTCTAACTCTGGAGCTGGGCGAGCCCTTTGTTTCTGGTCCAAAATGTCCCCCTCTGCTTCCTGTCCCTGTTGCCCTTGCCACTCACCAGGAGCCTAACCTCTGCTCAGCATGTCACCCTTCGAGTGCTGCTGAAGACTTTCCACTCTGGGGAAGGGCTGGAGCTGGGCAGGCTAGAGCCAAGGGAGGAGGGAAGGGGACAGGAGAGGGACCCAGGGATGGAGGCAGGGTGTGGGCAGGGCAGAGGTGTGGAGTGCCGGGAGGGGCCTGGCTTCAGCACCCAGCATTCAGGACCCTCTACTCCTCTTCAAGCCACCAAACGTCCTGACATCCACCCCATCTATCCCTAGATCCCAGGCACTTTCATCTGCAAAGTGAGGGGTCAGATGAGATCATAGACTCCTGCATCCCGTCAGTCCCCATGGCTCCTGGTAACACCTGCTCCTCCTCAGGTAAAAAAGGCCCTTTCTAAATGTCCATTCTCTTAGCAGACCCAAGCCAGGAAGCCATGAACAATAAAAAGCCAGACCAGTCCCCTGCCATGATGGGCTACAAACTTAATAACCATCGGCCCTTGCGATGCTGCTGCAATGGTGAGCATGAGGCTTCGTCATTGGCCTGAAGGGCCCGGTGGTGACACCTCCCTCCAAAGGCAAGAAACAGATGAGAGATGGCCCACCCAGGACAGCAGGACCCCATGAATAAGGGGACCAGGTTCCCTCTAATTAGGGGGCTCTGAATTGGGCCTGGTTCTCAATTCCCAGCCTCAGTGAATACCGGGCACTTTGTGATGGAAACTGAGGCCTGACCTTCAGTACATGTAGGTGAGCAAATGTGAGGCAGGTGCGCTGGGCCCTGCTGGTTGATAGTCAAAAGTAGAACTTCTCTATTATTAGTCATGAAGCACTGTGATGTCTGCAAATGTCTCGCTCGATGCCAGGCACTGTGCTAAGTGCTTTGGAAGAATTAAGTCACACAATCATTCATTTATTCCATCAACAACAGCACTGGGAATGACCCTGACCCTGTGCTAGGTACTGAGGAACAGCATGAAGCCACACAGATGTGTCACTTTCATTCAGTGAATGGGTAATCTAGTGTCACAGTTCCCAAACAAGTGTGCACACCACAAGAATCCCATGGTGTGTTAACTCTGGGACATGTCCCAAAGTGGCAGCATCATTTTCCTCAAGTGCTCATCCCTGCTTCACACTCAGAAACACTGGTCTGTGGCTGTAGAAGAAGTATGTTACTATGGTTATGTCACAGATGGGGAAACTGAGGCTCAGAGAGCTAAGTAACTTGCACAGAGCTGTAAAGGACAAAGCTGGACTAGGATCCCTGTCAGAGCCAATTCTAGAGCCCAAGCTCTTAATTAATATGCTGTCCTGCCTCCTCAAATCTTACCCAAATAATTACAATGGTATTTACAGAGTACCATGCCATTCTGTTGCTGTGCCATCGTTACAGCTCCCTAACACACGAGGTGGAAAGTATTACTGTCTTCCCATTTTACAGATGATAAATGGTGCTCAGAGAATGCAAGCAGCTTGCTCACATGACTGGCAGATCTCAGGGCCAAGGTTCCAAGTCAGGTCTATCCCACTGCGAAGCTGTTGTTTTTCCCAGCACCTCTCAGTGCTGCTTTTGAAAATTCTCTCATGAAAGTAAAGAGCAGTTCGATGGAAAAGGCACAATAAAACACAGCCTTGGTCTAAAGGGAAGGGCAAAGGTGCAGAGGTCCTACTAGCAGGGCTCGACTTGGGGAGGAAGTGCTCCTTCCCTGTGGCCTCTGACGGGGTGGGCAGGGACCCCAGCCCATGGACAAGGAGCTTACAACCCACATATGTGTGCAGAGCCACATGAGTGTATGCTCATCACCATATGTGCAGTGGCTGTGCAGGCCACACTGGGATCGGATGTGCACACTGCATGCCCATGCCACCATCCTCGAAAGCCTATCTTGTCAGCGAAACCTTCCTCAGAGAAAGTCTCTCTATGTGGAGGTGGTCCACTGCTCCAACCCACCATCCCCAGAGGATCAAACAGTCTCGGCTAAGAAGCACTTTCCAGTCCGCAGTAGTTTTAGCAGCTGGAGTGCAAATGCAAAGGTTGGTCCCTCCCTCAGGGGACAGCCAAGCCTCGGGAAGGAACAAAGGCTAGAGAGGGGCTGCCCAGGGGATGGCAATTGAAATTACTACGAATCACCCTGCACTACCTGTAGAGATGCAGGGCTCAAGGGAAAGCCTAGATCCCAAAGGAAATCTGGTCATTTTGGGGGTGTCAAAATGACAAGCACCTGTGCACAGAGCATCAGCTGGCCCACAGGAAGGAGTGGGGGGAGGAAGCATGTCACTTCACCCCCAGGAAAGCACCGAGCTGACTTCCCAGGAGCCAGGATATTCTGGGGAAATCTCCCCTGCACAATGCTGGCAAACAAGCAGAGCTGGGTCCCCTTCTCCACAGTCCTTGAGCCAGGCTGCAGGTGAGCACCCTTCCTACCATGTGTCTCACACTTTGAGCCCAACCCTCCCCGAGAGGCTTGCCCAGAGTGAGCCAGGTGCTTGAGCTAACCGTGAACCAGTCCACATGTGGAAGACAGAATGTGCAGCAAGGTGGCCAGCCCATCCATCTACTTTGCCAAACACCAACTCTGCCTCCATGACCCCGTGACCCAGCCGTGCCCTGACTCCACTTTTCTGTTTCAGGTGTCAGGTACTCTGCCCTTGGCCTTTCATCCCCTCCCTTTCTGACTTCCACTTGCTGTCCCAGCCATGCCCAGCCCCGCCTCCTAGGCCCTGTGATGTCACCTCTGGCCTGCACTCCTGGTTAGCATCTCCTAGCACCCATTCTCTCAAGCCTACAGCCCGTCTTACCATTGACTGACACAAGCCAGAGCCGGCTGCTTCACCGCTGTAAAAGGAATGGATAAGCCCCAAATCTTGATTTGGCCTTTAAGGCCTTTTGCAATCTAGGACCAGCCAACCTACCTAGTATTATCTACTGCTCAGCTTCTCCAAATATAGTCTAACCGCTAACCACACAGACACGCCTGTTTGCCTTACAAGCCACAGTGTCTACTACAATAGATTTCCTAAATGTTAATGATGGCTTCTGGAGTTCTTACCCCTCCAACTTATAAACTCCTCGAAGGGATTAGCACAGAACAGACATCAGAGATGTTAGGTCAGGTGCATAGAGGTGTGAGTGTTTGATGGATGGATAGATGGGTGAGTGATGAATGGATGATGACACATGGATGGATGGGCACATGAATAGACAGATGGGTGAGTGTCTTTGTTTTAACTCTCATCTGGTGCCTCTCTGGAAGGCAGACTAGACATTTTCAAACACAAAGGCAGCCTGGCCTCTGCTTTTAAGCTGGTTAATATGAAAGACAAGAATCATGATACTTATGTTGAAGGGCTGCTATGAGGATTAAATGAGAAATGTACAGAAAGTACTCAGCGCCGTGCTTACATGTAGTAATTGGACAGCAAATGACACTGCTGTTGGAACAAGGTCCTAAAGTGCAAGCACCTTTGCCTCCAATAGGCACGGCGGCCAGGTCCTCCCACACACCTTGTTGTGGGGTGATGTCCCTCCCAGGCTGGAGGAATAAGGAAGGCAGCACAGAGGTGAGGTACTCCTGGCCTACTCTGTGCAACTTCAGGCTCAGGCAAGGACTCTAGACAGTAAGTGACGCTGAGAAGTAGAGAACATTCAAAGCCAGTTGGAGAAAATGAAGGCCCAAGGACAGTGCACTAGGCTGGCTTTCTCAGCAGGGGCTATTCAGCCCAAAGGCTAAGGGCTCTTTCCCAGCCTGTGGCAGTGTCCTCACCTCAGGTCCTTGAGTTGCCAGCTGTGTCCCCCTTTCCACACACCAAGGAAGGCAGCCCTGTCACTCAGGCTTCGGGGAAGCCCCTCTCCAATATCCACATGGAAAGGTACAGACAGCCAAGACACACAGCTAATGTAGCACAAGAACCTCCTTTTTAGATGAGCCCACTAGTGCTCCATGCCCCTTATTCTTAGGGTCCTAACAGTCTCCCTGAATCTGCACACTCTCTTCTGTCCCATCCTCCTCAATGCCACCAGGTGGGCACGGTTTTGATCCTGTTCTTTCTGCTACAGTGTGGATGAGGGTCCCTCAAAGGTCCATATGCCAGGGTGGTGCTGCTGGGAGATGCTGTGGACCTTCAAGAGGCAAAGCCTTGAGAAGGTCCTTAGGTCAGTACAGGTGTCTCCTTGGAAGGTATTGTGTGACACTCCCCATCTTTTCCAGCTCAAAATGCGACTGTTTGCTCCACTGTACTCTCCTGCCACTGCCATCCATGATCCTCACAAAAAGCCCATAGCAATGGGGCTGTTTGATCTTGAACTTGAATCTCCAGAACTTGAAACAAATATACCTCTTTACTTCACAAGTAACCTGTGTCAAGTAGTTTGCTATAGTAACAAAAAGCTGATGCATACACCTCCCCAGGCTAACATGTGTTCAACAGAGGCTCCCTTTTGCCCTTCTGTGACATCCAAATCCCTTGGCATGGCAGGCAAGGCCCTCAACAGCCCTTCCAGCCTTTTGTCCTGCCCTACGTGCTATTTCCCGCTCCTGGAATATACCGTGCTCGTGCATCCTTGTATTCATGTGCTGTTCTCTCTGGCTGGAATGCCTGACATGCTCAGCAATTAGGTGACCATGCCAGGACTCCAGGACATGCCTTCAGACTCTGAGTCCCACACTCCTTTTGTGGGAAGGGATTGAGGATTCCAGAACAGCCTTGCTTCCTGAAGCTGAGATGCTGGGACAAAACTTCTCCATGTCTCGCTCCCCAAATTCTCTAAATTTTCCCTCATTTCTAATCATTACGTGACACTGTAAGCAGTTGATGGTCACATAAACAAAGCCAGCATAGACTCCAATCAATGTCCACAGAGGTCTGAAGGGCTCAGCTGCAGCAGAGAGCATGGCTGATGTTTCCAGGCAAGGGTTTCTTATCCCTACCCTGGCTTCTGTACATTGCATGGCATACTCTAGTAGGACCACAATGGGGCAGGAGCCCGAGCAGAGGCCGGCCTGTCCCTGTCATACCAGAACACAAGAAAGCACCTCTCCCAACCCACTTAGGAAGGCACTGAGCACAAAGACCAGTCCTCTGGTCCCTGCCACCCTGCCCTTTCCACGGCCTCTGCTACTCTGACACCTGCACCTTCTGGGGCCGCTGGGCCACAGCCTTCCTTATTTACCAGAGAGAAGGCCTCTAGCAGTCTCCAGCCCATTTGCCCAGAACCATCACTTTCCTCCATCATTGATGATGCTGCACATCCAAACAAGGTCTGAATTGCGATAAGCCTCAGACACCCGAGAGCAAACACACTGAGAACAACTTATCACTTTTCCCAAATTGACCAACTCTACTTTTTAATTCTAAAAACTCCTATCCAAGGCAGTATCTGCAAATACAATAAATAGATCTCCCTGCCAACTGTAGAAGATTCAACACAAACACAAATCCTCTTTGCTCATCATGTCAGGTGTTTTCCTGGTGGACCATGGATGCTCGATCCACACTGTCCATCATACTAATGTGCAGATGGTCCCCAGTTGACAATGGTTCAACTTAGGGTTATTTCAACCTCATGATGGGGCAAAAGCAAGAGGCATTCAATAGAAACTATACCTCAGATCTTGAATTTTGATTTTTCTTCGGGTTAGGATTACAGAACATTCTGTTCTTCAACATAAGTATAGTATTCAATAAATTACATGAGCTGTTCCACATTTTATTATGAAATGGGCTTTGCACTAGATGATTTGGGCCAACTTCAGGCTAATGTTAGCTTCCTGAGCACATTTCAAATAGGCTAGGCTAAGCTATGATGTTTGACAGGTTATGTGTATTGACTGAATTTCTGACAGGATATTTTTGCTTACAATATCTTTATCAGAATCACAGGCTGCTCATTAGAATATCCAAATTATGGATGAGCACATGGCTACCCAGAAGAAAGACTACATTTCCCAGCCCCCTTTGAAGTTGTCTGTGGCTGTGTATCTATATTATGACAAAAAAGAGGAAGTTGTACCACCAGGCACAGTGGCACATACCTGTAGCCCCAGCAGTGGGGGAGGCTAAGGCAGGAGAGTCACAAATTCGGGCTGAGCCTAGCTTGAGCAACTTAGTGATTTAGCAAGAGCTTGTCTCAAAATACAAAATAAAAAAGGGCTGGAAATCTAGCTCAGTGCAAAGGTCCTGCGTTCAACCCCCAGTACTGGAGAAAAAAATGGTCTTGGAATTTCCCATAAAGAGAAAGGAGGTGTCCTTCTCCTCCATCCTCCTTCCTGCTGGCTGGAATGCACACACAATGCCTGGAGCTGGAGCAGCCATTTTAGACCACAAAGTGGAAGACTTATGTTAAGGATGATAGCCATAAACTAAAAAGAGGTCAGACCCCTGATACTAGGATATACAGACCAGCCCCAGACTCCTTAACTCCATATTTCTAAGATCTGAAATAGAAATACACTTCTATCTTGCTTAAACTACCCCTATACTAGGTTTCCTGTCACTGGCTGCTGAACCTAATTCTAATTGATACCACAGGTGACCTAAAAAGGCTCGGTCTGGCTTCTAGGCATCTTGCCATCAACGTCAGACACTCCGGTTGGAGCCATTCTGTCCCACACACTATGGTCTCTTTAAGGGCTGCCCCATCATAATAGAATGTTTAACCCGGTCCTCAGCCGGAACTTGATGCCGGCAAAGGTGTCTTTGGCCCTGGAGTCCTTCTCCGCCTCCAGTCAGCTTTTCTTTGTCTAGCCTGTAACTCTCCCCCCATCATCCCCAGTTCCTCCTCCATGTTGCGCACAGTACAGGTAGCATCTCTTTCAAGCAGCAGTTTCCAGGTAGGTGCCTTCTTTGAACTGTTCTAGCTGCAGTGCTGGGTAGGCTGGGACCCCCAGCACTGCCTGTCCTCACCTTCTGTGGGAGGTGTAGCTCACACAGATATCCTTGTGGCCTCCTTTCTTATTCCACCTCTGTGAAGCAGAGAGGCAGGGAGAGGGGGGAGAGTGCTGGGGAGACCAAGTCCAGGATCCTGCTGATCTGATTTCTCCAGGAGCCCAGCCTCTGGCCATCAGGATCCACCTGTCACAGGGCCCCAGTAGACAAGAGGAAGTCCAAATATAGACACAATGGCAGATGCCATTGAATAGGAAGCCTTCAGTTTCTTTCACTAAAGGGCAAGATTCTAAAGGTGCCCTAGAAAGCAAGGAATTAACTGGCATCCCCGAGTGTTACAAACCGATACCACCCAGCAAGCAGGACCTAGGGACAGGGACTACTCAGCCATGAGCCCAGAGGAGCAGACATAGGCAGCCCCAGCCCAGGTGGGAACAGAGGTACTGTGACTAGCCATGCTGACAGCTGCTGGCCCTCCAGGGGTTCTCGTTTCCTGAATGAGTGGGTGATGATATCACTTCTCCAAGGCCTCTGCACTTAACTCTCAGAAACAGACACAAAGTAATCTCAAGGCAGTGCCATCCTCAGAGCTTTCCAGCTGGATTCGTTGACCTTTCACATCCTACAGTCGAGGGACCTTGGCCAGCCCTGTGCCATGTTAGGCCTGAATCCTTGTCTGTTTCTGCCACCTGCCTCTCCCTCTCTAACTGGCTATCATGTATACATAGATTATTTCTAAGTTTCCCTGAAGCTCAGAGTCCAGGTGTCCACCTCACTCAGCAACACAGGCGGAGAAAGACTATAGGAGCCCTGAGTGCATGGGAGCATACAGTCTACAGACCACTGTCCAGTAGAATTGTGTGAAAGAAATGTTCTAGCTCTGCACTGTCCATGACAGTAGCCATCAACCAACCATATATGGCTACTGAACACTGGAAATATACCTCATGCAAGAGGAGAGCTTAGTTTTTAATTTGATTGCATTTCATTTAAACAACCAATAGGACTGGGGACTGTCATCTTGAATACTATAGGTCTAGGGGAGCCAGACAAATAGTTGTTCTAGGGGGCCAGGGATTTAACTCAGTGGCTCCGGCGCCTGCCTTGCAAGCGCAAGGTCCCGAGTTCAATCCCCAGTACCAAAAAAAAAAAAAAAAAGTTGTCCTAATAGAGATTTAATTGTCACCATGGTAAGCTCCATGGAAGGGGAGAACTGTGCATTCGGGATGTAGCATGAGGGGCTCTAATCTTCCCTAGAAGAGGGAACATTTCTCTGAAGTAGTCACATTTTAGTGGGTAATCTAACTGTGGACATAGAAACAAAACTCTGTACAGGACCTCAAAGTCAAAATCAAAATATCCAGAAGGAAATACACCAAAAATATTTTCATACGCTATAACTAGCTCATTTTATTTATATAGAGAAGAATAAACATTTTCTTAAGTGGGTCAACTAACTCAATACTCTGAGGAAAATGAACTAAATACAGTGGCTATGTATTTATATGTAGACCAAACTGGGTTTTTTTCCTTATGCAACTGAGGAATGTCATCGACAAAGTAAGACATCGACAGCAAGACTACTGCCTCACCCTCTTTAAGCGCTGCACCAGTCCCTCTACAGGAGGACCTCCAGGGCTCAGGCCACTGCTGAGGTCACAAAACAGACACAGATCTCCAAAGCCTGGAAACTTCCAAGAACATCGGTGTCCCTCAGCTTCCTGGGAATTAACGGTACAGTGGCTTTGCCTGGGTAGACATCAAGGCTCTCCCCTGGGGAGGACAAGCAGTTTGAAGGCTTTGGGCAAGCTGGTGAGACCAACTGGGAGGACTGCTGACTGACCACTTATTTGGGCAAGAATAAGAACTTCTAAAAGGAAATTGATTTATTTATAAGAATACTCACTGAAAAGAAGGCAAAAGAGAAAGCAGCCATCGGACCCCTGGAGGCTCACGTCTTCTCTGGGAGATGGGTATCTGGGCAAGTGAGCCGCCATGCCATATAAGAGCTGGGGTATGGTAGTGCACACCTGTAGCCCCGGCACTGTGGGACAATGAGGCAGAAGGATCACAAATTTGAACCCACACTGAATACTTAGAAAGTTACCCAGAGACTTTATCTCAAATTTTAAAAAAATTTTAAAAGGGTTGGAGATGTAGCTCAGTGCAAAGGCCCGAGGTTCAATCCCCCAGTACAAAAAAAGAAAAGAAAAGAAAAGAAAAGTAGTAGAGTCACCCATCCTACTCATCTGCTGGCACCAGACTGCCCAAGATCCCAAGAAAGCTGGTGACTGCTCTCTGCCCCCATAACTCTTTATTCGGACACTGACAACAGCACTCATGGTATAATATTAACGTCATGTTTATGCTCCATTTCTTGGTAAGGCCTTGGCTCATCCAGAATCCTTGGCGCACAGAGCAGGTCCTGGTGGGTAGTTCAGGTGAGAGATGGCTGCGGGGTAAATGAAAATAGCACACAGGAGACACAATGCTCAAGTCCCAACCCAGGATCCTGAGGACTGGGAGACCTAGGCCAAGCACAGTATCTCAGCCTGCCTTGTTGTAAAGGTTAACATGAGTAAGCATCTTTGTCCAACTGGAGACTGGTTCCCCGTGCAGATTCAGCAGGCAGGGCTTCCTGTGGACAGGCTGGAGGGAGATGTGTTGCCACTAAGGACAGAGCAATTCCCCAGCATTTCTCACCCTTACTTACCTTGCTTTTGGCCACAGACTGGACCAAACATTCTAGCCTCTGCTAGAGTCTGTCAGCCTTTCTCATGGAAGATAGGACCCTCCTTTATCAAACACCCAGGTGCCAGCCTCTCTCACCTGAAAGCCTCTGCCTGCTCCCAGCTCTGATGCCCCATGTGCCTGGACCACTCCAGGCAGATTCACAGTTTGAAAAGAGCTATGGCTTCCCCTGCAGGGCCACAGAGCAGCTGCAGGGTCCCAGGGTCTCCCCACCCCCACTGACATAGCTCTGTGCGTTGCTTACTCGGCTGAGTTCAGTCTAGATGTCAAGCTGTCGACCAGGACCCACAGCATTAGCATCTCCATGGGAATCTGTGAGATAAACAATTTGTGGCTCCTCTGTCCCCCTCTGAATAAGGAGAGCTGGGGTGTGAATCCAGCTATCTACACTTCAGCCAGCCCTCCAGATCATTCTTACACACTCAAGTGGAGAACTGCCTTAGAGTTCAGTCTAATTCCCCTTTCTTTCTTTTTTTTCCCCCCATTAAGTTTATTGGTACATTTTAGGTATAAAATACAGTTACATTCATCATTGGGATCCTGTACCTTTACATGAGTCTCTTGGTTCTTTTTTTTTCCCCTTCCCCTGCCCTCCTTTCACCTCCTCCACCCTTCCCTATTTGCAAAGACTTTGTTTCCATCTTTTTCCTTTTCTCATATTTTTTCTTTTCCCTTTTTCCTTTCCCCTACGCCTCCCACTTCCCCTGCTCCTTTAGACCTTTTCTTCCTATTACACAATATCAATTATACATTTTTAAAATTACAATATCAAGATCTAGGAGACATTAACACAGATTTTACAGAATTTAGAAGGATATAGAAA
>NW_004624766.1:3596087-3705633 GCF_000247695.1 Heterocephalus glaber
AATTATTTCTGATTTCATTTTTCCCAGATCCTCTTTTGTTGCCAGTTCAGAGAGTCCAGGTGGTTGAGTATCAGAGTGTTCCATCTTGTTTCCCTTTGGGGTTGCTGTAGGTGATCCAGAAGTCTGGTTTTGAGGCTTGTTTATGTGTCTTCTCATTTCCACGGGGCGGGGGGTGCTTCTGGCGCCCAAGTGGCTCACCTTCTCTGCCCTAGGAGCTTGAGATGGCAGTGGGGGAACTTCCTTCTGGGTGCTGGGACCAGCTCAGCTTCTCTCTAATTCCCCTTTCTTGATGACATCTCTTTGGTCGGAAGACTAGGGTTTTCCTGTGTCCCCAGGGATCCAACCTCCCTGGCTCCTGTGGGATTTTAGGCTGGCCCACCTAGGTATGCTTTGCCTTCCTGATTGAGAACCAAGACAAGGCCAGCCAGCAGGGCCACCCTTCCACAAACCCTGCTTGTGCCAGGGCAATGGGGCCTGGATCTGCAGCACTCCCTCTATGCTGGCCTGCCTCAAAACCCCACTGGCCACAAGGAATCTAAGACTGCACCCCTGCCTCCATGGAGTGCATAGGAGGATAGGAGGACAGCCTAGGGAAGACAGATGCCCTCCCAACTAGCCCCTAAGGAAAGAAATGGGAGAGACCCACAGTCAGCCCCTCAGTAGGAAGGAGAAATGTAAGAGGCCTGAGGAACACCAAGCCCCCCCAGCACCCCAGGGATCCCCACCAGAGGAGACACTGCTAACTAGCTATGCCCTCCACCCACACCCTCCTAAGCAGTCTTCTAAGTTTCTCTTTCTCCTGCAGCAGTCACTCATTGCTGGGTGCCAAGGTCGCCTGCCATGTTCCTGATTGCAAGTCCACAAATGTAGCCCAGAAATCCATTTAACTCCTAAAAATGCATGGTCACATCCCTCAGGGAGCACTGGAGAATTTGCCTCACAAGACCTAGCCACTCACTGGCTCTGGCTGCCTGATACAGCCATAATTACGTGTTGATTACTGTGCTCTCTCCGCACTGCTGGCCCTGTATGACACTTCATAACTACACAGAAATTTGCCAGTTACAGGCCGAGGAATCAATCTGTCAATGGACAACATGTTTTCCCAGGCAGTCCCCACATCCTACGCTGACGCCAAGGCCTCCTCCCACCTTTGCTGAGGTGATCATACCAAGCACTTATGGAGACACCTCCTGTGACAGCAACGCCTCCAGCCATGGCCTCCTCATGGACTCCCAGTCCCACCCAACACCCCCTTAGCTGTCTGCCCAGTGAGCTTGCTGCCTCTTGCCCCCACTCAGTCCTCTCCTCCAGGAGTCACTGGGTTCTGGAGGACACACTGCACAGTCACTGTTAGAAGAGTGGGCTACAGAAGGTGGGAGGCGACAGAGGCACAGGTTGCCTCAAAGGCACCTGTGTGTGTCTCCAGAGCATTCTCCAGCATGTCCTCCAAGACAGACATCAGCTGCAGCTTTTAGCAGGTGTTATGTGGACACATGGGGTGGGGGAAGTCAGGGAGAGAAATGTCCATGATCAACTTCATTTAGGACACTCCGGAAGTTGGCCAGGCTCTCTTACTCCAGTGCCTTCAAGTCTTTAATGTAGTTAATGCACAGCTGGCCCACAGTGTTTGCTGGCTCCTCACCCATGATTCAGCCAACCATGGAGCAAAAATATTTTTTAAAAAGAAAAAAAAAAGGAGAAAAAGAAATTGTGCCTGCATTGAACATGTACAGACTTTTCTCCCTGTCATTATTTCTAAACAATACAGTACCACAATTATTTACCTAACATTTATATTGTATTAGGTATCATAAGGAGTGGAGAGATTATTTAAAGTGTAGGGGAAGATGTACAAAGGTT
Source organism: Heterocephalus glaber (assembly GCF_000247695.1). The sequence goes on from NW_004624766.1 coordinate 3,597,951, forward strand.
ATATGCAACTATTATGCTATTTATATAAAGGACTTGAGGCTCTGTGAGTTTTGCTGTCCTCGGGTCGGGGATAGAGGTGTCTTGGAACCAATCTCCCACAGATACCAAGGGACAGCTATATTTAGGTCATTCCCCCCAAAGACACCCAAATGTATTTGTCCACAGGACTCTGTCCATGGGGCCTGGCATGGGAGCAGGGAACACACCTTGGGAAGGGGTGCTCTCAGCAGCTGTGTAGTGGGAGGTGTGGCTGATCCCCCCACGGCCATCTCTCCGGAGATACCCTAGACTTGGAAGGCACTAAGGGAGAGGCAAGGGCAGCCAGGACAGAGGCCTGCAGGGCCTATCCCTGGCGATGTCTGAGCCCGTGACAACCCCTCTGCAGCAGATTTGGGAGATGCCTGGAAGGAACAATGGGGCTAGTCCCGAGCCACCTGGCAGGAAACACATAATCTGAACAGATCCTTCTACGTCCCTCTCTAAGCACTTGGGATCATGGTCTCATTAAATCCTACCAAGAACGCAGTGAAGTGTATAGCATTACTGCCGTCCTACAGAGGTGTAGACAGTGACTCAAAGAAACTAAGAAACGTGGAGTCACCAGGATTTGAAATAAAGATTCTGAATAATGCACTTGCTAAGGATCTCCAGCTGCCCAGGGCAGGGCGAGGCCAGACTTGACTGTCTACATCCTGTCCACCACCAGAAATCAAGCCTTCTGGCAGCCAGGACACTGCAGGCCTTCTTTTCTCAGAAGATCTGACTTGAGAGCATTTTCCTGACATGGTATAAACATTTGCTAGGAATAAGTTTCTCTTCCCCAAGCCCTACTTAATCCACACTGCGGTGTAAAGTAGTCAGACTAGAACAGCATCAGCCCAGGAGTGGGCATGGGCCAACACGTAAGCAGCTAGCCCTGGGGCCGAGTGTGAGTCTCCTGTGACAAAACCCTCCTGGGCTCAGGTTTCTGACTGACCTGCTATGTTTGCTTGGGGCAAAGCCAGTAATTTGCCAATAAATCCCTACATCCTACAATTTCCAGAAAATTGAGTTTCATGCCTGTCACACTTGGTGTCAGCTTCTGCAGCTATGAGCAAAATCAAGCAGAACTCTCCCCTCCGCAGAGGTCTTCGAGTCCTACGAGGAAGCTGGGTGCAGGGGAGAAGATACTTTTGGTGTGGGTCCAAGGAGAAAATTCATTCCCTCTTTGATCTTCCAACCCCCAGAGCCGCTAAGCAGCTCCCCAAGCCAGCAGCTTTTGCTACCAGCATTCCCTCCATCTACCAACATTTATTGAGTACCCACTATGTGCCAAGGCAGGTTTCAGAAGCCTCCTTGTTCACAAAGTGTCGCTGTTCTATGGAGGAGCCTTTACAAGTGAACAAAATTGAGCTAATCTTTGCAAGTTCAAGCTACTTGATAGTTTTACTTCACCAAATCTCACTGGAGGGTTCTGGGATGCACAATATGATCTGTTTTCTAGAAAGGAGACTGAAGCTCAGAGAAGTTAAGCACTTACAAAAGGTCACACAGTCATGCTGATTTGTCACCAGGAGTTAATCTCTTCCCTTGTCACTATGTTTCCCCTTCTGGACTTGAAAAAGTTTAACAGCATCGTTCTCATTGTCAGAATCATGTTCAGAGTCAATCCTGCCTCAGCACTAGCTAATGATGAGGGCACATGGGACAGACTGGGGGATAGCTGGCTGTTGGGGGATATGGCCCTCATGATATGGAGAAGATTTGATTGCCCTACAGCTGTGTCTGGATCTGGGAATCGCTGTGTTGTAACATTTCTAGTCCAGACTCTGACCTGCTAGCGGGCATGAGCAGTCATAGTCAAAGTGAAGACCTCCCTCGCTTCCCCATCTTAAACACAAGCTTCTCCATAGCCATGGCTCTCCTTCTTCACATCACTGATCACAATGCGGGACACTTTGTCTACTTCTCTAGCATCTGTAGTGGTCCCTGAGACAACAATGGTCATCCCCACTCAAATAGTGGTCCTGCTATGGCACATACAGGCCCAGAGAGAACTTATGACTGTAGGATGAATAAGTGAACAGCAGCTCAAGATGGTCAAAGAATACGAAAAAGGGCACGTGGCAAATCTCCCACCCTAGGTGAACTCAAGAACATGGTAGTGAACAACCAGACCCATTCCAGTGCTATTTAATGAGTCATAGTAAACAGAAGCCAAGGGGTTGGCTCCAAGCATCCTCACTGTGTATAACTGAGCAACTACTGCCACTCCCTTGTCTGTCCCAGTTTCTTCCTTTAAACCTGGAGTGTTTGTTCAAAGTGACCTCTTAGGTCCCGTCCACTCCATGTGATCGTTTTGCCCTATGTATGACCTTGGCACAGGTGGTCTACTGATTTCTGATGTTGGCCTGAATCTGAGCTGGCTTACAGCACTATGATAGAATGCAAACCAACACCCTGATGATCCTACACCACCTTCCCCCAGACCTTAGCCTCTTTCCTACCATATGCCGGAAATCTTTGGAGTCCATCTCTTTGAAAAATGGTCTTGGTGCAGTGGCAGTGTGCTAACTAACTCTTCCACCTGGCCATGGCGCCTGTCTGAGGAGGAAGGTGTGTCCTTGGAGGAGCTTGCATTTGCTCTGAAGGCTCTAGGGAAGAATTCATCCTTTCTTCTTCTTAGCGTCTGGCAGTTGCTGGTAATCCCTGATGTTCCTTGACTTAGAAATGTATCACTCCAATCTCTGCCCCCATCTTCAGGTGCTGTTCTTCCTTGTATGGCTTTGCATCTCTGTTTTCTCATCTAGTGCACTGGTCAGTGAACTAGGGCCCACCCTAATCCACTATGACTTCATATTAATTAATTATACCAGCTGAGATCCTCGTTTCAAATAATGTCACATCCTGATGTTCTGGGTGCACATGAATTCTGGAGGGATATTTTCCAACCCAGTGTAGTGAACAATATGGGCTCTCAGTGCCCAAATCATCTGGTCTTGTTCTTGTAGGGTTTCTCATGAGTGTCACTATAGCTCTATAATCTGGAATCTACTTTTTTACTCCCTTCAGTAACTGTGCAGGTTATCTCTAGAGGATGCCATTCACACTCCTAGAACTGTGTAGTATGCACACTGAATCCCATACATGGCAGTCCTCACAGTTGCTAGAGTCCACCTAACGAGACCACAAAAATGTCACTAGACTAAGTCAACAATAAGGTACCATTTAACTCAGGTTTCCATGGGCAATACTGAATAGACATCATTGGCAAAAAGTAATTCAATCTTACTTCGGTGCAAGATGGGGCCCTTGGGTTAAAAAGACTTTGCATATAAAAATCAAACATCTTCCTAGCCACAGCCTACGACCTCTGTTGAGTATTTTTTCAGCTTGCATGTGGAAATGGCACCATACAACTACAGACCATGCTTCCAACTTGGCATGATGCCAGCTGCCAACAACTTGAACTTGGCAGTATCAGCCAGCTGAATTCTGAAACGAGTAAAGCAGAATATAGTACAATTTGCATCACACAAACATTTTATGAGGTGTCAATGTAAGCTACCACTATCTTTAGACAATGAGTGGCTAGTACCATCTAGTTATGAGTGACAGAAAAATATGCAGTGAAGCCACAAGCTTAAATAATATCAGGTGTTATGTTCATTTTATAGTTTAAAGAATGTAAAGAAAAAGATACATTGATTCTATTACTGGAAAATCTGCTTCTCCTTGTCCCCAACAAATAAGTGTTGAACAAATGTTCAAGACTATTAGAAGACATGACACGTCATCAGGAGGCACATGGTACTAGAATTTCGTCTTTCCCAGACAGTCCCAGGATACTGGCACTGGGTGGCTCATGGAGATTGTCCAGCCCCTCTGCTTTCAGAAACTCCAGGATATCACAGATGTGCCTCCAGGACTCTGCAAACAAGAGAGTCTCTCTGTACCTCATGTCTCTCCAACCAGAAAGACTGCCATCTAATCTGTCTTTGGAGCTACACTTTAAATTTCATTTTTCAAAGGGCTAAGTTGCTTCTCTTCATACATTAATTATTGCCCTAACTCAGTACCCACACTGTTCATAACCTGGACCCTACAACCAGAGAGATTCAATTCAATGCTTATCTCTGCCACTTATTAGTTATGTGAATTTGGGGAAATTTCTTTTTTTTTCCCTCCCAGTTCCAGGGATCTCAGGACCTTGTGCTTTCCAGACAGGCTCAGCGCCACTGAGCTACATCCCAGGCCCCCTGGGGAAATTTCTTAACTAACCTGTGCTCCTGTTAGCTTATCTGAAAAATGAAGATAATAGTATCTACCTCCTAGGGCTATTGTGAGGATTAAATGAGTTAGTACTTGTAAGGCATACAGAGCAATATTTGGCCCATACTAAGAATTCAGCAGCTGTCAGCTGGCTATTTTTGTTTTGCAACCATACTACACAATAGGGGAAACTGGGACCCAGGGAGAAAAAGCAATTGTGTCTGAGGTTGCTGAAATTTGCCCCAGTTCCCTGGGATCTCGAGGGCGGATATGTGCTCTCATGGCACGTATCTGGGTCTAATGTTCACCAACAGTCAAGACGTTGCACCCAAGTACCTAGTGATCTGATCGGAGCCCAGCCCTTGTGTATCCGCTGAGTTCAACACTTCCCCAGCTTGAAGTGGAAGCTGATTATTTGTCAAACCCAATTGAAGAATGAATTCAGCTGTGTGTTTCTCAGCTACTTGAAATGTTCCCAAAGTAGGACTGGATGATTGAAATGGAAGACAGCCGAGGCAGAAGTAGATGGACGTGGCCTTCGGCTTGGCTGCCCGTCACTCACCAGTATCAGCCAGCGCCCCCTTTGTAGGACAAGCTCCCCACACAAGGGCACAGTGTTTAGAAAGCATCACACCCTCTGGACTCCACGATGCTCATTTCTTTCTATACACAATGTTTCTGAGGCGGTAATTGGTGATGAATCCTACGATCAATGTGTAGTTTTAATGTGGTGGTTTTTCTTTTCTTTTTTTTCCTCTGAGAGAGTATTATTAAATCGATGATGAGTCTTACAATTGGTGGCACATTAAAATAGAGAAAAGGCTGTATTTTGTAACAGATACAATGGAGCCCTCGATTTTCTCTAGAAAAAGACAAATGAGGGAAAATAGCTACATCGCACGGCTGAATGCCTGCACATAACCCCAGCTTGTGTGCTTCACCAGTGTCCAAAGTGCCAAGCAGGGTGCACCCAGGCTCCCTGGTGAGCATGACATGGTCCCTGTGGGTGGAAGCCAGGCGCACCCTGGGCCTGAGGCCAGCCGCAGCGGGATGGCTCTGCCTCCGCTCTCAGCACCAGTCTCCACAGGCAGCAGAGACGGAAAACCCTGCCCAGGGTCAAAGTTTCCTGGCCAACAGCCCCAGGAGCCCCAGGGTGGGGCTGACACCCTCCTCCGCCAACAAGCTGCGGGGTTTCCCCCTCCCCAGGCCAGAGAGCACATTGGAGGTGGCCACCTTTCCAGCCTCCCCACCACGCCCCAGGCTGACAGTGAGGCTGGGGAGACCTACTCCACCAGGAAAACACATCTGCGCTCTAGGGGGGACTCACTGAAGCCCCGCACTCTGCTCCCGGGGTCAAGATGGACCTAGATAGGCAAGAGAGCTTGTGCCTGCCTGGGCTTGAACTCTGCTCCACCACCTCCCCAGCTGCTTCCCTTGAGCCTCTGCTTCCTCCTTTGGAAAATGGAGGTGACAGTAAGAGCACCTCCCTCTGAGGCAGTCAGCCAGGGAGTAATGAGGTAAGGGATGGAAAATGCTAGGGATGTGGCCCAGCCCCCAGCAAGTGCTCTCTAAGTGCCAGCGGAGAGATTCAATGTTTGCAATCCAGCCTTTGAAAACCCAGCCCAATCAGCACCTTAAGAAGCCTCTGCTCCTGGATCCACTTGCAGAGGCGGGGCCAGTCTCTCCATCGTCTGCCTCGTGCTATAACTGTCAGTTTATGTCCTTCCTCGGTGGGGGAGCCTGGTATCAGCATGGACTGGGGCATGGCCATCTCCGTGCCCCCCCCCCACTTAGAGCTGGACGGGACACCGAGCACACCTTCGTGTATATTTGCCACATGGAGAGGAACAGGATGGGATGGGATGGGGCAGGGTGGAACAGGATGGGATGCAATGCACAAAGCACTTGTGACAAGATATTTCCAAATCATAACAGGCACACTTGGTAGAGACAGATTCAGAAAGAAAAATAACTTTAATGTGAGACGCAATTCACCACCTGGTGCCAAACATCTTGAAAGCCCAGACAAGCAGTTCTCCCTGGAGACATGAGACCAGCACAAGCTCTCTCAGTCCTGCCTATAGGAGAAGCCTCCTTCAGAGTCAGCAAGGAGCTCACAGAAGGGCTCTGTCCCCACATGGCTCTGATCTGTCCCTCTGGCTGCAGGCCCCATGGCATCACAGCGCCCTAGGGAACAGAGGCGGCTCGTGGAGTGGCAGAGTGGCCAGCAGCTCTGTGCACTTGTGCACGCACCTTAACAGGTGCTGAGGGAACCATTTTCTTGGGTCTTCAGACCTGCCAGGCCTCCAGGGAGCAGAACTACTGAGATTGCTCCAGGCCTTCTTGGGAAGTCACTCCTCTAGCCTCCCCCAAACCCCCACCCCAGAAAGAGCCTCTTCAGTGGTCACAACCCTGCCCCCAGGGAGTCAGCAAAGCTTACAGCTCTGCTGCCTGAGGGTCTTAGCCCTCGGTTGACACTTCTGCCATGGAAAACTCATTTTATTTAACCTTTCCTTCTGTGATGGCATTTTAACAAAAAAGTCACTTAAAACCCGCAGTGAAAAATACATTTTACTAGAATAATGTATAATCCAAACACCATTTGCCTTTTCTTATCAATTCTTGGTTCATTCATCATCTTTATTAAAAATCCATGAGGAAAAACAGCAGCCTGGGTAACTCCTTGGTGCCCTTTACAGGGAGGTGAGAAGCAGGGAAAGAGAAGGGAAGGGAACTCAGGCCACCATGTGGGCACAGCCACCTTCTCTCAGCAGCAGGCCAGGGCCTTTCCCTACCCCACCTACATCTCCATACTCTGGAAGTTTCTTGCTTCTCCAAATGAAGCATAGTGTCCCGCAAAAGGGAAAGGCTCTGGAGCCACACAATTCTTACTAAAATCCCTGCATGGCAGAGATTTATAAGACAGGTGACCTGCAGCAAGTTATTTATGCTGTCTGCCATTCACCTCCCTGTCTGAAAAAAAGAATAATAATATCTGGTTCATAGGATTGCAATGGGATTAAATGTGAAAGCAAATGTGAACTCCTAGCAGAGCCAGGCAAAAATCAGATGTCTAATAAAGATGTCCTTTATTAATTCATCCCCAAAACACACAGGTAAGGGAAATCTTTCTGGTCCAGGTCTAGCATAGAACTATGCCCAAAGGTCTTCACCGAAACCTTCCTTGGGCCATGGGTGTTTCTGCCTCCAGAAATACTCAAGCAGCAAGGGAGTGAGCAGCTGCTGGGCAGAGCCAAGAAGAGGGGAGCTGTCTATCTGCAAAGGGGAGATGACAGCAGGTTGGAGGAATGCGGGGTAACACCTGTCACCACCATCTTCCCATTTCACTGACACACAAGTATAGAGGAAGGGAGGGGATTATCCGGCCTCTGTGTCCTGAGCAGGAAGCCATGGCTCACAGGATCAAGAGCCCTGACCACAGCCAGGCAGCAAGTGCAGGGAAGCACTCTGGCCAGGGCCATAAGGCCCTCCACAGACACTCTCATGACCCCATCTCTTATTAGAGGTGCAGGACCACTACCTACATTCATCTGATAGGTTGCCCTATAAACCCACAGAACAGACACGTATTTCCTCGCAGTTCTGGGAGCCTGAAGTCCAAGATCACTGCGTTGGATGTGGAGGCTCGCTCCATCTGAGGGCTTCGAGGGAAGGACCTGTTCTGTGTCTCCTCCTTAGCTCATAGATGGCGTCTTCTCACTATGTCTCCTCGCCTCATCTTCCCTTAGGTGTGCCCCTGTGTCCTAGTTTCCCCTTTAATATGGACACCAATTGTACTGGGCCAGAGCCCACTCTGATTACCTTATTTTAACTCCATTAGTCCTATAAAGTTTCGATCTCCAAATAAGGTTACCTGGAGGGATACCCGGAGTAAGGACTCCACCACAGGTCCTGCTATGAGAACATGGTTTGAGCCAAGCCATGAACCTAGGTGCTGGGCCTTCCAGAACACAGAGTTAGGGCTTTGGGAACTCCCACTGATGCCAGCAGCACCCATCAGCCTCCACCCAACACGCTGTGGCACATGCACAGCACCACCTCAAAGCCTCCTGGACAGTCCATGCGAGCTTCTGCAAATAGCAAAGCCAAGCCAGTAGATGAGCACACATGGTGTTATTTATCATGAACTGTCATGGGGAAAAGATGCACTTAGTTCATCCAAAACCTAACTGCTGCACCCTTAATCCTCATTTCAGTGTTAGGCTCCTGGAGGCTACAAAGCCATTTATTCTAGATCCTGTGCAGGAAAGTGGCAAGAGCAACTCGAACTTGGGTCTGCATCTGGTGAACGACCTGTCTGGTGCCTCACAGGGCGGTCCTCGTGTCCAGAGACAGAAGGAGACTGAGAAACCACCTGTTTCCCACCTGTTCCTCCTCTCTATGCCTTCTACAATTTTCCACTGTTCTCCTGATGTTCCCCGCTTCATCTTTCTCTGCAAACAAAACTCCAAACCAGGTGCTGACCCCTCCCCCTCCCTAGAAAGAGCAGCTGGCAGAGGACTTGCTGCCCTAAACATCACGGTCCAAGCCATCTTCCCTAAACATCACGATCCAAGCCATCTTCCCCAAGTCAGCTTGTCACCGCACACCTCCCTGCATCTGGGGACTTGGCTCTCCCTGACTGTTCCCACAGAGGAAGTGTGACCCAGCCTGCAGTTGGTGCTTTCCGGAAGCTTTGCTCCCATCGTCTAAGGCCTGTTGGTAGAGGAAGAGCCAAGTGCTGGGAAGACAGGGTCTGATGCTGCAGAACTCTGAAGACTGCTTTGGGACGGCTTCCAGCTGTGAGCCCTGGGGAAGGACCCCAAGTAGTTTCCAACTTGTGAGTTGGAACACTGATCTTGTAGGAGGATGTAAATGCTGAGATGAAACTGACATTTACAGCATCTGCTCCGTGGAGGCAAGTGGCTGCATCATTGCATCTGACTACTGCTCCAACCCCACTTCATAGATGAGGACACAGGCTGGGATTGTCACCTGGCTTGGGACTGGGTCTAGGAGGCCACACAGCTGGCAAGTGGGATGCGAACCCAGGCCTTCCCACGCCAACTCTAACACTCTACCCCCAGCCCTGCCTCCCCGACAACACACTTTGGTGGAAACTATTCTGAGAAATCAAAGCAGCTCTTTTCTATCCAGAACTATAAATATCTAGAGAGAGGGAGGGAGATGAGATGAGAAAACAGACATCCTTTCCCAGGATTTGGAAGCAAATTTTTGCAAAGCTCCCAAAAGTATTTTGAGTTCTGAAAGCTAGAAACTATTGGTAGAAATAAAAAAAGGAGAAAAACCCTAAAGCAGAAGATAAAGGTCTATGCTGATCTGACTGCAGCATCATGGTTGGCACCAATGCCCTAAAAATCAGCAAGACCTACTGGATGCTGAATGCTCACGAAGCGTCTTGCTTGGGGTGTGTTCCCTTTTTTGGCTGCTACGTGACTTACATGAGGATATGGAGTTGTGCTGTTAACTAACCCCCATTCAGTTGGAGAAACCTGAACACAGAGAGGTGAAGTAACTTGCCCAATGCCACTGAGCAGGTAAACTTTAACCTCAGAACATGTGGCCCCAAATTCCAGGTTTGCAATCACTACACAAACTTCTCCAGCTGAACAGCTCAGCTTAAGAGACAGCACACGTGACACCCCGCAGGGACCCCCACCCAGGCACTGGGAGAACGCATATTTTCCTGGGAGTCTACACTGTGCTTGCAACTCTAGCTAGGAAGACACATCCAGCCCTGCAATCCCATATCCCAAAAGGATCATGGGCAAATGCTCAGAGGAGCGAAGCTAGAGTAAATGTCTAACATCTCACTGCTCCTGGTTCTCTGGGTCGTCCTTGCAATAGCCTTCTTTCCTTCCCCACCTCTCTCTGCCTGCCCCTCTGTGTTGCTGGAGGGATGGAGGAGTTAGTTGCCCCAAATGGAAACCTGAAAGCTATCAGGGCTCATAAGCGCTGTGCAATCAGGCAGTTCCCAATTCCAGAATAAATGAGTTGTCTGGAATTTAATGCCAATTTTCCTATTAGTTCCATGCTAACCCAGCCCACAGACCACATTTACCCAAAATGAACTCGGCCAACATTTACTCTAGTCTTTATTACCAATAGTCACTAGCCATACGTGGCTATTTAAATTCAATATGTTATTTGAAATTAAGTAAGTTCAGTAGCCACATGTCAAGGCTTCATAAGTGGCATGAGGCTACTGGATACATACTGCATAGAGAAGATCAAGTACTTCTTCCTTGTCAGAGAACACTCCCTCTATTGGACAGCCCTGATCTAGATCCTAACCCCAAACTTCAACACTGCATGGAACCGTAAACTCCCTCAGAGGTTAAAATGCAATGCCAGAGACACACTAACCCTGCCAGGGGTACACCGTAGGGGACAAGGAAAGAGAATTTTGTTTTGTTTTGTTTTGTTTTGTTTTCTCAAATTCTTTTATTGGTACATTTTAGGTATACAACACATTTACGTTTCTAAGGAAAGAGAATTTTGAATCACATAGCTCCCAGTCTGTAAACCAGCTCTGATATTTCCTAACCATGAGGCCACCAATATGTGCCTCAGTTTCCTTGTCTGGAGCAAGGGAACAATGCCCTCTTCTTAGGCACATGAGAATTGAAGGAGAAGATACTCAGCACATTCAGTGTTCACTCTGTCACCCGTTGGTGCCGCCTGCCATGGAGTGGTGGCCAAGATCCCTGACTCAAAGCAGCCACCGATGACTGGGGGCATCTGGGAGCTGGTGGGAGGTTCAAACAGGACTCTGGACTGCAGAGGAGCAGATCAGGGAGGAAAGAGCTCCTTCAATCAACCTCTCTGCTCTCCTCCTGTACCTCTCCTTTTGGTCTCTAAACTAGATTGATCTAAGGCCACATGCAAATCAGCCACCAGGAAGGTGAGCACCTCAATCACTGGGAGCAGAAGGGGCAAGAGAAAAAGAGGGCTGGAAATCCCACAGGGTGGGCTGGGGATAGAGAAGAAGCCCTTGAGCCACTGAGGAATCTATCCATTTATGCAAGAAACAATTACTGAGCATGTAGGACTTTATGTTAGACATGGAGGATATACAGACAGATAAGACATAATCCCCACCCTGAAGGCCTCCACAAAGTAGTGGTGAGAACAGAAATAAATAGCACATTAGCATGGTAAGTGCTGTACCAGAGAAGCCAGCAGGTCTCAGAAGCTTGGACAACCAGATGGTGGGTACTGGCGTCCTGGGAACAGGGAAAGAGAAAGGTTCCAGAGGTTTCCTGGAGGTGGCACCTGCTCTAATCTTTAAGACAAGATCAGGAGGTGTTTGAGACAAAAAGAACCTCGGGAACAAAGAATAAAGACACAGGCAAGTATATTTCATATAACTACATTATTAAGCAGTTCCTTAGAGCCAGGGACTTAAAACGACTTGATGGGAGACATGGTCAGAGTAAGCAGAGCATGAATTCCTAGGGCATCAGGCCAAGGGGACTGTTGTCATTCACATGTAAAGAATGTTCATGAATTAGGGATCCTTTATACATAGTTTACAAATATAAAACCCATGCAAAATATGAGCCTCAATTGGCTCCTGAATTAAGGGTCAAGAGGTAAAAATATTTTAGGATTTGCCAGCTATCTCTCCCAACCACTCATCTCTGCAAGTATAGCGCAAAAGCAGCCACAGGCAATGAATGCATACATGAGTGAGTATGGCTGTGTTCCAATAAAACTTTATTCATGAGAACAGGCAGCAAGCAGGATTTGCCCCTGTAGATGAACCCTGCTATGGTGACCATCCCTGGGCCTTGCTGGAAGACCTGAATAATGATTGAAGATAATGATTATTGACATGAATTTTGCTGAGTGTGATAAGTATATTGTGGTTCTACAGAAGAGTGTCTTTGTCCTTAGGAGAAACAAACTAGAAAGTATAATATATTCAATTCTCAAATGGTCCAGGGAGATAAAAAGTAACCATAGAAAAAGATAAAACAGCTGTGGCAAAATGTGAACAATAGTGAGTCTACTAGGACATAGGAATGTTCCTTGTAAGGTTGATATCTTTCAAAATAAAAAATTTGTAGAAAAATAGAAACGACCAACTTCAGAGTAGCAAAAGGTCCTCAGGAGCAGCCTGCTGTGAACAGGCCAATCCTTCAGGCCTGTCTCACCTGACCTAGCACAAGCTTGTCTTTTGCAGAGTGAATGCAGGTGCCTTTCTGATTTTGTCTTTTGCCCCTCTTCATTGGCTTTGCAATACCAGAGAAGGCCATTTGAGCAAAAGTAGTTGCACATTCCTGGCTCCTTCTTATCTGAATTCCTTTTCCACACAGCCGACTAGTTGCCTTTTGAAATCCATGGAAGAAGCAGCAGCCAACAGAGCCATTATCATTCCCCTGTGCGGAATGTCCTCCACCTCGTTAGCAGTGTTTGCCTGCTCAAAGGCCACCTAGTAGAGGACAGATGATTTGGGTGAAGCTTTCTGCTGAGCCGCGAGCCCATGACACTGTTAAAATGGTCAGCAGCAGCATTTCGCCAAGTAACTCAGATCCAGAATCTCCAATGATCCCACTTTAGAGTGATTTCCTGAGTCTTGATTTACTGATAAGCAATATTACGAAAACTACTAATACCTCCATTAAAGTAAGCAGCCATTGATTTCCATCAGGAAGGTGGTGTTGTTTGGAAACTCCGCATCTCAAAGAGCTGCTGTTTTGATTTTTCCTCTGTCAAAGCAATATCATAAGTGTAAAACACACAATTCCTGGAAAAGTGGGTGGGGAGAGTAGTGGGAAGGAGTCCTGTGGCCTCGCTCCCTCCCACTTCCTACCAAGCATGGCCTGAGCTCAGTGTCAGTCATAGTACAAGTACTCCTCCGCCCTCCTTGGTTACCAAGCCCTGCCAGCCCCACAGAGGGGTAGCCAATGCTGCCTCTGCAAGCCAGCTCAGGCCCATACCCTCTTCTAGGAAACACAAAGAAAAACCAAAGATCTCCACGAGGGACATAGAACACTGGGAGCAAGGGTTCTGAAAAACTGGGCACAGACTTTCTTAAAATCTTCAAGAGCTAGGATCCAGAGATCTTAAAGGTCATTCTATCTCCACAGACTATGTCCTATGCAACACACACCCTGCGTATCTCCACCAATGTCCCAAAATACCTTTTATAGTAGTCTGCACTGATTGCAATTATTCTCGCTTTTAAGAGCATTATACAATCCCTTTCCCTCTACCTTATGCTACAGTTTAGATCTTCAATGTCCCCGAAGTTTATGTGCTGAAAGCTTGGTCCCCACACCATAGCACTAGGGGAGGTGGTGTAACCTTTAACAGATGGAGACTAGTGAAAGGAAATTAGGTCACTGGGGGCTTGTCCTTGAGGAGGACATTGGGACCCTGCCCCTTCCTTCCTCCCTCTCTTTTTGCTTCCCAATGGCTGTCGGTGAACAAGCCTCCTCCGTGAGCTCCTGCCAGGATGCATTGTACTGCCACAGACTCAAAGGAACAGAGCCAAGTGACCACGGACCAAAATCTCTGGAAACAGGTCCAAAATTAACCTTTCCTCTTTATAAATTGATTTAGAAAGCTAATACTTCTCATGACTTACAAAGGCCCTGCCCCACTGCTAAGATCAGCTAATGACTTATTTTGGCCAATGCAATGCAAGCAGACAGAAGGTACAGCACATCTGAACAGAAGTTTTAAATGCGGCTGTGCAGTTTGGCTCGGCCTCTTGTTCTTCTCAGCCACAACAAAACAGGCACACCAGGGAATGAGAAAGCATATGGAGCAGAAGCACAGCCAACGCACAGCCCAGGTGCAGCATGAGGAAGAAATAAACTTCTGCTTTATAAGCCACTGAGGGTTGGAGTTGTTTGTTATGCAGCCAAACAAAAAAGACAACTGACTAATCACCCTCCAGCACAAGAGAAGAATGAAGCCATAGGGACTTCACCAGCTTTTTGCACCCCTATCCTACGGCTCCAATCCCCCACCTAACATATTGCAGACCTGGATCCAACCCCATGGTGACTCATTTTCCATCCATTCATACCTGAGGCTCCTTACGGAGTGAGCCTTCCCTGCAGCACCCTTAGTTCATACTCATTCCTGCTAGAGGAGGAAAAAGTGGTTTCAGCAACCCGCTTGGGGTCTCAGAGCGAACAGTTCCCTCCTCCCTTCCCTAGAGGCTCCATGCTGCAGGCTGACAGATGCTCGGTGTTTAGGACAGAGAGCAAGGTGTACAGGAGGGACCACAAAGCTATCAGCCTGGAGTCCTGGATTTTGATTCACACTGTCACTGTGCCATGTGACCTCCTTGAGGCATGGGTCTCTAAGGGCTTGGTGACCTGGGGCAAGTCACTCTCCCTGCCTGAACCGATGGATGATTTTTAAAGCCAGCCCTGGGATGCCCCAAGAGTCCTTAGCAGAAAGCTGTGGCAAAAAGCCTGCAGCCCAAGTTCTCAGCTAACCCCACCCCTAACTTCAGCCAGCTCAGACTCTTGTGCTGTACCGAACGTATTAGGTTTCTAGGTCAGGTTTTTACTTGTCCAAAAATTCTAAGGCTAACTTCATTTAAAAACCACTAGCTGGATAATCCTAGGGAGTCTTTTCTACTGTGGACCACTGTGAACAGGCCCTCAGATGCCCGACATTTTGTATGTCCTGTGGCTACTGCCTCCCTGTCACCCTGTCAAAAGTTTATGGACAGCCTGTGGTGACGGCCTACACATCAGAATGTAATGAAGTAGACCCACCATAACTCATCCAAGAGTTATAAAATAGCCGCCTCTCTTTCTCCAAGGTGATGAACTCTTAACGGCTAAGGAAAGAAAAATGATCTTTCAGAGAGATACCACCATGGAAGGGTGCTCAAGGTCTTAGCTTTCCACTTGAGGTTCACCTCTTGCTTAGTGTCTGGGTAAGACACTGCCTGCCCATACCCCAACACCCCAATCTAGAAAAGCATTCTTTGGAATAAGTTTCATACTCAGATTACATTATACAACCAACATCCCCTGGAAACTATGCCAGCGGGTGGAGCTCTGTTAGGTTATTTCTTGGCCGGATTTCTTTCATTCTCTCTTCCTCACCTCCTCTGGGACTTCCTTTAAGAAACTCTGGTCTAGGGAGCTTGGAGACTAGGGGGACTCTACCCAAGGGACTGAGAGCTTCAGTTTCCCGAAATCCCCTGTGAGGGACCCACATCCTGAGCAGAGAAGAATGGGGCAGACTCAACAGTCAGGGCTCCATAGACCAGGGGCCACTTCCCATCTGCCCAGACAAACACTCCTTCCCAAAATGACTGAACAATCCCCGGTGTGACAAGAATCCATTATTTCCCCGAGCAGTGACCATGTAACACCCATGTCCCACTTTCCAGCTGCTGATAAGCAGGCAAGGGCAGAGATGAGACGTGAGGATCAGAAGGCAGGACATGAGGTTGCTGGAGCAGCCAGAGAAGATTAACTGAAATGGAGAAAAGCCAGTCTGTGGAGACAGGAAAGGCTCAGGAAAGAGAGGAACTCTGGTTCGGGGCGATTGACACAGAGGGACATGAGCAGAGCAGGCCTCTCAGGAAGTCAGAGACCATTTGATGGGAAACGCAGTTTGGACTTTTCCTGGCTTAGAAAACACACAGACAGGGCCCTGTTTCCTCTGTGTGCAGAAGACATGTGAGTGAGCGTGGCCAGGCTGGAAGTCAGAGTGAACAGAGAACACCGCACTGAGCTGAGCACAGAGCTGTGTCCAGTGCGTCAAACTGAGTCCACCGTGGTCTCCCCACAGCCCCTTGATTTGTCCCCCTGTGTCCTTTCTCACCCCAACCTCTCTATGCACCTTACTGTGGCTGAACAGCCTTTTCACCCTGCAGCTGTGTCTGTCTGTCTGTCCTCAGCAACTCCGCTGGCCTTGCACTGCCCAGGTCTTCTTCCCTCCAGCCCAGTAGGCCTTGAGGACCTGGTGGCCCCGCCCATACCTCCAGCCTCCCCTCCCTTGCTCCCTGGCTTTCTCGGTCTCACCAAGCTCTGCCCTTTGCCTAGAATGTTTTTCCCAGGATTGACTAACCAGCTTCTTCTTTTGCTCCTGACTTCATAGCCTCCCTGACCCCTCAGATCAAGAAGGTGCTACCTGCTGCCCCCAGATTCCATGGTTTCTTTGATTGCCCTCTTCTCAGTGTGTGTTGCTCCGTTCAGTCCCGGGCCCCACCCTGAGCTGACCTCAGGTCTCCACCCAGCCCCACTTAGCATAGTACCTGGCTGGCGCTCCTGGCTCCGACCATTGCTGCTGAGTGTATGTGAATGCGAAGTGCACTTGCCTCAAAAGCTCAGTCTCCAAATTAATTGCTCTCACATCACCCCTGCTACCAGAGACTGTTAAGTGAAGTAACAATGACAATTAACCTTGTAGTGCTTTCCATGGGACTCCACTTTTCCTAGATCATCTCACTTGACCCTCAGAGCAATCTAATGGGGTGAGTCTTATTATTTCCAGCCTATAGATGAGAAAGTTAAGGCATAAAACAAATTTAGTAGTTTGCCCAAGAGCTCAAAGCTAGTGAGGGATAGAGTCAGGATGTGTACCCAGGCATCCTGATCCTTGGTCCATGTGCTTAGCCACCACCAGTATGGCAACCTGCAGGCACAAAGGGGAAGGTCCCAAGGGTACATCTGTGAAGAATCCACCCTGATGCTGTGTGGTAAGCAGGAACCCAATGAGTGTGCAGAGAATGTCCTCAGCATGTGATGATAAATCTCACACTTCACAATTAGCGCTTCTGAGTCCCCCTCTGTGTTCCCAGAACCCTCAAAGCTCCCATCTGCTAAATATCTCAGTCAGATCAAGGTGAAAGGGGTGTGGGCCAGCTCTGAGGCCTCTTTGCTGCAGTGAGATACACCACTGTGTGGTTCACCCCGTGTGCCCGGGGCCCTGTGCACTGGATGGAGTTGGCTTTGGCCACCTTTCATCAATTAGCTAGGTCCAGACCAAACATAATGTTTTGACAAAGACTGTTAAAATGGACTTTCTCCACAGAGCCCATAATATGTAGTGAGGTTATTTAATCCAGAAAGGAATCCAATGACCTGGAGAAAAAGCGGTGGTGTTAAAGTGACCATTTTCTTTGCCTGGATTTTCAGAAGCTGCTTAACCTACTGAGGATGGAATCACTTGGCTTCAGGCTGGGTTCCCTCCAGAGTCCTGGCCCTGTTCCTCTGCCCTCAGATGGGCTTCAGTACTCACTGGGAAGCACTTTACAAACACAGACTTCCAGGCCCCACCCTGGAGAGTCTGAGGCTCCGGATCTGGGATGGGACCCAGGAATTTGTTCTCGAGATATCCTGGGCTCCCAGGAAGCCAGTGTGTGGAGCAGTGTCTGGACATCACTGAGTGGTGATGTAGATGCTGTCATCACACAAGGTCTGGGGGGATCTAGGCTCAATCTTTCCTTCCCACGAGATTCCTGACCAGGTAACAGTGGAGCCTCCATTTCCTTATTTAGAAAAGGGGTACCTAGTGTGTGGCCTGCTTGTTCCTTGAGTGACTTACAAGGACCAAAGGAGTTGATATGAGGAAGATAATAAAAATAGCTAGCATTACACTCTTAAGGACATAGTATTCCTAGTGATAGAGCATTTCATGTTAAAAATTATTTTTGACCAAGCAAGGTACATTTTTATTGATACAGAAGTCATGCCCCTAGGAAGACATGTTACACAGAGTAACAGTAAATTAAGAAATGTGTTTCCTCTAAAGGTAAATAGAAAGTTCTCACCATTTAATATCCGAAAAACTTTTAGTTGTAGAATGCTCACCTACGAAGTTATCTCGAAGAGGCTCTTTGCTTTATTCCACTTCTGCCAAACTTAAGAGAAAATATACTGATGAAAAGGAAACATATCCACATTGGAAAACATTTGACTGTCTAATTTTTCAGAACTTGATTCTTATATCAATCACTCAATCTCTGTTTATTGTGCCAAAGACTGAAAATCAGTGCAGTGGAGAGCCTGTTTTTGACTGTCAGGACAGCATACACTTTTCAATATTAGAAAGGCTATTTATTCTAAAGAGCAAATTATTAAAGAGTTATGCTGAGATATATCTTTTCTTGGGGTACTGAGTAGAAAATAATGCACTGGTGGGTCCTTTGACAGAGATGTCTTAGAGAAAATGTTTTAAGTGGTTAAAGGATTCAAGGAAAATACAGGAAAAAAGGTATGAGATTTGATGTTTACTTGTTGATCTGGATTAATGTCATTTCTAAACTTTAGACATATCTGATAGGCTAAAATGGCTTACAAAGAAACGTGTCTGTGTGTGTATGTGTATATATTGATAGATATAATTAAATATATATACAAACACATATATACTGTTACCCAGGTATAAATCCTTTTTTCAGGATTTTTTAGATAGTGATAGATAAAAATAATTTTAAAATGTCATACTTTATAGTTTTAATTTTAAGGGAAAGATTGGTTATTTTCAATTATTAAAGGTTAAAATAGGCCAAATCACTTTTTATGCAATCATGTTTTATATGGTGGTCTCATTGCACATTGTGTTTTTCTGCACTTTTTACGGTATCCTTATCACGCTGGTATGTCAATCTACACCCTAAAGAAAACTCCATTTAATGATTGTGCCTTGTATTCTATTATTTTTGGCATCATTAGTAAAATTTAAGTTGTCTATTGTAAATGATAACTATATGACTTAGGAGAATGTATTGCTATATGTACTGCTATGGAAAAGGAAAGCAGTTATTTATTTGTTTATGGTACAGTTAGTTATTTTATACTTTAAAACCCAACATAAATACCATTTCTATTGTTTAAAAATTATTGTCCATTTTTTTAAAAGTTTAAAGAATGTAGTATTTTCTGAGGACTGGTATGGTACAAAAATGTAACCAAAATTTTCAGATACTACATTTTTAAAAAAAAATAAAAAATAAAAAATAAAAATAACTAGCATTTTTTGGCCATGTGCCAGGCACCTGATACAGCATTTTGCCTGCATAGCTCAGTCTTCATAGTTAATTGAGAAGCTGGACATGATAGTGCATCCCCATAATGTCAGCATGGTAGAAAGCTGAGGCAGGAGGATGGCAAGTTGGAGCTCAGCCTGGGCAACTTAGCAACTCAGTGAAACTCTGTCCCAAAATTAAAAACAAGAAACATTATAAAGGCATGGGGGTGTGCTCAGTGCACAGGTTCTGAGTTCATCCCCAGTACCACCAAATAATAATAAAATCGGTATTCTTATCTCTGTTTTAAACACAAGTAAGCTGAGGCACAAGTTGGTCAGGTGGCCTGCCCAAAGTCACAAGGCCCGAGATGTGAATTGCACTCCTCAGTATGTGTGAGACACTGTCCCACCCCATCCTTTGTCGACAGCATCAGGGTGTGAAGATCCTAGCTGAGGGCCAGCATAGGAGGAGCCTTGACGTTAAACACGACTGGCCCGTGCCCTCCACAGGAGGACAAGATGGTACGGGCAGCTGTCGGGGGTGCAGAGACATGAGCCAGTTTCTGCCAACCCTAAAGAAGGAAAGATAGCACAAGGATGGTAACGGCCCTGAACAGGGCACACACTGGTTGCCATTTTGAATTGCTGAGGCCAAGCCAAAAATATTGAGAATCCCTAAACAAATGACCCTTGCAATTTGCACACCTGACAGCAAGTGCTACCATTTCCTGAGTACCTCCTTTGTGCAACACCCCTTCGAGCTATCATATTTCTGAACCCTCACTGTAGCCCTGTGAAGGAAGACATCATCTCAGCTTATTGTCCAGGTGAGAAAGCTGGGTCTCATAGACACTAGGGATGGTGTCCCAGGGCCAGCAAGCAGTGGACACTAGATCTGGATCCACACTGCCTACCTCCAATGCTCTGTCCTTCTGACCACGTTCATGTTCCTGATGGTGGACAGCTGTGACAAGGCTGGTGACCTGGGGCACAGGTTCACAGATAACATGCATGTCACAAAGATTCCCAACACACAGCTTTGGATACTGAAGATGAAGTTCCCTGTCCATGGTGGCACCGCACCACTGATCACATGACAAGCTGCACCAGTACACAAGTGACAGAGGACACCTTCCCCAGGAGTTGTCTGTGGCATCAGCCAGGAAAAGAGCCTCCCCACAGGGCCACTGTCAGCTGGCTCAGACCAAAAACACTGGGTCCCCATTTTACAGGTGGAATCAGAGAAGGTAAATGGCTTTTGAAGGCTGCAAATGACCTGGGCCCTGCTCAGACCTGAAAACTGGTCAAATCTGCTCCCTCAGACTGGAGAAGTAGAGACAGTGGGGGGTGGGGTTTGAGCAGTGGGGGACCCACCCTTTGGTCTAGGCTTAATGACACAATTTGGATAGGGAGCCTAGAACTTGTGCATAATCACGTATTATCTTAAAAATAGCAAAACAAAAGATCCTCCCTCCATTCCCAACCACATCCACATTCTGATGATGCCGCACAATCTCACATCCTCCAGGAGGAGGCATCAGACCTGGCTTCCAGCTTGGCCTTTCATCCACCTATGGAATCCACACCATGACATCACATGAGGTTTATGCAGATTCGGGGCATCTGTGCCACGAAATCCACCACCAGCATCTACCACTTCCTAAGATGGACAAAAGGCAGCCAAAGGCACTCTGGATGCAGAAGACACTCTGATGTCAAAGGGAATCCCTGCTACAGGATGCCCAGGAGAGCAACACCAAAACAGATGGGACCAATTTAATATCTCTCTCAGCAAAGGAGTCTTGTTAGGAGAGCAAGGACAGAGCAGAGGCATTAGTATAAATTACCCTGCATGCTCATAAAGGCCTACTGCTCAACACTCCCAGGAGGCTAAAGAATTGTTTGCTCCAGCCTGGAAGCCCCAAAGCATGCAAATTAATAGCTATGATTTATCATGAGGTGTTTTTCTCCAGCATACTTGGCCCAGGTTTCTTTAAGTATTTGGGTTCATCTATCTAGCATGTGCCTGGTGGAGTTACTGCTACTATTATGCAAAACACATCATAAATCCAATATTTAAGAGAGGTTTATTTAAGCCATACTAGTGTCCAGGGTCCAAGCTCATTACCATGAATACAATTAATTCCTGGCAAGGTATCCAACAATGGAAGCCAATCCACTGTCTATGTGAGGCACCAATGGTCACAGGCTCTGCAGGGGCCCCAACGCACCTTTCTTCCAGAGTCACTCACTATCCCTGGCTCAGCCTCCCTAGGCTGCTGCACCCTTTCTCAAGCTGGTCCCTCCCCTAGCATTCTCTTCCTACTCTGTCATCTTCCAAAATCCTAAACAGCCCTCCAGGCCCAGCTCAAGGCTCACTGAAGCAAGACTCTTCCTCTTGCCTCTCCAAACTATGAAGGGGCAGGCGAGGGGTCTGGAGGTGAGCTGGCAGACCCTGACCCAGCCCCTTGTTCTTCCTGTTTCCTCGTTTGGTGAGCATGACTTCCAGTTCCTTTCTGGCAAACACTGCATTTCGCTCCCATGCCTTGGAATCCATGCTCCAGTGTATCTGCTTATGTCAGGCTTGTGAGTCCACCCATCTTCAGATCCTCATATTGTTCCAGTACCCAAAATTGTGTCTGTCAAACACCAAATGCTAAGAAAAGATGGAAACCAGGAGGGATGTGGGAAAGGGAGGGGAGAAAGGAAGAAGGAGGGGGTGAGCCGTTCCATCAAGTGAGGGGCCCATTGGGAAGCCTTCAACAATTCTAGAGAAAACAAATTATCATTATGATCCTTCCTTTGAGGATGAAATGTGGTATCTAAATATTGAAAACCATAACCATGTAACCATATATATGAGACCTTATGTTTCCTTCGCAACCACACTTGGTGGGGGGAACTGGTTCAGAGAGGTGAAGCAACTAATCTACTATGGCTTGAATGTGTTCCCAAAAGTTCACAGGTTGGAACCTTAATCTAAAAATTTATATGTGAATAGTACTTGGAGATGGAGCCCATGGGAGGTGATTAGGACTAAATGAAGTCATGAGGGTAGAATCTCTAAAATGGCATTAATGACTTTATAAGAAGGGAAAGACACACCTGAGCTGCATGCTAGCATGTGATGCCCTCTGCCATGTCACAATACAGCAAGAAAGCCCTCACCAGATGCCAAGAAGATTCCAACCCATGCTCCTGGACTTCTTAGCCTGTAGAACTGTGAGCCAAATGAACTCCTATTCTTTACCAATTACCCAGTCTCAAGAATTTTGTTATAAGAACAGAAAACAGAAAACAGAAGACATAACCCAAAGTCATATAGAAAGAGACAGAGCTGAAGTTTCAGGCTCTTCCACTGAACCACCTGGCTACCTACTCCCAATTGGCTTCTAGAAGACAGAAGCAGCCAGCACATATTAAAGCCCAGAATAGGTGAGCATACAGGTTGCCCTTCTCTAGCTAGCATCCTCCGGTGTCTGATCAGTTCTGGGACACAGACTCCAGGGTAGGTGTTAGGTTAGATCCCCAGCCCTGTTCACTAGGCTGTGGTTCCATGCAGAGCCTCATCTTGGCTTCAATGCTGAGTCTAGACTAATTAAGAGAAAGCTCTAGGGTGGGGGATTTAGCTCAGTGGCACCGAACCTGCCTCACAAGCGCAAGGTCCTGAGTTCAATCCCCAGTACCAAAAGAAAAAAAAAAGGAGAAAACTCTAAATGATATTACAGCTAATTTCCCAAAAGAGATAAGCCCCAAGATATTGCTGTACCCAGATGTAATTAAAAGAGAAGAGAAGACAACAGAACTGGGAGAGGAGGGAAGACAGTGCCAACATTTGTTGAAATGTCCACTACTGTGTCATGGCAGGCACTCTACAAGTATGCCCTTCATTTACATCTCACAATAATCATATGAGAGACAGGGCTGGGCATTTAGCTTGGTGGTTCCGGTGACTGCCTTGCAAGCTCAAGGACCTGAGTTCAATCCCTGGTATCAAAAAAAAAAAATCCAATCATATGAGAGACGACTACCATGCCATGTTACAGTTGGAGAAACTGAAGCGCAGAAAAGTTAAATATTTTGCCTAAGGTCACAGAGCTGGAAGGAAACTGGACTACCATTCAACCCCAGGTTCCCTTAATCCAAAGCTTGCACTAGAGGCTGGACCTGTCCCCTGAGCTGGGTTCATACATGGAACTAATGAGGTTAGGGTTTTGTGAGGCCCAACAAACTTCACTCCACTGGGTGAACACACACCACTAGTGTCACAGGATGGAGCAGCTGGGGTGCTGGTGGGGGCAGGACCTCACACTCCTCCAGGAGTAGCCCCAGACTACCGCCGGCAGGGTGTCACCATTATGCTTTCTGTAGACAAAAGTCAAAACTCAAACTCTAACAGTCGTTGAACTATTTTTGCTGCCATTCAGACTGTCATGGTGTCACCTTGATGCAAGACCACACATCTGTGTGGGATGGTGCCACTTACCTCATAGGTCTGAGGTGAGGCGCAAATGGAATCAGGTCCACACTGCAGTCAGCAACGCTTGACAGTGTTAGCCGGGATTCTGATTCCGCTCATTTTTCACTGCACACCCTCCAGACCCTCAGGGACTCACAGACAGGCTAGAGAAGACCACTCAGGGAGCCATGGGCCACACATCACCCACAAATGGAGTGCTGGCCCCAGCTGGGGCAGCCCTGCACCCCAGCCCTGTCCCCAGGCAGATGTGCTCTCAGCTTCTCACCTGCTCCCTGGAGACTTCCTGGCATATCAGGAGTGGAGAGGTCACTGTGGTCCACAAAGGCAGCCATTCACACACTGCAGAAGTGCAAAGACCCTGCCTCTTCTGCTTCTGATTCCTCAGAGACAAGGTCACTGGAAAGGGCGCTGTGCCTGCTTTCGGCCTTCCAAACTAGCCAGCTTCCGCGAAGGAACAACAAGCAGGACTGGTGCTCATGAAGAAGCACAGAACCCTGGGCTCGACCCCCAGAAGCCTACAGGGATGGAGGGCATAGGAACAGGCCTCGGGAAGATGGAAACTTTCACCTTAGTGCAAAAGGGAAGCAGACAATCCTGGTCTTCTTAGGAAGATTCTTGGGGGAAGTGATTAAGCAGAAGTGGGAAAACAAGGCCCGGGAGATGCTGGTATGGCCAAGGCTTCCGAGAAGGGGGAAACTACCCCATATAATCAGAAAAAAGGAATGCAGACCCTTAGAGGAAAGGGGCAAGAGAAACTCGACCCTAAAGGAATGCACAAACCTCCAGCCCAGAATGTGACCTTCTCCGTGGCCTTTTGGATCGTTTCTAGAGTGAAGGTGACTCAAACTTCTCTTGTGGGATTACCCCAAGGAATCATTTCCCTGCCAGCACTGACTTGGGGAAGGGGCCAGACAGAAGA
Organism: Heterocephalus glaber; assembly: GCF_000247695.1. The sequence goes on from NW_004624766.1 coordinate 3,622,580, forward strand.
CTTTGTGATGTGGCCCAGAATACACCAAAATTCTGTGGAGGCTGGCAGTGTCCTCAGCTGTGGAATGAAGAATGGGGAGGAGTGGGCCAAGAGGACCACAGCAGGCCTCGGGGCTGTTCCGGACCCAGGGAAGACTCACCTACAGGTCATGATCTGCGAAGAGACAAATACTCATGTGCAGAAACAACAACAACAATAACAAAAACCAGGAAAAAAATCAAACTCACTATGCCAAATGACAAGCCAAGCTCTGCCCTCGTGACTGCTCCCCCAAAACACCCTTTTCAAGCACACGAACACTCGCCCAATGTGCCGCTCTCCTGTCGGTAGAAAGAACTTTAATTAAAAAGTAAATTGCAGCCCGAGTGCACCTGGTAATGTGTGCAATGGCCTTGAGCCAATTAAGAAGAGGTTTCCCTTTTATTCTTTACTTCACCAGGATGGATTTATTGCTCGGCTTTTAAAGAAAGAAGAAAGAGAAAAGGGAAAAAGCAACAAGACATCTCCACAGGAGATGCCTCCTCCCGGAGTCAGGAGGTGAGGATGACTCAGGACTGTAGGAAGGCTGAGCCTCTGTAGGCAAGATAAAGGAGCATTGCATTGCAGTGGCAGTGGACTCCTGCCACCTAAGAGAGGGCGATGGGGGAGGGGGGGTTGAAACCCAACTCCAACCAACCTTCCCTAGCAACTCTTCCCTACAGACCACCTTCTCATGTTCTGAGCCTTCTTAGAAAATGAAAGGGCTACATGGGGGCAAAGAATGAAAGACTTGGACCAACTGGCTCCATGGAAATCCAAAAGGCACGGGGTAGCCTCTCTTGACCCCCGGCCTCAGGAAGGAAGGAACAAGGCAAGGATAGCACCATCAGACAGCTAGCGAAGGGATAAGACCATTTCCGGAGCTGTACCCAACCAAGAGGGCAGCTTGAATTTCCTGGCCAGTGACTTCCCAGCAGTTCCCAGGGCTGGCTGGGAATTGGCTATAGGCAGATATAATCCACTGGAAGAAAATGTGAATCTGGGCATTTGTTTAGCCAAGTGGTAGTGATGGCAGAGTCAGCATCCTGTCCTATTGGCAAGGGGCCACCTCTCAGGAGCCTGCTGGGCCACCCTGATGTCCCCACAGCTAGCTCAAGTGAGTGCTAAGTCAAGGCTCAGCTAACACCCTCTGCATTCATCCATTTTTATTACTATAATGCTGGGCACTGGTGAAAAAGAGTTTATTTAGCTTCCAGGTTTGGAGGCTGAAAGTCCAAAGGACATAGCACCAACTCTGATGAAGACCCTCTAAGCTCTCGGCTATATCATCCATGGTAGATGGTATCATGGCAGGAGGAAGAGATCACATGGCCAGAAAGGAAGCCCAAGAGCAATCTGGGGAGGGGCCGGAAAGGACCTCCCACTAGGCCCCACCTTCACAACACCATCACACTGAGGGCCAAGCCTCCAACACATGCACCCTTGAGGGACACAGTCAAACCACATCCAAACCACGGTGTCATCTCAGCATGAACAGGGTTCAGAGGTAGCAGGCTTGTTAGCTGTACTATAGGGATGATCACTTTGGTGATATCTAAACTCAGTTTAGCCATGTAACGTGTGTCCAAATGATCCCCTGTGTGAACCCACAATACAGAGGCAGCAGAGCCGCCCTGGCGGAAGTGAGTCTCTGTCTCTACCCCCCACATCAGGGCCCCGGCTCTGGAACACGGCCAAGGTACCTTGTGGGCAGAATAGAGCGCAATCAGCAACCATGAAGACTAGACCAAGGCTTTGGAACAGACAACCAGGGCTCTGTGTGCAAAGAGGCAGCAAAAGAGCAGGTATGATTAAGATTCATTGATAATCTGTCCTCTTCTAAATAAACTACTAAGCCCACTGCTATGTGCTCCAAGGCTATGCCAATAAGTGATCTTATAAATCCATGCACAAAGCCCCGAAAGTGCAAGAGCTAATTTCTACTTTTTAACCTTCCAGTGAGGAGAGTCTCAGGAACACTGGGGAGGGGTTGTGGAGAATGTGGCTTTAGCACCCTGGGTCTGTACCAGTTACTGTACTGTGACTCAGTAACCTCACTTGTAAAATGGCTTTACAGGACCAAGAACTCAATAAAAGGTGCTCCCCAAACCCTCAGAGTGCTGGGTCTCCTATGGCAGTGAAAGCAAGGCCAGGTGGAAGGTGTTTGTATGATGCAAAGTTCTGATCGTTCAACTTTAGACAAAAAGGTACACCAAAAAGGAAATCAACTGGGTGAAAAGGACAGATAAGACAGGCCAGCAGACAGATATCTCTGTGAAAAAGAGACTTCTACTTAACAATTGGGTAACCCCAGCCTTTTGCTAGCTCACCATGTGACCTTCAGCATGTCCCATTACATGTTTGGATCTGGGTTTTCCAGTCCATTCCCAAGATGCAAACCCCTTTGCAGGCCCAGGGTAAATCACATCTGCTGCTGATCTTCAAGGCTGAAGAAGGCTCCATCCTGTTCCTTCCTACACCTTGAGGCCTAGTCCTGCATCCTCACCAAAGGTTTTCACAGAACTACCCCCAAGATATAACCCAGGGTTTCTCATGCCTCTGCCCAGCTGTTCCCTCCATTTGGAATCCCTCCCTCCATCATTCTGCTACTATATTATTATTCAATTTTCAAGCTCAAATGCCTACAGTGCTATGGCCAGGTAGTTCAGCCACTGGGGCTAGATTAAGGAGACACCCACAGAGAAACATTCAAAATATTGAACAACTGGAATGAATGGCACTGCCCAAGCAGAACAGCCCACCAGTCTGGACAGTTTCTGGTCAAGACAGCCCACATGGCAATACCAGCAGGCTCTGGTGACCACCAGCTCTGCCACAGCTGTGATCACTCCTGTAGTTAGTAGCAGAGCTGTCTCTCCTTCTGCCTAAAGTGGGACTAACTCACCCCTGGGCTCAGCAAGGGTTAGAGTGGAGGGTGGACCACTCTCCACCCGCCCACCAATAAGGATGTCCAAGGGCAGCTCCATAGCCATGGATCAGGGCCTCATCCCACCCGTGCACTGTGACTTCTGGGGCCTCTCTCTTTCTCTAGCACAAGGGCAAGCTAGTGAAAGGACACCCACAATTATGTCATCCTCAACTGTGTCACCAGAAGCATGCTTTGCAGCTCCCTGTGGCCCCGGAGAGGGAGACAGTGTGTGTGTTGATGAGGAAAATTTATGTGCGGCATGTGTTTTGTCTTTGGTGGTGTCCCAGGAGAAGCAGGCTTGCTGAGCCCCAGCTGTGGCAGCTGGAGAAACCTCATCTTTCAAAGTTTTTCAGAGATACAGGACAGAAGTGCTCAGGGCCAGAGGGTAGGGCAGGGCTGGAATGGGACCCAGGAGCATGGCCCATGCTGGTGTTGGCAAATATAAGCACAAGGCAGAGGAGAGGCTGGGGCAAGAAGCAGGACTCAGAATCACCATGTCCCACTGGCTCTGATGGAAGTGATAGATTCATTTTCATCTGGGTTTCAAACAGACCTTAAACACAGCCAAGTGCTGCCTGAATAATTCCTGCCTTCCAGGGCTGCCTGCCAGGATTTTCTGCTTTCCTCGTCCACCTGAAATAGTGGCTGACCTCCTTGCTATTTTGGAGCTGAACACTGATCCAAGCAGGGACAGAGGCTGCAAAATCCCAGCTGACTCCAACCCACCTGGCTTCCCCCCGTTTCCCAACACACAGCCTACCCTCTGCAGGCCTGTCACCTGATGCAGCCACATCAAGTGGGGCTGGACATGTACATACAGTTTGTTACTAATTCAATAAGGGCTTGTGCTCACTTCGGCAGCACATATACTAATTCAATAGGGGCTCTGAGTGGATTGGATCCCTCCTGGCTGCTGCCACTCTCTTGGCTAGCATTACAGATGAAGCAGGAAGTCTCCAGGGCCCTAGAAAAGATGCACCTGGCTGTTTCATGTTTACCAGGACAGAAGCATCCAGGGCAATGTGAGGCTGTTGTTTATTCCCAAAGGGGTTGCCACCCCACATGCTGGAGCCTCTCATCTGTGGGACTGACTTCATTGTCCCACATATTTATAAAAGCCTGCCCAGTGCCAGACACCCAGGTACATGAGATGCTGAGAAGATCAGGAGAAAGTTCCTGCCTTCCTGACGTTTACCGTCTCCTGATGAGAAATACAGCGGGTGAACAGGGAGATCAGGGAGTCTCAGGTGGTTGTGCATGAACAGAGAAAATAGAGCAAAGGCTCTGGGAAAGAGGAATGGGCAGATGAACAGAGAAAACCTCTCTGAGGAGGCACTGACTCAGCAGAGGGCTAATGAAGCAAGCCAGAGCCAGGAGCCGTGCAAAGAACAAGGCATTCTGGTCAGAAGTAACAGCAGGGTAAAGGTTCCTGGGCAAGAATAAGGCCGGTGTGTTTGAGGGACAGCACAGGCCTGGAGTTGGAGCAAAAGCAGAGGCCTGAGAAGGTGTGAGGAGAGGAAGGCAGGGCCCCCTGCAGCAAAGGGCTCTGGGAAGCTGTGACTGCTCCCCGTTATCACTTCCCTTCCTATGAGAGGGTTGCATGCCCACCCATTGTTCTGCAGTTTCAATGTCACCCCGTGGGGGACTCCACATCCCACCCTACAGCAAGTGGCCACCTCATTGGTTTGGGCCAGTGGAACATGGGCAGAACTCACACACACCACACCGAGGAGAAGCCTGAGCAGCCCTTGTGATATTCAGCCATTGTTTTCTCCTTCTACCACCAGACAGAAACAAGAGCTGTCCCCTTGCCCAGGCCCTAGATTGAGGTCACGGGAAGCATGGGAAGCTCATCCACTGTGAGCTAGAAATACCTGAGTTTGTTGTAGTTTGTATCTGGAATGTCCCTCACAGGCCTGCGTGTTGAAAGCTCAGTCATAGGCCCCATGGCACTATTAGGGGGTGGTGGCAACTTTAAGAGGTGGAGCCTAGGGAAAGGAAGTGAGGTCACTGGGGGTGTGTCCTTGAGGAGCTACTGGGATGCTGGCCCTTCCCCCCCCTTTCTCTCTCTCCCCCCCTTTCTCTCTCTCTCTTTGCTTCCTAATTTCTGTGAGGTGAGCAACTTTGCTCTACCTCATGTTCCCCACCACAATGTGCTACCTCAGCATAGGCACAAAAGCAATGGAGTCAACCAACCATGGACTTAAACCACCAAAACTATGAACCAAAACAAACTTGTCTTCTTCATTAGGTATTTTGTCACAGTAACTGAAAGCTGACTAACATAGGATTGAAAGCCTTTGAGCTATTACCACAGCACAACCTAGCAGAAACCAATTCAGCCTTGTAGGCTTCAGTAAAGGTAATAGAATGTACTCTCCCTTCAATTTATACCCATTACAGGGCTTTAAGAACAGTTCCCTGATCACATAGCTTGTGTGTGTATGTGTGTGTCTGGAGATTAAACCCAGGCTCTCTGTTCTATGGTACATCCCCAATCCTTTTTAATTTTTTAATTTTGAGATAGGGTCTTGTAAAGTTGGCCGGGCTGAGCTTGAACTGTGTGATCTCCCGCCCCAGCCTCCCAGAGTGCTGGAATTACAGGTGTGTATCACCACACCCAGCTTACATGAGGTTTTTAAAAGAATGAAGCTCCATCAGCCACACCCAACTGCCTTTGCTGCCCTAGCCACACAGCTACACACACACACACACACACACACACACACACACACACACACACACACACACACACACTGAGGATGTGGCCACCACGGGCCTGAGGGCCATCTAAGCCATCTTATTCTCATGCACACTGTTCATATCACAGATGGAGAGGCACTGTCCTCTCCTGAAGTCCAGCCCACACACACCCCAGGAAGGATGTTCATGTTCTCTTCTGAGGAAGCCACAAGGGCTCCGAAAAATCTGGTGCTTTCCTGCTCCTTTCTGAGAAGCTGCCCTCAATTTGTCATCATAAAGAGGAGGCCTTTCCAGAACATCACAGAAGAGCTGAGTTACTGACCTGAGTTACTGGTCAGGAACAGAAAGCCAATTCTACCTTAGCCCCTCTTTCTGCTCAGGTCCTCTGTTCCACACCTGATCCTTCTAGATCCTTCTAGATTCACCTGATCCTTCTAGATTCTAATTCTCTGTGCCTTTCTCACACCTTCTGAGACATGGTGACCTGCTGGATACCTTTGTGTCCTCCAGGGTGACTTACACAGCATTAGTATATAATGGTGTTCAATTAGCATATTTTGAATGACTGAATAAATGCATTCCACTGGAATCCATAAGTAAAAATAAAATTCAGAGGGCAAAATGGTCTCTAGCTCTACACATGGCTAAAAAGCACCTGAAAGCTGGGTTTAATCAATAAATGGAAAAGGTTGTAGCTATTAAATTCCTCTCCACTTGGCACTGGCAAAGGACACATTTACATCTCCTTCCCCAAAGGCAGAACATCAAACGACCAGAGGTCCTAGGAGATGTCACACGTTCAAATGCAGACCTTCAGAAGAACACACACCAAGATACTGCCCAAAGCCCTGGCCACATGTGACCAGGAACAAATGCTGAAGTCTTTAGCTCCTTTAGGAGAGAAAGAACCAAGCTAAAGATTTACAGCACTATCAGCCTGTGGAGGTTGAATTCACACAACATGCTAGGCATTCACTGGGCTGGGAGGGAGAGAGAAATTTGTCCAAGGCATGGGCCTGTCTGCACAGATCACGATATCCCAACACCAATATGTGACCCAGATGGATGAATCACATGCTGGGCAAGTCAACAGCTGCCACAAGATGAAATCACAAGGTCACACAGAGGTGAACCGAGTTTTTGTGAAGGCACTGGAAGTCAGAATGGACTGGCATCATGAGCTGGGCTGGCTACAGACAATTTTATGCTTTGAAGAGTGTGACCAGGCAAAGAACAAAATAGAGGGCGCTCAGAGGGAAGCAAAAATAGCAAGTGGGAGAAGAAATGGCCCCTAGTATTCCAGGGGACTTGTTTCTAATTGACAGGCCAAGCAGCCCCAGAGACAATAAAATTGAAGCAAACTGTCCTGCCAGCAGTTGAGTACCGGAAGCTCAAGGAGAGACACTGAGCCGTGCCAGGAAAGGCCTGGAAGTTATGTCCAGGATTGGGGGGAGGGGACAACAAGCACAAGAAGACAAGTTGTACTGTAGAGTCTTAGGAAAGTGACCAGGAACCCTGGAGCCATGAGGTTGTCAGCACATGGAAAGCTCCTGGGAGATGTCACAGCAGCCCCTGGGTCCTGTGCCCCATTGCATTTCACTGGCCACATTCTTAGCAGCAACACTGTGGGCAGAGCTGGAAAAAGCATGTCTGAACCTGTAGGGACAGAAGGGCAAGCCTTCAATAAACTCTGCATAGAGAGCCATTTGCCCCTTCAGGTTCCTGAGGAGCATGGAACATAAACAAGCAAAGACAAAGATCCAGAGTGTAAATTTTTCCTGTTAGTCAGCACTGCCTATCAGCGTTTCACACACACATAAAGCACTTCTGCTATAGACCAAAGTACAGTAAGTACTAAGAAGCGCTTGTATACTTGAGTCTGGATCTGAACTAGCAACCTATTCCTGGAACACTACTGTCACTTGACAGAGTGACTGACAAACCAAAATTATTCAACTTGGGAATCTGGCAAGCTTTTCGCCAAGGCTTATCACTTCAAGAAAAGTAACTGATGATAGTATTTTTCCTCAAGACAAAATTCAAACCCTTAAAACAAAAAAATTAGAATTTGGGAAACCTTGCATCTATTACCATGAGCTTGACAATTCCCGATTCTTGTCTGATGATACCAGTGGTAATATTAATGAAAGTGGTTTTTGATAATGTATAATAAAATGTGCCCACATTTAGAAGATTTGTATAACTCTGCAAACCTCCATTTTTCAAATGTACAATGCATTGTGTTTCAAAATCATGCTTCGGTGAAAGATACAAGAGTCAAAGTACAAGTCAGACAAGTGAATTTTAATGTAAGAGAGTACAAAAAAGTTTATTGCTATTGCTTCAGATTCTACAATGCAACTAGCCTCTAAAAACATCACTTGTCTATCCTAGACATAATATCAAAGAAGAATATCCACAATTATCTGAAAATGCTATCAAAATACTTTTCCTTTTCCATTTACACATCTGTGTGAAGAAGAATGTGATTCATATACTTAAATCAAAACAGCATATTCAACATAGGACAAGTCGAATGCAGAAGCAGATGTGAAACTTTCATCAAGCTAGGCATTAAAGGATTTGTAAAAATATAATGTAGTATCATCCTCAGTAAAATATTTTTTGTTTCCCAAACTGTTACTGATTGAATGTCTGTGTTCGGTGATGGTTAATCTTGATCGTCATCTTGATTGGCTGCAGAGATGGCAAGAGAAATAGTAAAACACACTCTGGCTTTGTCTGGGTAGGTCATGGGGACATGACCTTGGGGACTACATCTGATGCCTGGCGCCTTCCTTTCTGGCTCTGCTGCTCTGCTTCCCAGCTGCCCTGGGTGAGTAGCTTTGTTCTACCATGCCTTTCCCCCATGGCATTTCTGCCTTGGATCCAGCTGACCAAGGACTGAAACCTCTGGAACCATGAGCCAAAATAAACTTTTTCTCCTTTAAATTGTGTATGTTAGGTACTTTGTCCCATCAAGAAGAAAGCTGACTAATGTACATTCTCCCCGAAATTCATATGTTGAAACCCTAAACCCCAATGTGAAGGTGTCAGGAGACAGAGCCTTTGGAAGGTGATTAAATCATGAGGATGACTTAATGGGATTAGTGCCCTTTTATAAAAGAAATCCCAGATAGCTCCGCATCCCTTTCACCATGTAAGGACACAACAGGAAGTTGCCTGTCTACAAACCGGACACTGTGCCACTGCCAGACACCAACTCTGCCAGCACTTTGATCTTGGATTTCCTAGCCTTAGAACTGTGAAAAATAAATTTCTATTGTGTATAAGTCACTTTATCTATGATATTTTGTTACAGCAGTCTGAGCAGGTTAAAGCTGGCACCAGGGGTCTAAACTTCTTTTTCATTAAAAAAATGTTATTAATGTTGATTATGTGATTGAGTTTAATGCCATTAGCTAAATAATTATTTTCATATTTTCTGTTTAAGTTGCCATATGATAAATACTGACAGATGTAGCCTACATAAAAAAATTATTGAGGTCTTTAATAATTTTTAAGAGTATAAAGAAATAGGCCAGGGATTTAGCTCAGTGGTTCCACTGCCTGCCTCTCAAGTGCAAGGTCCCAAGTTCAATCCCCAGTACCAAAAAAAAAAAAAGAGTATAAAGAAGTCCTAAGACCAAAAAGTTTGAGAACCCTTGGTGTAAACTATGGTTGGAAGATCAGAAATTCTATTTGGTCAGGGTCCAATATCCATATGAATCAAAGCTTCAGGGATGACATCTTCCCAGATGACAAGCTCAAGCCACCAGGAAACCTTTCACTTGGGTCATGAATAATCAAGGCAAGGTCCATTTTAAAAATTGTTTTATGGTTGTTACTTAGCTAGTATGCACTGTTCCAACAATACCAGTTCTTAAAATACTGAAATAACATTTTTACCATTTGGTAAAAATCTCCCCAAATCACTTGCAAGCTACCCCTCCCCCATTATCCTGGCTCTTCCTCCAGGACCCCAATATCCCCCCAAGAACCAGCAACTAAACCAGTTACTACCTGGCATAGCAGAACCAGTTACTATCTGGCATAGCAGAGGGTGCCTAGTACCCTGTTCTACCACTACACGACCTATTCTGATTGGACGCTGCCAAGCGCTACAGCAGTTGATCGTATTTTCGGTTATCAACTTTGTTGGCTCACTCTCCCAAGGATAAAAAAGCCTGAAGATAATTTAAGATTCTGAAGGGGGCAGGATTCCATAGGGATGAACACTGGCTAGAAATACCATGTGTCAGTCCATTTTCTGTGGCTAATAACACAATACAAAAGGCTGGGTAAATTTGAAAGAAAAGAGATTTATTTAGCTCACAATTGTGGAGGCTAAAAGTCTGGGATTGGGCAGCTCCATCAGTTTCAGCTCCTTGCTAGCAGAGTCCCAAAGTGGCACTGAGCATCACACAGCAAGACACAGGGAGTACACGTGTGTGTGTGTCTTCTGTGTCCCCTGTCTCTCCCACTAAGGTTCAAACATGGGGACTTCACCTTGATGACTTTTCTAATCCTAATCACCTCCCAAAGACCTCACTTCTAAACATCATATTTGGATTAAATCTTAACTCTCTTAAAACTTCAGCATGGGGATTAAGCCCCAACATGATGGGATAGATCACATTCAAGCTATAGGGGCAGATTAGAGAAGCATAAAAAATAAAGAAAAAAACACAGGACAAAACCCAGATGACTAACATTGTAAAATCATCACATGCTTATCTGTGGCTGACAACTGTAAAATTATCACATACTTATGGTGTACCATGTGCTTGAGAAAATATATCCTACTGTATTCTTATGAAAGTGTTACCCACAATTACTGTATGCTAGCCTTGTCCCCTTCCCAGAAACAGAGGCCTAGACCACACCAATCAGTGAAACAGTTATTTTTAGAAACCAGCTTACCCTTGTAAGTATGAAGTACACCTCAAACCCACTAGACATCCCAAGCGGTATGCCCCCTACCTTGTAGCACCACTCTGCTGTTAAGCTAGCTTTCCTTCTGCTTCCTCTACATTTGCCACACTTTAAATAAACTTTGCTTTGCACCATATCAGTCTTGATTCATTTTCCACTTGGAGCCCCATTTCTTCATTCTTTACCAGAGTGAGGGCAAGGCCCCAAAGAGAGGTGGAGGGTCATTAGGGGGGCCCTTACCCTACAGAGATCCCCTGCTGAATGCAACGAAACCATACCAGGCCGTGATGCCAAGTCACTACGCCATGTTGACTTGCAAAGCTGGCCTGCCTCCGAGGAATGAATCACAAACCAAATCAGTAAGTTGTAAGAGGTGGCTTTTGGACTCCCACTTCTCCGTGAGATGGTAATGAGCAGCAGCCATATACAAAGCCAAATGTAGGAAGAACTCTTGGAACATGGTAAAGTCTTAGAATAGGAGCTCCAGACCCAGCTTTGCAGGACCACTCACAGTCAAGCAGGGAAACATCCTAAAGCAGGAAAGGCTGAGGCTGATGCCAAAAGTCTAATGTCCTCACAGTATTGGGGCATTGTTTAAATCCTAGTGGAGTAAGTCTGGTCATCGACCTCAAGGCCAATCTCCCCTGCCTTTCCTTGCTAGGTGCTAAAAGCAAGAGAAGGGAACAGTCAATGGCTGGTGGGGCCCCAATGGCTGTTCTTCTCCAGCCCCACACTCCCATTTCATGGGCCTTGTTATGGTTCATGTGTCCCTCAAGGCTCATGTGTTGGGGCTTGGTCCCCAAAGCAGCACTGTTCAGAGATGGGCCTTCTGGGATGTGATTAAGTCATGGGAGCTCTAACCTCTTCAATAGATTAATCCATTGATAAACTTCTTAGCTCAATGGGCTTATTAGGAGTTGGGGCCTAATTAGATGAAGCAGTTTTCTGAGGGTGTGGCTTTGGGGGGTATATTTTGCCCAGCGCTCATTCTCTGAGAAGCCACTCCATCTCTCTGCTTCTTGCCTGCCATAAGGTGAGTAGCTTTCTTCTGCCATGCTTTTCTACCATGTTTCTGCCTCACTGCAGGCCTAAAAGCAATGGAGCTAGCTGACCATTGACTGAGAGCTCTGAAACTGTGAGCCAAAATAAATCTTTCCCCTTTTAAGTTGATTGTCTCAGGTATTTTGTCACAATAATGAAAAGCTGACTAACACAGACCTCTTCAATGACTCCAAAGAATAACATGAGTCCATAACACAAAAATCTGAGTGGAAATAGGAGGGAGAGCGAAAGCCTTTCTACTAAAAGAGGCATGTCTTCACCAATTAATAACAATAGAGGCATTTTGTAAATCAACATATTTTGCAAGTTCCACACCTTTATACACATAGGTCATTCTGCTTGGGACCCTTAACCCGTTTACCAACCTTTCGCAATCCATCTTTGAGTACTCAGTTCAAACACTTCTTTCTCCATGGAAACTCACACATCTGCACATACAGTACATCTGCTCAGCTGCAAATGAGCCCAACCCCCTGGCCCCCATCATATATTCTTACATCACATCACAATCCACCATGGTGATGGAACACATCTGCCCAGGTCTTTGCAAGGACTACACCTTCCACTTCACATGCCCCTGGTCACTTAGCATAGAATATGACATTTAGTGAGTATTTTTTAAATATCTGTCAATGAAATCAATGAATGCACAGAAAGAAGGAAGGAAGGAAGGAAGGGGAAAGGGAAAGGGAAAGGGAAAGGGAAAGGGAAGGAAGGGAGGGAAAAGAATCATGCTTTGGATTCTATTTGAGTCAATTCTTGCTTTCGTCTACTGGTGATGAATTCTCTTCCTGCATCAGAGATGGGGGGATCAACAATCTTCTCTTTTTTGTTTGTCATTCAGGATCCTAAACAGTCCCATCCTCTTCCCCACATTTAGTGGATGGAGATTCATGGATGCCATTAAGCAAGAAGAGCCTTGGGGCCAGGGATTTAGCTCAGTGGTTCCAGTGCCTGCCGTGCAAATGCAAAGTCCCAAGTTCGATCCCCAGTACCAAACAAACAAACAAAAAGAGCCTCACCTGGTTCATCTCTGTGCTCAGAGGAAACATTTTGTTCTGCTTTGTCTATGCAGAGAAGAATATTACAAAATATTACAATATCCAGAGGGTAATAGAGGGTAATACTGCAATATTGCCCTGTGCACACAGGTAAGCTGGCTCCACTCTGGAGCTGAAATGCCAGCTCTGGGATTTATTGAGAGGGACTTGTGATTCGTACTTTGCCGCTCTACCTTTTCATGAGAACAGATGTTATCGGCTTCTGACTCGTAGGCATCTGAAACTGGGGAAATTCCCAGTGCCCACAGAATCACCATCTAACAACCAGTGCCCATTAGAATACCACATACAAAGCCTCTTTCTGTGCAGACCTGAGGAAGCAGGATCAGGAGAGCACTCAGAACAGGGTATCAAAACTGGCACAGTATACTAACCAGGGAAGAGCTGCTCCCATGGAAGCCCCCTGCTTAGAATCACCTTCCCAAATAACAGGAGATGAGCCAGCTCTGCAACCCTGATAGAGGGATCATTCGCTTGGACCTTGCTGTGTATAAATGTCTTCCTTCCCCCGGGGATCACCCTAGGAGTAGAAGGACCAGCATATAAGGAAATAGAAGCTGAAGTCCCTCTGCAACTGGAGTCTCCTGTCATGGACTTAGAGGAAGTAAGCAAAGAGATGGTTAAATCCAGCATTTTTCAAGGAGAATACTACATTCATGAAACTAGTAAAGCCTTCTTGCTCCTCTGAATAAACAAGATTTAGAGGAAAGAAAAAGACAGAAAGAGAAAGGAAGGGAGAGAAGGGGGGAGTGAGGGAGGGAGGAGGGAAAGGAAAAGAAGGGGCCAGCGTGGTAAATACTCACAGTCGAAGAGCAGCTTTGCCACGTGGCACATTTAGCCACATTGCTAAAAGTGACTTCCAAATATTTCCCTAAGGAAAACACCATACCGTGGCTCCTTTTTTGCTGTTCAACAAGCATGGGAAACTCATAGGACCTTCAACTAAGAGAAGAATTCAGCACTTTTTGCTTTTTAAAAAAGCCTTTAAACAGCTGATTTGTTCAGCAAGACTCACAGCCTTGCTGAATGCTAATGACAGCCAGGGCTGCCTGGGGAGAGTGACACAGTCTGTCAAATGCCCATCACTCCCAGAAAAGCTGCTGAGTACCACGTAAGCCAGAAGCTCCAAAGGCCTGACCCTGAGTCTGCTCGCAAAAATCCCCTACAACCTACTTTCAAATCCACAACCCAACTAGTCTATGGCAGGCCTGGGGAGAGAAGCCACACAAAAGACATGTTCACAGACTGTCACAGGCAGTGATGCAGAGACCACAGTCACACGGAGCACCCACTGCGTCCAAAAGCACAGAACTCTGGATCTGGCCCTGGGAGGGGTATGGGAGGCAGTGTGCTGCAGAGAACCCGGATCTGGAGTTACACAGACCTGGGTCCTAATTCAGGCTTTGCCCCTTGCTGGCTCTGTGACTCAACCTAGACATGTTATCAAATACAGTCATGTGTGACATAACAACAGAAGATGTTGCCATTGCACTAACATCAGTCTGTCCTTACACAAACCAAGACTGCCATGACATCACTAGGCCATATATTAAGGGAACACTGCCATTTGCACTGTCCATCACTGACCAAAACTTTGTCACACAGCACATGAGTAACTATCCGAATAAGCACGGTTTGTGGCAGAGACTGCTGTGAGTTCGCTAAAAAGACCAGTCAGGCTACATTTCCTAGCTCCTCTCAGAGTCAGGTGGTGCCATACGACTGAGCCCCTCCCAGTAAAATATGGCAGAAACTATATGCTCTACTTCTAGCTCGGGCTCATGGAAACCTCTCATGAAATGCTCTCTGCTCTCTCTCTCTTCCCATGTTTGTCACCTGTACGCAGAGGCTGAACACTCAAACTGTGTCCCTGGGTGGAAGGAGGACCTGCAGCTCCCCAGAGGCCTTCATGCTGCTCACTGAGCAAGGGACACATTTCCACTGGTGAAAGCCACTGATGATTAGAAGTTGGCACTGCAATTAACTTACTCTAGCTAAAATAAGATTCAAGCAATCAAAAAGCCTTGGCTGCTACACTGCACCAGTGTAACCAGTGCATACCAGTGGGACAACACTCTGCAACTTGCTTCTGAATCAGTTTCCTCTCTGGGAAAATGACTGTGTTACCTACTGACCACTCAAAAAAGTGTTATGAGGACTGACAGTTCCATGTAGATGAAGCACTAGCACAATGCTTGGCCCATTTTGGCTGACAGAATCAGATTAGCCTCGTTGAATTCCTTCTCATTCTTATTTCTCAGGTTTTTCATTTGCACAATGAGTATTATATCAAATATTTACTTCTAATTTTATAAGCAAATGGTGAGAAAGACCATGGCAGCCCGAATGTCTCTTCTTCCTGTACACCTTCAACCATAATCATTCTACCTACGAGGGCAACAGCCTGCCACTGACTCCTGCTGTCGCTCTCAAACAACGTGATGGAAGCGCTCCCTTCTGGGTGAATCTGAGTGGTCATAGGTGGCTAAGACAGTAATGGAAGAGTACTCTCTTTAGTACCAGATGGAAACGCAATGAACGCAGCTGTACAATGGGCCCCCACACTCTTTGAAGGTACCAAATACACATTATCAGATTTGAGACTCTAAGAACACACCTATAATCCTGGAAGCCAACACTTAGCTATGATTAGATGCTACAAGAAAGTAAGGCAGGGGTCCCCAAAGTCTGCAGCACAGACCTGTGCCACACAGCAGGAAGTAGGCAGTGGGCAAGCCCACTTCATCTGTATTTGCTGCCTCTTCCCACTGCTCCAGTTACTGCCTGAGCTCTGCCTCCTATCAGATTAGTGGCAACCACAGATTTGCACAGGAACCTGAACTCTACTGTGAACTGCATTGCAAGGGACCTAGTTTATGTGCTACATATGTACTACTAATGTAATAATAGAAATAAAGTACACAGTAAATGCAATGCACTTGAATCATCCTGAAACACCCCACCCATGTACCATCTGTGGAAAAATCACTTTCCAGAAAAGCAGTCCCAGGTGCCAAAAAGGTTGGGGACCACTGATTTCAGGGTTTTATATCACAGTTGGCCAGGTCAGACCACACAGAGTCAGTACCTTTGCTGCCATATGCTAAGCAAGCCAATTACACCGTATGATGTTTGTGTGCCTCAGTGTTGTATCAGAAAAGGGGGACAGAATAGTGCCTATGTCAAACTACTATTGTGAAGATAAAGTGAAATTATTTATGTAGACCATTTAGTGTGGTACCTGGCATATAATAAATACTCAATAGGGCCGGGGATTTAGCACAGTAGTTTCGCCGCCTGCTGCCTAAGCACAAGGACCCGAGTTCGATCCTTGGTACCAAAATAAATAAATAAATAGATAAATAAATACATACTCAATAAATGTTAGCTATCAATGTCTCTTTGGCACACATCAGAACAAACTTTTCAGCAAGTTAAGAAGATTCTTATTTCTCTGAGTCCCTCGAAACACTGTCAATCTGTCTCCAGCAGACGTTTTTCTATTTAATGACTCTAAAGAGACAGAAAAGCTTTAATCAATGCCCAGAAGTGAAATACTAAGAAATTATATGCACAGTTATGAAAAAAAAATCAAAGATGTTTCCCACACAGTGTTGAACAGACAAAAACATATTGACACGCTGTTCCTGCAAGGAAATGGATTGAGTTTTCGAGATAATGCCTGAGCCATCCATCCTTCTTGCTGCAGTCCTCTGCTTCCAAGGCTCAAAGGTGCCTTCAGCCCAATGAGGGGCGCAGGCCCACATGTTCTGCCACAGACGACCCACGCTCTGCCCCTGATGTGGACACAGCACTCACCCTACATCCAGCACAAGCCCCGAATAAATTTATATTCAGCAAAAGGGTAGGGAACACAATTTCTTCTTAGAAATCCTGCGAGACCAAGAGAAACAGCAGGAACATCCTTCATGTATGATTCCTACCCTCCCCAAAAAGCACAACTGAGAGTCTCAACTCTTTCCAACACCAAAGGCAAGACAGGAGCTAATTTGCTAGGAAGTCTGAGGCCCATCCTTAAAAACTTTTAACACAACTCCAAAGGAGGAAAAGAAAGCAAGGTATTCCATGAACTTAAGTAAGTCACTTCCTTCTTAAGACCACAGGCTACCCTTCTTGTAGATAAAACGCAAGGGGTTGGACCAGAACAGGGGACCCCCAAGCTTTGTTTTAAACCTGTCCACACACAGCAGCTCACTTTAATCAAGGCATATGCAGTCTCCATTTTGCTATTACAACTGTTTCCTTGTTACATTAGAACAAACCTGTATCGCCCACTTAAGCTTCCAGCCTGGTATCTGACTTTCTGGCCTTCAGATTCTAGTGTCTCCAGGGATTCTTCCTACTTGGTCAGTTCATGAATGTAATAGATCTATAACATAAAATTTATATCTAAAATCTATAACATACCAGCCAGGCATGGTGGCACATACCCATAACCTCAGCATTCTTGGACTAAGGCAGAAGGATCACAAGTTTGACCCCAACCTGAGCAATGCAGTGACTTAGCGAGACACTGTCTCAAAATAAAAATTTTTTTAAAGGACTGGGATGTAGCTCAGCATGAAGACCCTAGGCTCAATCCCTAGTCTCTCTCTCACTCACTCTCTGTCTCTCTCTGTGTCTGTCTGTCTGTCTCTCTCTCTCTCTCTCTCTCTCACACACACACACACACACACACACACACACTCCATACCAAATTCCTCACACTGCCCTCACACTTGGTCCTCCAAATTTCTGCAAATCATTTTGAAGCTTCAGACTCCCTTGTCTGTAACAGACTGATGTTAATCAAAGGGCTGTGAGATGTGCAAAGACTTTTCCCCCTATTTGTCCACATACAACATCTCAAAATAGTGGTAGAATACTTACAGAGCCAAAAATATATATTCTTAAATTTCTAGAGGCTCCTATAAGTGATTTTCAACATCTAAAAATGCCCAAGCTTTCTTAAGTGCACTCCCAATTTCCATGGGTAAAATTTCCTTATTCTTATTGGAATATCATTCCCCCATCCTCCTTTTGGCTTTTTAAAGAATTGGTCCTTATGACTGTACTTTGGGGAGTGGCAGAGTTTTTACTGAAGGATGTGTTTCTCTTGCTTGTTAGCTCCTCTCTGCTTTGCTAGGAGACAAAATGTAGTAAATATTCCTTTTGGAATTGAAAGCTGTTTGCATTGTAGCAGATCCTGTTCAGTGAGCTCTGTTCAGTGCATGTGTGGACTTGTATGTGAGGTGTAGGAGAAAGAACAGTTCTTTTTAAAAGGAGGTCAGGTCCAGTTGGCCACAGTTCATTGGTATCTGCAATTCCTACCCAGATGTACCTTACTCCAGAATAAGCCTGAAACATGAAAGTCCCCTTCCATGCCCCAAAGCTGGAAAAGCACTAACCTAAATGAGTTCTCACATCATTTCTTAACTGGTATATCATACCAATGACTCACTTAAAGATACAACTCAATGGTTTTCAGTATATCCACAGTCATCCATCCATCACCACAATCGAAATTTAGAACGTTTCCTTCAGCCCCAAAAGAAACCCTGTACCTAATAGTAGTCACTCCCCATTTCCCAACCCACCCCAGACCCAGCCTGAGGCAACCACTAATTAATCCACCTTCTGTCTCTATAGATTTGTCTATTCATATAAATGGAGTGATACAACATGTGCTCTTTTGTGTCTGGCTATTTTCATTTAGTATAACGGTTTCAAGGTTAACCCATGTTACAGTATGTGTCAGTACACCATGCCTCTTTGTGATTAATAAATGCATCATTATATAAATATGCCATATGCTACTTCTACATTCATCAGTTGATGGACATTGGGTTGTTTCCACTTTTTACCTATTATGAATAATATGTTACAAACATTTGTGTACAAGTCTTTTGTAGATATGTATTTGTTTTTTGGGTTTTTTTAAATTCTTTTATTGGTACGTTGTAAGTATACAACACAATTACATTTCTCATTGGGAATTGTGCCTTTACATGATGCATCTTGGTTTTTATTTTTCTCCCATTCCTAGCCCTCCCTTCACCCCCTCCACCCTTCCCTATTTACAAAGACTTTATTTCCATTTTTTCCATTTCTCAGCATTTTTCCTTTCTCTTCTTTCCTTTCCCCTGCCCCTCCCACTACCCCTAGCCCTTTGGACCTTTTCTTCCTATTTTACATTATCGATTCTTCATTCTAATCATTGGTACATTTTAGGTATACAATATAATGACATTCATCATTGGAAATTTGCACCTTTACATAGTCTCTCTTGGTTCTTATTTTTCACCCTTGCCCAGCCCTCTCTTCAACCCCTCCAGTCCTCCCTATTTACAAAGATTTTGTTCCTTTTCCATTTTCTCATATTAATCCCATTTCCTTCTATCCTTTCCTCTAGCCCTCCCACTTCCTTCCCCTTTGCCCCTTTTCTTCCTATTTCACATGACCTATTATACATTTAGTCCTTATTTACACCTTCAGTTTCTCATACCAGAGAAACCATTTGGTATTTACACGTGTGTCCTATTTATTTCACTTAAGAGTATCGCCTCAGTGTGCATCCACTTAGCTATAAATGTCTCTAATTTTGTAGATATGTATTTGTAACTGTCTCGGGTATATATTCACAATTGGAATTGCTGGGTCAGATGGTAACTTTATGTTTAAACTTTTGAGGAACTCTCAAATTGCTTTCCAAAGTGGTTGAACCTTTTGACATTCTGCTATCCTCTGAATGCTTATCTTCCCTCCATATTCATATTGAAATCTAATCACTAAGGTGGTGGTTTTAGAAGGTGAATAGGTCCAAAGAGCTCTATCCCTATGAATGGGATTAGTGCCCTTTTAACAACAGAGACCCCAGAGAGCTAGCTATCCTTTTACCACATGAAGACTCAGAAAGAACTCAGCAGTCTGCAGCCCCAAAAAGCTTCTATACAAGCAACCAACCATGCTGGTACCTTGATTTTGGATACCTTTCGTGGGATTTCTGTCAACCTGCTATAATTAGATTGTTAGCCTAATGTTTCTTCTTTTTTGTAGCTATTTTATTTTGTAGCTATTTTATTTTATTTTGTAGCTCTTTATTTGTAGCTATTCCTTTCCCTCTGAGCACTACTTTGGCTGCATAAATTTTGTACATTGTATTTCATTCCCCTTAAACTATTTTATAGTTTCTCTCTTGATTTTTAATTTGATCCATTAGTTATTTAGGAGAATATTGTCTAATTTGCACTAATTTTTTTAATTCCCCAGATTTCCTTTTAAGTATTGATGCCAATTTCATTCCATGTGATCAGAGAATATACTTTATATGATTAAATCCTTTGAAATATATTGACGCTTGTTTTATGGCCTAGCATGTGGTCTACTCTAGAGAATATTCCATGTGTGCTTGAGAAAAAAGGCCTACTCTGCTGTTGTTAAATAAATTATAGATGTCTGTTAGGTCTAGTTAGTTTTGTTCAAGACTTTTATATCCCTGTAAATCTGCCTAATTTTCTACCCGTTACTTTAAAAACTACTGACATTTACCACTATTGCTTTCAAATTATTTCTCCCTTCAATTCTTCCAGTTTTTGTTTTCCAGTTTTTGTTTTATGTATTTGGGGTTCTGCTATTAGGTGCATACTGTTTATAATTGCTGAATGCACCTGATAGATCGGACCGTTTCTTA
Source organism: Heterocephalus glaber (assembly GCF_000247695.1). Next base: position 3,642,978 of record NW_004624766.1, read on the forward strand.
CCATGTTTAGCTTTATCTCTAGTAACATCTTTGTTGGGTTTTTTGTTTAATTTAGCCAATATTAATATAGTCACTCCAGCTTTCTTATTGTTTCTGTTGGCATGGTGTATTTTTTTCCTCCTCCTTTCCCTTTCAAATTATTTGTATCTTTGAATCAAAAGTGTATCTCCTGTGGGCTGAGGGTGTAGCTCTGGGGCAGAGTACTTGTCTACCATGAGTGAGGCCCTGAGTTCATTCCCCAGCACTGCCAAAAAAACCCCAAAAAAACAAAATAAAACAGCACAAACATAAGAACTCATCTCATAGAGAGTATATACTTGCATTTGGTTTTCAACCAGTATGATAATCTTTACATTTTGATTGTATAGCTTAATACATTGACATTTAATGTAATAATTGATATAGATGGATTTACGTCTGCAATTTTACCTTTTATTTTCTACCTTTCATGTATTTTTGTTCCCCTATTCCTCTTTTACTGCTTCCTTGTGCACTAAATGATTATTTTCTTATACATTTTAATTTCTTTAATGATTTTAACTACATTTCTTTGTCCCCAGCTTCATTAAGGCATGATTAAGAAATTAAATTTTTTTCTTTGTGTTGTTTTGTCTGCAGTACTGTTGATTAATTTTAGATTTGCTCTACTACTGAGCTATATCTCCAGCCCTTTTTAGTTTTTATTTTGAGACAAGTTCTTACTAAGTTGCCTAGGCTGGCTTCAAACTTGCAATTTGCCTTCCTCAGCCTTCCAAGTAGCTGGCATGTGGCTCTGCACCTGGCAAAAGTTGTATATATTTATGATATACAACATGATGTTTTGACATATATACATATATATGATTAAATTAAGTTTACTAACATTTCCATCACTTCCCATATTTAATTATCTTTTTGTGTATGGTGAGAACATTTAATGTAAGTTTAGCTATATTCCTTGAATTGTTGTCTTGGTGGTTGGTCTGAAGGTTACAATATTACATTTGAGCTCATCTAAGTCCATTAACTTAATCCTAGTGAGATATAAAAGCTTTCTTCCTATACAATACTATTCTCTCCTTCTCATTATTCCTGTGTCTCCTTTGTGCTATTTTTATATATTACACTTCCATTTGTTTGGGGCCTAGTGATACAATTATTTGCATATTGTTTATGTAATACCTTCTTTAATCAGTTAAGAGAAAGAAGAAGATAGAATTATTCTATCTCTTATAATTACCTATATAATTACCTTTAGTCATACTCTTTGCATGAATTTGAATGACTGTCCTGTGTCACTCATATTCAGCTTGAAGAACACTGTGGAAAATTGATTGTAATGTGGGTTTGATGGCAACAAATTCAGATTTTATTTGGTACTGTCTTCATTTTCTCTTCATTTTTGAGGAATGGTTTTGCAGAAGATTTTTGGTTGGCAGTTGGATTTTTGTCATTTTTTATGTCTGTTTGTTTTGGGGGGCCTTTGGATATATTATCCCACTAGCTTCTGGCCTCTGAGGTTTCAGAGGAGAAATCTAATGTGAATATTATGGGCATTCTCTTATAGGTGACCAGTGGCTCTGTTACCATTTTCAAGATTTTCTCTTTGTTTTTGGCTTTCAACATTTTGGTTATGTGGATTTCTCTGTGTTTACCTTACAGGGAGTTTGTTGAGGTTCTTGAATGTGAAAGTTCATATTTTTCATCAGATTCAGGAAGTTATCAGCAATTACTTCTTTAAATATTCTTTCTACATCTTTCTCCTCTCATTCTGATACTCCCATTAAACGTAACATTACTGTACTTAATAGTGTCCCACACTTCTCTTAGGCTCTGTACATTTTTCTTCACTCTTTTATTCTTTTCTTCAGATTTTACTATCCCTACTGATCTATCCTCAAATTCACTGATACTTTCTTCTGCCAGCTCAAATTATTTTAAATGCCTCCAGTGAATTTTTCATTTCGTAAAGACCAAAATGTATAAGAAATAATGTGAAATAGGAAGGGAAGTTTCAAAGGGGAAGGGGAACTGGGGGGCAGGAGGGAAAGAAAAAAATGAGAAGAGGAAAAAACAGAAACAAAGCTTTTGTAAATAGGGAAGGGTGGAGGGGTGCAAGGGAGGGAAGGGGAAAGGGAAAAAGCAAGAACCAAGATATATCATGTAGAGGTACAAATTCGCAATGATGAAGGTCAGCATACTGTATACCTAAAATGTACCAACAAACTTAATGAATAAAAAGAAGAAATGAAAAATTCTTTTTTTTTGTTCAATAAGTTTGTTGGCACATTTTAAGTATACATTATGATCACATTCATCTTCGGGATTTTGTACCTGTACAGGACATATCTCAGTTCTTATTTTTTCCCCATTCCCCTGCCCTCCCTATTTACCAAGACTTTGTTTCCATTTATTCCTTTTCTCATATTTTTGCCTTTCCCTTCTCATTTTGTTTTTTATACTTTTTTTTGTCTACTATCTCGAATCTATAAAGAACTTAAAAAAATCAGACCTCCCAAATTTAAAGACCCAATCCAAAAATGGGCATCTGAAATGAACAGACATTTCTCAGACAAAGAAGTAGAAATAGCAAATAAACATATGAAAAAATGTTCAACATCACTGGTCATTCGAGAGATGCAAATGAAAACAACGCTGAGATTCCACCTCACTCCAGAAAGAATGGCTGCTATCATGAAATCAACCAATAAGCAATGCTGGCAGGGCTGTGGGGAAAGAGGAACCCTGCTCCACTGCTGGTGGGAGTGTAGACTGGTGCAAGCACTGTGGAAATCAGTATGGAGATACCTCAAAGAACTAGGACTGGAAGTCCCATTTGACCCCGCTATTCCCCTGCTGGGGATCTTCCCCAAAGAAGTAAAAGAATCATACCACAGTGATAAATGTGCAGCCATGTTCATAGCATTTTTTATAAGGCCAGAATTTCTACTTTCTTTTTTCATTATGTGATATTATCCTTTGTTAAGATATTGTCATGACAATTTCATTTCTTTCAACGAAGTTTCCTTCAGTTCTTTGAACAAATTCATAATAGCTACTTTGACGTCTTTTTCTGGTAAGTCCAGCATCCAGGTTCCCTTAAACACAGTTTCTACTATCTGCTTTGTTTTCCCTGTGTATGAATCACATTTTCTGTGTCTTTGATGACTCAGATTTTTGTTGAAAACCAGGTATTTTAGATAAAATGTTCTGGCCACTCTGGATATTGCTTGCTCCTGGGACCCCACCCTACTGCCACTACAGATGTGTTGTTTGGTTGTTTACTTGTTTGGTGACTTAGATGGATTCTTTCAGGGTAGTCCTCTTCCCTCACATTATGCAGTCTCCGACACTCCCCTTGGAAGGTGAGACCTGGGTACGTGCACATTGTCCCTGCTTGCCCCCATACAGCTCTTTGGGATGACAGTGATAGGACTAGACCTGCGACTGTCTCCTGTGCTCATCTCTCTGTTAGGCTGCTGGCTGGACCACCTATTGGTATCACTCTGCTGTTTGCCTCCACTAAGTGCTACCTGATTGCTATCTTGTTTTTAACAGTGCATAAAGCAGGCACAAAGTACTCCAATTAAATGCAGACCTTTCTGTAGGAGGCTGTCTGTGAAGCCACTTGTTGAGGCTTGCTTTGACCTCAGAAGTCTCTTTCCCTGGTTTTGTCTATCAAATGTCTAGCTGGTCTAGCTGGCCTGTTATTTCTTAGCTACCAGCCTTCTCTTGCATGCTCACGAACTGCTTTCAGGCTTGAACTTCTTCACACTCTATTTGAAATAGTCAGTCTCTCAGGGGAAGTAGCAGGCCTCTGTTCCCACAGCCTGCCTCTTCCCCCAGGCAAAATCTCTGCACCACTGCCCTGGAGTTGGAATTGGGAACCGCAGCCCACTTCTCTGAGTGATGTCCCTGCTCTAAGAGGTGGGTTCTGGGTCAGGATGGCAGTCACTGGCATTCTCAGATTGCCTCCCCTGGCATGAAACTGCCACCTCTGTATGAGCTAGGCAGCAGCCAGGGCTCAGTGTTCTCCACCTAGGGCAAGCTTCTGACATACAACTGGGTGCTGGTGACAGATGACAGCCCGGGACCTCTCAGCCCTGCCATGCAGAGCTGGGAGATACAAAAAGTACCAACGGCCTTCCCCTCCTGGAGAGAAAACGGTGCCCTAGAGAAGCTGCCAGGAAGGGACCCCTCTTAGCGATATCTGCCAAGAGCAGAGCTGTCTTGTTGAACTGTGGTAGGGAAAGCAAGTAGATCGTGGCTCAAATGCCATAGATTCTGGCTGTTCTTACTGAGATTTCGATTTTTTTCAACTAAGTATTTCTTTGTTTGATGTATGCCCTTAGGACAACTTCTAGAGATTTTAAATGGCTTTTAAAATAATTTTCACCAGTTCCACTGTTTCACCAGGGAAAGGATCCACAGAACTCTCACAATTGCCCTTCTGGAAGTGCTTCTCATCACCCCAGGTGATTCTGCAAAAAGAAAAGAACCATTAACAAAACAGCTGGCTCTGTTCACTTCACTGTGACCATATTTTCTAACTTCAAACTAAGGGCACGCGGTCTGGCAAGGGCTCTGCACTGCTTCTAGGCATGGGAGCCAATGTGGGTGATAAACTTTAGGAATACCGGAATGTACAACTTGTTTTAATGGTTTCTGAGGAATCAGAATATTTGAAATTGTGTCATCTTACATAACCTGGGAATAGAAACCAGAGTTGGGAAATTCTGGTTATCCTAAAGAGCTAGTAGGGACCCCTGGTGGATACGGAGGGTCCTTGGAAAGGGGACAGTACCCTCCCACCTGACATCTCAGTTTGTGCTTGGTGCTTCTCCAAGGACAATGGATTATTTCTAATGAGAAGTCAACACGGAAAGGTCTCGGGTCCAACCAACACCATCCAACACTTTGTTTCCACAGCCGGAAACTGACCACTTTGCTTCACCGCTGAATCTGTCAGCTCAGGGCTCAGAATCCAGAGTGTGTTCTCTCTGCCAGGGCCCGGGAAGTTCTTAGAGAAAGTCCAGGTGTATGTAGGTGGCCAAGGGGAATGTGACTTAACAAAGGTGCCAGAAGACAATAGGACCGTCTCTGAGACTTCATTGCCAGTTTCCTAAATTCAGATTCTGAAGGCTCCAGGGAAATCTGGTTTTGGGATGATAGACAGCCACCATTCCCTCAGCCAGCAGGGTGACACACCTGCCATGAAAGTAGTCATCTGCCTAATTGCTTGAGACAGAGTATAAACTGGATATTTATGATCTTCATGTCACAAAGGCTATATTTTTAAATGCTCCCACCTCATACTTAAAATCTTTTTTCTGCCCTTAAAAACATTGAAGGATTTTATTGGATCCACTTTTCTAGAGACATTTGACTAGCCAAGGACTGCATGGACCTTGGCTGGAGATCTCCAGACAGGGAGGAAGAGGGACAGAGAGCACTGGAGTCAGAGCTATCCCAAAGCATAGCAAGCTTGTTACTCACAGATTGAGTGAACTGCCACACCCATATACGTCCAAGCACTTGCCATGGTCTGGGCGTTTATGTCCCCCCAAAATCCATATGCTAAATCTTAACCCACAAAGGGATGGTATTAAGAGGTATTGCCTTTGGGAGGTAATTAGGTCAAGAGGATGATGCCCTTGTAAATGGGGTTAGTGCCCTTATAAAAGGGGCCGGAGAACTGCTGTGTCCCTCCCTCTGTGTGAAGTGAAAAGATGCTATCTATAAACAAGATACTTGCCAGACATGAGATCTGCCGAATCTGTCCGTGCCTTCATCTTAAACTTCCCAGCTTCCAGAACTGTGAGGAATAAGTTCCTGTTATTGATAAGCCACCCACCTTATGGTATTTTGTTACAGCAGCCTCACTGGACTAAGAAACCATTTTTCAAGATTTGTGTTGTTTAATTAATAAGTTTAAAAAAAACTCCAGTAAAACCATGGCCAGGTGTGTGGCCAGCTTTTATCGTGTATGGCTTCCACTGATGACACAGCACTGACCATGCCATGTGCCTGGCTGGGTCTCAGTGCCAGGATCCTGAAAGTGAGGCAAACTTACAATTATGCAGCCCAGTCCTGACCCCATGCTGCTGGGAGTGGGGAAGGATGAGGCAGACAAGCACTCAAGCAACAGCACTCCTGGAAGTGGCAGCAGCACCAGGATCTGAGCTGCGTCTGAGTGACCCCAACAGCATCGAGTCTGAGCTGGAGGAGGGACAGCTGCTGCGAACAGGAACACCAGAATCAGAGCCCAGAGCTCCATTTTAGAGCTCTGAGAAGCTTCTTGGATTTTTCAAACCGTTTGGCAAAAGTCAAAAGGCCTCAGCTCCCAAGGCAAAGTAAAAGAGATAAGGAATTTGGGATGCTTTTCTGCCCCAGGGAAGAATCAGCCCCAGTGACAGTCTGGTATTAACCAGCTCAGCCAAGCAGAGAGGCATAATTAGTTTCACAGCCCCTCACTTCATTCCACCCGGCCCCCTCTCCCCAAGGGCTATGCAATCTGTTTGAAATGAAAAGGAAAATAAAATTACTGCTCTCCTTGGCTGACCCACTGGCTATGGCTCCTGGCCGTAGGCAAAAGGTGAGACACCCATCTGTCTACTGAGGTACAGAAAAATGGAAGAGTCATTTTAAAATGACATTTTCAATTTTTCCCTATGTCTACTATGCCCTCTTCCACCCTGCTGCTTAAATGACTCTTTTCAAGTTGGAAATATCAGGGAATAATAGCAAAATCAAAGTCATCTGCAGCTATCAGGCTTTTTGGCCTAATGGTTAGGGTCTGAGGAGAACCTGTCCCTTCTTGTGTCCCTTTGCTGGATGAGCAGACTGATGAGGGTGGAGAAAGTGAGACCAGCCTCCAGGAAGCACCTGCAGGTCCAAACTCAGATCTGCACCCATAGGTGGGTGATTCCCCTTGTGGCCAGCAGACAACCAGGAGGCCAGGGTGTCTAATTCTCAATGTGACTTCCAGGGCATGTTCTCCAGGAATTCTCGGGCAGGCAGGAGCCTCCTCCTGACTCTGGAGTGACCCCTCAGTCCTTCCTTCTCATTTGCTCCTCCTCCCACCACTTCTCTCTGTAAGCTCTAATGCTACCATCACCCTAGGGACACCTTCAGACAATGGCATTCGAGGATGTCACACACCTCAGCATGGACAGGAGGCAGAATCATTGCCACTTGAGAGGGAAAGCCAAAGGCCAACTTCTCTTTGGCTCCAGACCCCAACAATCCTTCATCCTTTCTTGGAAATTAAACTCCGCTTCTTTCTTTCTTCTTTTCTTTTCTTTTTGGCACCGGGGATCTAACTGGAGACCTTGTGCTTGCGAGGCAGGCAGCAGTACCATTGAGCTAAATCCCAGCCCTCTGCTTCCTTCTTTCTACTGACACTTCTGGCATCAGTTAAGAGGACCCCAATCTGTCCCTCCTCAACTGCACCCTCTCTGGTGCTACCCTCTGTAGTGAGTGGAGCTTTCTTTTTTCTTCTCTGTACCCACAAGATTGCTTTAGTTTGAAGTGACCACAAGTGACAACTTTCTTAAAATGAAAACATCGACAGTCCTGTGAAGGCTTCAGGCCTCTCTCACCAGCTGATTCCAGGAGGGTGTCAGATCAGGGAAGCACTTTCCACACACCCACACCCCTCTGAGCTTCAGCTCCCTTTGATTAAGCCTTGCAGCAGTAGTGTAAGCCACGGCAGCTATGGGAGAGACCCCAGGTCGTGTGTTTCGGGTACCTAACCCAGATGGTGGACAACCTGAGCCAGACAGCAGACGCAGTCTCCAAGGGAGCCTCACAGAAGCCATCCCCAGCCTGGCAGGATGAAAACCAGCTGTTTAGCCTCCTTGCTTCTCTTCCTGACAGCTTTGAAGCTAGGTACCTGGATATGAATCCTGATACCACTTTTTCCGGCAGGTTTTAGGTAGTTATTCATCCAATAACACCTTCTTAGCCCTTACTATGAACGTGGCATTGTGTGAAATACTGGAAAATGGAAACAAACAAACAAACAGGACCAAATCTCCACCTTCAGGAAAGCCACAGTCTAATGGGAAAACTAGATTAATACTACAGTGTAATTTTCCCACCTATAAAAAATAGGGCTAATACTCTCACAGGCTTATTTTAAGGATTAAGTAATATGAAGTGGCTTATGGTGTTAAACACATAGTAAGTGCCTGTTTGCTATACTTTGGGCATTGAATTTCCACCAAAAGCCCATGTGTTGAAGTATTAGTCCCAGCCTATGGTGCTATTGGCAAGAGGTGGAACCTTTAGGGGGCGGGGCCTAGCAGAAGGAAGTTAGGTTACTTTGGGTGTGCTCTTGAAGGGAATTTGGGACCCCAGCCTCTTCCTCTTTCACTCTCTAACCCCTGACTGCCATTAGGTGAGCAGTACTCTTCCACCACATGCTCCCTGCCATAATGTGTTGCCCTGCCGCAGGCCCAAAAGCAATGGAGCCAACCAACCATGAGCTGAAACCTCTAAAACTGTGGGAAGAATCAACCTTTCCTCTCTATAAGTTGATTGTCTCAGGCATTTTGTCACAGCGGCAGGAAGCTAACTAACACACTGGCAAATGGCAGTTTTCTCTAGTATCCTCTCTTTAATGTAAAATCTCTGCCCCTCCTCCATCTGCCTCACTTTTCTGGTTTAAAAGGCTGGGAAGATGCTCTGTTCCCAGTATGAGGGCTGCATCCCCAGGAGATGTGCTGCACTGCTTAGGTTCAAAGTCAGGCCCTGGTAAACAGCACCATGTCTCCAAGTCTGAAGAATATTCCAGGTTGGTGGGGTTCAGACCCCAGGAGCCCAGACTGGGCAGAGAGAAAGGATCCCATCCAAGAGACACTGAAAAATCTGTCCACCTCCTTGCTCCTTTCAGGCACATGGCTTCATCTAAGAACATGTAACTAAAGACTGGCCTTCCTCTGAAGAAATTCCTCCTACACTTAAGGGACATAACTCAATGTCCAGAGAAACTTTCTGGACTTGATCTCAGGACCACTACAGCCTTATCTCAGAGCCTCCAGGGCCCAGGGGAAGCTCCTCAGGGGAGACACTAAATTGCGTTGGGTCTCAGATCCCTCAGCAAACAGTCTGAGCCTGAGGGCATGGATGTTTCTTCTGCCTCTAGCAGATTCCTATTCTAATGAAAGAAACTTCAGACTAGAGCCTTCGCAACAGAGATGTAACTTTGAGGTCTGCAAAAGGAGGAAGTTTTATCCTTCCTCACTAACAAATGAGGAAAACACTAAACTGCACAACACCACACGGTGAGTTTCCAATATTGAGCAGGGTGCAAGAAGGTATTTAATTTTTGATTTACAAAAATCAATGTACACTTTCTATAGTTCTAAAAAGTAATTATAAACTCAGAAATAATTTTGCCTATTTTCCTAAAAACAACTAGCTCTTGAGGAAAACCATTCAGCATTCATAATTGTTCAGCTTTGGGTAAATAAAATGATTACTTTTATTGTTTTCTTAAGGCAACTGTTTTCCTATTAACAAGTAACCAAAATAACTCCTCCCAATCAATAAACAGTTTATTTATAGGGCATTTCATGATTTACTACAATTCTCTCTAGTTAAAAAAAAAAAAAGTAAAACCACCCTTCTGCTTTCTGTTTTCATTAGAAAACAATCTTATGAAAGGACTTTAAATGATCAGTACTTTTTTTTTTTAAATCGTGGATCAAACTCAGGACCTTGTGCTTTCGAGGCAGGCAGTGGAACCATTGAGCTAAATCCCCAACCCAATCAGTACTTTTTAAAAAATGCAAAGTGTACCTTTCCAATGTGAAGCCACATGCATCTCTGAATTGTAAAGAATGTATATTAAAATTATATCATACAACAAAATGCACATTTTGTAGATAGGAAAAAGAAGTTCAAATTGAATCTTCCTGACAATTGTCTTAAATCATATCTTTTTGCCTGCTATTAAAATTATGTCACATTGCTGTGAGTTAAATCAAATCCACCCTGGCAGGAAGATGGGTTGACGTGGCTCAATACAGTTTGGAGGTCAAAATGGAAGAAAACACAAGTTTCTCCTAAGAAGACTCTCCCTCCTCCAGGAAGGTGGGAAAGAGATTCACCAGCCAGGTAGCTGAACACCCTGCCTAACCCTACCACCAGCCAAGATTCCAACCACTGCAGCACATTACTGACATAAGACCACTGTCTTAATTACCTCATTTCTGAGACAAAATACCTAATACCCACAAGTTAAGGGAGGAAAGGTTTGTTCGACTCACAATTTGTAGAAGTTTCAGTCCATAATCAGCTGGCTCCAAGGCAGGGTGGCATGGCAGACAGGCATCAGAGAGGAGAAACAGTCCATGGAAGGCAGAAGGTAGCAAAGCAAGCAAAGGATGACCACAGCTCTTTCTGTCCTTTGTATCATATCCAGGCTACTTAGGAAAGGTAGCACTCACACCCTTAATCCTAGTGCCCTTGATCCTAGCATTGCACCATGAATCAATCCCAGCATCACACACTCTAGAGCCACCTCTGAAAAAGTCCCAGCTTAACCACATCAGGCTTTGGGGAGACATCTAGACACAGGCCATAACAAGCGCCAAGTGGGTTTTGCAAAACAAAGATTTATCTTCCAACAAAAGTAGGTGTCTGGCTGGTGGGCTCAGGATTCCAGAGCATCAACAGGTCACACTGAGATGCCCCTGAGCAGATCTTCCAATCCCATTCTGCTGGGAAGTTGTCACTAACTTTAGTTGGGGCTCCCTGAAATCAAACTTCTGACTGTCTCAGACTCGATCAAACTGGAGAAGCCCTAGCTAAGTGCACTGTAATGAGGCTGAAATTTGCTATTTTAAGTGTTGCAGCAAGGAAATATAATCCTGACTCCATTTTCTATGTGAGCTCTAGAAAGGAAAGACAGCAAATGAGATGGAAGGAAAGAAGGAAAGAAGACCAGAGAAAAGAACATGTCTTCCCCATGCTTACCACCTGCAAGGCAGGGTGATGGTGCTTTCCCGCAGGTCACCCCATTTGACCAGCAAAACAAGCCTGCAGTGGCTAAGGAGTGGCAGTCCTCTTTTCTGAAGGTGGGGAAATGGAGGCACTGGAAAGAGATTTGCCAGAGGTCACCCAGCCTGTCAAGGGCTGCGCCGACTCTCAGCAATGTCTGCCTGCATAAACTGTCTCACCACGCTAAATAAGAGACCCAGCTTTCCTTCTCCAAGATAACTGTGGGTTTTACTTAATAGCTGAGCTTCCCCTCTCCTAATCTTTCCCACTCCATTCCTCTAAATCCTCCTCATCCTTGTGAAACGTGTCCTACTTCCGGGTTCGGTTTCCATTTTAACTCTCCTCAGATTAGGTGGTGGCAAAAGAACCTTAACTGTTGCTTGTTTTGTCTTGTCAGGACGATTACTGCTCTTCAGAACGACAACATCATCTGCATCCTGCCCTCCCCACCACACCTAGCACAGGGCCATGCCGACCAGAGGTGGGCTCACAATCAGCAAGCAGCCACAGAGCAGCCTTTATTGATAACTGTGCCTCCCTATGAGAAAAGAAAAAAATGGAAACAAAGTCTATGTAAATAGAGAAGGGTGGAGGGGGTGAAGGGTGCACAGGTAATGGGGAAAAAATAAGAATCAAGATATATCACATACAAGTACAAGCACCCAACGATAAATGTAAATGTATTGTATTGTATACCTAAAATGTGCCAATAAAAGAATTTAAGCTAAAAAAACAAAAAAACTGTGCCTCTTTTTCAGCCCCTCCAGTCCCTCTACAGCGCTCCTTCCAGAGTGGCCTCGAGGACTCTCTAACCAGCCCTTCTCTGGCCTCACAGCCCAACTCCCTTCTCCCACTATCATTCTGCTGGAGCCACTCTGGCGGTCCCACTGTTACTCAAACATACCAGGCACATTCCTGCCCATGGACTTTTGCACTAGCTGCTTCCTCTCTCCCCTTGCACCCTCATCCCATGCACATGCACATGGCTTACACCTCACCTTGTGTAAGTCTCTGGCTATAAGAGAGCCCTGGTCACCTACTTTAATTGCAGCCCCTTCACATGTGTGCCTTTGCTCCACTGAAGTATCCCCACCACTTACTAGGTGCTTAATAAATGCTGAGTGAAGGAAAGGAAGTATTTGAGCATGTGATCAGATGAAGGCGTGGGGACATCCCAGGTCACTGACCAACTTCTGGCCAAAATAAGAGAGAACAGGAATCTGGAGGAGCATCCCCAGTGGGCATTCATCTCCCATTTGCAAACCCCAGTGGATAATTCCAGCCTTGAGGTCCATCTCCTGCATCTGCTCTACATTTCACTCCAAATATCCCATCCCCTCAATTCAATGGGAAGCTCCTGGCAGGCCTGGCCATGTCTCCTGTTTCATTCCTGCGTACCAGTGCCCTCTTATGGTCGCATTCCAGGCCCCATCCCCTGAGCCAGAGGGACCCCCCAGTGCAGCTGTGGTCCGAATGAGAGGAGAAGCTGCAGTCATGAGCACTTAGTTCACCCTAAGTCCTCTCCTGGGAAAGGAGACACTGCTGGTTGCAATCGCCATACCTGGCTCTTCCTCCAGCCTCCAGAGGGCTGAGTCCAGGTGGGCTCCTGGGTGCCATCCTCCTGCGTCCCCTGGGAAAGGACAGCACACAGTCCCTTGGTGACCCAGCTCAGGCCTCACTGTTCCCAAGGATCTTTTTCTCAGTTTCACCTGCAGCCCTTCTGCTAAGAGAAAGGAATCCATTTCCTCTTGATCAACATGGCTGCAGGAGAAAACAAGAAGGGCCCAGCCCCTTGGCAGGTGGCTTAACAGAAGTGATAAGGTCATGTCTCTTACTGCTGCATAACCTTGGGCAAGTTAATTACAATCATTGAGCCTCCACATCCTCATCAGTAAAACAGGGCAGTAACATCATCCCACGGGGTTGCTGATGAGCCTTAAATGATGTAAAACCTGTAAACCATTTACCAGTACTAGGTGCTCAACAAATATAAATTCCCTTCCTCCTTCCTGTCTCTTCCAGATGAATTCAGACCTATTCTATAGCCTTTTCCCACTTGTTCCTTTTTCCAATTTTTGAGTCATTTATAAAAGTCTCTTCTATCCACTTTCCATTGTATTCTCCTTCTAACAAATCCCCGGTTCTATTAAATTTTTTAATAGTCTCAGGCCGGTTAGAGTTGGAAAGGTCTATATCATAATTTCTGCAAGTTTACTTTCCTCCATACGCTTTTTAGAAACTAAAGCAAATCAGAGGATCAGTTTATTATTAAAATGAGATTTCAAAGTTGAAGTCATCAGAAGGCTAAGATGCTCTTCTCAGCCCGTGAACTGAGAGGCTGGGCCAAAGCTCCTCGAGCCCCTCCAGCTCCTCTGTGGCCCCTTCTCTCCCATCAGGGAAATACGATGATTAATTAGGCAAAGCCTGTCCCACTTGTTGAAATCCTTTGAGGCAGGATTTCACATAAACACCAAGCATTAGAACTGCTATAAAGAAAAACCAGAAAATTCCTCTGTCTCGGATACTAACCAAGCCACTGCTAAGTAAATCTGTAACCGGAGATCAAAAAGGATCTTTGGCATGGATAATAGAAAATGTCACCAGCATAAACAGGAAGAAAGATTAGTTCAATAAAGGAATAAAGTCACATTTGCAGGTCTCCAGTAAGATTTTTGCTTACTTTTAACTTCCAAGTATATAACTCACAAGGTTATTAATACGGACTCCTACTGTTTTGGGCAAATAAACAGCCGCTGATGTTTTGTGCCCAAACCACTTTATTAGTGCTTTCCTTTAAAGCAATTGTTTTTTCCTTTCCAAATTCTGAGAGGCACAGACAGCTAAAAGCAGAGAGTGCCAAAGCAGAACGAATAACAAAGGAGACAGGAGGCAGCTTGTGTGGGCAGGAAAAATGGGGTAGGGGCTCTTTTGACCCTCCCTGCCTTCTGATGACTCTTTAGCAAATCAAAGTTCAAAAGTAGGGAGCAGAAGGCACAGGTGCAGTACAAGGAGAAGGGCAGTTTTTGCCCTGGTGCTGGAGCTGCCCAAAACAGAAGTCATCACTGAGAAAACAGGAAGGAGTGATGAGCCATCCAGGTTTGCCCTGGCCTGTGAGGCTGCCTGGGACCCAAGACTTTCCTCTTTATAACAAGGAAAGTCCGGGGTGACCCAGGACAAGCTGGTCACCCCAGAAGACACAGGACTGTGCCAGTGCACCGGAAGACACTGGGCAACGTGCCTGGCACACAGCAGGTGCAAGAAAGTCACACATGGAACTTAACTGCAGTTAGAACACTGCTTTGCCTACAAGGACAAATCCTCCAGGGACCCACAGTGATCCACAATGATCCCAAGAGATCCACAGCCTTCACGGTGGCACTTCAGTCACCCTCCTGGAACAAGGCCTCTTCCTCTACCCACCCTAACCTCGAGTTCCTTGTTTTACCCACTTGCCTGACTTCTCTCCCCAGTCTCCCACTGGACTTGAAGCCTCTGACCTTAGGCTCGAACATGATCCAATATTCTCCCATTCCTCTCCATAGAGACAATATAGATTTTGGAGACAGTTCATCCTCCTGGCTCCACCACCTATCATACCAGTCCTGACCTTGAGCAAACTACCTTCATTAGTCCATTCTCTGCCACTATCACGAAACACCCGAGGCTGGATAACATGCAAAGAGGTTTATCCAGATCACAGTTTTGGAGGCTGAACGTGCAAGGTCAGGCAGCCCCATGGATTCAGCCTTTCATGAGGGACCTTTGGACACATCACAGTGTGGCAGAACGCATCACGGTGGGACCGCATGGGAGAGGGGGAGAGCAGTTGTGCTAAAACAGAAAGCAAAAGAGATGTGGGAGCCAGGCTTGCTCTTTTTATAACCACTTGTCCTCTCAGGAACTAACTGGGGTCCTGAAGATCTACATTAATCCCTTCCAAGAACAATGTCCTCAATGACCTGATCAATTCTAGGACCCAAAGGTTCCACTAGCTCAAGGCCACCACTGGGGACCAAGCTTCCACCAAAAGAACCCTTAGGGGACATTCTCAAACCATATCGATGTACTCTCTAAGTCTTAGTTTTCTGACCTCTAAAAATATACCTTGCCTCATTGTAAAATGAAAAGGAATTATTAGTTAACAAGAAGTTATTTGTCCATTGAAAGAAAGAAATAAGTAATCCTGTGAGGACAGCACCTAGACAGTTTCTGCCACACAAGAGTAGTTCTCCACCCTTCCCTCAATACAATCAATCTTTAATTCTTTATATGGCTGTTGCTTGTAACATAAATCAAAGATCTGTCTAAGATTCTCATTTGTTACTCCAAATTTCTCCTTAGCTTTCTCACTCTTGTATTCACCGGCCTAAGCAATTTCAGTACTGCTCTCCTAAGTCCCTAGATGCTATTATCATGACACTTATTAACCTAAGCTTGAAAGCCTGTCTTGTCAGGGGCCTTGAATTACCTTCTCACGCCTCTCAATGACCTTTAGCTCTGAATTCCCAGAAGACAGAGATGTTTACACAAGTCACACTAGTGAAGCCCAACAAGGCCCCAGAAATGGGTAAGATGTAGCACTTAACAATCCTAATGAGAGTGCTTTACTCTGAGACCTGAACTCAGCACACTGGTAGAATGAGCACCCTCATGCCAGAGAGCTGCCCTCAAATTTCCTCTTCAAGCATTATTTTCCACTATTCCCACCTGTCCCAAAGTGAAGAGTACAAATGCCACATCTCTGGCTCTACCCAAACACTGTACTTGTGTGACCTCTCAAAGAGCAGTGACAACAGAATTGAGCCCAGTGAAGTATGTCAATACCCTTCTAGTCGTGACTTCATATAGGAACCTGTCAGTATCTCACTAGAATGGGATATTTAAATGCTTCAACTGGCATCATTAAGGGCAACTTCTTCTCCCAAAATTGACTGTCATAAAACTGAAAGTGACTATCAGGCAGTGAAAGAGAACTACATCTCAGAATTGCATCCCCACTGAGATGATCTGTCCAGCAACATATTTTAATCCATAATTGTGTACCCAGAAAAACTACCAAAACATTAGCATTCATATAGACCGAAATCCGTTTGCTTAAAGTTCCAGGTGGCCACACTCCAGAGTCCACAGAGAGTACACAGACCCACAAGGAAGAACCAGTTGTTTCCAATCATGGCCACAACCTACTGTACTTTCGAAAAAGTTATGAAGTAATTTGTTATTAATAAGAATTTAAGTACCAAAGCTTATGAATGATTAACTTTAACTCTGTGAATAAAAGATTTCAAGGTTATTGAGTTCCCATGCATACAAATACGCTTTTGTGAGTGGGAAAGAAAGGGGTACAGTGACAAGGAATGCAGTGTGCGCAGGTGGGCATCATCGTGGCCCTGCCCTGGGATGCATGCCCTGCATGGGAAGGCCTGGGTGGGAGCAAGGAGGAAATATGGAGACTGCCTATGCTCAGCATTGCATGTTGTGACCCCAAAGGCAAAGTGGGGTTTGAGAAGATAACCATGGTAGAATAATCAAATCTGCCAAATTTGAGTCAGAACCCTCAGCTTTTGACAGACATTTTTCAGTGTCCACTCAACATTTATGGACTTCTGGTCCTCTGACTTCATGCCTAATCCCAGCTCTCCCCAAAGCCCACCTTGCTGCCTTCTGGCTACATTCACCACTCATCCTCAGCTGGGTGTTTCTCAAAGGACCTTCTATGTAATGTCACCTCGAGTTGGATTGCACTCCAAGATGCTTCTCCAAAGGACACAGGGTCTGTCCCTGTCTCCTAAATAGATCCCAGCAGTAAGAAAGGGAAACCAACCTAAAGAGAACCCCCAAACCCTACAGCAAGACAACAGCTTTCCAAATAAAGTGAGGTCAGAAATTCTACCAGATGGCAATCATGATGCTCCAGGAACCTTGATGTGGCTCTGAATCCTATAAATACTCTTGAAAAATTAGATCAACCTAACCCAAATGACTGAAGTTGAATTCCAAGGACTTCGTGAACCAGACAACCAGACTATGTCTCCCAAACATTTTTCATTTTGAATTCTCCTTGAGATTCTATACCAACCTACTTATCAAGGGCAAATAACAATTTATGTCAAGTGAGTGGGAAAGAATGTGAAATTCATTTATTTCACAGCCTACACACTTCTGGCTAAAAATGAAAATCCTTTGGCCATGGGGAAAAGTTGTCTTCTTCAGCATGGTTTTTCTACTTCATGAAGATATGGCTATTAACCAAGGTAATTAGGTTCAACCTTAAATCTTACTACTGAACTCTCTCAAAATACCAAACATTGTTACTAATATAATTTTGTACAAATAGCTTTACTCTTTAAATCAACTCCAGGTACTCAGCAAACACCATATCCTTTTCTTCACAAACCCTGCCACCTCAAGGAGCAGGTAAGAATGCCAGCCAATTTTAGGTGACATCCAGCAGCTAGAGGGGACAGAAAAGCATTCACACCCAGGAATTTCTGATTCTCAAGGCCCATATACGGCTTGTAATCATGGTGAACAACCTGCTGTTAGGGGTCTGATGTACATTAATATGCACATAACATGCCTGACAAACTTTCAGGAAACAAAATGCAGTTAATAACCCACTTCTCCCATTGTTGGGGACGATCTTGATGCAGTAAGATAATAGATTCGGAAATTAGTCATATAATGTAATATATTATTAATCATGGTATTCAGAAGGGTAAATAGATGTTATAAGAATGCCACCCAGAAATCAATTTCTTTTGAGATTTATTTATTCTCTTGAATTCTTTATGCTACCATCATCCCTCACAAAAATGTAACCTTCTCATCATTCCTTTTCTCCAAAAAGTGATTTTCAACATTTTAAAAAGAAGAGCCTTTCGAAAAATAAATATTCTACAGAACACCAAATATAAAACAGATGAAAAGGGAGCTGTACTGGCTGGAAGGAGGGGAAGAAGCAGGTCTAGGAGGGTCTCAGAGACCCACTCTGACCTTTTGATTTCTCAGGGCCCAGGTCAAGCCTTCTTGAATTTTGGCACACCTTGGAACACTATTTGAAACATGCTATCCTAAGGCATTCGTCTAAAATAAAAATCAGGTATATAATATATACCACAAGAAAATGTATATTTTTATTAATGAATTGAAGATACAAATAAGTAAACATGTATGTAAAATACACAAATCACAAACACTGATACTCCAAGAGAAAAATAGTTGCCACAAGACGAAAACAACCATGGAAGGCATAGGGAGGAGATTAAGTTCTAGAGTGGTCACAGGAGGACAGATCAAAAGGCTGGTGCATTTGATGGTGATTCATCTGCCTAGGAGGGGAACGGGACACTCAAAGCTGCCTGGGCTCCATGACACTGCTACAATAAACATTATTGGTGGCTGTGCAGAAAGGCTTTCCTTTTGAAAAATAATCTTTCATAAAAATGTTTGTACTCTTTGAGTCAGCAGTAATCCTATTTCCGGCAAGACATCTTTAAAAATAATCCAGAAAAACAATGATGTTCATTTCTGCTGTAGTTATAATAGCCAGACAAACATCTAGCAATAGGAAATGACCTATCAATAATGAACACATGACCTATCAATGATAGAATACGATTCAGTCATTAAAAATACAGTAAAAGTTTTCTTTAAAAGATCCTGCACTCCACTCTGCAGATTAAACATGCTTTCCCTCTCCTGTAGAAAATAAACCCCACGAGGCCTTTTTCCTTCCATATGGGCTTTTCTCTACTCTTGTTCATCTCTCTATCACAAAGTATGCTATTCAATCATCCACTGGGTTTGTTCCCAAGTGTGTTTATACTGCTTGTACTTCTCACTTTAACCACACAATTTAATGACATATTATGAAAACCAATGAGATCTGACTGATAAACTACTAGAACCACTATGGAAATAATATGGAGATTCCTCAAAAAACTAAAACTAGGAATTTCATTTAACCCAGCTATACCTCTTCTAGGTATCTTCCCAAAAGAGTTAAAGGCATTATATTATAGCGATACATGCATATCCATGTTTATAGCAGCATGATTCATAATAGCTGCATCTTGGAAATGACCTATATGTCCATCAACTGAGGAATGAATAAAGGAACTGTGATGTTTATACACAATGGAGTACTATCCTGCCATAAAGAAGGATAAACTTGCATCATTTATAGGTAAATGGATGCACCTTGAGAACAATTAAGTGAAATAAATCAGATACACAAGCTTAAATATTGCATGGTTTCTCTCACAAGAGAAACCCAAAATATAAGGAAAGAGCAAAAGAAAAGATGGATGATAAGAAGTATGGGAATCTTTTCCAAATGTGAAGGGAATCGAGAGATGGAAGGAGGAGGACAGAGGAAGGGGAGGAAATGGGGGTGAAAAATAGAATTGAGAGACAACAAATGGAGTCAAACGTTTGAAAATGGGAAGGAGACAGAGAAATAGAAGAAACAGGGAGACGGGAGGGGAGCAGGGGGTGAAAAAGGAATGCAGATGTGTTATGCACAGGTACCAACTCCTCACAATAAATCTAAGCATTATGTAGCGCAAACGTGTACTAATAAAAATAAAAACGTTTAATAAAAAAGATAAAAGTCATATTTATGAAGCAAGACATAAACAAGCTTCAGGATAACTAAAAAAGATGACAGTTGTTGTTTCTCAGAAAATGCACTTAAATGCTTTCAAAAGACTTTATACAAAAGGGAGTCAAATAATGGTAGTTAAATTACATGTCAGCAAAATCATTATAAACATCAGACGACAGAGTATAAAAATTTAGTCTACTACAGTGAGATTGCTTCACAAGCACCTTCTAGTTCCCAAGGGGTTTCAAAGCAGAACTAGATGTCAGCCTTCAGAAAGGGGCACTACGGGGTTTGTGCCAGGAGGACTAGGGGAACACCTGCTGTCCACCCGCCCCAGTGACGAAGCTTCGGCCTGACATCAGAAGACTGCCAGTGGACAGGCGCAGTGGCATCTGCCTGTGATCCCAGCCACTTGACCACTCAACCTTGAGGCAGGAAGGCTGCAAGTTTGAGGCCAGCCTGGGCAACTTAGCCAGACCCTGTCTCAAAGTTAAAAATAAATGAAAGAACAGGGCTGAGAATGTAGATCGGTACTATTGTACCCCTGAGTTTGATCTCCAATACCTGTAAAAAAAATATTGGCCAATGGATGTACATTTTGAATAACATTAAAAGTATTTAATTGTATATGTATTATTTGTTTTATTCTTTGCTTTGAGCAATCTTTCAGTTAACTGACTAATTTAAGCTCCAACCGTGTTGCATAAGAGGAATCCTGTTTATTTGAAAACAAATCTACTACACCAGGGACCAAGAGCATCTCAGTTTACCACTATTATCCCCAATAACTGCCCCAGCATACTTCCTGGCATATAGTAGGTCCCCAAGAGATAAATGTTGAACTAATAAACTGGGTAGCAAATATGAAAAAAAAATGCTTTTAGCAAAAAGTAAAGTGAAAAAGGCAGAATACAAAATTACATATAAACCATAACTACACTTTCTTTTGTAAATATGGAGACAAATGGATACAACTAGAAGGAAACACTCAAAGTTGCAAAATAATTATTTTTAGGATAGAATGAATCATGGGCAATCTTATACATTTTTAAATATTTTCTTAAACATTGGTACTTTTTTACAGATTTGAAAAAATAGGAATCCAGAAAAGAATAAAGCCAATTTTGTTCCTACTGAACTCCCAAAATGAGTCAATCAACATTTCTCTTTTGTAAGTTCTCCAACATTTCGGTTGGCTTACTTTGGCAAATTCTCTCCTTCACCCACTTCACCTTCACAAGGTCCTGAGAATGAACCTGTACTAACACTTATTTTGTGTTTCCAAACCATCAGGATGCTTGTTTTAAAATCTGAAGCTATCCACTCTCTCATTTAACATCTATTTGGTTTTTTTAAAAAATTGCTCAAAAATACAATTTACATTCCCAAGAGATCTCCACATACCATCTAATTAAATCATTCAATCAGAAAACAAATTAAAATGAAATATCACTGCAATCCCCAAAAGGAAAATAAACTTTTCAGTCATGACTAGAACAGATCTCTAGGGTGACGCTCCAAAGCCTCTTCTAATTGCAAGTCCTCTCAAACATCCTGCACAACATATTGTGACATCTGCAGCTTCGAGACAACATTCCTTCCAAAGAAGAGAGAGGCCTGAGCAAGACTCCAAGCAGACGTATCCTTGGAGATAGCAAAGCTTCTGTTAATGACTAATTGGTGCACTGGGTACCAGCACTCTGCACTCATTCATTCACCCACTCAGCCATCCAGTAACTGCTCTTTATGGAGTTGCCAGGAATGGTCCTGGGTGGTCATCCAGCAATAACGAGGTGAATATAATCTCTGCCCTTCCTAATGAAACAAAACCAAACCCAGAGCTGTGTGCATTAATCCACAGAAAGCATCTCCAAGTGGGAAACTACTGATCCCATCACCCTTGACTTCCCTCTGAGCCCTTTCACTTCCACACCCACTTCCATCATTGTCAACTGACACCAAGAGAGTGTGCTCTTCCCCTGAGACCTGCCAGCCCTCTCCATATGCAGGATAACAGGTAACCAAGAACACAGACTCTGAAAAGAGAAGCCCAGCTGACACTGGCACCTCCCGAGCCTCCAGAACCAAGAGCCAGGATAAACCTGTTCTTTTTATACAGTAAAGAAGAACATAGGCCCTGCAGCAACACTAGCTGAATTTAAATCCCTATACTACCATATACCATGGGCTGACCCTGGACAAATGAAATAATCTCACTGTGCCTCGGTACCCACTTCTGTAAAATGGAGCTAATATTACCATGAGGTTGTAGGGAGTAAAGAAGCCAACATAGGCAAAGCTCTTAGAGTAGGGTGTGGTGCATAGTCGGTGCTGTGTCATTTTCAGCTCTCATAATTTTCCTTGCTCCTCTCATCTCAGCAGTGGAAAGTGGATTGTTCAAGATTTTGGTGGACACGCAAGAATGGCCCACATCAAGTCAGGAGTTTGATCTTCCTGTCCTTTCTCACCCTCTGCCTTCAGAGCGCTGCACTTAGCCAGTCCCTCTGTGGGCCCCTTACCTGTGTTCCTTAAACCTAAGCTCAGGGACAGCCTTGTCGCCATGAGAAGGCTGTCACTTATCCCTACACCATCACAGAACCGACAAAATAACCTGTGCCCCCTGTCTGCCTCATTGCTGGTCTTTCCCAAGTCCCCACTGGGGCCCATAACTCTGGCCTCTGTCCTGAGATTGGCATCATTTCTGAATATCCAGAGGAGTCGTGGCACAAACACAAGAGAACTAGACCAACACATGATGCAAGGATCCTGCTCTCTTTTTCACTCACCTCTCATTTTTTCAGGCATACATTTGAAAGTCTCAGACAACGCACAGTTATAAGGTTTCCTGGGAGAAAATCACAAAGACTCCTTTCAACTTCAACATTGTGCTCATTTCCATGAGAGCCTCATATATAAATCACTGGAGCTGGTCTACATTCCAGGTGGAGGAGCACAGGGCTTCACAATGCCCCCCATGGTTCCCAAAGCAGTACCTTACCCACAGTCTCCCTGACCAGACAGAAAGATACAAGAGGATCACTTTGAACACATGCAATGAGGGTGGGGGGCAATACGCATGAAAATTTGTGAGTGAAAAGGCTCTCAAAACCTGTGGACAAACTGGGAATGTCAAAGTAAGGCATAGCCTTGTATATCCAGGGAATACTGTGAAAAACCCTGGGGCAAGCATTGTACTTCTATGGCTGATCAACTGTCAATCCAGGCCCGGGTATAGAAAATGACAAGTAAAAAAATAGCAGCAACAGACACCATCGGATGTATCCTTTGGTCGGCCGGACCCAGTGCCTGACTGAGGGCAGAGGCCGGCCTGAAGAAGGAGAGCCCGACGGTGATGGCCACCCTTCTGGAGAAGCGTCAGAGGCCAAGCACGTCATTAGTGAGGAAGCATAAGGAACAGGGTCACTGCTCCTACCTCCCCTGAACCTGGCTGAACCTCCCTTGAGCAACCGCTGCTCTGGCCACATGGGGAAACACAGACAGAGCAGGTCCCTACTCTGGGAAGGGCAGCAGGTGCAAAGGTTGGGACCCAGGCACCTATTGTCAACTAGAGAGAGGGATACAGAGACAGAGAGCGATTGATCCTGGGGGAGGCAACAGCCTTCAATGCCACCCACACTGCCAGGATCGCGTGCTGGCCCCAGGGCCCCGCAGACCTGCCAGGTGTACAGGTGATTTCGCCTCAGCCCGTTCCCTAAGAAGCTCACAGCCTAGTAGAACGCAGAGGGCTCAGGGAGGGGAAGAAAGACAAGTGTGAGCAAGAGAGGCGCTGTGTGTACACAGGGCCAGGAACTCCGTCCCCTCCCTGACAGCTCACCCCACCGGGTGGCTGGGGCGAGCTGCTGTGTGCCCCCTCCCTTTGGACCCCGCAACGGCCCGGAGCACACCCACCCGGCGCAGCCTGGACTCCAGGCCCACCCGCCTGGGTCTCCCGCTCCTCCCTGCCACTCCCTAGGCTAGGGAACGGTGCCTGGGAGTGGAGCTAGCAGAGGGATGGGCCTTCATCAGGTCCCCGCTGGGAAGGCGCAGCCCAGGGCTGGTTTTCTCTGTCCTAGGCAGAAGCGCCACCGCAGTGGCCACGGCTCAGGCTCCAGCAGCTTTGACACCTGCTCCTAAGGAGCGTCGGAGGCCCGCCAGCTGTGGCAGAGGTGAGGACAGATGTTGATTTCAGCAGCCCCCGGCCACAGATTGTCCCTCTCCTTCTCAGTCGCTCAGGGACAGAGCACAGCAAGGCTGGGGCCAGGGCTGGGACGAAGCAATTTTCCTAGCTGGGTACAGTCCCGCAGCCTGTGTCCTAAATGCCAACAGCTAGGACGGTGCGAGCAACTCGCCCGTCCCTTCAGGAGGCCACATGAGCTCTTTCGCCCTCGCGCGATCTCTCGCACACACACAAATGCTCTAAGCTGGACCTGCGTGCGATCCCAAGAGCCCGCGAGCAACCAGCCTGGAGTCACACGCACATTTGGACACGTGCGCAGCACGCCCCCACATCGACCGCGAGCTGCACACTCGCGCGCGTGCAGCCCCGCTCACACACGTGTGCCCGGGGAAGCGCCCAGGGCCGCAGACGCCCAGGGTTCCCTTTGCCGGCGAGAACCTAAGCGCGGGCTGCACCCCGAGCCGGGAGGACCCCGGCGCGCCCCGCACCGCACTGGGCATTCCCGGGCCCCGCGGGCGGCCAAGTTTCCCGGGGTGCCCATACCTTGGATGTGCTGCTTGATGACATTCTCCAGGTGGTCCAGCCGCTCAATAATCTTCAGAGTATCCCCTTTGTCTTCCTCCAGCTTCTTGTCCGGCGCCGGTTCCTGCCCCCGCACATACACGCTGGCGATGTAGTTGGTGACCCAGCCCACGTAGAGCAGGCATATGATGTTGGTCATGCCGCTCAGGATCACGCAAGTGGACACCAAAGTTTTGGTCTTCCTGGTGCACACCATCCTGGGCCCCCTCCTCCATATAGAGCTCCCGGGGCCCCTCCTCGCTGCGCGCCCCGGGTTCCCCCGCGCTCACGCCCCCTGGCGAGGTCGGGCCGCCGGGCGCGCGGGCACCTGAGTCTCGAGCTTCCCCAAAGCCGGTCCGCGGGCTGCGGAGCCGCCGTGCCCAAGTTTGCAGCTGTCGCCGCTGGCCACCGGGAGAGAGCTGACAAAGGAAATGAAATGGGGTTTTTTTAAAGGATTTTTTTTAAACCCTTGAGAGCTTCGCAGAGCCGTCACGGATGGCAGCAGCAGCGTGACCCAAAGCGCACGTCTGGGAAACTTTGTCACTGCCTGGGTCCGCGGCTGCGCCGCTTCCCATCGCCAGGCGCCGGGTGCTTCAGACCCGCGCTGCTCGGAGGACAGCGGCGGTATCGGCGGCGGCGGGGAAAGCCGCGGAGCAGCGCGGCCCGGCCCCTCCGAGCGACAAGCGCCGCCACCAATCGCGCTCCGGCTCGGGAGCGGGGCCGCTGCTGTGCGGCCACGGACCAACGAGGAGGGCTCGGGGGGCGGAGTCCGGGCCGGGGCCCCACCTGCCCACCGCCCTAGCGCCGCCCCCAGGGACTCGCCTGAGCTTGCACCCGCGCGGGACGGGCTGCCCGGACCCTGAGCTCCCGGGAACCGCGCGCGGCGGGTCCCCGCCCCAGGGCGGCAGATTCCGCCTCTTGGGGACTTGCCTTGCTCGCTCTCAAGCAGGAATCTCTGGCTTTGGACGGACCAGAGCCTCAGCTAGCCTCACCTGCCCTGGCCACAGGGCTTTTCTCGCTGGTTCCGCCAGAAGACTGACTCCTCCACCTTTTCCCGCTGCTGGACGCAGAGCGACCACCAGCAGTGAGGCCCTGTGGACATCCGCTCCGTCCTTGGCCTACCTATGGCCTCACTTCGGCCTCCACCCTGCCGGCTGTCCTCTTTGTGCCGGACACCTGGTCCCGGGAATATCCAAATACACCATTGGTGGCCTGTTAGACGCCTCTGCTGGCAACCTGTGGCCCTGTCCAGGTTGTCCTTTCAGTTTATGCAGTTCCCGGGACTAAGTAAGTCGTGTTCTGCAACCCCAGTTGTCATTCAAGTGGGACCAAGTTCTTCTCCCTGCACAGGGAAACGCTGTGGAGAAACGCCTGGGGAAAATGAAGCTCTCGGTGAACTGTACAGTCCCCGCAGGCCTTGTGTGTTGTTGCTGTGGGAAGGCCATGGGGCTGGCTGGAGGGGTGACTGATAGCAGAGGGGCACCACCGGGTTGCTTCTGGGGCAAACGTTTATTCCTCTTTTCCCTTCTACTGAGCAACCAACCGCTTCTCAGCACCTGAACAGAATTTCTTTAAAATTTTAACAAAGACTTTAAAAAATATGAATTTTCACACTCTTCTGTATGTTGCATTATTCCGGCCAGAAAGTAAGAGAGGCAGCTTTCGGTGAGCCACAGCTTCTGGGCTAGCACTCCAGCCAGCCTTGGCAGCGTGCAGGATGTGGCTCTTGCAAAGAACACCTCTGGATTCAGAGAACTGCACTATAAGAAAAGGGAGGGTACAACAGCAAAGAAGGGACAGTTTATGTCAGGATGGGCCAAGGGAACCTTGACCAGTGTTTTTACGGACAAAAACACCCAAAGGGTGCTATGAACATCGTCACCAGCTGGGGATCCAAGAAGATTTTTCTTCACCTCTAACTTCGTTCCATTTTGCATCCTCTCCCAAAGAACCCTGG
This sequence comes from Heterocephalus glaber, assembly GCF_000247695.1. The sequence goes on from NW_004624766.1 coordinate 3,669,267, forward strand.
AATTCAGCTCTTCCAGGTCTCCCAGGACCTTCTACACCACCACCAGGTTAGCCAGAGGAGAAAAACTTGTTTTTTTACATTCCTAATGGGAAAACAAAGAAAATTCCAAGTTAGAAATATAAGGTTCAAGCAGGAAACAAAGTGGAATGTATGACCTGACAGTTTATACCTGCTGATCTCTCAGATAATGTGACTCTGGAGAGCATTAGTACAACAAAAATATAAAAAGGAATGTGAAGCGGCCTCTCCTCTCCAGAAAGTCATGGGATTGGTTGAGTTGACAAAGTCAAAGACTCTTCACTGGAGGGCTAGCCAGATTCCAAATTCTAATCCTTGGACCATCATTTATTAGTTATGTGAGTTGGCATGAGCTTCAAAACATCAATGGAGCTCAACTTTGCCCAAGTATCAAATGTAAACAGTGCCCACTCTGAAGGTCTGGTTTTGGAGATTGAAGGAGAGAATGGGTTTAATGCTGGACACATTGTAGATGTGCAAGCTTTTCTGTTTCTTTCCAAACTCTGGTCCCTCCTTTCCCTGGCCAGGGCATAGCTCCATGAACTCCATCCTGCTATTCAGTAATACTTGGTTTCCCTACTGACCAATATCAGTTCTCTCTCCCCTAATGGAAGCTAACAGGAGCTAAAGCTATAGGCAGCAAGGGGCTCCTCTCATCTTAGCTAGCTGGGCTCCAGCATGTTCACTTTCAGTTCATGATGTCTGTCTTCCCCATCGGTAGTGCACTGATGTGCATAGGTTGATAGGCTATCCTACATGGAATGATGGTTTGCCCCAGGCACTGGTTGTCCCAGGATGCTTTCTACTCATGACCCCTATTATGGTTTTATCTAGATGTCCCCCCAAAGCCTTATGGACTCGTAGGTGGGGCTTTGGGGAGGTGATTGGATCATGGGGGTGTGAAACTCTTCAGTGAATTATTCCACCGATTAGTTTATAGATAAATGTCATTTGGGAGGTGAACCCTGGTTAGAGAAGGTGCGTCCCTGGGGGTGTGGCCTGGAAGGGCCTATCTCCCTCCCTCCTCCTTTGGCTCTCTCTGCTTCCTTCTGCCATACTATGAGCTGTTTCTCCTCTGCCATGCCACCCTGCCTTGTAGCCAGCCAACTACAAACTGTGAGCCTCTTTACAGTTGTGGATGTCAGGTATTGTGTCTCAGCAAGGAGAAAGTAACTAAGTCAACTCCCAGCCTCTTGGTCATAAACAAGGGAAGTGGGAGTGAGCCACAAGGATTTTACCCACAAAGATTTTGCCAAGTCACAAGGTCAAAAAGGAGTTGGCCCCCCACAAGTTTCTTTATAAACAATTTAGGGATAGAGATTCTTATCTTTCATTCTATTCAACAAGTAATTATTGAGTCCTGAGGTTTTATCTGAATGACCAGTTACCCTGGACACTGTCCAGTTTACTCCACACATGTAGTATAATCTGACTTTCGTAGTCTTAATATGGGCCTCTTTTCTGAGCCTGAAAAATCTATTAATGATCATCCTTGAAGTATGAAGACATTTCTGATTCTAAAGTTAGGTCATTTATTGAACCCCTAAGTGTTTCCTCACCTTCCCTTTAAATAAATGCTTCCTTGGGGGTCATTATCAGACTTTGTGATGTTTATCAGAACTGAAGAGTTAATCGGATAACGGGTGTGGGCAGAGACTCTAATACAAAATAGTTCTTTAAACTCACTCTGAGAATATGAAGCTGGGATCTCCTTCTACTCCTGCCACCTTAACGAAAATACAAAGGAGACTAGAAACCCTTGATGGAGTCTCCCTGGTACAGCTTTTAGATTTTAGCACATTGAGGAGGAAGCTGTCCTCCTGATGTGATTTGAGGGCAGGCTAAATGGGACTTGTTACCCACGTATCATCCCACCAACACCTAAGCCTTCTTTAAAAATATCTGTGACACCAGAGTTGGGAAAAGCCAGTCATTAATGGAACTGAGCCACCAATCAGTTACAGTCTGTGGGTGCCCGACCTGAGGGTTAAAGAGGAGCAGTGAACCAAAGTTGGCCAGTGGCAGTGGACCCTGTCCACTCTGTGGTGAGGCTCATCAGTGGCCATCTATCCCCACCAGATGGCAGCACTGTACAAAGCCTTGGGGCCAGAGGTGCCGGTTAGGACTTGGAAGATAAAGGAGAAAAACAGGTCTAGAAGAGCACTTCAATCCCTGGGCTGGCTGCATAGGAAATGGCTTTCCAGGTTCTCACGAGAACAGGCATGGGTGTGCTTCCAGCAAGGACGGATGCAGGGTGTGGACACCAGGGCAATGGAGGTCTAAGACTGGATTCTGCCAGGCTACAGGCCTGAGATGTCTTTGATTGAAAAGGCATGCTTCTGGGAGACAGGTAGTAAATGAATGCTTGACTGGTACTTATTTTGTGCCCAGTCTAGTATTTTCATATGTTGTTTATTGAGCACAGACTAGAGAGCCAGACAGCTGGGTTCATATCCTGCTTTGGCCATTTACTAGCTGCATGATCTTGGGCAAGTTATTTAACTGCTCTGGGCCTCAGTTTCTTCATCTGTAGAATGAGAATAATAGTGATAATCTCATGGGGATTCTATGAGAATTAGATAAATTAATTATATAAAGCACATTAAAGGTACTATATTTTGTAAAGTAGTATTAACTATTGTTACTATTACTTTCTCTGAGCACCTAAGTATCTAAAAAGCAAATTACAGCAGGAAAAACAAGCAACCCAGAGGGAGCTTTCTCCTACCTTAGGGCAAAGGGTCCTCTTGTTCCTCTTCTTTCATCTTATTCTAGACCCAAAGCAGCTCCTATTTGAACTTCAGAGCACAGCCTGACAGCAATCCTACAACTAGACCTAACTCTGTCCACTGAGTCTTCTACTACATGGCTTTTCAGTTGAGTCTTCTCTGTGCTAGACCCAATGCTGGGTACTGGTGATTCAGAAATGATTCACAGTCCACACCCTAGCCCTACACCCCTTTTATGGAGGAAGCCAACATGTAAACAACTGTAGTAACTGTAATACAGTGGGATAAGCACCCACTTGATATATTAATATAAAAGAGAAAGGTGTAAGCAGTTGGCAGAGGCCCCACATTCCTCTCCAACATGTGATTGTCTATCTTCTGAACACTCCCTTGCCATCCAGTTTCTGGACAGCTCTTCTGAGTAGCACTTTCTTCCCTGGAGGGAAATATTTGCAAGATATTTAACAGGCCAAAGGATCCAGAATATATAAAGAATTCATATAATCCAATAAAATACAGATGTAAAACTGTCTAAATAGATCAAGAATATAAGTAGACAATTAAGTAAATAGAAAATTTAATTGTCTAACAAAAATGAAAGGATGCTTAAATTTGTTGAGAATTAGAAATATGTTTTTAAAAATATAGATACTATACTTCACCTAACAGACAAAAAGTATAATACAATAATTTTCAAGTATTAAGGAGAACAACTGGGAAATAAGTGCTCCCATATTCTGCTGGTGGGAATGTAATTGGCACAGTTAGTCTGGAATGTAACTTGGCAATAACAATAAGATTAAAAGTACATGTTACCTTATGACCTTATACTCAAAGGGTGGTCCATGGACCAGCTGCATCAGCATCACTTGGGTGTTTATTCCAAATGCAAACGGTCAGGTCCATTCCACATCTCCTGAGTCAGAATCTGCATTTCAACCAAATCCCTAGATGATTCATGTATACATTAAAATCTGAGAAGTGATACATACAAAACTGTAAACTACAGGCTTCCTTTTGGAAAAGAACCAGGATCGGCAGTAGCAGCCAACTTCCAAACATCTTACCAGGTTCATCTGCAATGTCTGAATTTTTAAGATGAATAGTTCTTAATGTAATACTTGCAAAATTAGAATTATTCTTTAATTTGTAAAAAGGATTCATCTGGTTGTGCTGAAGTCTGCTTTGTGTTGGTTACAGACCTGTTTTGTGACCTATGCTAGTTTTGCAACAAAACTATACTAAGCCCATATCCACATCTGTAGAATAAGAATAACTACACCTAGTCAACAAATGGCCAGTTCAGCCCTACATGCTGTGAGCTTTAAGCACATCACACTGAGTACAATTCACCCTTGGCATTCATATGATGATTCTTCTTGTTAGAAAAATGGCCATCCTTTATGGTTTATGGTTGTATGGAAGACAGCAGTAGTGTGGAAAAGATTTTTACCAAATAGAACAAATATGTGTGCATGCATGCACACATACATACATACACATGCTTATATAAACACATGCACATACAAGATTCTTGAGCTCTTTATGCTACCTATGAGGATGTTTCCTTTTGAAAAATAAAAAGTCATTAAGGTATATAATCACTTTCACCACATAGTGAGAGCAGGGATGTTATCAACCACCACTCTTTCACTCACTCAGAACCGTTTCTTTATTTTGTGTCTTTTACATAGCATTTTTATAGAGTTGTCTGCTTTTACACATGCAGTGAGAGATTTTATGAAAGTTTGGGCTTCCTGTTCTTCAAAGGGGTGCACAGTAGGAAATGAAATGTGTTGACCAAGAAAGCAATAGAGGACAGTTATCACATACATGTAACCAAACAGACTTGGGTTTGAATTCTGATTCTACCATTTACTACTTGTGAACATGGGGAAGTTACTTATGTTCTTGCATTTCAATTTCCTCATCTGTAAAGTGTATCTAATGTGGTTACTGTAAGCATTAAATGAAATAATATTTGTGAAGCTTGGCACTCAGCTGTGGTAAGTATCCCATAGATGTTAGTTTTGATGTTACTTACCACGTTTATTTAAATAACAAATCATGATATTTCATTCCCTGTTCATAACTATGCATATTATATAGTATACATATGCAACCCAAGGACTAAATGTATACTTTTAATTTTTCTATGTGAAAGGATGAGTATCACTTTTCCATACAATTTACATGAGTAGAAATGAGTGGAACTACACAAAATAGTCACATGCCTCATCTGACCACCCAGATCACTAGGGCAGGTCGGGTATACGAGCACTGATCAATCCATGAAGCACTATCCACATATGTCTTGTCTTGATTTTCACAAGAGCTCCACAGGTAAGTTACCATTATACTCACTTTATAGATGAGAGAACTGCATCAAATGCCAAACATTAAAGAGTAAAAATTGTAAAAGGCTCTGACTCCAATCTAGCATTCTTTCCATCCCACCTCCCAGCTGAGTAACTAACAGCTATGGGACATCTGTCTTCAAGGAAGGGGTCGCTGTCTGATTAATACTCAAAAGTGAGAGACAGTTTAGAAGTATTTACATCTGCAAACAGATTGTTGGACTGAGAAGAGCTTTCGATCGCTAATTGGATGTTGTCCTTTGAACAAAGAAAATATCCTTAATTCCCCCTCTCAAAGGTAAGGATCTGGTTGATAGAGCAGAGCAGAGGGACATCACATCTAGAGCTCCTTTGACAGCAGTCAGAGAGTCACAGATTCCCTGTGCGAAAAGTGCTTCCATGCAAGCCCCTGTGTAGGCTGCAGGAAGGTAGGGAGACAAGAAGCTTGGTGGAGAAATGCATGGTGGCCACCTTAATGCCCCCCGCAAAAAACAAAAACTGTGTTCACTGCTTTTCACCCAAATCCCTCATTCTCACAGTCTCAAACTAGTAAAGGCCTTCTGTGAGGAAGACTGGTGCCTGAGGGCAAAAAAGAAGTAGTGACCTTTTTAGGATGGGTATTCAATGGTCTGGGACATTACAGCCCCACAGGCGTATTCTAGGCTTTGCTGCCAGCCAGATGGTAAATAAAATATTCAGCAGACACACAAACTTCTCACAACAGCAAGGTGACTGGCTTGTTCAGAACAGAGTGATTTCTGTAGAAAGCACAAATTGCAAGTGGCAAGAAGCAGCTGGGAGGTAGTCAGCAATCTGCTTCCCCTGACAGAGCCAAAGACCAGAGCCTGGGACAGCTTGCAACTGCAGCAGGGCCAGAGCCCCTCCTCAAAGAGCTGTGGAATTTGTCATCAAAGGACTTGTATAAACTTGGTTCCAAGACAAACGGCAGATGCACAAAAGTACAAAGTACTCGAATGATTCCAGATAAAATAGCCTCAGCAGGTGCCAATGGACAGGCGGATGTGGCAGAATGTATTTACAGATGCCAATATAATCACTTTACTATCAGAGCCCAAATCCAAGGTGACTAGGTATTACAATGGTCCACTGTGCATCGGCATCTGTAAACACAATGAAGGAGCTGACACACTCAAGAGTAGGGTTAAGATCCCCTGTCCCCAGGTAACTGGACAGACATTGAAAATGCCTGGCCATCCCATCTAGCTTTATTGCAAGGTCTCCAGCAACTGCTGAATAAGTAGGTCCAGAATTTCAAGACTGCTCCTTAATAAAGTCTACTTTTGTAATCCTTGGTAACATTCTTATTTGTTATATTGCATTCTAAAACCAAAATACAATAATACAGATTTATTTATTTTCCAATAAATTACCAAGAAATGCTCGCTTTCCCTTCACTCTTTAACAATGATAATCACCTCCAATATAGCACTGATGTTGCCAGTTATCACAACACGGTTGAATCCAATGACATTTCTCAATCCTCATCTTCAAACTTGCACATTCTTTGAAGGTTAACTTTCTCTTCTTTCTTAAAAAAAAGTCCCGTTCTCTTAGCTTCCAAGACAACCATGCTCAGCAAGACTTCCTCTTCCCCCTCCCCACGGCCACCTTATCCTCTTCCACCTGGCCATTAAATGGTGTAGCTCCTCAAGATTCCATCCACATCTCTCTCCTCTTACTCTCTTCTCTCCAGCCCTAGCCCATCTCATCTATACTCAGCCATCAACTACTCTCTTTAGACATATGATTCCAGCCAGCTCTCTCCTCCAAGCTCCAGATGACTATTCCCAATTGCCCGCTCACAATCCTCTTTATAGAACTTAAAAGCATCTTAAAACAAAATGAAAAATTGAACCCATGAGCTTCCCCTTCTCCCTCCTCTCCAAAATCTGGCTCTATTTCAGTGTTCCTCATCTCAGTAAGTGACAACATCCATTCATTTGTGCACACCAGAAGCTCAGGAGCTATCCTCGACAGTTCTCTCTCCTTTGCTCCTCATGCCCTTCATGATCCAGCTATATGACTGTAACTACTAATTACCTGTGTCACAAATCTAACCACCTTCTCCTTGTCTTCCACCATGACTCTTCCTTCATCTCGTACCTGGACTACTAACTGGCTAACAATCTTCTCCGATGACATTATTATATACATAAAGAACTCCAAATATGTGCCAATTTATTATAATCAATGAGGTCATTTAACAAGTTACTGGATATGTGATTAATAAACAAAGAGCCAATTGCTTTAATATACCCTAGTAAACATTTTGAAAACAATGAGAAAAGTTTATATTTATCATAGTGACAACAAATATACTTAAAACTCAAGCTAGCAAAAATTGTGCAGGAGACACAACAGCTCCAGCTGTTCCAGTTGGATTCCAGTTCCCAAATGAAACCTCGTAACTGTGTAAAAGGCTGGGGGCCCAGCTGGCCTCTCAGACCTATCACTCAACCATCTTCTATCGGAGATTTTTTCCTACTTGTCTTCTAGATGGAATCTGAAGTTCTAGGGGAAATCATGGAAACAGATAATACAGGATGGTTGAAGGAGGCAATAAGTCTAAATCCTTACAGAATCAAAGCCCAAGGGTCTGCTCACTTTTCAGACAATACGTTTTCCAATTTCAGCCCTCTAGGGGTGAAAAATCACAGAAAACCTCCACTTTTTAGTCTCTTTACTATACTAACAACAATAAAAGATACGGAAATAGAAATTTCCAGGGAGTCTCCATCAGCCCAGCTCCCTGGTGTACTTCTAACTACCCTGGAAAGGTAATCAAAGTAAGCAGGTGTGATATAGGGCTGGTGTTCTATACCACCAACCCAGAAAGGTTGGGAGTCTTAGCTTTGGGATGATGGATAGGGCATGTGTGTCTGAGCACACAGCACAGAGGACATGAATCTGAGACAGAGAAGGGCTAACCTACATCCTTATGGAAGAGAGCGCCTCCCACACTCCCACACTGTGGCTCAGGCCACAGCCACAATGACAGAATGAAGAGGCCAAGTGAGAGGCTGCGCCAGTCAAGCTGGCAGTATCTGAGAGTCCAGATAATGAGTGATTACGTATACCCATACATCTCTAAGGAAAATGCTTAGTAGCCATGACCTTCCCAAATCCCTGAAAGCCTTCAGACATCTAGAAAATATTTTGTCCCCGCTTCTGGAGGAGGCCTATGGTCTCCATGGCTGCTGTGATCATCTTGCTTCAACTCCTGTTCTTCCACGGTTCCTTGATGGCAAGCTAGAGGCTGTGACCAAGCTCTAGCACCTCTGCTTCAGCAGCCCGAGCATGGCCACTGTCACACAGGCAGAGGCATGGAGCTGTCCTTGGAGACAGACAGGAACACCAGGCTCCAGGCTTCCCACCGTGATCTTGAGCTGTGGCCAGCAACTGGAAGTGCTGCTGAGAATATTGGGTCACTCTCCTTTCCTGGCTTAAAAAAATAAAGGTTAGTGGCTGTTCCACATTGTTATTGACTCAAGTTAACCACTTGAGATATCAAATACTTGCATGGAAGGGGAGGATGCCACTGGGGCAGGGTTGTTTGTCTTTCCACTGAATAGTCCCATCCTGCTGGACAATGCGAGTTTGTTTATTCATTTGTTTGTCTGAATATGTATAATGGTTTTTTTGTGTGTGTCTTTCCTTACAATCAAGCTGTCACTTTTCACAATTGCCAATGTTCTTTTCCCTCTTGAATACCCACTGCATTCCCCAATCTTTTCCTAAATTGTTACTCTTAACCTGTATGAATGAGGAAAACAAACAGCTGAATTATTAGAGTCAGATGTAAATGAAAAGAGAGACTTTGAGAGAAGGGCTGAGGGACCCTTCTGGGAACAAAGTATTCGAGGTGCTGACACATTTATTGGTTCATTTGTTTCCTGCCTCTCAACATCCACCCTGTTCCAGCAGCTTGATCTTGTTCCTACCAATCAATTCTCCACATAGCAGAGGAAGTGATCCTTTAAAAATGCAGAATTGACTCTGTCACACACACAATACCTTCCACCTTTCTCCCCCATAGGAGCCTTTGGTAGCTTCTCATCCCCACAGGAAGGGTCCGTCCTCCTTCACAGGCCTCCACTGTCCTGTGAAAATGGCCTCTCTGATCTTCCACTCATCAGTCCCCAGCCTTACCCCACATGTCTCCACCCCAGCTCAAAGATTCCTCTAGGAAGCCTCCCTGGCCCGCTGAACAGAGTCCCATGTCCAACACTGGCCTGTGGCCCCACATACTTCCCCGTCCAAGCATTTAGCTCCCAATCATAACGCAGAGTAGCATGACGGACTTGGACTCCACCACCAACTAGCTGAGTCACCTTGGCCAAATCACTCCACGTCTCTATCTGTAGAACGGAGATAATTATTTCAGCTACCTCTTAATGCCACGACAGAAACTGAGACGGCACCTAGAACCCTTGGCACCACAAATGTGACTGCTGCTTTGATTTTTCTGTCTCCCTCACTGGAACGTGAGTCCTATGAGACAGGGCCTTTGCCTGTCTGGTGGGAAGCACTAGCACACAGTGCTAGTGGAACACAGCTACTCAGTGACACAATGAGTATTTGCTGAACGAATGAGTGAATGAACGAATGTCAAGTTCCTGTCAAAGAATCTGCAGGGGCTCCCCCTGCTTCCACATGGTGTTCTTCAGCCTGCGCCTAACACCAGTTTCTTCAGCTTCTCTCCCACTGCACCTTCACAGCTCATCTGATGAAATTCCCCTTCCAGGCCTGGTTCCAGCCTCCTCCAGGAAGCCTTCCTGGACTCACTGGTCTGGTTTTCTCATGACTCCTACTCAGCAACCCTCATTTTGTTCCTAACAATTCACCATCTCTTTCCAAGCTTCTCCTTACCTTCGGCCGAGACACAGGGCCTCAAAGGCAAGGTCTGCTCTGCTGCCTCTTCTGGGCTCTGTCCCCACCCGCAGCCCCCGTCCAACTCAGCCCACCCTCAACTGGGGGCTTTCTGCCTCCTCTTCCTTCCAGCTAGTCGTTCCTCTTGATAATGTTCTCTCAAAACTTATATCCTCGCCGTGTTTACCTCTGAGTCCTCTGGTTTCACCATGCCTCACTTAAGGCCTTGACTTTTCAATTCATGATAAATTATTCAGCAGCTCATTTCCAGCAAACTCCTCTTGTCTTCAGGGCCAGCTCTCTTCCATCACCATCTCGGCAGCCTTTGAATCTAATGACATGTTTACAATTCATGCTCTGCCAGGCAGTGAAGGGGCACTGTGCACTGAGCCTGGCAGAGGCTGCTGGGTACTCTCAGCAGGGGGACAGGTCCAAGGAGAGCACCCTCTTGCTTTCCAGAGAACCAGTACCTGTGTTTCCACTGCTAAGGCTCAAGAAGCGGACAGTGGCAGAGGGCTTCTGGTACATGGTAGGGCTGTTACTGCAATTTTGACTCCCAGAAAATCTGATAGGCACAGCCAGCCCAGCTCCAGTCAGCCCCATGCAGGGCAAGGAGTTTGAGGATTTTCAGCCTCAGTGGCATGAGATTGAGTGTTGAAGGAAAAGAAAAGACAAAAGAAACCAGAAATCCTTTATGATTGAGGCATCTGAGAAAGTGAGCAAAGAAGAAGCAGCCCAGATCCAGCTACTGGGAGGCTACGGCAGGAGGAGTTGAGCCCAGCCTGGGCAACTTAGTGAGACCTTGACTTAAAATAAATTTTTTTAAAAATGGGCTGGAGCTACATATCTCAGTGATAGAGCCCGGTTCAATCCCGAGTATGAAGGAGGAGGAGAAAGAGAGGGGAGGGCAGGGAGGAGGTTGTGGAGGAAGAAGAAAAAGGAGGAGGAGAAACAGAACAACAGCAGCAGGAAAAGCCACAGAATCTTTACCCTTAGCACTGGGTTTTCAAGGTGTTGTTTTCTCGTCCTGTTCCAAGAACCACTTCCAGGCTGCCCCAACCCTTCTTGGCTAGCAGCCGTGCAGTCCAGCGTGCGCTCTTCTTCCTTCCTGGTGTTTCTGCTCCCAGAACTCTGGCTCCTCTCCTCTCCTCTCTCTGCCACGGGCTCCAGTTCCACCACAGCTCCTAGCTGCCAGTGTTAGGCCCCAGGGCCTCCAGTCATGCTGTAGATTCGAGGCCACTGGACACTGCAGGGGACATGGTCAGGAATGGGAGGAGGGTAGTTAGGGGCTCCACCACCAAGAGTCACAGGAAGGAATGGAGACACCCCCATTATCTTAGAGGCTGCTGACATCTATGACTTCACTTTCTGAGAAACTGATCAATGAAGCCCCAGCTTTAAGGTGTATTCTAATGACTGCCCTCCAGAGCTTGGCTCAGAGGACAGGAGAATTGAGGACACGTGCCCACGGTGCAAGTGATAGGATTTATTTTGACCCCATCAAAACTGAGACAGTGATCCTGGTGGCCACAGACAGGGTTCAAACAAACAAAACAATAACAAAAGACAATGAAGGAACCATATGTGACAGCTAGCAGAAAACAATGAACCTAGCTACCCTGATAGCCACCAGATCCCACCTTTCTCTCCTTGTTCCTTTCTCTCTTCACAGAACACTGAAAAGATGCAAAGCCCGAGGGGACAGGACAGCATTCCAGAGACATCTGCTAGTTCCTTGCTGCCCACACTCTTTCCTTAAAGAAACCTCAGCCCTGGCCAAGCATGCCGTGCACGCTGCCACCTGCTTTGCCCACCACCTTGAGGTCCACTTCTGGCAAAGCCAACAGAACAGAAGATGGAAGGAAAGAAGCTGGCCCACCCCAATTTCTCTCCCAAGACTTGGTGACTGAGACACAGAACACTGAATCTCAGCAATAGGGAGCAAAGGAAGACAGTGGTGGAAAGTGGGAAGGGAAGACCACCATTAATTTTAAGGCACCTACGATGGGCCATATGCAATAGATAAGCAAATACAGAAGCCAGTTGATAGGAAAGAATGGAGAAGTGCTGAAGGAAAGCAAACTTTAGTCATAGCAAGAGAAAGAAAGATGCAGAGAGAGAAAAACTACTGCATTGCATTTCACAAGCTTCTCCTGATCCTGGTTGAGCTGCCATGAATAGGTGTCACACAGATCTTATGTCTTCATGTCTAAATTACTTTGCAAATTTATCAAAGAAATAATTAACTTGGCAACACGAGTTAAGAAAAAAAAAAAAACCACTTCATGAGCAAGTACTAAGTCCCAGAACTCTAGATCAGAGTGCAGTTCTAATTAAACAATCCAATGAGACAGATAGGTTTGCAGCCACCATGAAGCTAAGAAAACTGAGGCTCATAAAGCCTCACAGGTCCGAGACCTTGAGTTCAAGTCCCCACACCACAAAAAGAAAAACCTCCCTAAAGTCCACGCCCCCTCCCAGACGCCACACTCCTCCCTACTGTGTGAAAATCGTATGTTCACCTGCTCCTATATCATTAAGAAACAAGCAGGTTCCCACCAATAAATTTTCCAAACAAACAAAGCACACAAAGTTTTGCTTTTTAAGATGTCAGTTGGAAGCCCTAAAATAAATAGGATGTTTTCCTGCCTACTTAAACTGAACACAATTTATTGTTTTCCTAATTGGTTGATTCATTAAAAAATACGTGGAAGTCTTGTTTGCCTGGCACTGTGCTAAGCACTTCAGAATACAAAGTCACAGAAAATAAGATACCTGTAGCCAAGGCATTCACAGTATGGTAGAGGAAATGTACAAACAGACCCACATGTGTGTACATATTATATATTTTATATTCATAATCATGGCAGCTCACCCTGTCATTATCTAATACTTTACACACACTATCTTTTCCTTCATTCATTAGTTTTATTGGTACATTTTAGGTATACATTATGATCACATTCATCATTGGGAATTTGTACCTGTACATAATATATCTTCGTTCTTGTTTTTTCCCCTTACCCTTCCCTCCCTCCCACCCCTCCACCCCTCCACCCCTCCCTATTTACAAGAGCTTTGTTTCTGATTTTTCCTCCTTTTCTCACTTTTTTCTTTCTCTTCTTTCCTTTTCCTTGCCCCCGCCCCACCTAGTTCCCCTTCTTCTTTGAAACTTTTCTTCCTGTTTCACAATATTCATTATACATTTTGGTCCTCATTTATACTTACAATTTCTCACATCAGAGTCTTAATCCTCAGAATAAATCTTATGCAGGCATTATTATTATTATTATTATTATTATTATATTTATTTTACAGGAGAAACTGAGATCCAGAGAGTTGAGGTAATTTCCAGATATTTCAATATTGAAGCAGAGCAAGTTCACATAATGTAGAGGCTGAGCGATTAGCACTTACACCATGTGATTTCCTCCAAGTAACACGTAATTGTCAGCAGTATGATCAGAACAATCATACTGCTGGCCACTGTGACAGCACAGGGAGAGGCATCAGTGGAGGAGCAGGACTTCACAAGGGGACAGGAGCACAGTGCAGAGAACAGCATACACAAAGGTCCAGAGGTAGGAGCGTCCTCACCATCAGGAGAACTGCAAATCTGTTCATATACTTGGAATGTGGATGTGTGGATGTGCATGTGAGTGAAAGACAAAGGAGAAGATGGGGAGAAATGAGGGCAGAAACACTGCAAGGACCCAGACTTAGGGCAACTGCATATTAAGCCTCACTCTCCCAGAGGAAATTAGGAAGCAATGGAAGAGTCAGGTGGAGGCAGAAAGGAATCTTATTTGTGTTTTTAAGAAAAGTCAAGATAATTCAGGATGCAGTGTGGAGGGTGAGAGTGAAGAGCTAGTGGTTCCCAAAAGAGAGCGGTGCTGGGAAGAAGGAGACACTGCTTCTCAGGTCTCACCATTCCTTCCTCCAACTGGTGCTGTCTGTCTTTGTGTTCCTGACACCTAACACTGTGCTTGGGACACAGTGGGTGATTGTTAATGCTTGTTGAACCCAACAAAGCTACTGAATCCTGCAAGATAAATGTCCCTGTACAAAGCCCTTGACGAGTGAAATCAATTGATGCCCTCCTGACTTGACATCTTAACATGAGCGTGTGACCCAGGTCTCACCAAATTAGTGATTTCTGCTTGACTTCCTCACCACATTAGGAGCTCCATGTTTCATCATCAGTTGCTATTCTCCTCAAAAACTCTTTGTATCACCCAGCATCCCGTGGGTAATCAGAGCAAATGTAATGTCTTTACTGCATCTATTTGTCACTTGGAATGCATGGCAAGGCTTCATGGAAAATTTCCTCAAGTTCACATTTCTTTTCAGACTGCATCTGTTCTTTGTCTAGATTTAACTCTTGAGTGTCCCCGCCCCCCTCCATTCTGAGCTGAAATGTGAAAAGCCTGTGACCAAGACCCAAGAGAGCTCCCTTCTGATCTAGGTTTTGACATTATTTGACCTTAAGTAAGCAATTTGACCTCAGTTTCCTCATTTATAAAACAAGGGAGCTGATTCCACACATTTCACACCAGTGTTCATGGACTCTAGGCATTCCTTGAAGGTTCCTGGGTACAACACTGGGGATGCAAGAGAACCCATATACACACTCATAATGGTCATGCAAGGTGGTGTCCACCAAATATCCTTCATTAGGAAATAACTTCTGGGATTAGGATAGAATTGTGCTTCTTGGCTCCTTTGTTGTTGGGTACGGCCATGTGAGGTTTGACCAGGGCACCCTGGGTAGAAGTGCTGCATATCACTATCAGAGTGGAACACTTGATGATCAATGGAATATTCTCCAGAATTATTTATTTTCATCTTCCATGGTAAGCAGCAATGTTCAAGATGGTGGCTGCTCCATCAGCTTGGGTCCTTGTGTGCACAGCTTAGAGTTAAGTTCAAGTACATCCATGATACACACAAGGCATGAACAAGAAAAATCTTTCTTTTCATAATAACTGATTAAACTTCTAGATTGCTACTGTACCTAACCTAGCCTATCCTAATACATTCTCTCTCTCTCTCACACACACACACACACACACACATACATACACATACACATACAAAAACACACACTAGATGCATTTCAACCAAAGCAATTATATATTTATCTGTTGTAGGCACTTGACTTCTGCATAAGATTTTAGACTTCTATATAAGATTTTGTTTGACAAAAGCGCCCAAGGGATAAAAAGAAATATCTGAAAATCATTTGTTTTATCATAGGGCCCGTCCAGTCAGAAATCTATGGTTCTATACAGATTCTTCTAAGTCTACAGCTATCTTCCTTACTGCCTTTACATATTTTGACTTTACTTCATCTCTGTAAGCTTCTCTTAATTTGATAGGTACTTCTCACAGAGATTTACTTCCACACGACATTTTCTGCCAATTTTTGGATATCAAAATGGTGACCCACTTTTTCTTCCCTACACTTTCTTTCACTTATCGCTGCCATCAGAACAGACTTACCTGCCAACATCGTCAGCTCCACTCTGACAAGATGAGACTTGTCGCAAGCTGTCCCCACACTGTCTCTGTTTTCCTAAGACAAAAATGAAAATATGTGTCCTCACTTTAAAGTTAGAGTCTGAGTATTTCAGTAGTTTCCCCGAATAAGGGTTCTATGCAAGACAGGCTTCCAATCAACTTCCTTTTGGTTTCTATAAATACCATGGATACATGTAATATTAGAGTTTCTTAGTTAGGCTGGTGACATCTAGAATCTTCCTTTCTCAAGTGTCACCTAGACCAGAAGAAACTCTTGACTGCTCTAGATGGCTTAAGTGAGATACCAGCTGGAAACCAGGATATAGATTAAATCAGTAGTCATCAACTTTTACTGCACCTAATAATCAATCTGAGAATCTCTTAGCAAGATTCTAACTCAGTTCACCTGAAGTGATGGCTTGGAATCCATACTTTTCTCTCTCTCTCTCCGTTCTGTGCTGAAATGTGAAAACCCTGTGACCAAGACTGGAGTGTTTGATTCTAATGCAGATGGTCATAGAAACACAATTTTAAAAATGTTAGGCTTTTAAATCTGTTTTTAACCCCAGGAGTCTGTAGTTCCTTTCAAATTTCAGACTATCCAACAGATTCAAAACAGTCATCTAAAAGATCATGGGGAAAACACCAGTCATTTCCTTTTTTAATGTATGTTTTCAATTTTTCTCTTTTCTTTTTATTAATACATGTTTTCAGTACATAATGATTACATTTACCATGAGGAGTGTGTGTATATATGTATATATACCACATTTTATTTCTTCTTTTATCCCCTTCCCCCATCCCCCTTTTTCCACCTCTTGGTCTCTTCTCTCTTGCAAAAGTTCTATCTCTCTGTGTCCTATTATCTATCTTTTATTTTGCCCTTTAATTTATTTATATTTTGAGTTTCTCATATTAGAGAAACCATGCAATATTTAAACTGTGTGTCTGATTTCTTTCATTTAGCATTGTAGTCTTGAGGTGTATGCATTTTTCTACAGAAGACTCAAATTTATCCTTCTTCATGACAGAGTAGTACTCCATTGTATATAAATACCACATTGTCTTTATTCATTTATCTATTTGATATAGATATACTAGCTATCTCCAAGATTTGGCTATTACAAAATGTTCTGCTGTAAACATAGGAATGCACATATCACTGTAATATTATGTCTTTAACTCCTTGGGAAGATACTAGAAAGGAAATACCTGGGTCAAACGAGGATTTATTTTTAGTTTTTGAGGAATTTCCATACTTATTTCCATAGTGGTGGTACCATAGTGGTTATTACTTTCTAATAACCAGTCATTTCCAAAGATTCTTCCCTTATTAGAACCAAAGCATAGGAATGAAGGAGCTGAGATATTACCCAGAGAGTAAGGGTTCTAGGGAGTCTAGGGAGAGGGTCTCTCACCTAATAACCCAGGTGAGGTTCTCCTGAGGCAGGTGCTGAGAGTGCCACAGAAGGACAGGGAGTCAGGAGTGGATAGAAAGGGGTAGATCCAGACAATGAGCTGGTGGGGAGATCTGAGTGAGTCCTAGAAATGAACACCGTGACTTGGATGAGCCATCAGGAATCATCAGATAGAAGGAGTCATCCCTGGAGTGTGGATAAGGAGTTTCTGGGTCTTAGAGCCAATGACAACTGGATTGTGCTTTAATCCAAAGTGACCAGGTAAGGGAAGAGCCAGAGGATGAGTGCAAACCATCAAGTAAGAAAAATCAAGAGCTGAACCAAATAGATCTGATCATTAAGATACAGGGCTTGCTCAATGGGTCAGAAATGGGAAACAAAGTTAAAAACTGGGGAGCTGGTAGAAACCAGAGTGGAGAACGAGACACCAGAGTGGGGGTGAAGACACGTCAAAGGGAATTTCCCTGTGTGCAGCTGGGAGAATGGCCTCTCACGTTTTAGCTCCGTGTGGTATGGGGTGGCTCAGCCTGGCTTGAAGACAAACAAGGCAGCCATGACTGTCCCCACTGGATCACATAGAGGATGAGGCCCTTGCACTCAGCACCTCCTCTCACAGCCAGGACTCGGCTGAGGCAAGGATTTCATCCAGCTTAGTAATGAAATGGAGCTGAGATATCCACTGCCAAATGCAGCCCCGAGGAATGAGGGTAGGTAGTTGGCATTCCTTGGACTCTTCTGTTTGCTAGGCTCATGTTTGGTAACCAAACACAGCTTAAGAAGTTTTGAGATAAGAAAGCACTGTGTTCTTTCCTGCCTCATTTTCTTTTTCTTCCCATTACACAATGCCTTTCCTGAAACAATGGACCATGGACCAGTAATTCCACTGAGGCTGTGTTAATTGTTTCTCATCACAAATTTGGGCACATCCTTTCCCAATTAAAAATTCTTTGTGCTCAAGGAGAAAATAATTTAGAGCTCATTACAGTTTTGTTTTTTGAATCAGTTAATAGAATGTGGTAGATAATGGAGAGAGAAGCAGATCTGGGCTGGAAGTCTGAAAGAGTGATTCTAGTCCCAGGTCTGACATTTTCAGCACAGCCATATGATCTTAGGCAAATCACTTTGACTCTTTGTTTTCTTGATTATAAAAGAAATATTGGGGGGGATTAAACATGTCTGGTTAGAGGAGGAGCCACGTTGGAGCTACTCAGAAAATCAACTAAAAACACAGGTAATTGGAAAAAAGGAAGGACATACAACCTGATGCCAAAATCAGTCTGAAATGAGACTTGCAGATCAAACAAATCATAGGCATAGACCTTTATAAAATGATTATCCAGCACACAGAGCTGCCTATGGGTCTACTGCCCACATGCAGAGCAGGAACCACCATACCTGGGAAGTTCCCCGAAAATAAAGAGACTGTAAATGTGTGGCAAACTCAGTCCACACAGGATAGATCTGGGATATAAGACCCCTTGCCTCTTTTGCTTTCTTGCAAATAGATGACACTGCAGCCTGGCAACAAATTTCACCGGCACACATAGGGTTGAGTGACCAGGAAGCTGCTCCCTCCCTAATGAAAAACTAGGTTTTTTGTTTGTTTGTTTTGTTTTGTTGTTGTTTTTCTGTCATGCTCGTGACTAACTGGAATCTCTAGTGAGGGCGACCATGTTAGGGACCCAGAGGCGGTGAGGAAGGGTAGTGAGTGGAACAACACAACCCCTCTTTACCTATGACCAGCACAAGAGAGGGACTCAGACCATGGACGTGGCTGTGACCAGCAACCAGCAGCACAAGCAGCTTTGGGCCGTGGCAGTGGGACAAGGAGAACAGTGCATGAGAAGAACCATCAGCGCGGAACAGAGGAGGCTGTGTAAGGTCCAGGAGGGACCAACTGTACATGCACCTGGGAGCAGTCTAGGCCTGTCTCTGTCTGAGGCCCCCACAGCAACTGGGAGAGTGACACAGAGACAAACAGGGTAAGGAGACGTGGGTGGGCCATCCAGAAAGCTGCTGGCTGAAGACTGGCTCCAGCCCCCACATCCAGAGGCCAAGATCATCCCTGTACCCAGCACTACTCCTACTGCAGACTTGGCAGGGTCACCCAGCACAGATTGGGCTGGGACTTGGACACTGC
Source organism: Heterocephalus glaber (assembly GCF_000247695.1). The sequence continues at coordinate 3,688,339 of NW_004624766.1, forward strand.
CACAGAACTGTGGACACCAGAGGAATTTTTTTCCTTTCTTTTTCTCTCTTTATTACTTTGTTTCATTTTCCTTTTTCTACCAGTTCTTTTTTGGGGGTTGTTTAGGTATTTACTTTTATTGTTTGTTTTGTTTTGCCCATCCTGTTTCTATCTTTCCTTAACTGTCTTTCTTGACTTTTTGATATTTTCATGTGAATGAGCAACATTGCTAGTATTTCTGATTTGCTTTGATATTCTTTTGCTTTCTCCTTTATACTTTCTTTCCTGTTCCCTTCTCTAGTTTCCCAAAGCTTATCATCCTTTGTTCTTCAGCCTGCTATATTTCTACTATACTATATTTCTCTTCAGTTATCACCCCGTTTTGTCCCCTATCCCTCTTAAATTTCCCTCCAACAAGGTAAAGTCACAACCCAGGGGAAATTCACTGCATACAAGTTCCTGGTTTACGTTAGACATTGTTATATAACTATAGATTTTGCTTCTATGGTTAAAGGTATCAAATTAGCAGTTGCCACTGTTTGTCAGTTTCTAGGCTGTGCTTGATGATACTGTTATTGCTAATTGTACTATTTTAGCAAGGATTCCATACCTATTGTAATCAGCTGTTCACCCTATTATGACAACACTGTGATTGTCTAGAGTCATAGTCATCACCATAGTCTAGTACCAAAGGACTAGGTGCTGAGCCAAATAGATAGCAACTTCTCATCCCTAATAAATTGGGAAGGTAGGCTCTTGGGACATATACATCTCTGAGAAATAGATATTTCCTAGAGAAGCCTCAATACTAGTGACAAAGACACCTAACATAACAAACTTATAAGCATCAACACAGAAAACAAATTTAAATACCAAGTTAGAAAATGACAAGATGCAGAAGTGAAATGCAACCCCAGACCTCCAGTCCACTCAGGACAAATCCAGGGGAAAATAGATAGAGGAAATCATAAATTGCCTACTGGAATTTTCTGAAATGACAGCAGCAGAAGTAAATAGACTGAGGCTATAAAGAAAATCAGAGAAAAAAATAATCTCTGAGGTAAAGAAAGAGATGATAATCATAACGAAGGACATGCTTAGCAGATCTAGAGTAGACATAGATTTTTTAAAAAGAGAGAAACTCAGGAAAATTATAGAAACCATGAATGCCCAACATAGGACAAAAATGAAATACATGAAACAGATTCAAACAGATATCCAAGAAATTAAAAATTCCATTGAAAGTTTGCAAAGCCAAATTAACAAAAATGAAAACAGAATATCAGAACTAGAAGACAGGATTGAGATTAGCAATCATGAAAAGAAACATCTTTTAAAAATAGCAAGGGACTGTAAAAAAAAAACAATCCAACAGCTACAAGATGATATAAAGAAGAACAACATAAGATTGATTAGGGTCAATGAAAAAGCAGGAGATAGTGCAGATGACATAAAAGAAAAAACTGTTTGCAGAAGTAATGGCAGAAAAATTCCCAAGCATGGAAAAAAAATTTGACATACAGATAAGTGAGGTATATAAAACTCCAACTAGCCATTACCAAAATAAATCTATAATAATGCATATATATAATAATCAACATTCCAGAAATTCAGCGCAAGAACAAAATATTAAAAGCTTTTAGAGAAAAGAGACAAATCACCTATAAAGGAAAGCCTATCAGAATCGCAGCAGACTTCTCAACACAAACCCTTAATTCAAAGAGAGCTTGGAGTGAAGTGTTTCAAGTCCTGAAAGAAAACAATCTCCAATCCAGATTGGTGTAACCTGCAAAAGTATCTTTTAGAATCAATGGGGAAATAAGATACTTCCATGACAAAGAACAACTGAAGAAATTCATGACCACCAAACCAGCTCTATAAAATGTTTTAAAAGACATTTTAGAAAGAGAACAAAGACCATAATTCCAAGAACACCAATAAAAAGAAGTCACCAGGCCAGGCAAGCAGTTAAACAGAGGGGAAGGACAGGGAACTAACAACAGGAAAATAATATGACAAGGATAAACCAATACATGTCAATAATAACCATCAATGTAAATGGTCTCAGTTCTTCAATCAAAAGAAACACACTGGCAACATGGATCAAGAAACAAAATCCAACAACTTGCTGCATACAGGAAACACATTTAACTTCAAAAGAAATTCATAAACTGAAAATCAAAGGATGGAAAACAATACTTCATGTGACAAGACCCTGGAAATAAAGCAGGGCTAGCTGTTCAATTTGCAGACAAAGTGAACTTCAAGCCAAGACTGATCAAAGAGACAAGGAAAGTCACATATTTGTTTAGGGAAAACTCCAAAAAGAGATAGCAATCATAAATATATATGCACCAAATACCAGCGCACCCAACTTTATAAAACAAATATTAATGGACATGAAAAACCAAATAAGCACTAACACAATTGTAATGGGGAAAATGAATACCTCACTGTCACAAATAGACAGATTAACTAGACAAAAATCAACCAATAAATATCAGAACTGGATCAAACCTGTGAACTTAGTAGATGTCTATAGAATGTTCCACCCCATAACATCAGAATACACATTGTTTTCAGCTGCACATGGAATGTTCCCCAAAATAGACCACATACTAGCTCATAGAACATAGTGAAGTAAATGCAAAGGAACTGAAATTATCCCATTCGTATTATTAGACCATAGTGCAATGAAATTGGAAATCAATGGCAAAAGAAACCACAAATACTTCATAAAGACCTGGAAGTTAAATAACACTTTCCTGAGCAACCAATGGGTCACAGATAAAATTAAAGAAGAAATTAGATAGTTTCTACCATTAAATGATAATGCTGATACAACATACTGGAACTTATGGGACTCAGTGAAAGCAGTCCTATGAGGGAAATTTTTAGCAGTGAACTCTCGCATCAGAAAAACAGGGTAAAAAAAAAAAAAGAAAAAAGATAAACAGAGTGAGCTCAAATGAACAGCCTAATGTTGATCCTTCAACTTCTAGAAAAAGAACAAGTCAAGCCCAAAGCTTATAAAAGAGAGAAAATTATAAAAAATTAGAGCAGAAATTAATGCAATCAAGACTAAGAAAACAATACACAGAATCAATGAATTGAAAAGTTGGGTCTTTGAAAGATTAAACAAAATTAATAAACCTATATCAAAAAAAGGAAAGAAAAGACTCAAATCCATGCAATTAGGAATGAAAAGTATGAAATTACAATGGATCCTGCAGAAATCCAGAAGATTATCAACACCTATTTTGAGAACTTTTATTCTAATAAGATTGAATATACAGAAGAAATGGACAGATTTCTAGATACATATGAATTACAAAACCTGAATCAAGAAGATATAAAAATTCTAAATAACCCAACAACAGTTCATGAAATTGAAGAGGTAATTAAAAACCTACCAACAAAGAAAAGCCCAGGTCCTGAAGGATTCACTGCTGAATTCTTCAAGAAATTTAGAGATGATCTAATGTCACTACTTCTCAAACTCTTTAATGAAATTGAAAGAGAAGCAATCCTCCCATTCCAGGAAGCATTCATTCCAGGAAGCAAGTATTACCCTGATACTAAAACCAGAGAAGGATCTAACCAACAAAGAGAACTACAGGCCAATCTCCCTAATGAATATAGATACAAAAATCCCCAATAAGATACTGGCAAATGCAGCAAATCATCAAGAAGATTACACACCACAACCAAGTAGGATTCATCCCAGGGATGCAGGAATGGTGCAACACATGAAAATCAGTAAATGTAATACACCATGTTAGTAGAGCCAAAAATCACATGATCATCTCAATAGGCACACAAAAATCATTTGACAAAGTCCAACACCCATCCATGATAAAAAAAAAATAACCCTACAGAAAATTGGTATAGATAGTCTTTATTTCAACCTGATAAAAGCTATTTATGACAAACCAACAGCCAACATCATACTAAATGGTCCAAAAATGAGAGCTTTCACTCTAAAATCAGGAACAAGACAAGGATGTCCACTATCACCACTCCTATTTAATGTAGTTCTGGAAATATTAGCCAGAGCATTTAGAGAAAAGAAAGAAATAAAAGGAATAAAGATGGGAAAAGAAGAAGTTAAACTAACATTATTTGCAGATGACATGATACTCAAAGACCCCAAAAATTCCATGAAACTTCTAGATATACTAACAAAATTCAGTCATGTAGCTGGATACAAAGTCAACACTCAAAATTCAATAGCATTCCTATTCACAAAGAACAAACTTACTGAGAGAGAAATTCAAGAAACCACACCTTTCACAATAGCATGAAAAAATGTAATATTTAGGAATCAACCTATCAAAGGAAATAAAAGATCTTTACATTGAAAACTACAGTACTCTGAAAAAGGGGATTGAAGAGGACATGAGAAAATGGAAAGTTATCCCTTGCTTGTTAGGTAGAACCAACATTGTAAAAATGGCCACGCTCCAAAAATTGTTATACAGATTTAATGCAATCCCAATCAAAATACCAATAGCATACTTCAGAGAACTAGAGAAAACATTCCTAAAATTTACTTAGAACAGAAAAGATCTAAAATAGCAAAAACAATTCTGGGCAACAAAGGCAAGTCAGGGGACATCACACTCCCTGACTTGAAATTATATTACAGAGCTACTATGATAAAAAAAACATGGTACTGGCAAAAAAAAAAAAAAAGACAACAAAAAATAAACCCAAGGATCAGTGGAACAGATTCAAAGATGCAGAAACAACTCCAAACACACTTGGTCACCTTATCTTTGACAAAGAGCCCAAACACCTTCACTGGAAGAAAGATAGCCTCTTTAATAAATGGTGCTGGAAAAACTGGCATTCCATGTGCTAAAGACTAAAACTAGACTCATGTCTCTCACCATGCACTAAACTAAAATCAAAACAGATCAAAGATCTAAATATTAAAACAGAAGCACTAAATCAGCTGGAAGAGAGAATAGGTGAAACTCTTGAAGACATAGGTATAGGCAAAGACTTAATGAACATAGCCCCAGTCACATGGGAAATATTATAAAGAATCAACAACTGGGATTTTCATCTTATTAAAAAGCTTTTGCACAGCAAAAGAAATCACCAACAGAGTAAAGAGACAACCAACAGAGTTGGGAAAAAATTTTGCCAGCTGTTCCTCAGACAAAAGACTGATATCAAGAATATATGAAAAACTGAAAAAAAAAATCCCAAATTTAAAGACCCAATCCAAAAATGAGTATCTGAGATGAATACACACTTCTCAGATGAAGAAGTACTAATGGCAAATAAGTATATGAAAAATTGTTCAAAAATGTTCAACACTGGTCATTCAAGAGCTGCAAATTAAAAAACACTGAGATTCCAAATCACTCCAGAAAGAATAGCTATTATTAAAAAATCAACCAATAACAAATGCTGGTGGCGCTGTAGGGAAAAAGGAAACCTTCTTCACTATTAAGAGTGTATACTGGTGCATCCACTGTGGAAATCAGTGTGGAGATTCCTCAAAAAACTAGGACTAGAGTTTCCATTTGACCCAGCTCTCCCCCTTCTTGGTATCTTCCTGAGAGAACTAAAAGTATCATACCACACCAATATATGCACATCCACATTCAGGAAACAACCCAAATGCCCATCAACCAATGAATGGACAAAGAAGATGTGGGTCTCTTTATATAATGGAGTACTATTCCACCATAAAGAAGTAAAAACTTGAGACATTTATAACTAAATGGATGCACCTAGAGACCATACTCTTAAGTGAAATAAATTGGACACAAGTGTAAATATCACATTGTTTATTTGGTGTGAGAAACTGAAAGTGTAAATAAGGACCAAAATGTGTAGCAGATATTGTGAAATAAGAAGAAAATGTTCAAATGGGAAGGGGCAAAAGGGAGGGGGAGAGGGAAAGGAAGGAAGGGAAAAAATGAGAAAAGAAAGATAAAAATTACAACAAAGCACTTGTAAATAAGAAGAGGAGAGGGGTAGAAGGGAGGGGAGGGGAATGGGAAAAAATGAGAATCAAAATATATCATGTACAGGTACAAATTCCATACGATGAATGTGATCATTATGTATATCTAAATTGTACCAATAAACTTAATGATAAAAATGTTTAAAATAAAAAAAATATTGAACTTGATGGCTTCTAAATGTCCTTCCAACTCGAGTATTCCCTAGTGTCTATGATTTGAGAAGCCTGGATTCCACTTCCATCCCATCTGACTAGAAGGTTCAGGAATACGGAACTGGCTCACTCTGCACAAGTGAGTGCTTCATTGCTGTATGAATGGATGGATAAATGAATGAGTGACAGCCAGTGACACTGGGCATCTCCAGTGAAAGGGCTGCCAAACCAATGGGAGGAAAGAAACCCAAAGTAGGTGATGAAAGTGAAAGACCTCCTTAAGTAGGGGCTTTATTGACACTGAGTCCTACAATCAAGAATAGAGGTGCTCAGAAGCCAAAGGCTTCTAAAGATCATTGCCACGTGAAGTCAACCCTTTGAGGAAACTAAGACTAGAACAAGTGACTTGCTTAAGGTTGTTGAGATAGCTAGCAACAAAGGGCTGGAAGGCAGCTCTTATGTTTCTCTGTTTGAGTTTTTCCTCTGCACTGTCTTGTCTCACATTTCCCAAAAGAGTGGCTAAAAAAGACCTGGCAAAGACCCAGTGTTGATAACCCAAAGGGACTTGAGTGGCAATCTGATACTGGGGCAAAAAACTTACCAAAAGGCTTCAAGAGAAGCTTTCAACCACTTATTCTAATTTGTGTTCCCAAGACTCCCCTCTCATCCCTCTTCCCCAATTGCAACCAAAAAATGAGCATAGAGAAATGAGGTCTGCAAAATGTATTTATCACAAAAGAAGATGATCAGGATCAAAGACAAAAAGAAATGCCCACATTCTAATCCCCAGAACCTGTAAATATATTTGTATATCATAGGCCTAGGGAGAAATAAAGTTGTGGGTAGAACTCCTAATCAGCTGACCTTAAGATGATTATCCTGGGTTATCCAGTTGAGAATCATGTAATTAGAAAGGGCCTTAAACAGGGAAGGGGGATGCAGAAGAATCCAAACTAGAGACAGGGCATCAGGATAATAAGTCAGCCCACTGTTTTTTGAGCTTGAAGATGGGCACAACAAGGAAAACAGGAGGCCTTTAGGAGCTGAGGAAATGAAAGAAATCAATTCTTCACTATAGCTTCCAGAAGGAACATGGTCTGCCACCATCTTGATTTTAGCCCAGTGAGGCTCATTTCAAACTTCTGACCTCCAGAACTGTAAGATAATAAATTTGAGCATTTTACACCACTACATCTGCAGTATCATGCTATAATAGCAAGAGGAAACTCATATCTGCATATCAAACTTTACAATTTCATGCAAAATTGTTGGGTGTCATGGACAATAATCAATGCTTTACTTCTAGCTACCCAGTACTGTTGGATATGAAGTTTTAAGTAAATAAATGAATAAAACAACTAATTGAAGAGAAAATAATTTGGAAATTAATCAATCAAGTAAGTAAGTGATAATGGATCCCAAATTATAAAAATTCTTTCACAACAGACTCAAGTGTCTGGATGTCTTAGTCTGTTTGTACTGTTTTAACAAACTATTATGGAATCTGTGACTCATGAAAAAAAGATTCTTTTTACAGCTCTGGAGGCTGGAGAGTCCAAGGTCTAGGTGCTGGTACTGGTGTCTGGTGAGGGCTGCTCTCTACTTCCAGGATGGTGCCTGTTTCTGTGGCTTGGCAAAGCAGAAAGCAGAGGAGTAAAAGTGCCAAGCACTGTGTGAAGACTCTCTTATAAAGGCCTCGATCCCATTCACAGCCAGGCATGGTGGTCCACGCCCATTATCCCAGCTCTCTGAGAAGGTGAGACAGGAAGATTGCAAGTTTCAGCCCCACCTGGACAACTTAATGACTTATCAAGACCCTATCTAAAAATAAAAAATTAAGAAGTAGACTTGTGGAAGCACCTCCATGCATAGACCCTAAGTTCAATCTCCAGTACTGGGGGGAAAAAAATCCCATGCAGTAGGATTTTGCCTTTGTGACTTAAGCACCTCCTAAAGGCCTTACCTCTTAATATTAGAACCCTGGCAATTAATTTTTAAGATGTGAATTTTGGAGGGGACATAACATTCAAAACACAGCACTGAGTACAATATGATATGATCTCAAAGATATTTCCTATTTGGATGACTCTCAAGTCTTTTGTTGTTGTTATTGTTTTTGCAAGATCACAGGACACACTGGCAATAACTTTGTAGACCTGGGACATAGTCTTGCTGTTCACTCATAGTAGCTGTATGATTTTGGACAAGGCATGTAACTTACCTATGCCTCAGTTTCTGTATCTGTAAAAGTAAAATGCTATTTGCTATTCTGAAACTCCCTCAGGGTTGTGAGCCAATGCACAGAAAAGGGTGTGGAAACTGTAAAATGCTATATAACTGAAAGGAGCTATCATTCACAATCCTCCCCTTCTGCCTGGTTTTTAGGTAATAAGCACTTCTTGATGCCTCTTGTGTGCTCACATTGTTATTTGACACTTTGTGAGGGAAATCTTAGAAATAAAATTTGGTCATGTTCATTGCCACATTATTCATAAAAACAAAGTTATAGAATTAATTTAAGTACGTATCAGTGGATGAATGAATAACAAAATTCTGGCATATATACACAATGGAATACTATTCATTCTTTAAAAAGAAGAATTCTGTCATTTGAAACAACATGAATAAAACTAGAAGACCTTATGCCAAGTGAAACAAGCCAGGTACAAAAAGATAAACACTGCATGTCCTCACTTAAATGTGAAATCTAAAGTAATCGAGCTTATGCAAGCAGAGTGTAGAGTGGTGGTTACCAAAGGCTGGAGGGTGAGGGAGATGAGGTATTTGTTGAAGGGTAGAAAATTTCAGTTAGACAGAAAAAATAAATGAATGATAAATATTTGATTAAATCATTCCACATGAGGCTTGTGGGTAAAACAAGTCAATTATTTGAGCTTATTTTGTGCTGTGAGCCCAGGCCATGCCCAGTGGCATGACCCCAGGCACAGGGACCAGGTTCCAAGGATGGACAGTGAGGCTCCTGATACAGCCCACAGTTCAGTAAGCCAAAGCCCTGAGCCCTGGACCAAAGAGAGGGACCTTTTGTTTGGGGGGAGCCTTATGCAGATAGCCAATCCCATTTCTGACAGTGCTCAGGAGCAACAGGAGGTGCTGGGAAATCCCTTCTCCACTCTCTGGCTCTCCATTGCCTAGGGGCTGAGATTTGGGAGAAGCAATGGCCTTGGGCACACTCTGGCACAGTGCCTGGAAGACTGTGGCCCTTAGGACTAATGCCTTGGAGTCTTGCCTGGGTTTCATTTCTTTGGGAAGTCAAATCTTCTAGGCTGCCAAGAGGGCCTGCCTCAGGCAGAGAACTAAGGTTGGAGGACTAGTCTTTAACTCCTTACTACTCTAAGGAAAATGCTCTGGGTACCCACTGCCATTTGCTGAGGTTGCAAAATATTCACAGTTCTGTCTCTACAGATAAGCTCAGTTAAAACAAAAAAAGATGAAGACACATAACATAAAGCTCTTCATCTCACTACCCATCGGCCTCAAATTCTCTCTACAGCTGTTCTCATCTTCAGAAATGTGGGCTAAAGCCCCCTGCTGTCTATTTAAATCTTAATTTTTACTTGTGCTTTTGATCCACACTAATCCATAAATGCAAAGGGAGGGGGAGAAAACTATAGGCAGAAAAATATGTTCATTATAGTAATAGCAATAAAAACCTGGAATCATGGTTAAAGATGGCAATTTTCTAGCGTGTGCTTATTTCTTTTTCATTTTGTGCTTTCAATAATATGACAGAAAAATACTTTTAAAAAAACAATGGGAAAGGAAACATCAACAATATGAGAGATTTCAACAAATATTTAGAAGACTCAAAGTTGTGGGAGGAATACAGTATTATTAATTTGGTAGGATGGGCAAGGCTAGAGGAAGAAGAGAAAAAAGCAAGCAATTTACTCCGTAAAACCCAGAAAGGCTAAGAATTCAGAGAAGTCAGAACACCAAGATCAAAAGGTATTTGGTGCTCAACCCACCCTTACCTCTTCCCCAGAGAGGAGATTTGAGTTTTCTTCTCTGGCAAAATTAACAGGAAAGCTCAGGGTTCAGAGGAAACAAATGAGGTGGAAGAAAGGAGTAATGACAGAGATTAACTGAAAGTTTGTAAATTAGGCAATATGACCAAGTACCATAATTTCCCCCACTTTCCAGACCCAACCTAGCAGAATGCTAGTGGCCAGGCACATTCCTGGGTGGACACTAGGTGTCTAGAATTTGGGGCAAACACCAATAAAATGGCCAGCTACTCTTCCAAATATCTTAAAGTGAAGCCTGTCAATTGAAAAGTACTCCTGCGATCCACCCACACATACTTACTTGAACACTCATACACACATAATAACACCCACATTCGTGTCCTAACTATGAATGGAGAACCAAGATTAAACAAATAGTGAGAAAACCCCTAAGATGAAAGTAAGAAATCAAAATAGGGAAGAAAAAACAAGCCTTAGAAATAATGCAAAACAGAAGAAAATTCTTCCCCTCAATTATTATCCTTAGTTACATATGAAAGCATCCATACACTAAGAAGTAGGAAAATAAAAAAGGAAACATTCAGAGATTAATAGTCTTTAGAAATTAACATAATCTTACCAAAACTAACATTAAAAAATGAATAGAATGCCTGAAAAATAAAGAAAAACTGAGGAAAACCAGAACAAAAGGACAAAGATAAAACCAATAGGCAGGAAAAAAATTTAACATAAGGTAAATCTAAGAACTCTATCATACTAATAGATTTAGAAGAAATTTTAAAAATTGAAAGAAAAACTAAATCAAGGGTATTATTACTGTATTAGTCACTTTCCCATCTCTGGAACAAAATACTCCATACTCAAAAAAGAGAGGTTTATTTTGGTTCCCAATTTCAGTCCATGGTTGGCTGGCTCCAAGGCACAAATGGCATGGTAGAGGGCATGGCAGAAGAAAATTGTTCATCCCATGAAGGTGAGGAAGCAGAGAATGAAGGGAAGAGCCAAGGACAAGAATACACCCTTCCAGGTCATACTCAATGACCCACCTCCAACCTGGCCCTACTTCCTAACAGTACATTCATGTACCAATTCAGGTACATTCAGTGGATGAATTCACTGATTAATACAGCACCTGATAATGCAATAAATTTCCACATACATGAGACTTTGGGGGAAAATTTTAGAACTAAACCGTAACATTCTGCCTCTGGACCCCAAAAGGCTCAGATCCATCTCATTATGCAAAATGAATTTAGTCCATCTCTAAGAGTTGCCACTCTTAACAGTTCCAACATTGCCAAAAAACCAAGACCAAATTCTCCCCTGAGACTCAAAGCAAACTCTTAGCTGTGAGTCCTTGTGAAAATCAAAAAGAAAGTTGCATACTTCCAATTTGCAATGGCACAGGAAAACATTCCTATTCCCAAAAGGAGAAACAGAAGGATAGAAAGGAATTGAACCAAAGCAAGACCGAAACCTAGCAGGGCAAACATAAAATTCCATGGGTCCCTGTCCAGCATCTGGGCAGGTAGTGGTGATATGTGAGCTCCAAATGGCTTGAGCAGCCATGCCTCTATGGCATCCTTAGTTGCAGCTCTCATGGTATATCTCTTGGGCTGGCTCTGCTCACTGCCTGTGGCTTTCCTCGCCAGATGTTCTACATTGGTGATATCAACTTCTGAAGGTCTGCACTTTCACCTTCACTCTCACAGCTTTACATAGTGCCCTCCAGGGGAACACTGCCTAAATTTCAAAACCTTCCTCTGAAATATGGATGGAAGCCTTCTTGACCCCACAACTCTTGCATTCTGCATGCCTGTAAAACCAGCACTGCAAGAATGAAGCCAAGGTCTTCCACCAGCTTAAGCAGTAACCAGGTCCCCTTGGATCATAACTGGAGAGGCCTCTACATGTCTGGATGGATGATCACTGTGAAATGAATCTTGGGAAATGAATTCCCTAGGTAACTCTTCTTAAGCAAGTGTCCAGAGGCTCTTCTCAAATGAAAGCTTTACAGTTTTGCACCCTTGATCCTGTGAATGGTGGAGTCTTGATGATTCTTGAGATGCCTTCAAGCCATCTTTCCTATTGTCTTGATGCAAACTACTTGGCTTCTTTTTAATGCTAATCTTTTCACCAATAATGCTTTGCTGGGCCCCAACTTTGCAGGCACTTCCTTTGTGATGAAACTGCAAACTTTTCACATCTGCCTTTTGTTCTTGCTTTTCACTGTAGATCTGGCTAAAAGCAACCAGCAGTTACCATACAACAGCCTTAACCTTTGGGTTGTTTTGAAATTTACTCCACCAGATTAATTAATCTACTGCTCTTCATCTCAGTCTTCTGCAAAGTCTCAGGACATGGGCAAAATGAAGACAAATTTCCTGCCAGGGTGTAACACACATGGCTTCTAGTTCAACTGCCAATTATGTCCTTGTTCTCAACTGAAACCTCCTGAGCCTAACCATTACTGTCTGTTTTCCTATCAGCATTATGGTTTCTGAACTCTGATCAGAATCTCCTATCAAGTTTGGCTTACAGCACTCTAGGGCTCCTCCTGTCAGCATCTCCAGAGGTTTCCAAAGTCCTCCTGCAAACCAACTCCAAAGGCCTCTACAGTCACAGCAATGATGCCACTCTTGGTACCAATATCTACATTACTCAGCTTTCCTGTCAGTGGGACAAAATACCCAATACCCACAACTTGAAGAAGGAGACATTTATTTTTAGCTCATGATTTAAGACCATGCATGACATGCATTCTTCAAGGTAGAAACAGCATAGTAGAAAGGAATGGTCGTAGAGAAAATCGGTTCCCATGGAAGCTGGGAAGGAGAGAGACTGGGGATTCTTCCCTCTGGGGACAAGAACACACTCTTCCAGGTTACACCCCCTCTGACTCATCTCCAGCCAGCCTGACCTCCTAGTAGCACATTCAAGCACTGAACTCATCAATGTTGAATCCACTGATAAGTATATCACCCCCATGATCTAATCACTTTCCAAGCACATGAGACTTTGGGGAGACATTTAAAGCTAAACCATAGCATTACTTCCTTAAAGACAAATCTTCATATTAAAAGGACCCACTCTGTGTCCAATAATAAAAAAAGAATGAGTCTCATTAGAAGTTCATGAATGTAAATGTCAGGTGACATAGAATAAAGAAAGGACTAAGCAGGATGTTATGGTTTGGAGATGCCTGTAATCCCTATATTTTTGGAGGCTGAGACAGGAGGACTGCAGGTTCCAAGCCCAGCCTGGGCAACTTAGTGATTTAGCAAGACCTTACCTCAAAAGTTAAAAAAAAAAAAAAAAAAAAAATTAAAAGGGCTGGGAACATAGCTGATTGCAAAGGCCCTGGTTCAATGCTTAGTACCAAAAAGAGAAAAAAATGATTATAAGAGATTCTAAAATGGAAAAAACAAAGGTCATGAACAAAGAATAACAATTGAAATGGTTTCAGACTTTTTCTTACATATGCTACATAATAGAAGGCTGTGAACCAAAGCCTTCAAAATCCATTACAGAAACTTTTTAAACTAAAAATTTACATATGATCAAGTTTAACAGTAGATAAAAGATTTCAAGTATGTAATGACCCCAAAATATACCTCCTTTTGTTACAAAGCTACTTGAGGATACACTCAAGCAACACAGAAAGAGTAAACCAAGAGAGATAAAAACACATGAAATAGGAAGCAATCAATATAACTTAGGAAAGAGGTGTTGGGAGATTCCAAGGTCATTGATGTGTAAGTTTCCAGCATCACACAGGACCCAGGAAGGGTCACTTCTAATAAAAAGGGAGATAGGTTCAATATAATAATCTTTAAAAAAGGAATATTTAGAAAAGATTAGGAACACATGAATATCAGACTATGCACTTCTTAAATTAGCAATTCTAAATTCCAAAAAGAATAAAAAACCAAACTAGAAATAAAATGAAATAATAGTGTATGTTAGACTCTAAAATTATAATATTTTCATAGTCATAGTGAGTTAAAACTTACGTAAAACTTGTGATATATTAGGAGGGTGGAGGTTGGGACATTGGGAAGGGTGTAAGAGATAAATCCCTTTCTATGCAACAGGAAATCAATAGATAAAATCAGAAATAAATGAGAAATAGTAATAGAGCTATATTATTTAGAAATATAATATTAGCTATAAAAAATCTAATTAAAAAGGGGTTATTTCTATGTAGTAGGACTCTAGGGGAGGATCAGGATATAAAAGAATGTTGTTTCTGTTTTGAGTCTTAGATATATTTAAAGTTTCAAAATATGCACATATATTACTGGTTAATAGCATTTTATTAAAAATAAATCTATAGGGCATTCATTTTCAGATATGATGAAGTACTAAGGATTGCCTTTATTGTCTCACCTTGAACAACTAGAAAACTAGACAAGGTAAATGTAGCAGCAATTTTCAGACACTGGACAAAAAGCAGCACAGGATCATGACCTCTGTGAGAAGAGAAACCAGTATGGGCCCTGTTATTGTTCTAGAGCATGGCCTGAAGGCAGCTAGCAGGCTGCAGTGGCAGGATGAGGATCCAAGCAGAGGCTGATGATTTTGATGAGTGGAGAAAAGAGTAATGAGAGGTCAGAAAGTCCACAGTGGCTGGAATTTGCAGGCAAGAGTCCCAGGGAGAAGAGAGCTGCTCCAAGAGAAAGCCCCAGAGATGTGAAGTGAGAGACTTCTGTGTCTTTGTTTGAGAAATCTACATATACTTAGACAGAACTGCCTGAGGCTCATGAAAACCATCCAAAAGCAGTCAGCTCCACATGGCTCCCCCAAGGCTGAGAACAGTTTATGTTGCCACCCCAGAAACAGAAAGACCTAGCAGTAGAAGGGTATCAGCTGCAGTCTTCAGAGGATGGTGCTCAAACTGACTGAAACCAAAAGTTGCCCTGGACCTGCTCTAGCAGAGCTCAATATCAAGTCTGAAAAAGATGAAATCCTATGAAATATAACTGCACGCCAGAATAAAATAAGCCTAGCACCAACTTTGAAGAAGAAAAAAATAATGAAATCTATTACCCAATCATGTGAAAGTCACAGGGTCTGGCATCCAGTCAAAAATTACCCAATGTGAAGAGAAGCAGAAAAATACACTCATTACCAAAAAAAAAAAATCAGTGTCAATAGAAGCAGAAATGGTTGATACGATGGAAAGAGCAGGCCAGGATAATTAAATGCCTATTAAAAACTGATTCACAGGTTTAGGAAGGTAGATGGAAACATGGTCATGATAGAGAAATAGCAGATACATAAAAGATCCGAAGAAACTTCTAACAATAAAAAATGACAATAGAAAAAGACATAGCAATCTACAATGAAGCACAGAGAAAACAAAGAATGAAAAAATTGGGCAGTGTGCCAGGGACCTGTGGTGGGACCACATCAAGTAATTCAATAAATGTATATTTACAGTCCTGTAAAAGGAGAAGAGGACAGAAACATATCTAAAGAAATAATGGCTGAAAACATTCTGATTTTTAAATATAAACTCATCAATTCAAAAAGCTCAATGACGCTGAGAAGAATACACTTTTAAAAATGCAACAGAGAATTTCATGATCAATTTTCTGAAAACTGATACAAAGAAGTTCTTACAGGCATCCATTAAAAAAAAGCACCTTACGTTCAGAGAAACAGGATGAAAGATTTCATGCCAAAAAGTATGCAAACCAGAAGACAATAAAACTATTAACTGGATTTTTATGCCCAGCAAAAGCATCTTTCAAATATATCAACTCCTCACCACAAATGTAATCATGTATTGCAAACATGTATCAATAAAAATGAAACTAAATTTTAAAAAAACAGAAAAAGTGAAGGAAATATATAAAACAGTGCTTATATCATAGCAGATGGCTAAGTAATATTAAATAAATTATTAGACCACTACAGGTAATAAAACTAAAGGATATAATTCTTAGGTATTTATAGACATCTATCACTGAAATAATATTACAACCATTTAACTTCCCAATTTTCTAAAATACCCTAATAATATTACTTCTGTTGATTACTTCTAGTACCTTTATAAAGTTAATTTCCCTGAGTGTCCTCACAGGTCAAATAAAGAATTGGAAAAAACTATAGTCCCTTGCTATTCTGAAGTACACTTATTCCAGCTACAATTTTCAAACATATAAAGGACATTCCATGTGAATAAGTGAGTTCTAATACATTTGGCTAAGGATGTTCAGGGAGTGGTAATTTAGATTTTTTAATTCTTATATTTGGGGTACTTTAGAACAGTTGTCAATGAATGGATGTGTAAGTGATGAGAAGCTTGATTAGAAGAATTCTATTTTCTGCCAATCAGAAGAATTCTATTTTTTTCCACTTGTGAGTTGCAAATAGGGAATAAAAAAGAAATATTTATACCTTCTGTTATTTTGTGAGGGAGAATGAGAATAAGGAGAGATATTAGGTACTATAATCAAAATAATATTATTACAGTAAAATGTTCCAAAGGTTTTAATTTCTTGCAAATATGCCAAGAAATAGAAGTAAAATGGATTAAAAACATTTTTTCAATTAATATGAAGTAAACAGTTTTTCTGACAAACATTTGAAAAATTTTCAACAGAAATGAATTATAAGAAATTATGGCTCTCAGCTGCAACCGGCCAGGAGAGGCACAGGAGATTATAAAGACGCTTGTACTGAGCACCACAAGATGCAGCAGAAGTTAATAACAGAAAGAGGACCTCTCAGGCTCCTCGATGAAAACTGAAGCTCAGCAGAAAAGTAAAGAGAATCTCTACAAGAAAGGCACATCAGACCACTGTACTTGGTCTGCTGTTGGCTTGCTGAGACTCATTGACTCGTATATGCACAGGGATTCCTATGTTGCCTACTGTGACAGCAGAGACATACCTGGAAGGAGGCCCATAATTTCTATTGCTAGTTCCAAAAAAGAAAAAAAACTGTTTTCTCTTATTTTTAATTCTTAAGTTTTACTTTTTTTCTACTCTGCAAGGTTTTTTCTTTCTTTCTTTTCTTTCTTTTATCTTTTCTTTCTCTCTCTCACTCATTCTCTCACTGTCCCACATTGCTCCTCATCTCCCCATTTGTTCCTTTCTGCACTGAATTCAGATTTCTCCCTTATTGTTTTTTTCTTCTCTTTTTCCTTCTCTTGATTATCATTAGGTTTAAAGGAAAGTAAATTCC
>NW_004624766.1:3714099-3742910 GCF_000247695.1 Heterocephalus glaber
TATACCTAAAATGTACCAATAAATATAGATATAAATTTTTAAAAAAAGAAATTATAAAGAGAGTTCTTCAGACAGAATAAACATGGCAGCAATAGAACTTTGGTTCTAAATATGGAATCAAAGTTCCAGTAAAGACAAACATGTGGGATAATAAAAAAGATATTTTCCATTGTTTGATCTCTTTCAAACAAAACTGCATACTTTAAACAAAATAATACCAGTATCTCATTGGATTTATAATATACATAAAAGTAAAACATTACCATAGTACAAAAGATTAGCTAAAGTTCTTACACTATATATGAAATGATATGTTATTTGAGGGTAGAGTGTGATAAGATTACATTATAAACTTTACCACAACTAATGACAAAATTAAATAGAGGCATAGCTAATAAGTCAACCAAAACATATAAAATGGAATCATACAGAGAATATGAGTAAGAAGAAAAAAACAAGGGAAAACAGGAAAATACAAAATAAATAACAATATGTTAGATTTGAACTCATCCATATTAACAATTATATTAAATATAAATTTTCTAAACACTGCAACTAAAAGCAGAGATTGTCAGATTAGTTTTAAAAGCAAGAACCAATTTTATACCACCTATACAAAACACACTTTAAAAATACAGGCACAAGGTAAAAATAAAAGACTATAAAAAGGCATTATCTACTCAAAAGAATGCTCCAAGTGTTATACTAACATAAAGTAAGGAGCTTAAGACAAGAAATAGTATAGAATAAGAAGATATATTTAGTACTAAAATAGTCAGTTGAGGACCTAACAGACCTAAATGCACATACACTTAATAACAGAGCTTCAAACAAACGAAGCAAAAACCTGTAAAAAGAAACGAAAAACTAGACAAATCTATAAGTGTGGATGAATACTTCCAACATTTTATCCCTCCAGTTATTGTCTAAACAACCTGATGAAGATTACTAAGGACACAGAGAACGGGGATGAACCAAACTTACCTGACACATACAGAACCCACTGATCAACAACAAGAGTAGCTACTCTGTTCAGGAGCACTCGTGATGTTAATCACCATCCACATCAGGACATGAGTGGAGAGGGTGCAGCTGTGAGTCACTGGATCATGGAGAGGTCACTAGGTGTCTCATCAGGAAATAAGTCCCCCAGGAATGGGAGAGCTGTCTACACAAAATGCTTCCACTCAGACCTCATTGCAAAATCACCCACAGGCATGCTAAAGGATACCATTTCCTGAGATGTGCCCTGTTGGTGGCACTCTACTATGAAGCTACAAGGGAGATGCCAGGAAAACTTGCTGGGCACTGCAAACCTGTTGCAGTCCCTGTCTTGCAAAAATCAGGAGCTGGTGTAGCTTTTTACTCCCAAGTGGACTACAGGAGAAACTATGCACATAGCAACTGAGCCCTGGAGCTGTGTTGGACAAAGTATGCCTGCTGCCGGCACTGAGCACTAAAGTACAATCCTCCACAGGAGCTTGAAGCAAGGCACCCAAAACTGGAGAGAGAAAACCTTCCTACAGTATCCCTCCAATGTCCTCTATTGAGAAGAATAAGGTGATATAGAACAAAATTACAACTGGCACAATGACCAAGTGGCTTTTATTTTAGGACTGCAACATGGGATCAATATTTGGAAATCAGTGATGTGAATCACCATATTAGCAGTCTTAAAAGAAAAAAGAACATGTCATGTGGATAAGTAGAGAAGAAGCATCTGACAAACTGTAACATCTATTCATGATTTTAAACAGAAACTCTCAGCAAACTAGAAATATAAGAAAATTTTCTCAGTTCATTAAAAGGCATCTACAAAAAATTTTAAAAGCCTATAGCTAATACAATACTAAAAGACAAAAAAAACAAAATGTTCTACTCCTATTGAGAAAAAGGTAAATATATCTGTTCTCAACATTTCTATTCAAGATTGTTTGGGATTTTCTATCCAGTGCAGTAGGACAAGAAAATGAAATAAAAGATATCCAATTGAAAAAGAAGAAATATTCATAGACTACATGCTTAAGTATGTAAAACTTCCTGAGAAATCCTCCCAAATAATAATATATTTATTAAAATAAATAAGCAAGTTTAGAATTTTTGCAGAAAATAAGGTTGATATACAAAAATTAATTACATATCTATGTAATAGCAACCCCAAATTAACCTATAAATTCATTGTGATTGTAACCAAATCCTAGCTAGATTTGTTTTTATCTTGTCTTGTTTTGTTTTTTAAAAATTCACAGTTTGATTCTAAAATTTTATGGAAATTGTGAAGGACTTCAAATAGCCAAAATAATTTCAAAAAGAACAAAGTTGGGGAATGCACAATATCTGATTTTTAAGTCTTATTATATAGATAAACGAGACATTAAATTGTTTCCACTAAGTCTCATTATTTCCATGAGACTAAATAGGAAGAGAATATCAAGTTCAGAAATGAGTTAACAAATATATAACCAATGTATTTCTCACAAATGTGCCACAAAATATGGTAAAAGGATAGTCTTTACAACAAATGATGCTGAAATAATTGAGTTTCCAAAAACAAAGAAAAAACCCTCAGCCATTACCTTACATTATATATATATATATATATATATATATATATATATAAATGCATCATAGACCTAAATGTAAGAGTGACATCACAAAACATCTAGAAGCAAACACAGAAGAACAGCTTTGTAACTTAAGGTGAGGCAAAGATTTCTTAAATATGTCATTTTTGTTCTTCAAAAGAGACTGTTATAGCTCTGCGTATCCATTGTGAGAGTGCATAAACAAATCTATACATGTGACAAAATTGCATCTATTTACACACAGAGAAATGAGTGCATTTGAAACTGGCAAAATCCAAATGAAGTCTATGTATTTTCCTAATGCCAGTTTCCTAGTTTTGATATTGTACTATGGTGCCTCAAGGTATTATCATTAAGAAAATTAGGTAAAAAGTACATAGCACTTCTCTGTTCTTTTTTATTTTTTCTAATTTCAGTGAATCTGTTCCAAAATGGAAAAAAATTTAAAAGACATTATTAAGAAGATAAAAAAGTGGGCCACAGACTTGGAGAAAATATTCAACAAATCATATATTTTTATTACATAAAAACATCTATCCAGAATTATAAAAAGCTCTTACAACTCAGTAAGACAATAAATATAAATATATTTAATATTAAATACAAATAGCAACATGCTTAGACAGACACACTTCTCCAAAAAAGATGTATAAATGGCCAACATGCACACAAAATGATGCTCAATTTTATGAATCATTAGGGCAAAGTAAATTTAAACCACAATGAAAAACTTCTGCCCTCCCCTTTCCCCCATTCCCCACACACCAAGGGTTGATAAGAATGTGAAGCAATTAGAACTGTTCTACACCATGGGTAGGAATTCAAAATGCTACAACCAATTTGAAAAAACCAGTTGCCAATTTCTTATACAGTTAGGCAAAACTTACCACAAAACTCAGCAATTCTACTTGGTGATGGTGAATTTTATGTGTCAACTTGTCTGAATCACTGTGCCAGCTATTTGGTCAAAACTTACTCCTATGTAGGTCTGTAAGGGGTGTTTTCAGATGACACTTAAATTTAATCGGAAGACCTTGAGTACAGTGTCCTCCATAGTATGAGCCTGAATCTAACAAAAGGCTAATGTTCCCCAAGGAAGAGAGAGTTCTCTAACAGACGGCCTGAGAGGTCATCTGCAACACTGGTTCTTTCTGGCTCTACAGCAGGATGTTATGGGCAAGAACTGTAACTCTAGCCTGAGTCCCCAGCCTGCCAGTCTCCTCCATCAGATTCTGGGCTTGTCAAACCTACAATTCTTTAAAATAAATCTCTTTCCTTATATATGTCTCTCAATGCTTCTGTTTCTCTAGAAAATCCTGACTAATCCACACATCTAGTTATTTTACCATAAAAAATAAAAATGTTCATATAGACTTGTACTCAAGTATCCAAGTCATATTACTCCCACCATCTCTCAAAATGGAAATAACCCACATGTTCATCAAGTGGCAAATGCATTTTAAAAATTGTGATATAAATAAACAAAAAAATTGTGATATAACTGTAAATGAATACACACAACAAAGATAAATCTTTAAAACATATTGAGTCAAAGAAGATATTCCACATGATTTCCTTTACGTGGAATTCTAGACAGAGTAAAACTACAGTGACAACAAACAGATCAGCAATTGTTAGAGGTAATTTGTGGAATTGTACACCTAAAATCGGGTGATTTTTTATTGTCTATAAATTATACCCCAACAAAGCTGATTTTGAAAATAACAAATTTAAAAACATGCCACTTCAATAGCTTCAGGTACAAAATAAAATCATATTACTTTAGGGCCAGGGATTTAGCTCAGTGGTTCCAGAGCCTGCCTCGCAAGTGCAAGGTCCTGAGTTCGATCCCCGGTACCAAAAAAAAAAAAAAATCATATTACTTTCATTATGCCAATTAAACTACTTTTGAAAGCATGTTCCAATCACAGACAACCGACTGCAATACTTCGAACTGACCTATGTGGCTAATGAATTTTCTTTCTCTCTGTGCTTCCACCAGAATATGCCATCTATCCTCTGCACCGCACCACAACTACACTGCAAACAGCCTGAGAAAGCCACAGTCTAAATTAAGTGCTCACATTCCTGCGTACCTAGCCTGTGACGCCCAAGGCTCAAGGTACCTCAGGCCCCAAAACAGCCCAGTACCCTAGAGCAGGCCTCCAGAGGACCCAGGCAGAAAAGAGGGGAGGGAGGGAAAGGGGAAGTCAAAATGATTAAGATGTGAGATATATAGATATATCACCAAGATGACTGTAATCATTATGTACTGTAAATGTATACCAATAAAAATGGACACCAAAAACTTGCAATGGTTTCTCAGAGTGTGGCATTCTAGTTCCAGGGGTATTATCCATAAAGGATGGACTAGTAGAGACCTCTCTCTACCTCCACTGCCACTCCCTGATATTATAGCATCTATTTGCCAGATAGATGTTGCTGGCTTTCACTTGCAGCCAGTTTGGCCATGCTGTGCCCAGGGTGTCAAGATGCTAGGGTGCGGAGGAGCTCTGGCACCAGGTAACACACTCCCCAAAGCTCACCTCCACATGGGAGCAGTAAGAGTGGAGGAAGCTCCTCCCTCTCCCAATCTCAGGACTTTCTCCAATTCCTCCTCTGGAATTAATCATTTCCCAAAATGAATGACTTTTTATTTCGGCTGAACCTCACCTTGCTACCATGAAAAATTGGAAAAATCCTAAATGTCCATCAACACAGGAATGATTAATTCGATTTTACTACATCCTCACAATATATAATAGGCATTACTTCATTATAATAAAGTTTGTGAAAATCATATAACAATGTGGAAAAATATTTATCACAAGTGATGAAAATTATAAGCGATGATTACAGCTAAATTTAAAACACATGTACATGAAAAAAGCTAAAAAGAATATTCCAAGGTGATAATTATTGTATTAAAATAGCATTCTTTCTTCCTGCTTTCTAATCTTTCCTTGAGGTGCTCCTTTTCTTTATAATTTAGACATATAAATAAAATTTTATTTCTATTAAACTGAGCTCTTTGGTTGCAAGTGACAGAAATCTTAAACAAGTATTGATATTCACTGGTTGAAAAATCTTGTCCCAAGCAAACACAAATGCTCAGCCAATATAGCTGTCCTTTCTCTGTCTCTTGGGTCTGGTTTTACTTGTGTGCTGCCCTCATTTTTACAGACTAAAAAGGTTTTCCTCCAGGCAATAACGACAATGGCCACAAGGGAGTCTGGTTTATTCTGCTATCATAGATCTCAATCCAGTCAATAGAAAGAATTTATCATTAACAAGAAGCTTATATGAAAACTTAGAGGAGAAAAAAAAAACTTAGAGGAGAATCTGTTTGGCTCACTTGCTCATCTGTGACCCCAATCATGAGCTTGGTGGATGGAGGAAGCCAGCCAGTCTGGTCAGGGGAACAGGATACAATGCTGAACAATCCTAGCATGGTGAGCATCAGAGGTAAAATGTAAAAGGCAGAAGGCCTTTTTGATTGGCAAAGCAACAGATATGTACCACACCTCTATTCTACTACCTCAGGAAGGCCCTGCCTCATCTCTCCCTTTTTCTCTGCCAAACATCTTCCAAAGCATAGATGCAATAGTGTTGTCTATACTTCAACATCAGTCATGTAACTTCTTCAATTTATTGTAATTGTATGTTGTAAAAGAAATTGTTATGGCTAGGTCTAGATGTCCCCCCAAATCCTCATGCAGTCATAGGCAGGGTTTTTCAGAGGTGGGTGGATCTAGGTTGTGTGATGCTGGGATCAAGGATGTGATACTAGGATCATGGTGTGATGCTAGGATTAAGGGTGTGAGTGGGCAGGTAGCCTGAGTAAGATATAAGGAACAGAAATCTGGGGTTGTAGCTTGGTGCCTTCTGCCTGCCATGAACTGTTTCTCCTCCATGATGCCCTTCTGCCATGCCACCCTGCCTTGGAGCCAGCCAATTATGGACTGAAACCTCTACAAACTGTGAGCTAAATAAACCTTTAAATAAACCTTTCCCCCTTTAACTCTGGGTGTCAGGTATTTTGTCTCAGCAACAAGAAAGTAACAAGAAAAGTAACTAAGACAGAAATGTTCCATAGAGCTTGCCCCATCTACAGCTTCACACACTCCTTCCTATCTGCTCAACTCCCACTGCTAGGACTGAACTGAACTAGTGATGATCCCATGACTCCAAAGTAGACAGTATGATTGTTGGTTAGAAATCTGACATTGCGTGACCTTGCACCAAGCCAAGAACAGATTCTATCTTAAGAGCTTAACACAAGACACAAGATTGCTGACAGCTGGTGGTGAGAAGGTCCTATAAACTGAATGTAATAACAGCCATTTACAAGTTGATGAGTAAAGGGAAGAAGCTGCTCTGCAGAGAAAGAAAAATGGAACTGACAATAAGTAGAGAGGAGAGAAGAGCCTACGGCCCAAGAGTGGGAGATAGAGGTCAGGGCCAGCTGCTTCTGTTCTGCTCATCTCCCCTGGTGCTCAGCCACACTGATTTCATGTCTTTTGATTCTGTGAGAACCTTGGATCCTTGCAATAAATACACTTCTTTACTTGAGTAACTTTGAATGAGTTTTTTCTTGCAACCAAAGGAGCCATAATTTAAATGAATTTACGTGTCTTTTTAATTGCCTCCCAAAATGGCACTGGAACTTACTTAAGGGTAAGCAGTGTGTTTCATTTCATCTGTACAATCCAGCTCATAGGATGACTGCATTATACAAATGCCACAAGGTTAATAATGAACTTATAAGGTTATTGATACCCTACTACTAGCAGAATATTGAACAGCTTCTTTTGAAGGTCCTACATCAATTCCTTTGTGAAATGGCTTTTATTCTACTCCCTGTGGCTCACGTAGGACTGAGAATCCCAGGTTCCAACTCTCAACCCACTGAAGTGAGTGTATGACCCACACTAGGTCAGGCAGGTTCAGCCATACAGGGATCTTTAATCTACATCTTTGAGTGGTAGATCTCCAGATAAAGATTTCTGCAGCCCACTCCCTTAGAGCTCCCCAGATTCCCAGCTCTCCAAGCATCTGATTTCTAGCCCTTTTTTCAATCTTAAGGCTGTTTGCCATCTTTCCAATAACTTTCCTTTTCTTGTTTCAGTTGTCAGAGTCAATTTCTCTTGCTTTCAACCTAAGAATCCTCTATAATATAGCTTGGTTCCCAGGGAGGTCAGGTACTCCCCTACTCATTTAGAATAACTGAAGAAATCTTTCTTTAGAAAGTACAAAAGCATACTTTCTTTGAAACAAATAAAATATGCCTTTATCGATCAGTTGCTCCACTCCTGATCCAACCTTCCAGGCTACATTTTATGCAAGAAGCATCATTACTTCTGCCTTGCTTTTTATATTCAACCTCATTCTCACCTTCTTAGGCTGGGAGGAGAGAAAGTCATGAACATGAATCTTTGAAGGAATTATATGTGTTTGGGAACCCAACCAATGGAGGCTAAGTTGGCTTAGCCAAGTAACACTTTCTCTAGAACAATATAAAGCTGACTTCACTCCTCGGGTATGAAGAGTTTGTGTTCAGTTTAACAAAGCAGTTCCCAGGCTTGGCTGGGTGTCCCAATTTCTGACAACAGAACTGTTCTAGCCCTTTGGAACAGCATCCTTCCACGTAGAGACACCACGCTCAGGGTGTTGGTCCTGATTCTCCCAAAACCTTGGGTTCCATGGCGGTTTGTCTCCTCTCAACACTCTGACTCATTATTCTGTTTTGCTGAAGCACTTGGAATGAGAGCTTTTTGGAAGTGCTCTGCATAATTATATAAATGAATAGGCACATTCATTTGAACTGCTTTCAGATTTCTTAGAATGAAGTCTTGTATTCCTTCTGTGGTACTAATTTCTTGAAAGGGGTTACAACATGAGGGATTTTCTTGCCCAATTCAAGGGTATTTACAAGGCAAGCCAGAGCCTAGTCAATAGATAGTCATTCATTTTGCAAACAGAAAACAGACAATTTCTTAAAACTTTGCGTATAAATTTACCATATGGCCCAGCAATTCTATTAGTAGTTATCTACCTGAAAGACATATGCTTGAACAAAGGCTTGTACAGGAATGCTCAAAGCACCATTATCTATAATAGCCCAATACAGGAAAAATTTAAGTTTCCTTCAATAAGAGCACAGATAAATGCATTTTGGTATATTTGTAAAATAGAATACTGCCAGGCAAGTAAAAAGGAACAAACTATTTGTATAAGATGAAACTTGTGTTGGCTACGGAGTGTGTATAACTATGAAAACTCATTGAATGGACCACGTATGATCTGCATTTTTTACTTGAAACCAAAGAGCTTAGTGAAGTAAATTAGGCACAATACTTTAAGTATCACATGTTTCTCTTACACGAGAAACCCAAAGCATAAATAATTTAAAGAGCAAAATAAGGGTAGATAAGAGGAAATGGGAAATAGGCCCTTTGCAAATGGAAAGGGAATTTAGAGAAGGAGGGAGAGGAGGGGAAGGGAAGGGGAAGTAAGAAGGATTAAGATGTGATATCTACATGTACCACCTCCCCAAGATGAATGTATTCATTATGTATCACAAACATGTACTAATAAAAAATTTGCATCTTTTATTGTGCATAAATTATACATTAGTATAAAAAGCATGTAATGCAAAGATGCTGAAGGGTTTTCAAAGTA
The DNA here is from genome assembly GCF_000247695.1 of Heterocephalus glaber. The sequence continues at coordinate 3,723,366 of NW_004624766.1, forward strand.
GGGAGAAAATGTGACTTTTTTTTACAGATTTCTCTGATCTCTTTTTAAAATAGACTTCAAGTAAGCTAAAGGACAAGTAGTCTGACCAGTCAGGAGGTTATTGCAGTAGTCCAGAAGAAAGATTCTGAAGGTTTCCACTAGTGAGGGATGAAGGAAGCTAATAGATGGATTTAAAATACACTCAGGAGGTAGAAATGATAGGATTTATTGATTTTTTTAAAAGATGAAGAAATAAAGAATAACACCTACATTTTGGTCTTAAGCAAATGGGTGTGTGGTCTTGTAATTCACTGAAATTGATTAGTAGACTATGAGAGGAATTCGTCTAGTGTAAGTATAGGGGAAAGCGAATCGAGAATTCTGCTTTGGATGTATTTAGGCCAATACACCTGTAATATATCCAAGTAGAAAAAAGTACAAGTAGTCAGTTGGATATGTATGCCTGTAGATCAAAGGAGAAATTAAGAAAGAGATATAAATTTAGACATCGTCAGCATGTGACTGATATTTTCAACCATGAAAATAATATAAGAAGTGGAGAGAACAGACAAGGCCTTTAAGAAATCAGTAAGTAGATATTGATAGAAGAAGAAAGCCCATAAAAGAGACTGAGAAAAAAATTGTCAGAGGTATAAGACATAGGAAGAAATCCAAGGGTGTGATGTCAAATAAAGGAGTAGTCATCTGAGTGTAAAATAACTGAGAGACTAAGTAAATTGAGAATATACGTTATCTATTGGACTTGACACCATGGAAAGTTTGGAGACGTGTGACATTTTGGTGACACGATAAAAGAAACTTAATTTGAGAATATGAAGACTAATCAAAGGTTGAGACCATGCAACAAGCATGTAAATGACTATTTTGAGACATTAACCTATGAAGGGATGTAGAAAAATGGGCAGTAGTTGGAGAGGGGTGAGGGAACCAAGGAAGAAAAGAGAATAGCCCTCTCAGAAAGGAAAGGTCTGGTAGTTTAGAAAGAAACAAAGGTAGCCAGGGAACAAAATAGAAGAGGTGAGGACCTAGAACCTACAGAGGATCCAGCAGCAGCTGATTTGGGATGGGAGAACCATATGCTTTCCTTTATACTAGGAAGGCAAAGGGGGAGTGACACAAATGAATGCAGATATAGGCTAGGGGAGTTCATGTCTGATGGTTCTAATTCTTCAGTTAAATTCATTTCAAAATAATCAGATCATCTTGAAGGGTAAAAAATGGAGTCAGAGATTTTAGAAGACAGGCAAAGGTATGAAATAACATCCTAAGGGATGGAGGAGCAAATTTATTAAATACATATTGACTATTGGGCAGTAGATGAGATTATGAATGTTAAAGAAAGCTTCTTGACTTGACTGTGTGTTTTTTCCCAGTCACTTACAGTTGCTCCAATTCAGACCGGTGGATGGTTGAGCATATTTACACTTGTTTTGCCAAGTGAGTATGACAGCAGGAGAGACGCACACAAAGACTGAACAAATAATGTGCTGTATAACAGATGCTCAACAAAAGGGACATGCTGACAAAAGGTCAGGTTCTATCTTGGTTTCTATTCTCTGTATCTTGTCCAGTTTCTCTACCATCTCTTCACAATCACCACACCCTGCATTGGACAAACCCATGTGCCTACCAGTTGTGGCCAGAGACTAAAGGAGAACTTTAACAGCTCCCAGCCCACTTCTGACTCCTAGATGCAGATTCAGTGTACAGATATTGAACACTGCTGTACCAACCACTGTACTCCTATCAAGTCCCCATGTGAAGTCCTGGGTCAAAGAATTGGGTTGTCATCATCTAGAGGCCCTTTGTGGACCCATGCTCCTCTGAAATGGAGCCCCTCATACCAGTGCCTCCTCTTCAGCTGTCTCATGCCAGACTTCCCCCCACAGGCCTTCTTCTGCCTCCCACATTCCTAGCTGTCTCTGAAGGAGATGTCATTGTAACAACAGTAATGAGAACCCAGAAGTCAATGGACCTCCTTTAAGAACTGGACTTGCCCAGTTTTTGAGGGAAGTATTTTTTTTTCTCATTTAGCCATTGTTCCTCATAGATACCTCCCTTTGATAGGCTATAGTGAGAAGAAGAGTATCTTAGTTTATTTTCTGTTGCTATAACAAAATACCTGAAATCAGATAATTCATAAAGAATAAAAGTAAGTCCCTAACTTACGAACATTCAAATTTCAAACTTTCATAGGTGTACTATATAAGACTCACTTTGTCTGCTTACAAAAGAATCTGATTTATGGACGATTCTCCCAGAACAGAACTCAATTGTAAGTCAGGGACTTACTGTAGCAGTTTATTTGGCTCATGGTTCTGGAGGCTGCAGCTTTCTTCCACCATGCCCTTCCACCGTGCCACTTCTGCCTTTAACCCAACCAACTACATGTGGACTGAACCTTTTGAAACTATGAGCCAAAATGAATCTCTCCTCTTTAAATTGAGGATGTCAGGTGTTCTGTCCTAGCAACGGGAAATCAGTTAATACAACGCCCTAGAGGATTCAGAAGGAGCATGGCCATTAATTTTGGAGTTTTAACCACCAGATCTGTGAGACAATACATTTCTGTTGATGTTAGTCACCTAGTTTGTGGTATTTTGTTATGGCAGCCCCATTCAACCCTTGCTGTTACTGTGGTCCCCCATAAAACCTGCTTTCATGCCAGACTGAAGCTTCCCTTAGCCACAGAAGTTCCGTCTACTCCTTGAATTCCTTTTCCCATTCTGGTGAGTAGGCTTCATTCCAACTCCCAAGTTTTCCTTGCCTCCCATGCTAAGCCAGGCAGCCTAACACAAATTTGCTTTAGTTTTACAGAGGGTCAGCACATCCCAGTTTGTGCTTTGGGAATGGACTGTTTGAGATGGTGGCCATGGCAACTATCCAGCTAAGGAAACACTGAGTGGTCCCCTCTCTTTCCTTACTACTAGTGTAAGAAAGAATTCTGAAAGGGATCAGGAAGGGCTCACATGGGGCCACTTGTCCAGTGACCCAGAGAAGTGAGGACCCCTGTGTGCTGTGGTGTTTGCATGCAGTTGATGATGGACACAGACCGAAGAATACAAGAACCAGGCAATAGCATGACAAATAGGGTGAACGTGGTACAAGTGGGCTGCAATGTCCAAAGTGCTTATGGAGCTTAAATATGTCCCATAGTGGCACAAGAGACAAAAAAAGGAATATAGGAACTCCTGTCTCATCTAATGTGCACAATAAAACATAAGATTCCTGGTAGAACAGGAAACTTCTCAGACAGTGCTGTATCATGGTGCTAGAGATCTATCTTTTCATCTCAAGCGATGCTAGAAGGAATGTCATTCAGCGGCTAGATTCTGAGGAAGAAGACTGCAAGGGCTAGGTGCGGGGGGGCAGGGCCCCAGTCAAGTGGGGGGGGGGTGTGTAAAACCTGTAATCTGAAAGAAAGCGTATGATAGGAAGCAGTGAGCCACAAGACCATGTGGATGGAGTGAGAAGCAGGAAGCTAGAAGATTGTTCAAACTTGGAGTATGGGTGGGCTCAGCAAGTCCTGGGTCTGGTTCATTTGAGAAATATGTATTGAACCTTCACTGTGTTCAAGTCCAACTCATGCTAGGAATACAAAGGCAAACACAATACAGATTCTTCCCCAGAGGTTTCTGGTCTAGCAGGGCAAACAGACCCATAAGTAAATAAGTACAATACAGTCTGCTAAAGGGTAAATTGAGATATGATCAAAGAGCTGTAGGAATGCAAAAGGGAGGCACAACTCTGCCTGGGCACTCAGGGAAGCAGGATATATATTATATTAGTTTTATGGTGGCCTAGATAAATCACAAAACAAAAGAGAAGCAGAATTTTATTACAACCTCCTACTACGCATCCTCAACCTCATAGCCTAGACTTTTATTGTTGCTGTTTCTTGTCCCCTTTGAATTATTGACTTCAAATTAGAATAATCATGTATTAGAACTATTTGCCCCTGCATTATTAAAATATTAATGCTTCACCAAAGTTCAGTGGATTTTCAAATTTAAAATCCTCACATTCTCACGTATTTTACAGTCTTTTTGCCAGAGATATGTGGCTGGTGACCTGATGTTAGAGAAAGTTGTCTCAAGTAGAGCATCCCTCAGGCTAACAGGGAGCACTTGGTGAATCTTCTTCTACTTTTTATTAAAACATTAGAAGGAAACACAACAAAGCAATGGAAACTGTAGCAGACACTTGCCAATTTCCTGTCTGTTCTGTCCTCTCCACTCCTAGAATCATCTGCTGTAATCTCTGCTAATTTGGCAGTGCCTTATAGTCCTGCCCCTGGCTAGAGGTGATTGTCCACTGATGAACACCTGACCAAATAGACCAATGTGATTATTTCTTTCCAGACTTTAACTATATTTTGGATGGGAATCTAAATTTTTATAGCTATTATGGAGAAGAGTATGGAAGGTCCTCATAAAAACTAAAAACAGAGCTATTGTAAGATCCAACAATCCTATTTCTAGAACTATTTCCAAAGAAAATGAAATCAGCTTATCAAAAAGATACCTACACTCTATGGTATTGAAGTTCTATACACAGTAGCCAAGATATGGAGCCAACTAAGGTGTCTATCAATGGGTGAATGGATGGAAAAAATGAGAAAATATATATTTCTGCCCATAAGAAAGAATCAAATTTTGTCATTTGTGGAAAAAAATAGGTAGGTTGGAAGATATTATGTTAAGTGAAATAAAGCAGGCCCAGAAGCACAAATAATGCATAATCTTACTCATAAGTGTCAGTTAAATTGTTGGTATCAAAGAAGAGAATAGAATGGTTACTGCAGGCTAGGAACAGGAAAGACAACAGAATGAGGTCTGACAACTGCTACCAAAATATAGTTAGTTGGGAGGGATACATTCTAGTGTTCTATAGCACTGTAGAATGACTATTGCTTGCAATAACTTATCATATATTTTATAAAAGACAAGGAGAGAGAAGTTGGAAGGCCCCAAACTCCAAGAAATGATGAAAGTCTTAGGATGTAGAAGTGCTAATTACCCTGACTTGATTATTACACATGGTATATGTGTATTAATTATCACACTGTACCTCATAAAGATGTACAAGAATTATATGCCAATTAAAAAGAATAATATTTAAAAATCAATTTTAAAATCCCCAGACTTTAACACAGGAACTTGGTTTCTGCTGAGAACTTGAAGTAAGAAGCCACAGAGAGCTGAGACTAAGGCAGTCATGTTTGTGACATGTTGAAGTGGAATGCAGAAAGCTAATCTGTAAAAATGGGAGAATGGAATTGATCCACCAAGGAAACAGAAAGTCAGGGAGAGGAGAGGAGGGGAGGGGAAGGGACTGTCTTTAGGACGGATGGTTTTCTCTTCCAGGCCAGGTTATTGTGGATCACTTATCTGAATTTATTCAAATTTTCCTTCAGGGAAGACATCAGAGTTAATGTTCATCTGGGTGTGATTTTGAGGTACTTTTACTCTCTTATCATATCAGTAAGGCAGGCAGTCCCAGTCATGGAGAGAAAACACAGTGGATCCTTTGTTTGTGTTATGGGGAACTCTGATCAGCAACTGGGGAAATTTGCATAATTGACAGAGAGTTTTCTGGGGAACAGACCCATACCCTGACCCCATTTCCTTCAAGATTTAAATGTAGTATCTAGGGGCTGGACTGTGATATCCCTAATCACAACCCAGTGGCAGTGACAGGCAAAGGAATTCACAAATAAGAGTAAAGGCAGGCAGAATGTTTTAGTCTTGGCACAGCATGAAGAAAGGGAACAAGGAGTGAGGCTCAGCAAGTATTACAACCAGTCTAGATCCAGCTTTCAGACACTGGCTTGAGCCCTATTCTGTGGTTATGAATTGTATAGAAAAAATCCAGTTATTAAATACTATAGCATATAGGTTTAAAACATGGCTCTTTGCCACTAAAACACTTGATGAGCCACAGCAGCTGAAGAGGGTTCCACTCAGAGTAGAGGTTGGAAGGAAGATAACCATGATAGATCATTACACAGTAGAAAGCGAGACTAATGCATTTGCCACGTATCATGGTGATGGTGAACCTTTTAGAGCTTTCAGTGATACAAACAGCCTGCTGTGACGCATGTGCCCTATAAAGTGGGATTTGGGGACCAATGCTGAAAGCCACCCAAGGTGAAGTCGCCCAAGTAGTAGAAAAGATTGACAACATGGTCAATTTATTTTGGGGGGGGGGTAAATTGTAATTTTTCTATTGGAAAACAAATATACAACTTGGAATGGATTTGAGGCAAATTGTGCCATAAGCAGATTTTTTTTAAGTGGCTAAACAAAGTTTAAAAAGCAAGTAACAAAAAAAGAAAATGTTTCTGGTACAAGACCCGCAGTACAAAAAAATAGTGTACGAGTACCTGGATAATACACCCGTTTTGCAATACTGCAACTTTTAAGTACATATTGTTGACCATAGTCCACGCAGAGTTACAACTCCACACTTCAACAACAACATGCTGACAATTCCTAAGAAAACTACTTTAAAAAAGGCATGACCCAGATGTTCCCTCATTTGACCAACTGCATCTAAGTTCAGATGTGCAGACGGGCTTCATGGTCAATTTATTACAGAGCCCTTTCGTTGAAAGTGCGCTCACCACCTCAAGTTGTACTAAGGCCAGAGCAAGATGGAGCCCCAGAGCCAGCTGGAGCTGAGATCCTCACCACAGCCATCAAGCTTCAGACCTGACCCACTAAGGTTGGCTTCAGTGCAGCACCTTCCAACAGCCCCCACCACAGTGGGTTACACAGGGTTCACAGGATGCCCCAAGTTGAGAAGATAGCACTGTGTATATAAGGAGGAAGATGTTGGTAGCTTGGCAGGGTTACAATGGATTTCTGATCTTCCTACTAATACCGGGAAGGGCACACAATCATTTTACGCTCACTCACCCAAAGGATGCTCATGCTCATTACATCCTGCAATATAAATCTGTCTCAAAAAAATCATAGCTCTTTGCTTTCTCAGACATAAGGAAATCTCATAAAGCCTAGCCTCACTACCCACTCTTGGGTTTTCAAAAAGCTCATGTCCATATGTATTCTTCATCTTCCCCTGGCATGAGGATCAGAGCATCTACAAAAAAAAAGAGTCACCACCTTTCCTGTTGAATATTTATTTTCTAAGACAGCTATGTTCATGATGATTTATTTTCTTTTTTCCCTTCCATAGCCCTGTGTTCTAGAAATGCTCAGAACTAAAACTCTAAGAATACAATAGTGTTGACAGTAACAGGTGCTGCATCCTAGTAAATCGTGAGAAGTGGGGCCAGAAATACAGCCCTAGAAGCCCAGCTCACAGGAGCCTAGGACTCTCCATGACCTACTTGCAGACAAAAACAAAATGAACAAACACAACAAATCAAAAAGCCCAAACAGGACTCCGGCTCATGCTTAGACAAAGAACAAGGGTCCAGGACCATAGACCCTCCTTTTACTGGAAGGCTGGGAACATGATGCTGAGGTAGAGATCATGCCCCTCAGGCCCAGCAGCAGGTCAAGGGCAAGGAGAGAGAGATGCTGGGACCCTAGAGGGATTGGAGCCATCTGTTGGCAACATGAAAGAAAGTCTAGTTGAACTTCCTCTCAAAAATGAACAACCAACCCCCCCGCCAAAAACAATCAAATAGGAAGCACAATAAAGGAAAAACCAAATTCTGTCTTTGAAAAATTATTTACTATAAGAGTCATAATAAATTTTCAGAAACCTGCTTGATGTTTGAATACCATGACAGACCCTGGTCTCTAAAGGAATCACAAACAAAGACCCAGCTGAGTTAAAATTTGGAATAAAAGGGAACTGGATGATATATTAAAAGCTATAATGAAATAAAAACAAAGTAGCAAAAAAATTTAATATCCCCAAATGTCAATCATTATCAGAATAGATCTTCCACAATCTAATCTGTGATCTAAAGGACAAATTTGGGGAAATCTCCAAGATCAGACATTAAAGAGAAAAGCAGATAAGAATGACAAGAGAAGAGATGACAACCATGGAAATGGAGAATGGACATCAAACCACAAAGTAATTGGTACCCAGTATAAGAATCTAATGCTGATCTTGCACCTGTGGGACTAGTCCAATGTACAAGTCCACTCTTAGGAAAAAGGGGAACTTGCCCTGGCCCCCTCCCTTCAAGGAGTCCTGCTTTGTTCCTCTTTGGCCATCACCTTGCCCGTGAAGCAAACAGTCCATGGGTCCAACAGGCTGAGCCCACCTTCATCTCGCCCCCTCCCTTTTACCCTGCACCCAGACTATATTCTGAGTGTCCTGAACTAAATTCTTTACCCAAACCACTAAGCCTACTTTATAGACTTGTGGGGGCTTCTCCCCTGGACCCATCCTTCAAAAATGAGATCCCTAGGCTGGAGATAAACGAGAGGCAGCCGCCTGTAAAGTTTACAGACAGAACTTGCACAGACAGAGCGTGCAGGTTGGCATGTCTGCCTGTGTACATGCAAAGTCCTTTACAGTGTGGTTTAGATCCAGGAATAAAAGAGAAAGAGAGGCAGTCTGCAGTCTGGAGGTCATACAGCAGCTTTCCCTGCAATGCCATGTCTCAGAACTCAGAGGAGGATGAGGATTCTAAATGCAAATGTGCTTATGAGGGCACAGATTTGTCCAGATAGGAGGATAGGACATATTTTATTTAACAGTATGTTAGCATGATTTATAGCACTGAAATATTTGAGCATATGGTATGAGGTCCTCCGTTTGCATTCTTCCCTGGGCCCCACAATGGTGAGAAGATGGGTGGAGCTTGCCAGTTAATTACTGTTCTTGATGTCCAGTGCCTTTAGATCACCTATATTAAGGAATGCAACCTTTTGTACTGCCTTGACAGAGAGTAGCAGTCAGCCTCTTTGTTTGGAGAACAGAGAAAAGCCTTTCCAGGAGGGCACCTGCTACAATGAGAACCAGGAGCTGGAGCATTAAATCCTGACAGCACTCTCTCTTTCCCACTGGGGTTAAGCCCTTGAAGGCAGAGCCCCACAGCTGAACACAGCGACACAAACTGCTGCCTCGGTGGCAGCCAGAGCAGAGGAGCCACCTCTACTTCTGTGCTTGGGAGTCACCTGCAGGGTAGCCAACCTGCTTGCTACTGGTGAAATTCAATTGTTTCATTCCTGAATGTCATGGCACCTGGATAACAAGTGGCATTTTGCTTCTAGTTGTATAGGTCTGCAAAATCTACCTGCTCATTCCTGGGATTTTGAGACCTTTAATGCGAAGGGTGCTGATGGGTTTGACTGGGACCCCTCCCCTGAGCACAGAGCTGCTACTGGCTTTTATGAGGATGGTTCTGTGTGACAGCTCATGGAGCTTCTGTGCCAGGCCACCTGATTCATCATAAGGAGCTTGGAGGGTGTAGACAGGACTTTGGGACCAGCTGCTGGAAGTCACTCACAAGCACAGTTTTTTCTGTGTCTCCGTGTGACTTGACTGTGGTACCTAGCTGTTTGGCTAAACACTGGTCTAGATGCTACTGTGAAGATCTTTCCCCAGATATGATTAACATTTAAATCAAGATTTTGGAGAAAGCAGATTATACTCTACAATGTAGTAGGCCTCATCTAATCAGCTGAAAGCCTTAAGGAGAAAGACTGAGATTTCTACAAGAAGAAATTCAACTTCAAGACTTCACCATAGAAATCCTATCTGAGTTTCCAGCCCACCACCCTGTGGAAATCAGACCCATGCCTGCAACATCTATTGTTTGAACCTCCAGCTGGCCCTATATACAAGTCTTTTAGATTTTCTAGGCCCCACAGTCACAAGAGATAATCCCTTCAAATAAATGCGTGCACTTTCTCTCTCCCCCCCACCCCCCCACAGGCCTATAGAACCTGCATATAGTTCCCAAATTTTGTGCTCTGGGAATACAATGGGAATGGGGCACGTTGTTGTTTGCACCCCAACATGTATAGAGGGCCACCTTGCTTAATGAAGATTCACTTAAGTCTGATCAAAGCCCCTGATCAAAAGACAAGAGTCAGGACTAGTTCCAGCCCCACTACACTCCCTGCAGTGTAGGACTTGGATTGCAAACTGACACTGCAGTGTGAGGCTGCTTGGGCTGGGCAGGCCAAGGGAGACTTGAGGATCTGCAGCTACCTCTGCTCAGATCCTTATTCTCAAGCAGCCTCTAAGGCCAATCCCAGAAGCCACTCTCTGGAGGAAATTCCACTGTGCCTCCTGGGCTCCTGTTGATTGGGGGCCCAGGCAAGGCTGAGCCTGAAGGAGGCTGGTTCTGAAAGCTGGGAGACTGGGGGACTGCAGAGCTGGGTGGGGAGCTTGAGAGGTTTCAATGACATCCTCATGTGGTGGGCAGAGCCTGTGGTCTGTGGCTGCTCTGTGGCTGTAGACAAGGAGGCAAGCCAGGGCCAGAATAACAGCATGATCTCTGAGGATAATCTCTCTGAGAATGGGTCTCTTCACCTAGAAAGTGGGGTTAATGATAACCAGAGCCTCTGCTAGGCATAGTGGCACAAGTCTGTAATTGCAGCATTCAGGAGGCTCAGACAGGAGATTCACCGTGAGTTGGAGGCCAGCCTGGCCAATATAGTGAGTTCAAGGTCAACCTGGACTACATAGCAAAACTTGTCTCAGAAAATAAACAAACAAACATAAAAGATAATCAATGCCATGCAGTGAGAATTTAAAGGGTAACATTTGTATGGAACCACCAGGCCCACAGCTTGTGCCTGATAAATAGCAGTGTCCTCCTGGTCCTTCCAGAGGAGCCAGAGGTCCCTTCAGCAGGAGTAATGTGCACTGACGCTGGAGACCTTTGCTAGCTCTGTGACCTTGGACGAGTCCTCTCCTCTCCATTCCCACAGCATCTTCATCGGCAGAGTGACAGTCTCCCCATGGAGAAGATTGGCTGAGACTGCCATGTAGCGACGGCACATGGCAGAGGGAGCCCTCGATAAATGTTACGAAGGCAAGCTGCAGGGGCCCTGCTCCTCAGTTGGAAGCTCACCGTGTGTTTCATTTGCTCTTGCAAAGTCACAGGGTGGAGGAGCTACAACTGGCAGTGGTAGATTTTCCACGGGCTCTGCCCTGGCCTGGTCAGCATGAGTGGTGGCCTTTGGCAGAACTCCTCAGCCTGGAATATTGCACCTTGCTGCCTGTCGCCCAGGCTGATTAGTCTGAGGCAGTGAGTAGATGTGCGCAACAACAGATGCAGCTCCATGTGCAGACTGTGAGGGCCTGAGGCTCCTTCCAAAATCTGTCCTTTCAGAGCATAGAGCCAGCCAGCCCAGTCCACTCTCCAGACTGGAAAGGGGGCCTGGGATTCCGGACAGATGGCCCTGGCCTCTCCTCTTACAGAGCTTGCAAGACAGTATATTTCTGGCAGAAAGCACATTTTCTTGCCCTTCTTCAACAAACAGGTTAAGGAATCCTCCTGGTTTTAAATATGCTGGGGGCTGGGCAGCAAATGATGGCTGTTAAGGGGAATGCTCAATGACAATCTTTTAAACACAGGCAAAGTGACTGAGAGGTTAATCAGAAGAGAGAGTAGTCACCAGAGAAAGTAAAGAGGACAAAGAAACACTGGGAAGCAATACTCACAGTTGCAGAAAGGACTAAGGACCAGTCTAGGATCAAGAATCCTTGATATTCAATTTTAAACCATGTACCTTTTTCTGTTTACCCAAATCTTTAGTAAAGTCTATTATTGCACAAATCCACATGTGAGTTCATGTGTATGTAAATTTAGAAAAAGGATGAGCTCCTCATCTGAGTAACCATGGTGCAGGGACAGGCCAGAGGGGATTATGAGAGCCCTAGAGAAGAACTGGACTAACCATAGTCATAGTCACAGAGTGGAGACCAAATCCACCTTCTCCAGGGTGTCAGGAACAAGGAGGTCGCAGCTGACATCAGATGTATTCCAGCTTTAGTCTGATCACCTAACAGAAGATTGCTTTTGTATAAATTTTGTATAAATCTTCTCCAACTGTTACTGGAATGAAGGTTTAGGCAGCCATTCCTTTGCTTGGCCTTGCCTTGTGGTTTTCTTGCTTTCTGCAGTAAACAGTTATGTGTAGGAATGAAGTCATTTGTCAGGAATGTCCTGTACCCTATATTTGGAGATGGAAATCAGCCTTGTTCCCTGAAATGTTCTAGGATTCCAAGAACAGCATGCCTGGAGTCAGTCACACTGGGTTTCTTGTGCCCTCTGGTTGCCTACTGCACCATTTGGAACTGATCTAGACTCCTATCACCTCGCAAAATAACTAGCATCCCTTTTCCCTTCCCTTGCTTCTCCATCCACTCTCCCCCTATCATCCCTGAACCAAATAGCCCCTGCCTGTCTGTCGTGGTGTAGAGAGCTGAATCATGAGAACAGACTTACGATGAAGTGATTCTTCACTTCCTGTTTGCAAACTAGACATACCATAAAAATCCTAAACCCTGTAAAATTAATAATAGCAATGAATACCTCTATATGACAGGCACTCCACTGGACTCTACACAAATCGTCACCCTTCATTCTAACAGCAACCTTATGCAGTAGGTATTATTATTATTACTCTCATTTTCTAAATGAGGAAATTGATGAGACTCAGATTCAGCTAGTATGTTTTGATCATCTACTTGACATCAGACTATGTACTACTGCTTTAATCATTCATTCTCTGCCCCCTCCAGATTGATTGGCTACCCATCATGTGCTAGTATGATAAATGCATCATCCTTTGTTATCCTGGGGGATTGGTTCTAGGACTCTCTGCAGATACCAAAAATCTATGACTGCTCAAGTTCCTTGTATAAAATGGCATTGGGTTTGCATATAACCTACACACATCCTCCCATGTACTTTAAATCATCTTAGATTATTTATAATACCTGATACAATGTAAATGCTATGTAAATAGTTGTTACACTGTACTGCTTAGGGAATAACGACAAAGAAAAAGCCTGTACATGTTCAATACAGATGCAATTGTTGGAAGAATAGTTTTGATACACAGTTGGTTGGATTCACAAACACACAACCTTCAGATAAAGAGAGCCAACTGCACTGTTATTCCTATGATAAAACTGAGCTGGAGGCAATGAACTGCAGTCCCCCAAGGCCACTCAGCGAGTCTATGGTGTATCATCCCAACCATGCCTAAGCTCTGTGAGGAGCTCTGAGTTATAAGCAGGTCAGCAGTCCATTTTCATTAGGATTTAACCCTAGAAAAACTTTCTGGAATGTGATGCAAGCAGCATTGGCAGGAAAAGAGGGGTGGAAATAGATCAGGCAGGAAGAATGCCAGGGGCTTCCCAAGACCAGCACATTCTGTTCAAGAGAATAAAGGAATCATTCAATTTCAAGGTGTAATTAAGTTCCTTTCTTTACAGGATCATTACCATGTATCAAACCCTTGGCCAGATTTCACTCTTCTTATCACCCATCACCCTCCAGGCCTGCTCCTTAATAGCTAGAAATAGACTTCCATGTTTGCATTTGATCTTCCCAGTGATGGAAGATCAGGGCAGAGGAGATGTTACAATGCTTTTGTGACCACTTGGGCCACATGGGAGGACAGCAGGCAGCTAGAACCAGAGATGCCACTCTCCTCTGAGGCTGGCCACAGAAATGTGGCGGAATGAGCTGGATCAGTATCTCAAAGACTAGGTTTGAGGATCTGCAGTGCTTGTAGGACGCAAGGGGCAGAAATTCCTGGGGCAGTGCCTGGCCATCTGTGTGACCTGTGCCAAGGAGACCGGGCCTCTCTCTCCATCACAGGAAGAGAGGAGTAGCACTCAAGCCCACTTTGAGGGAAGGATTTATGCTGTCATGAAGCTTGATCTGTAGAGCTCATGGCTTTACTGCAGTCTTCCTCATCTGCATGCTGGCCAGTACCTGAGCTCAAATGTCCCAGGGGCAGCCTTAATGAGAGAGCTTCTGTTACATGCCAGGCCCTGTGTCCCATGGTTCACACATGTCCTCCCACTTAAGCCCCATCACAGCCCACAGAGCACAGTACTGCTCACCTCATGCCACAGAAGAGAAAATACCAAGTTAAAGTTTCATGTTCAAGGTCATAGGTCTGGTAAGGGACAGAGCCAGGATTAGAAGCAGGGTCCGATACCTCCCTACAAATATTTTCCTATAAGGAGTTTATCCTCTTTCTGGTCTTTTTTCTACTCTGCCACCTTCCAAATCACCCGAGACACAGGCATGGATCCACTTCTCCACTGGGATGCAAAAACTTTCTCCCCACCCCTCTTCCCCTATGCCTTTGAGCTGTCTGCTTCCAGCTCAGTACTGCCACATTCAAACCCCAACTCTCTCACTTTACAATAAAAGCACACCTTATTTACCTTTTTGCCCAAGGTTGGGTGTTTCACAGCCTCAAACAACTGTGTCTAATTTCTAGTTCTATATGTGACTTCTGGTGTCCCCTTGACCCCCATTACTGGAGCATCCAGAAAATAAGATCTCCTCTGGGGGCCAGGAGATAGGGCCTCTGTCATAGCATCTTTGCTCTGCAATCTTACTAGGTCTCAAGTTCTGGGAAAATAAGCCTTGCTGGAAAAAATGTACAGCCCTTCACCCCCCAGCCAGGATCTGACTCTGCAAATGCAGAACAAGAATTGGGCGCATTCTAGGGAGCACTGGATAGGGACTTACACCAAGGTGATGGGGGAAACTTCCTAGCTAAGCAAAAGGAAAAAAGAAGCCTGGAGCCTGAAGGCCAGGAAGGCCATGATGAAGCTCCCAGAATTCTGTCCTCACTGGGTGGATGGTTTGATTTCAGTGCTCCCTCACTATAAATGGACTTAGTACTCCTTGTCATTGAACAGAAAGCGATAAGGCCCTTTCTTCTCAGGAGTGCTGCTGTCACCTTGGCATTGCTAGGGTTTTCCAATAACAGAAACATCCACTAACATGCTCTGCCCCAAATGCTCCACCTACAACCAGGTGAGCTCAGAGAGAGAGTGTGAAATCTATGACCTTAGAGGGCAAAGGACCAGCCCAGAGCCAGACCCAAGTCCCTCAGTGTGGCCATCAAATCCCATGGCAAAGGATCACAAAGAATTCTAGGTCCTTTTAGAGAAATGGCTCTTTAGGATGTAAGAATATACCCCAGTGAAAAGGGAAGGAGGAAAAGAAATTTCCATTGCTGAAGTTGGGGACAAAGAGGAAGTCTTTATGATGCACACAAAAAAGGTTGTTGACATTTTTGTACTAAAACAGTGGAGAGGTATATTTTTATATTTTTATAAACTAATAAGAAGTGGAGGAGAATGTTGAATGTTTACCATTATCATGTTTTTTTGCATTCAAAATTGAAAATAGCTCTCTGAATCCCATGGGGAAGAATATATATATTCTCATTGTTATGCAGAAATACCTTAGTGTGAGAACTGCTTTTAACCATTCAAAAAACATAATGCCTGGGCCTTTTACGCAAACAGCTTCCAGATTTCCATGGCTTAGAGTTATTCAGGGCTCCAGAGTCCATGTAGTATATTCAGTTTTCTCCTCCTTGAGACAAACTCTGGCAGTTGGCTGTTACTTTCCTTCCTGCTGGGCAGATGGACAAACTGGGCTCCAAGAGGTAACACAGCTCCACCTAGGCCAGCCAGAGAACAGATGGCAGAGTAGAGATGCAACAATCTCATCATATCTTCTACAGACAGCACTGAAACATGTCCAAAGGGTCAGGCAGGTATCCAGCACATGCCCCCTTTCCCATGCCCTTCCCCACTCTAGGGCTCTCTCCAGTGTTTACAGGGTCTCCTCTTCTATGCTTGCACCTGGTAGGACAGGGAAGTGTGGGACCTGAAATTCCACTAAAACGATTTCCAAGAAGGTCCAGTACAGTACTCTCTGGAATCCCTCAGTCACACTGTGCCTATTCTGTGGGTCCAGGCTGAGCCCAGACCCAGCAGCTGGTCCTACCCAGGCCACTAGAACAGCCTCTCTGGCAATGCCTCTTCTTTCATTTCTTGGCTTGCTTTCTCTTCTGACAGTTGCCCCATACTTCAACTATTTTGAACAATAACTAATAATTATAATAATAATAGCAACATTTTGGGGGGCAGGGGTAGTAATAATAGAAAGAAAATAAGAAAACTATTTTCTAAATAGATTCTAGCTCATCTAGAACACGGTAAGTGACTATTTGAATTCTCATTTATTCTGTCTTTCTCTGTTTCTCTGTCTGTATCTCTCTCCTTCTCTCTTTCCCCTCTCATTAGCCAGCAGTTTCTGGATCATTAACGTTCTGGATCACATTAGACTAGAAAGGCTTTTCAGACAATTAGAAGTCAAAGCCATAGGCTTGGTGGGTACAGCCCCAGAATGAATTAAGCATACTTCCTCTCTGCATCTTAGGTGATCACTTTTCTAAGTGACATAATTAAAGTTTGCAACATTAGATTCTAACTTCTGAGAAGCCCAGCTCTACTTACTACCATGAGCTGTAGATGGCAGTGAACTCCCTGAAAACCCTGCCCTGAGGGTCTAGGAACCTTAACTCTAGTGTCATCTTGAACCCGGTTTTCTCAAGTTTTACTTAGCAGCTGTGTGATTTTGAGCAAGTTACTCATTTTAATTTCTCTGTGTCTCAGTTTCCTCAACTGTATGATGGGAAAGATGGCGCTGTTAAGTTAGAAATGATGAAGACTCTGAGATTTGACAAACTCTCCAGGTGCTTGATCAATTTACCTCTACTCATTACCCATCCTGGCCTCCTTTCAGTTCTAGAATATGTTCAATTTTTTCCTTATTTTTAAATCTTTGCTCATGTTTTTCTCTCTGCCTGGAATGACCCAGATTTTAAACATAAAAGTCAGCCTTTCTGGCCATCCTAAGTGGCCCCATTCCCTTACCCACCCTACTTATCATTGCTCTCTATTTTTATTTCTTTCCTAGAATTGTAGGGGTCGATGAGTGCCTGGTTGTCAGGCACCTGCAGAGCCTGAGGAAGGCACAAGATTAAAGGTTGTGCTTTGCAGAGATCTCAGGAGGACTCTAAAATGAAAACACCCTTGAGAAGGAGCTAATTAACCTGTACAACAAGTTCTTCTCAAGCCCTCCAGGAGAATTTCTGCTTAAATGCCTTGAGCTTGGAAAGATGGCAAAATACTGCCTACCCACACAATGAATTTGAGTTTTAAGCCACTATACTTACCCCACCCTTAGGCATTGAATTTGAAATAAGGGGTCCAATCACTTTTACATGGCAGTAGCTTTCAGCTGGCAAATGTACATTGGTGATGCCCATGCATTCATTTTCTTGTGGCTTTCTTGCAACAAATGGACTTGGTGGCTTAAACAAAATGGAAATGCATCTCCTTGCAATTCTGAGGGTCAGAAATTCAAAACCAGCATCACTGGGCCCAAATGAGGGTGCTGATAGAGCTGTGCTTCCTCCAGAGGCTCTAAGAGAAAAATTTGCTCTGCATCTTCTCCAGCTGCTGGTAGCTCCTGACACTCACCACCACCCCCACCAACCCCCGCCACGCCCCAAGGAAAGTGACTTTCATAGTCCCCAGGGATCAGAACTTGGACAGCTTTGGGGTAGTCATTTCCAACCAACCATACCTGGACTGGTTGTGGTGGGAACCAATATTACAGGAAGGAAGTTAGAGCCCTCATGTTGGGGGGTGGGGCAGAGGAAGACAAGGAGTTGAGGAGGGAGTATACTCGCTGAACAGTCCCCTGTGAGCAGGAACACAGGAAAGCTGGGCCAGGGATTCCAGGAAGCCAATTTGGACCAGACTTTCCAAGGGTTTCTCATCCAGGATCCATAAGTAGACTCAGGGGAGGTGAATCCTTGGGGATGGAAAAGCCTGGGAAGGGCCCTTGTAGAGAGGCAGGTCAGTGACAACCAAGTACTCCAAGCACAGGCCTGGGACACAAACAGAAAATGGGTCCATGAGGACAGCTTCCTAGTCCTGCACAGAAGACAATAATGAAAGACTGTATCTGGCCTTTCTGAGCATTTGGCAATGGTCATTCTCTTTCCACTCCTCCTAGCTCCCCTCTGAGTCCATCATTAGGTGCAATTTCCCACAGTAGCCACCAGCTTTTAATGCGCCTGTAGGACTCCTTCCCCACCTCTCAATCACTCCCAACAAAATAAGTACAGTGAGATCATGGGTATTGAAAGCACAGGCTCTGAAGCTCCATGGCCAGGCTTTCAGTTCTGGCTCTGCCAACTGCTATTCTGAGCATGACACTGGGTCCAGTGGACCTATCCCTTACTTTTCTACTGTAAATTCATACTTTAGTGTAATAGTAGCAAGCTGTGCATCTCAGTACCTTTCCCTGAGGGACACAGGAAGCAATCTATGTGTTTACTCACTTGGTATGATGAACAGTAAGGTGTGAGCAAGTGTGCCAAAGAGGCAAAATGTGATTTTTACCCATATTATGCTCCATCTAACTGGTTTTGTGTATGTTTACCCAAGCATCATGGAAGGTCTAGTAGACCCACATTACTTCAGGATTTTTTTTAAAAAAAAGTTTTCCTTTGATTTTTCTGGTAGAAGTAGCCCAATTCAGTACAATGGCACATGAAAAATGAAATTTGCAAGTTTTGGAAGTCAAAAGTGAATCATCAGATTACTCAGGCATGGATGATAAAGATGATCAGTTATAGTAAAATACAATGTTTTCATAACAGAAGAATGGTGTGGGTGGATGATGATGATGATGATGATGATGATGATGATGATGATGATGATGACGATGACTTTGACACTGGCTGTGTGAGCCAAAGTTCCTGTGACAGTGAAATAAAACAAGAATCGACTGATAACAGACATAGGGAATGCACACCTCCTTGATTCAGGTGATGAAGAAAACCACAATGTGAATACATATTTGACTAGTCAAAATGTTGCAAAATGGCCATGCAACCAGATGGACTGATTCAATTTTAGAACTAGGCTCAAAAATATAGTGAGGGTCTTGACAGGGGTGAAATGTATTGGACAGTGCCAGCACCACCATTCAATGTTGGAAACTAACAAATGAAATGCTACAAGTTGCAGTGAAATACACACAAGCTGAAATGCAAGTAAAACATTCTGTATGCACCAATAGTGATATTTTAAAATGTATTTTTTATGACACCTCACTTACTGAAGTGAAAGCATTCATACTTCTGCTGTGCTTAGCAGGGATTTCTTGTGATAATCGTAGGAATGTAAAAGATTTATGGAAAAGTGATGGGTCAAGATATGGCATAAAAATTTATACCTTTGTACATATGAATTGCCAAAGTTAAATGAAAAAGATTTAGAAATTCTAAACAACCCAAGTACAATGAGTGAAATTGAAAGTGTAATAAAAAATTTACCAACAAAGAAAAGCCCAGGTCCTGATGGCTTCACTGCTGAATTCTACAAGACATTTAGAGAAGAACTATCACAATTACTCTTTAAACTCATCAATGAAAGTGAAAGAGAAGCAATACTTCCAAATTCATTCCTGGAAGCAAGTGTTACTTTGATTCCAAAACCAGGGAAAGACCCAACCAAAAAAGAGAACTACAG